>OZ021722.1:77431448-78678948 GCA_963978545.1 Linyphia triangularis
CATAGTATGTTTATAACATCTATTTTACCTATTAATATAGTTTTACCTAAGTATAATTTCAAACATACGATTTTTCCATTGAAAGAAATTGGTGTGTTTGTTTTCTTATTTGAAGTTTTGTGTGAAATATATTACCATACAAATTTTATCTGCAAATTTTATTGTTTAAACAAATGGGAATTTTTAAATGATACATTAAGATATAATTTTATATAAATCAGCTTGAAGGAACATATAACACTACAATTTGAAGTTGATTTTAATGTTAATATTTGCAATTTTTATAAATGTTTAAGTTGCGTATTGTTTGTAAATTGTTGCAAAATATAATAAAAATTTTTTTAAATATAAAAATATTTGTTAATCAATGCACATAATATATTATTTTATCAGAAAACTTTGATTAAAAGATATATATCGGTAAGTAATATTTTAGGTGAAAAAAAATAAATTCAGATATCGCAATGTAAATAGTAATTTTTACATAAAAAATAGTTATAATGTGCCTATAAAACCAAAATTAGGAGGTGGTATATATTTACAAACTCCTTAAAAACTTTACTATCAACTTTTGGTTTCAATAAATACACTTCTGAATTTTGGCCATATTTTCACCCCTTCTGCCACACTGTGCGTCGCGGTTGTAACGTCAAATACCAACTACATTATCTCAGTGTTTTATATGAATTTCTATTATATTCTTATATTCTCAAAAAGAAACTAAGAAAGTTCCAATGGAGAAATAATGGTTTGAGAAATATATGTAGAAAAGTTAAACTTATGCTTAAAATTGACAATAGTTTGTGTCTTGAAGAATAAAAATTAAATCCTGAATAAATAAAGAAAGTAATCACTGAATAAACTCTTACTTTCTTTCGATTAATATTTCGATGCTGTTTCGAAATTGTGTAGTACTAGTGACAAAGGAAATCTTAGAGAACCTACTTCAATCTGTAAGGCAAAAATCAGATAAATAAACATTACAAAACCTTAAAGGTAATTAAATCTCTACAACTAAATTTAAGAACAAGTAAATCACCATATTCTTTTAATTTTTATATGATTAATGCGCCCCTTTGCTGTATGTAATAAAAAACTAACATTAATAAGATATATTTTAGAGTTAGTTAAGAATTAAATAATTCAGAACAATTGAAAGTGTAGCTATCTACTTGTGTAAAACCATGGTCTTTGCATATATATAAAGTTCAAAAAGAGAAAATATAATTTTATTTAAAATTTAGATAAAAACTCAAAGTTATCATTTGAAATTTCCAAAAAATCTTTACATTTCATTCCACACCAATAACATGATACTAGGCATTGGATTCACTGGATTATATTTGCTTTCTAATAATTTTAAAATGTAAAATTGTCCGAAGCTTGCATTTGTTTTCGTTTACTGCCGAAATTCTGTATCAAATATGAGATACTTTGTAGCAATGAAAATAATACTTGGTTCTATAAAGCATTTGCTTGGGGTTTATCCATTACAAATACTGAAGGTTTCTATCCTAAAGAAAATCAGTATTTCCACTAAAAAAAAATCCCACCATACTTAGATAAATATTCTATGGCAATGCCATACCATTGTTTATTGCGTAGAAGATAGTTATAAAATATTTATTAAAGTCTATGTCCTAAAACTCGATGTAAAAATGACCAGCGGTGAACAATTTACAGGCATTTTAGCTTCGAACTATTGGGTTGTTTGGAAAGTAATTTCGTTTTTTCCCGTCAGAGGACTTAATTACATTTTTTCGAAACCAACTTCACATTTAAGCCGCATAACCATTATATGTCTTGAGAGCTGATATTGCAAGGCTTGTGTGTGAAAAAGTTCTATTAATTCTACGCAGTAGTTTTTGGTTGGTGCCCTTTTAAATATGGAGAGCAATAAGCAGCATTTTCGTCATACTTTACTTTTTTACTATAGAAAAGGTAAAAATGCTGTCCAAGCGAGAAAAAAATTGACGGATGTGTATGGAGAAGGCGTGTTAACAGTACGCCAGTGCCAGAACTGGTTTGCAAAGTTTCGATCCGGCAATTTTGATGTCGAAGATGCACCACGTTCGGGAATGCCAGTTGAAGCTGATAAAGACAAGATAAAGGCATTAGTTGATGCAAATCGGCGAATAACCACACGAGAGATCGGTGAGAGGTTAAATTTGTCGAATTCGACTGTTTATGGCCACTTGAAAGCCACTTGAAAGGCCTGGGCTTAACCTCGAAGCTCGATGTGTGGGTGCCCCATGTTCTTACGGAGCGAAATTTGTGTCGTCGCGTTGACGTGTGTGATTCGCTCCTCAAACGTCAGGAAAATTATCCATTTTTGAAGCGGATTATTACTGGGGACGAAAAATGGGTCGTATACAACAATGTGAAACGCAAGAGGTCATAGAGCAGAAAAGATGAACCGACTCAAAGCGTTTCAAAAGCCAACATTCACCAAAAAAAGGTGATGCTGTCCGTTTGGTGGGATTTCAAAGAAATCGTTTTTTTTTTTTTTTTCAGCTTTTACCGGACAATACAACTATTAATTCGGAAGTCTATTGTCATCAGCTGGACAAATTGAATGATGCGCTTAAACAGAAGAGGCCAGAATTAACCAACATGAAGGGTGTAGTGTTCCACCAAGACAAAGCGAGGCCTCAAACAAGTTTTGTCACTCTCCAAAAGCTTTTTCAGCTTGGATGGGACATACTGCAACACCCACCATATTCTCCTGATCTGGCACCTTCCGATTATTATTTGTTCCGGTCCCTGCAAAATTTTTTGGATGGTAACCTTTACCTCAAATGAAGATGTCAAAAACCACCTGAATCAGTTTTTTGCCAGAAAGGACCAAAACTTTTATGAGCGGGGAATCATGTTACTGCCAGAAAGATGGCAAAAGGTGTTGGACCAGAATGGCCAATATATAATTTAATAAAATATTTATTCATTATACGAAAATTGTCTTTCATGTTCCCCAAAAAAAAACGAAATTACTTTCTGAACAACCCAATAAAATAATATCTCTTTATAGTACTTAAAATATTTTCCATAGCAAAAATAACATAATTGATCATATAATAATAAATAAATAATAATCAAATAATTCATACTTTGAAATCTTTCAGATTTTGGAAGTATATTTTATTATTAAGATTTCTTCAAAATTTTGTTACATTTAGACTTGTTTCAACCTCCAACAATAGATCAAGCCAACATTAGTTTTAAAAAAAATGTACTCTCCCGACACGATTGCAAGTTCCTTGCAGCTAAGATGTTCCCCGTTAATTGAACGAAGAACATTTTGAACCAGACTTTTATAAAAAAAACATATATGTATAGTTTAAAAAAAAATTTCTTGAAAAATTGAGCTGACTAAACTCCATTCGAAGTATACAATTTTGATTCTTGATTCCCGACAATCATAACTTCTCCAAATAAGTATTTCAGTATTTGAAATATTCAAGTTATTCATATAATAATTTAATCTTCAATATTTTTCGTGCTGCCATCTACCGTTCAAATAAAAAATAGATAGACTTACATATACCTGAATCTATTACGGTAGTGCTGCCATCTATTGAGTAATTGAAATGTTGGAGGAAATTCTTTTGATCTCTAGATTAAATTTTCTCGAAAGTTCGTCTATTTTACAGTTTAATAAATAAAAATTTTTCTCTCTGGAGTACATTTGCTTGTATTTTCAAATCAGAGAAAATAAATTACTTGATCATAAAAATCTTAATAAACCTAAATTAAAGTATATTAACTCTACCTTAAAACAGAGATTACAAATTTAAATAGCAAATATTAAAAACAAACAATTTGATTGCTTGAAAAATAACATTATAAAAAAAAAAATAATAATAAAATAAAATATAATTGCTGTTATAAGAATTTTGCGGTAAACTGATTTATATTCTTTTCTTCTAGTGATATATCAGTGTAAACAGTCACGAAACCAATACGACTTCATACTTCAGCACATTTCCATAAACAGGTTAATAATAATAATAATAATAATAATAATAATAATAATAATAATAATAATAATAGTAATAATAATAATAATAATAATAATAATAATAATAATAATAATAATAATAATAATAATAATAATAATAATAATAATAATAATAATAATAATAATAATAATAATAATAATAATAATAATAATAATAATAATAATAATAATTATAATAATAATAATAATAATAATAATAATAATAATAATAATAATAATAATAATAATAATAATAATAATAATAATAATAATAACAGTAATTATAATAATAAGAAGAAATACAGTAATAATAATAATAATAATAATTTTTTGGAGTGGGGGAGACTTTATGTTTAACAATTTCAGCAGTCATAGCTTCTTTATAACTTTTGAATTATTAATGGCTCCATAAAAGATTATTTTAATTAATATTTGTCTTGATTTCATTTTATACCAACGAAGCAGACAATTACGGAATAATTAATTTTATTACTTTTATATATTTTCTTCTTCTAGAGGATGTAATTTATTTGTACATTAGTACGTTCATTGTAATTAATTATATAGTATTCAATTTTACAATGAACAAAAATATTAAGTGCCACATTATTAAAAAAATTCATAATTAATATTTGAAATATGAGAAAACAAATCTTAGTTCACTTAAACTTTTATGGTTTTGAAGGCGGAAAAATAAGTTTACGTATTCTTACGTATCTCTTAAATTAAATTCCACAAGGCCCTGATTTAATAAGAAGTTTATAAACAAAAGTTTAGGACAATCGTTTTAATTCAACGTTTCTAGACACGATTACAAATGTTACTGACACGTGCGATATAAAAAAAATAAAAGGTCTTATTGAAGTGATTTTCTATACCAAGATTCAACTGGAATTTAAGAACGGAAGTACTGGAAATGGCAACCGGAAATCAATTTGCAATTCATTAAATCTATAAATATAACCTAAAAAAATGGCATGATAAATAAACCTAAAAATAGCACATAAATCTAAAAAAATAGCATTTATCTTTATTTTTCTGTAAAATAGCTAATCTGTAAACCTATAAATGCGACATACATGTGTCATGTATCAGTTCTAAAATCTCGTAGAGATTAGTAGAGTGTTAAATAAAATAGAAATAAAAAAATTCAGCAGGAAGTACTTTAAAATTTGACTAGAAGCGTTTTTCAAAATTTGCTCCTTTTAAAGTTCAAATCTTGTCTGCAAATAAAGATTTCGGATAATATTTGAATATACGGTGACTGTTTATCTTGATCACCAAGTACCTTGATCACCAAAGCCCACCAACTCGTGACATTTTGGTACATAAAAAACTGTAAATTGACAAAATAAGCAATTTACGGAGACTATCTAGCATATATAATAAAAAGATGAGACTGAATGTCACAAATTGTACAAGTAAAAGCTGCATTTTAGAGAATCTAACTCTCATAATACAATTTTACAACTAAGAACTTAACTACTGAAAGAAAGGTATACTGCATCAAACAACTATAACACTTAAACTATTAATATCAGTCTAATTTTAAAGGGATAATCGCTTATGGAAAGGTATTTTAAAAGCACTTTTTGCTGTTAAATATTATATGAGAAAAACTTCAAATGATAACTTTGTACAATTAATAACACAATCCCCATTATGTCTATTAATTTTTCATAACATGAGCGCCAAAGCTTGGTATCGAAATGGAGTTGTTTTACATGCTAGGCAGGTGTGTTGCCCCTGATCCAGGAGTATGGCTCTGATTACTGGATAGAACCTACTAAAGAATTCATTTGATCAACTTCTCAAAACTTACCTCATATTGTTACGACATTAGATTTAGCATCGAATAAACCTCTAAATACCAAAATTCAGTAATTTAAATGATGATAAGGAAATGACAAATAATGTTAAAAAGAAATTTTTTTAGCCATAAATTCATAAACAATTCATGTATTTCAGTAGTGATGGTCAAACATAAATAGCATGCAAATTTTGCATTAAAATTTGTTTAATAATAAAACTTATTAATTAATAAAAATAAATTACATTTTTACATATTTACAATTATTGAAACATATATATCTAAGAACGCAGCAGTGTTCCCCCACCAAGTCCAATGTTGAAGCGGCAGACTTGCAAGTGTATATTATGTTGACTTAGCTTAGGCCCTTTTTCGATTCCACACGCCTCAGCTTCTATTATAGCAAGAACGTTGATTTTTTGCCATCGTGTTGTTTCAGTTAAATAGACGAAAAATAACCACACAATTGTTAACATTGAACAAAAGAACATGGCGAAAAAATTCCTTTGAAAATCGCCAAAGTCATCTGAATTTTGTTTTTCTGATTCTGTTTCTGCTTCGGATTTTTCTTTTGATTGTGACCAAAACTTTAGCCAAGGCTGTGGCAAAAACTATTTAATGGTTTTTAATCATTCTTTTTTATTCTTGATAGTTTGAATAGAGGAAGTGCTTTTGTATGATTTGATGGGTACGAAAGTCTACACTCACCAAAAATGATCACTATGCATGGAAATTTTAGCCCGGTTTACAGCTTAAACACTTTGATATACTCAGATTATTATTTTTTTTATTTTATTCCTTTCCGCTTGATTAGGGGAAGAGTCTTTTGTAATCAATTCGTACGAGGGTCTTCTCTCCCCCCCCCCCCCTCCTGGAAATGTTCCCGGAATTTGGTATTTTTAGCCCGAGTAATGACTGATTAAAACGGGTCAACGGATTTAGGATATTCATCTTTTGCTCAATTTCAAGAAATGACTTTGGTAATTTAGGTTGAACTATAAAAACAGTGTAATTCGAAAATTTATTAATATTTCAATTAAATCTCATACTTATTAAAACTCTGAAAATACGTGTTTCAACTTTGAGTTAGAAAAGCCCTTTAAAGTAAAGTTTCCAAGGTGTTCGGTTGGTTATGAACCACTCACCTTCTAATCACTAACCTGATACCTTAACGACAGTACGACCGAAGATTTTTTAAAGTTATCTTAAAATAATAACAAACCTTGTATTTCAAACTTAAAGCGATAACTATTTTGAAAGAAATTTTTTATATTTATTGGTATGTAAAGCTGGTAATCCATTATTTCACATATAAAAAGTTTGTTTCCCCTTTGTGTGTGTATATCCTACTTATTTTTAATTATTACTTCTTTATTTGTATGTATTTGCATGTTTTTGTACTCAAATTATAATGAGTAGATAGATATTTTAAATATGAGTAAAGCGAGAGTTTTTTCTTCTGTGGTAAGGATTTCCACTTCATGAAAACGAAAAGCATCTGGATCGCAAACTTAAATCTCTCTACAATATTGAATCCTAATTTTTATTGTCGCTCTCAATACAAAGAGTCATTGGTTACGCCATTTTGCACTTAACGAGAGGATATGATTAATCAAGCTAAAACATCTATCGACCGTATTTTAATGATTTACAACATAACAAAAAGAACTGATATCTCACAAAAATCAAATAAACGTTGTAAAAAAAAAGCCCTCCAAGTAAAATGGTCAGCCAGAAAATGTTATGAAATCTAATGTTTGTCGCCAAGCCCCGCGTGTAATTTCTTTCGGTTACTTGGTACGCAAAGAATCAGTACTTGGCTGGTTAGAGTTTTTATAAAATTAATCTCAATTTAGAAAAATGGGTACAAAGTAGCTCAAGCATATGAAATGAGATTATTGCGAAATAACTCTAGCCTACCAAGTCCTGATTCTTTGGGTATCAAGTAACCCAAAGAAATTATACGCCGCAGCTAAACAACAAACATTAGATTTCATAGCGTTTTTTTTTCTGACCTTTATACTGGGCGTTTTTTTCTTTACAACATTTAGTTGTTTTTTGGACATATTCTTTTGTTTTTATTAGATTTATCCCGGTAACCCCCCCTCTCCTTCTCTCCTCAAATTTATCTTTAATTCCATATTGATGTTTAATTCTAAATATTTTAACAAAATGTAAAAGAAGTTTATTTTAAGAAACCATATATTATTTTGCAGTAGAAATAATTAAAGTTTAACTGAAGTAACAAATATTTTAATGTTTAAGTTTTTAAGCATTTATATTTTACTTTACAAAATTAACTGTTAATTTTTATTTTTTTTTCCTTATTATACAACGATTCTTACCATTTTCGGGTATATTCAAGTAAAATTTTAGATCATTCCAACAGGTGGTTTTTTTTTTTTTTTTTTTTTTTTTTTGTGCAACATTTTAGAAGTTAAAAATTAGTTATAATAATTTTATTTTAACTAAATTTGAACCTACAAACAGCAGATATTTTAATAATTTGGCAATGTTTCTTAGGCCAGATCATATTTTTCAAAAGCTATAGTATGACCTAAGAAGAAAAAAAAAAGTTTATTTATTTATTTATTTATTTATTTATTTATTTATTTATTTATTTATTTATTTATTTATTTATTTATTTATTTATTTATTTATTTATTTATTTATTTATTTATTTATTTATTTATTTATTTATTTATTTATTTATTTATTTATTTATTTATTTATTTATTTATTTATTTATTTATTTATTTATTTATTTATTTATTTATTTATTTATTCTTCTTTATACCATACCCTTTCTGCCTTTTTCAAGCATATACAGGTCAAATTTCAGATGATTTTAACCCGTTACTTTTTACAACTTTTCTGAAAATAGAGCTTTGATTATGGAACTTTAATTTGTATACGTATATGGAAATGTGCTATACATTTTGCAAAAAGTAAGTTTTAATTAGTGTGCATTAAATTCATGCTTTAGTAGTTTCCAAGCCAAGCACCTGATTCAGAGTTAACACACACGTCAGCATGTGAAACATCTTCGCTTCAATAACCGGCTCCGGCTCTCATTTAAAAAAAAAATTAACAGACACAATATAAATTTTGCGAGCAATTGTCTACTTTAGACTTATCAATTCGAAGCTTCTCAAATTCGATAATCAAATTCGAAAAGTTCTTTCAAACCTTTCCATATGCCATTCTATTTTTAAATTTAGGCTAATAGTATCGCGAAATTTTGGTGCGGTATACCTTTTCGTTTAGATCTCTTTTGCACCAAGAAATAAAGCAATACACACCAACATGAGTTCGAAACCATTAATATAATTACAAAAATTCAGCTTCATGGAATATTTCATCCACATCGGATAATATAGTGATCTAACAAGTCTGTATTCCTACGCAACGTTCTATTAAGCTAAAAAACATTCATAAAGTTTCAAAAAATAAGTTTTAATAGTTATTTTTAAAAAAATATTCAGTCAAACTTCGTTAGATTAGTGAAGCACATAAAAAAACTAGGGATGTGGAACAATTACACTGCAATACTGATGTCAATTTGTGTCATTTACCGTTTTTATATTTTCATCATTCATTTGGAAAATATGGCCAGTTTGGCGATATTTTTTGCAATAATTCTTGTATGGGTCTTTTAGGAAAAAAAAAAAAAAAAAAAAAAAAAAATGCTAAATTGATGTTTTTGGCGATATACTTTTCTATAATTCTTATATTATCCTTTCTTATAAGTAAAAGTTAGGAGGTAAGAAAAAGCGATCGTTGATGAGGTATGCTCAAGGAAAGAGAACTCAGTGTTGATATCATTTGTTTTACGCCATTCAAGCATTTTTACAGGAATTTCGGAGGTGGGGATGTTTAACACATCTGATCATAAAACATCTGAAGCGGCATTACCACAGCGATTTTTATCAAAATCGTTAGAATCGTTTTTAAGCAATCATTAATCATTAGCAACATGATTTTTTCAATGGCAGCTACATTATGTGTATCCGCGATATTGATAAAAAACCTTAATGGTATGTTTCATGGTCACCACTAACCTGCACACCAAATTTGAACATCCTAGGTCAATTTGTTCGGGAGTTATGCTGACCACAGACATACATACACACACATACATGCACACAGACAGACATTTTTTCTAGACAACTTTTTGAGATCAGGATGTTCCAAAACGTATGGAAATGCAAAAAAAAAAAAATCGATTTATTTTTTTTATTTTTTACCAAATACTATACTTTTATTACCCTATGTATACGTATGGGTAATTGAAAGTAATAAGTGTGATCTAATTAACATAAAATATGCTACCATTATCAGATAATACTATATTAACCTAACAATTTTCAATTGAGAGATAATGATTATATTTCAAAAATACATATAAAATTAAAACAAGTTTTATTATTTATTAAAAATTAGTAAATTTTCGAAAGTTTTTGACAAAGGCGGTAGGGATAATACGATACTATTACATACAAATTTTCGTGCTTTCTAAAAAAAGATAGACACGATTTAATATGACTTTTAACTACTTTTAAAAATAGTCCCGGCTAAATTACTGAGTCCATTGGAGAAAAAAAACCTATTCCCTGATATTAAATGAAATTTGCATTACTTAAAGCAATTGAATTTAAAGTATCATAACTTCTATTAGAAAATTAGTTTAATGCTGTTAATTGTATATTTAGATGCAAACTTTCCTAGTTAATTGGAATAATAAAGCTCACCAACGTTAATCAATTCCGATTTTAAGCAAAGTTCATTTTTAATTTACAGTACAAAAAAATACCTCCGAAAATAAGAATACTAAATTGTGAATATCCTTTGCCTTTTAGGTTTTTATATAAGAAGTTTTAATAGATGAAGTGAAATTTTTTCAATTTAGTTTTTAGATCATATGATTGATCAAATGCATTGTTTACACGATTTTTAAAATAATTTATTGAGTATCAATTGCTGAAAATTGAGCTTGATTGTTCCTTTCCACATAGTAGGGCATTCACCATTTTTGCACCTTTTTTCTGCAATCACAAAACCAAGATAGACTAGGGGTGTGGAACATCGCATAACTTTCAATTACACTATAATACTGACATGGATTTGTGTCATTTACCGTTTGTATATTTTCATCCTTCATTTAGCATAATTGGCCAGTTTGGCGATATTTTTTGAGATAATTCTTGTATGGATCTTAAAAAAAAAAAATTGCCAAAATGGTGATTTTGACGGTATACTTTTCGATAATCCTTATATTATCCTTTATTATAAGCGAAACTGGGAGGAGAAGAAAAAATAATCGTTGATGAGGATAGAGGAGGTGAGCTCAAGGAAAGGGAACTTTGTGTTGTATGCACCATTTTTCAACTTTTTACGTAATTAAAACATTTTTACGGGAATTTCGGAGGTGGGGATATTTAGAACACCTTAAGAGGCATTACCAAAGCGATTTTTATCAAAATCGTTAGAGCCGCTTTTTAGCAATCATTGAAAAACATGATATTTTCAATGGCAGCTACCTTATGCACATGCACGATTTTAACGAAAACCTTAAAGGTAGGTCCGATGGCCGCCACTAACCCTCATACCAAATTTGAACATCACAGATCAGTTTGTTAGGGAGTTATGCTGACCACAGACACACATACACAGAGATAGATTTTTTCTACGTGACTTTTTTGAAATCAGGATGTTCCAAAATGTCGAGAAATGCAAAGAAAATATATATATATATATTTTTTTTTTTTACCGATATGCATATATACATATGGGTAATTGAAAGTAAAAATATATTTTATACTATGAAGACTTTTTAGAATATTTTACAGATAAGATAATTTAAATTGAACGCTAAGTTATTAATTATCGTTTTTTAAAAAAATCTTCAATTTAGGTGGAAATTATGTTATTTTCGAAACATCGTGGTTACGACTTTTTGCTCAGTGGGTTAATTTAAAAATCACTATTTCCATTTGGAGATCATTCCAGTCTGCGATATCAAGATTCGATCTTATCACATCAACAAAAGACAGTTTCATCTTGAGCCCAGTCATCCTTGACGTCACCTGCGAGCAAAAAAAAAAAAATTCATTGAAGGTTACAGTCAAGATTAATAACGAAAAAAAATCCTTCTAAACGAAAACAAAAACAGCGGTGGATCATCTCTGCATGTGACGAAACACGAGTGGACGAACTAGTTTTTTTTTTTTCTATTGCTGAATAAGTCGAATCGGGTGCCGAGGGTACCTTTTGAGCGGGCTGTTTCATTTTTACGGCAGTGTTCTTTGTTGCTGTTTCTTGCAGGTGTGTTTTCTCTTGCTTTACAGAATGCCTATGTTTAAGAATAAGTGGTTCTTGGAGGAGGAACTGATTCAAGATCTTAGAAATACATTTTTGGATGATCTACCTACAGGTGAGAATTTTCATTAACAAACTTGTTAGTTTATTTTTATTTGATAAGTAACTAAGTTCTCAACTAAGTGCAACTAGCGTGATTTTTCTAAGAAAGTTCAATTTACTGGACCGCAGTCCGTTAAGTATTTATGCCTTCAAGGTGAATGATGATAATATAAAATTATTTATTAATAGCTTATTCAGAAATACGTAAAAAAGCTGGCAAAGGGAAAAAAATTTAGCAATTGGCGACCATTTTGTAGCCGAGTAAAGTTATCGCCAATGGTCGATTGCATAAGGTGTAAATACCCCTTTTTTATTATTTCTTAATTTTAGAGGCTTCGCTGTGTGTGATGAGTTTTTCCTCCATTTATATATGCTAATAGCTACTAATTGTCTAAGTTATATAATTTTAGCCCCAATAGAAATATATGAGAATCAATATTCAAATTTTTCGAACATTCACCCCTTTCAGGGGATTCGGAGAGGAAAATCATGATTTTTAGATTTTTCCCTTTGTATATATGTTAAACCTTACAACCATACCAAATTTCATTGTACTTACTCTACTAGAAGTACCTTAGTAATATGATGATCAGTGAGTGAGTGAGCGGATGGCTCTCAAAATATTTCTTTTTCTGTTGTTTTCAAATTTGATTATCTCGACAGTTAATATAAGTGGAGACTTGAAACTTGGAGGTCTTATAAAGTGGCTAACAGCTACTCATAAAAAAAAATTTCAGCTCTCAGGTATACTGTAATGCACAGGTATGAGAGGTCAAAATACTGTTGTGTTGCATCCAGTAAAAGACGTCTGGCATTGAACTTGGCGGATGCACTGCCATGCTCCTAGATTTGTAATTTCCCAAAAGGAGATGTGCTACATTTATAGTCAGATAACATTCATATTTAAAAAATATTGACTTCTAAACTTGTAATAACCCGAAAACTTTATTTAATGAACTTCCTTTTTTCTAAGAAAGTATTTCTGCGGTTTCCTACAAATCTGGGAAAATGCATTGAGCAATTATTGTGAGCTTCTGTGCATTTGAAAGGCTTAGAGGATAAAAAGCTAAGAGGACAAAGGGGAAAGTATATATATAAAAAAAAATTGTGGTACTAGTTTTTAAAGTTAATACTTTCGTAATCTTCTCCTGTTCGTGGGGGATGCAAGTAGAGGTTCACAACACAAAAAGTACATATAACTATTGAAATAATTTAAATCATTTAATTTGAAAAAGTAATGTGAAGTAGTTCTATTGTAATTGCGAGCACTTGCTATTGTTGTTTTTAGTTAAATTTCAGCGAGGGCCAAACTTCGATATTAAATATGTGGGGTGTTTTTTTATTTTATTTTATTATTTTTTAAAGGCGAGTTTAATTCATATTGCTTTGGTTGGTTAATTGATTTGAATATTTTTTTGCACCGCGAAAGCGCTACTCTGGGACTATAATACTCAGGAACATCTTTTGATGATTGACTAGACTACTGAGTAGTCCGAGACTAATGGAGAATGCTTTCCAGGAAACCTTTTAAAAGGTGACTTCTTGTCATTTGCGTCACGAATTGTAGAAAAACCTGAATCCTTCCATCCTACATCCCGAAAATCGACGAAACTATTTGCACAATTGTTAAGAACTTCCTTGCTTACATTCATGCTGGGTATCGATCCCGAGATTTCTTGCATGCTAGGCAATCATATTAGTTTGACTTATGGGCAATGGACAATTCCCGAATTTTTTAAAAACGAGTGAAATCAGTATATATTTAGGAAGAATTTCTTTCTGATTCCAAATATTTAAACAAAAGCTCTTTAAAAAATTAGTTATTTAAATATTAAGAAAAGAAAATGCCCCAAAACCGAGCCAAGACAAGTCCGATCAAAACAGTCAACAAAGTCCGTGACGTAAAGAGACCCTATCGTGCCCATGGTTATTGTGAGGTTTCTGCCAAATAGTTGGCGTTGAAAAAGTTGGCGTTGGCAGACCATTGCGACATTTCGTACAGGTTGGCGTGATTTGTGAGAAACTAGCAAATCTGGTTTCCTCTGCTGCATTTCAAGCCAAGATGTTTGCGAAGCCTTGACGTCACATTTAATGCCAGCGAAATGAGTCATTTTCTCGCCAACATTTCAACAAGGTAATTTTGATTGCAAATAAAAAAAAAAGAAAAGGCGCATTAAGCAGAAATTTTTGTGTTTTTGGACTTTTCGAAACATTTAGAATTGAATAAAAAAAAAAAATTAAAAAAAAAAAATGCGGGAATTGTCCATTCTGCTATAATTTGAACTTTTAGGTAAGGGAAACTTGTGAAAACAAAATTTAACAAAGTAACATAAAATATGTATGTAAATGCTTATTAATGTTTCAAGATTACTATAAAATAGTCAGCAGTGATCATTTGTAAAGGAATTTTATTAAAATTATAGAAGTTGAGATGCTGGTATAGTCCTGCTGGGATTTGATTGCTAATGTTTGCATTATACTCCTTCACAATCAAACTTTTTGTCTAACTTTTCTGTTACATCTTTATATCTGTGATGTACAAGGAATAGCTAAGGCATCACTTGATTTCTAACTGATCTCCATTGCTTAGTCTAAAAATAAAGAAAAGTAATTTATTGGTAAACAAAAATACATTTTTTAAATAAGATGCAAAGCACTCTGGTAAAAAACATTAAGATTTTGTGTTTGAAAGAATGCAGTATCCAAAATATCAACATTTTAAGTTCATAACTTAAATTGGTGTTTTGAATCATCTACTAGATTACAATTAAATGCAAAACATGAAAAGTTGTTATGCAAAACAGTATAGTAGTTAAAATTTGATTTTTTTTTTTTTTTTTTTTTTTTGAATAATTCAAATTTTGCGTGGAAAGTTATGATCATACCTAAAATACCCAAAAATTACAAGGCAGTGAAAGAAAGTTAAGTAATTTAAATTTCTACAAATTCATTTGAAAGATTAAATCCTTTATACCTCCCCTACTAATTTTACTAATGCATAATTCACTTATGTCCGCAATGTGATCCCCTTACTGTTCCTTTTAATAAATAAATGTAACAGGGATGGTAAAGAAAATTGTCATGTATTCTAGACCTTCAGGTTAGGTCTAACTACCACTACATGGTACATAATTTTTTTTTTTCTTCTTACACCTTTCATCTTTATTATACCATACTACATAAAAAGTTTCAACTTATTACCTATCAAAGTTTCAACTTATTGCCTATCAAAGTTTCAACTTATTATCTATCAAAGTTTCACTATAAGCCTTGGGTATGGTAAGCCGACCAATAAAGCCACTCGGCTGCTGTATCCATGTTGCTTGAGCCTGCTCATCCAAAAGCAGCATAATGGGATAAAATAGCTGTTGTAGATTGAAATGTGAGTTTTCTACGGACCAGTTCTTATGATTAAATATGCACTGTAGCTCTATCTAGTGTCTCTCTTCATCATTTTAGCAAGAAGGACGGTAAGGATATCAAAAGGTTAAAAAAGAGAAAATAATATTGATATTTACAAAAACCCGCCCTTTTTTAAGCATTTATGTTCAAAAATAAAGTAAGTTCTATTACTAATGAAAATAAATCTGATCTACATGAAACAAATTTATCAATTTCGACTCCAAACTTAAAAGTTGCCATTAGTGACAAGGAACGACAAGGAATCTTCTGCAACATTTTTTATTCTAAAAAAAATTATATTAGTTTTTTTTAATAAATACTGTTGTATAGTTTCACAACAATTAGTTTTACAGTTAAAGAAGAAGAAAAAAGAAAAGCATGCATTATTCTAAAACTTATGCCTCAGGGACTTAAAAGTCAAAATTTTGGTAGAATTCCCTTATATCGTTTTGAATCATGCAACATCCAATTTTCACCTTTTCAAATACAAATTAATGTGACTTTTTGGAAACATGAAAACTTATATTTAACAGAATATCTACACACTAATTACTTAGATTTTAACAACTGCAGCATCAATTTTTAAAGTTTATATTTTATAGAAATTCAGTAAAAATAATTATTTAAAAATATTATATGGTCTTAATTAAAGCGTGGAGTAGATAAAAAGTTTATGAATAAAAAAAAGCAACTTTTGAGGTGTTTGATTTTGAAATGTTTGCTTTTATATTAATTGGTATGTAACATGGCTCCTTTTGCAGTCAAAATATCTATCGTTAAATATTTTCAAGAACTCTAGTGGTTTCCCACTGTGAAAACTTGTATTAAAATAAATATCCTCTTCATACAGATTGAATTGTTTGTTGAGAAAAGTTTACGTTAATAACAGAATGAAACAGTTTTACTGAATATTTATGCATAGTTCTCCTCGATCTGTTTTTTTCTATATAAATAGATTGCATCTTTCAATGCGATGTTGTCTCTTTAAACAAGAATATTTTTTGTGTTTAATCATTAAGATAATTTCGTGGCTGTAATTTGAATATCTAGTAACCACAAAATTAGTGATTTTTGGATAAATTATAAGTTGTTTCTTTTTCCAAACATACCCGGTCGTTTGAAGAATACCTCGTAAGTCTTAAAACAAGCACTTGCAGTGATATACGATCACTAAAACATTTGTTTCCGAATCAAACAACATCGATTTACATTAACTTCTAAGTGTCCTGAACAGTTGCTTTTTCGGGATTACAATGCATTAAAATTATCAATCTGTCTTTTAACCAAAGGTAATAAAGTAATATCAATTTCTTTAATTTATTTACTTCAAATTTCTTTAATTTTTAAGTAAATAATTACGAAACCAGCGCAATCACATCAATAACTGTGTTTCCCATCAATTTTTTTTGAATGCGTAGCAAGAAGCATTTCAGCCCGAGGACCGAAGTAAACAAATTGTATATCACTTTGCAAATAGGCCGCCAGTTCTTTTGGCCGGAAGTGAAGTGAGCGAGCAACAACTTCAGAATGGATTCTATCATCAGTATGAAAAAGTAGGCCTATTACAACGACCACCCTCTAACTGTGCCAACCCATTGGTCACTGGTGATTGCGGTAATTTACTTGGTCGCGGAAGTAACTCCACTGGCCAATTGACTCACAATTGTCAGCGATTTGAAACACTTCTGCTGCCTACTAAGACAATAATGGTAGTGATGATTACCAGTGAGTCTCATGTCTTTTGACTAAGGTTATCTAGGTGGATCATCCATGGCTGTGGTATCTTTTCAGACTTTTCAGGAATCTTTCAAGTTGGGAAAAAGAATGAAAAATTTGTAAAGCGAAAAAACGCCAAATGTTACTGAGTACAATAATTGTTATGGAATTTTTTAGCACTCATTTAAGGAAAAAATAGGAAACGGTAATTCATCCAAAAATCTTCTCATTTTGCATAGTGGATATGAATAATTTTTACACTTTTTTAAAATTCGTTGCACTATTTTAAAATGGTAAGATTTTTTTCTGTAACATAGATTATAGCTTTACACATTAATTTTAATATGAGTAGTTGTGCATTGTAATTGAATTTTATTGAAAGTCCAAAACCCGTTAGAAATTACTCTTTTAAATGTTGAGTGAAAACATTTTTTGAAGTCTAACTTTGGTAAGAAACATGCAATCTATTTAAAATTAAAACTGCATTAAAACGTATCCATTTCATTGCTTCTGGGTTATTATAATAAATTAAATTGTAGCTTTGTTAGAAGGATGAAATATTGCAACTTTAATTTGGCTAATAAGGTTAGGTATGTCTTCTTTACTAACATTGTAATCATTAGTAACAGTGTTAATTATTTGAGACGAAAGGAGGAAATGGAACATAGATTTTTTTTCACAATTTTACTTCCACCATTTCTATTCGACTGGATTGAAATAGTAGGCTGTAGTTCAAATGTAAATTAGTTTAAAACGCAAACTTCTACAAAATATATATTTTTATTTTAACAATATTTCCACCTTCTATATCTTCTTCATTTAGATTTAAAAGTTTCTTACCTAAGCGATATTACCATTAATTAGCCATGACATAAAGGTTATAATGCAGAATATTAATGTTTCTTTATACTTTACAAGAAAGCATGACACCTTCTTCTTTAATTCCATGGCATTTCCTTAATGATCTTAATGTCCTTAAATCGTTTTTGAATGGACAGAACATTTCATTATTATTAACAGATATCGATAATCTCTTAGAAAAGACAAAGCGCTCCATGTCAACAGAACAAAAGTTTCAATCAATCACAAATTATCTTTTCAATGTAAACAAACGTTGCCCTAGAAAACACAAAGACAGTGTTTCACTTCAATACGTGAAATGGATCTGAAGGCATGGTCAGAAACTTGTTAAAAGAAATGAAATTGCCTTGACCCAAAATGAAACACATTCACGTGAGGAAGTAGAAACAAAGGCATAGAAAAGGGAAAGTTGGCTTAGGTGTGTTAATGGCGGGAAAGATTCCACGTGTTTTTGATAAATAGATACGAAGACATTATCATAATCGTTTGATAATACATGGATATACGATTCGATAAATTAATAAGTTTAATAATTAAGAAGTAAACTAACAACTGCATTGATATTTCAATAGCTTTGAAATCATTAAGGGGTGTAAAATAAATTGTAAAGTTTTCATTTCTTATAAATACAGAACAAATTTTCCAACTATAAATTATACCACAATTAAATATATTTTCAGTTAACTGGCTATGCTGTTAAAAGTTTCGTTAGTAAAAAGATGTCAAGAAAAGTTATTTGTGAAAAACCGTACAAAACATATTTATTTTGCCTATTGCGAAGATGTATCAGCTATATATAGAAAATAAACCAGTCGTGGTATCTTCAGATTTATATTTTTTTAGATGGAAATACATTTTAAATTAGATATACGTTAGGCTCACGATTTCTTTCTTTATTTTTTTTCTTTCTTATTTTGTTCCCCCTTCTTTTTTCCCCCATTAGTACTATAGTAATATCCATGACATGTGTTTATCAACAAAAACTACATGTACCCTGCAATGTCAAGTTGTTTGTTCTCTATTACATGGCATATCTATACGTGAAAATCCCGTATCTATCACTGTCGCAAGTAGCAACAGTTCCGAATGTCCCCAAACGTGTTTTTTTCTAGTGGAAATTTCACGCAAGATTTCGAAGAATTTTCACTCCAATCCTTTGCCACTAGAAATCCGTGACATTTTCTTTTCACAACATTAGATATTTAAAAAAAATTATTTTACTACAACATGTATGAAACGAAAAGCAAAATTTAAGTTGGATAAACAAAAATTAAGTTTTAATTCGATGAGATATAAAACCTGCGATCTTAAGTTATTAGAAAATTTAGACCACCAGTCTGCACCCACTACTTATTCGCGCGAGTATCCTTATGGAAGTGCCATCTGCTTAACTCTACTTCCCCAACATAAATGAAACGTTACTTCTCATCTAGTAATCCACTGACATCTTACCTTATTTAACCGGGTATTACATCTCCCTTCCGCTTCGGTGGTTTGAAGAGATGAAAATTAGTTCGAAAGGGAAAAAAGTGAGTGACCTTTGTGGAGACAGTGGTGTTTGGAGGCCGTCTGAAGGGTGTTCTCAATTCTGGTAGATGCAAGAGAGAGAGTGCTTTCGCAACTGGACATTCCTCCAAAGCCATCTCAAAATGATGGTCTCTCTAGTGGAGAGTGCCTTGAGAAACCTCGTTAAAAGTGAAAATGTATAAAAGAGTGATGAATAAACGTCGTAAAAGTAGAAGAAGAGCTGTTAAAATGTAGAAACGTATTCATTTTTTTTTTTTAACTTAAGTAGATGGTGTAAAAGAATGATGTACCTGAAAAGCAATGTTGAATCCTTGGAGTACGTTTTACTGATTTGGGGAAATTCGTAAATCTCGACACAAAGTTTCAAACCGACTTTCGTAGAATTCTCACTTTTCACATGGATGTAATTCAAATTTAGACTTGTTGAAGGTATAAGATATCAGTTTATGGTTAAAAAAAATAATTTTTTTACCTGAAATAACAAACATTAAAATAAAAATATCGATCATTTCGACAAATTTCTTCATTAATTTGAAAGAAAAAGTGCAGGATTAGGGAAGAAGTAATGCGAGTGGCAGGCGTTTTATTATGTTTCTTTTCCCTAATGCGTATTATGCTTTTGCCTAATCTTGATCTGAAATTCCTTAATGTATGTTGAATAAAATTCTTAATAGGGTATTTTGTGGAGAATGAACTTTAAATTCAAAGAAGTAAAAATCCACTGTTTACAGGTAGACTTCAACTAATAATTCAACAGTCGCCACATATTTGTAAAAGTTGTACAAATTAAGAGGATTTGTTTTAAAGATACTGGTTTTGATGGTTCATATGTAGGCCAACGCTTTAACGTATAAAATTCGTTTAAGTAACAAAAATTTGTCAGTTCATGTAAATATTACTAATTATATCGTATAATTCATTTAATTAACAATAGTTTGACATTAATTCTTTGGGTTAAATATTTGCTATTACCAACACAAAACTCTTTAAAAGTAAAATTTTTAACTTTCCTAATTTGCATAAAAATGCTCTATTTGTACACAACTCAAATTGCGTTGAAAAATATCAATTCCATCAAGAACTATAGTAGACAACTGTTGACTCTAGATATGAGTGAATAATTTTTTTAAGAAACTAACTATCCATTATGACTACCAGTTAAATTTAAATCTTGTAACATACGACTTTCAATTTAACAGATAAAGAAAACTACCACGAAGACGATATAAAACGGGTGAAAGAAAATGATTGGTTCCTCGCCAGATACATTCTCCATAATGAAAAAGACTTGGAGAAGTCTTACAGCATGCTCAAAGAATCACTCAAGTACAGGAAAGAGATGGAAGTCAACAGTAAGAACACTTTTCACATGTTTTTGAGAAGAAAATTTATACTTAATGCTTCAAATGTCTGAATACTTACATTATACCTGTTACCTATAATTATAATTCTTCTGCGCCAAAATGTTTAGGTTTTTTTTTTTTTTTTTTTTCATTAAGCAAGGCCCATTTATAAATACTAAATATTCCATATTCATCAATGGCGTAACGTAATATCATAGTTCTATATGATATTAATTTCAAGTTATTTAAATAGTTACTTTTTTTGGTAATTTTTGAGTTTAGAGTTTAGCAATTTTAAACAAGTTCTAAACAGGAAGAAGTTCATCGAAATTTGGATGTAAAAAACATGTTAAAATTAAAATATACAAAATGTTTAAAAAAAAATTCCATTTATTTAAGTTTCAGCAATTTTTTCGATTCAAAAATATATTGCATATATATTATTATGAATTTATTTTTATCAATATTTTACAATATTTCTAAGAGTTTAAATAAGTTAATTCAGTAAAAGTGGTTTAGTATTCAAACAGTTTCATCAAATTAAAAGTTAAACTTGTGGTATGTTTAATGTGTGTTTTATATCAATGTAACGAGATTTAACGTAATAAAAAAAAAAAATTAAAAAAAAAAAAAAAAAAAAAAAAAAAAAACCAGCTAAAATTTGAGGGAAAAATCTTGAAGAAGTTAGGAATGATATAATAGAGCACAGTAGATGGAAGAATCGTAGAATATGAAATGGAAATAAACAGATGGTAACTGCTACATCGCAATCGCTACTTTCTTATTTGTTTCATTGATTGTCTTTTCAATTCATTGTTCCTTCTGGATTCACAAAGAGTTGATATTTAACCCAATAGTGGCAACCTTAACTCCATTTTTTGGTGTGTTTGACAGTTTCAAAATTAAACATCATTTTTTATAGCTCTCAGAAAAAAAGACTTACCTAAAGAATACTTTGACGTTCGGGCTGTCATCTTATGCAATAAAGACGTAAGGAATCACCCAATAGGTAAGGCAAAATATTATCTTCTAATCTAAGAAAGGTATTACTTTGTGCTCTTTCAATAACACTGAAGGTCAATTTTGTGAAAATCAACAAACGTAAATTCTTCATCCACGTTCATCGGTATTAATTAACTAATAAATTACTTGATGCGTTTATGGCTATTTCAATCCCGAAACACAACAGACATTTGTATATTAATTTAAACTTTTACGTGCTGCTTGTGCTGGGCAATCAGTTGAGGAAGGAATAAAACTATTAACTAATCTTTCAAATGTCTTTAGAATTGTTTTTGTGTTAAAACGTAATTGAGAAATATGGCTGTGTTTTCTGTAAAATAACTTCCAAAGAAGTTTAAGAATTTATGAAACAATCATCAACCTGATAAGTCACACTTAAGATTTTTTTTTTTTTAACGTACATTGGCGACTTTAATTAATTTTGTAATCGCTATAAATTCAAAAGTATTATTTCACTTATATTTAATGGTTTTTCCATTTTTAGCCATCTCTTCTGGCACATCTGTCGGAACCATCTGCGAATGATATAACTTTTTTATTTGTTGGTTATCCCGTCAAGAAAATTAAGCTGTTTTACAAACAAATTATAAATTTTAATCTGACCAAACTATATACAAAATATAAAAAACAACTTTTTTCTCTTTTCGTTTCAAACTCATGTAAAATGTCTCCCTTCAGTTTTAAAAGATAAACTCCGTGATTAATTTAGCTTTGGCTAATATGCTATTTATTTGCAACCTAGTACATAAGGAAGTAGCAAGACGAATTTCTATTGTTTTGTAAATAGTACCCTGGAGTTACAAGAACAATATTATAGGGGATGGCGGAGGCTATAAAAAATTACACTTTTTGAACTTTTCCTCTCACTATTTCTAGTAATAATTTATTACAATCAATTCAAGTTTTAATTTATCAAAAAACAACTTTAAATTAATTAGTTTTCATTTAATAATAAAAAAGTTGGCTCCTGAAAAATTTGTCCCTGAAAGCCGTCTGTCCGTGCGTAAACTCTGCTTAAACTCTGGTAGTTTACACTGTTTTCTTCTATTGCTTGCAGTGGCCATCCGTTGCAAAACCCACATCAAGAAGGAGGAGACTCGTCGTCTGCAGCAACAGTACATGCTGTACTGGGTGGAAAAGGGCCTAAGGGCATCTGACTGGGGTGCAGTCACCATACTCTTTGACTGTACGGACTCAGGGGTATCCAACGTAGTGAGTACAGACACTCTCTCTACCTTGTGAATTCACATAATCCAAGCTTTAAATTTTGTTTCAGTCGTAAATATTATGAATAGACCAAAAAGTTCTATGAGCTATATGCTATTCGTATACTCTGGAAAAAGGAGATTTAGATAGTTGTTGAAGAGATCAATTCTGTTGGTAAACAACTTTATCTCTCCAACAACAACAAGTGAGGGTTCGGGTCAAGGGAGACTTGTATTGCGAATTCGTATTCATAAAAAGGATATTGTTATCCGTTGGGAATGCATGTTGATACTTCAGATGATATTGTCAGTAGGGCCTGTGAATAGGAGTCCTACGAAAATATGAATCTTAAATACGTACTGTTAAGTGTAGATGTGCATATAACATGTTAAGTAAGTTAGTGAAATATATCTAATTTAATGTATAACAAGATGCTGGTGGATAGTAGGTGACGTAAAATAACATTAAAATTAGTAGTTAACTTGTAATCACTGTAATTGGAATTGCATTTATTGTAATTGTAACTTACATAATGACAAGAATACTGTAATTATATTAAGTATGTAAATAAATCTCATTATATTAATTTACCTAGCATTGATTCAGTGTGCATTACTTTATGAGTTTAATTACTATTTGATCAAGCACGACCACGGCCAGAGAGCACTCCAAAATACACAGCGAGCTTCTCAACATAGTGCTACAAGGTGTATCCTGAAAACGCACTCCTCTTTCATTAGATGCTAGAATGTATAATATGGCGTTCATGCGTTCATGCATGAGCGTAGCATTGTTTAAAGGATCTGTAAATAAACACTGATATATTTCCCTTATAATTATAACCGTGCTAACTGCCGAATTGTGGATGCGTCTTCCCCATTCATCCGATATAAAAAATGTCATCTTCCAAAAACTATGTCTATTCGCTTTTTTTTTTTAAATGAAACTGGGAAAATAGCCAGAGTATGTGTTAGGCGGCTGTTAAACATTTATAAATAAGTTTCAGTTTTTACACTGCACTGTAGTGATAAGCCTGTATAAACGTTATGGTTATGGTTATCTAGCTACCAAGGGTCGCACATTCGCCCTAAAATTCCTAATATTCCTTACATTTTTCTTTCTCTCTAAATTTTAAAATGGTACTTAAATTTGTTGATAATTTCTAAAAAATATTAATGACTTCAAAATGTCCATGATTTCTCTCCAAAACCCCTCGAAACTTTTGGAATTATCCCAAAAACTTTAATGAAACTTTTGTATTCATCCCTAAAATTTCTACCTAAATTTCTTCGAAAACTCACTGCGCCCCTGAGCTACATTTCTGTACTATAAGATCAACATTCTTAGCTTAAAACAGAAAGTGATATCTATTTTATCCTCACACATTGTCGCAAAACCTCAACATTGGGCACCGATAGCCTTGCGGTAGAGTATCGAGCTCATAACCGGAGGGTTGTGGGTTCGGGCCTCCGTCAGCCAAATATCGATGTGTACCTAATGGGGGCTGGTGCACATTAAATCTGTCGTGGCCTCAATGTCCTCTCGTTCGTGTGGTGGGGTCGGAGAGAGGGCTTTACACTAGAAGAATTCTATCTCGTATTCTTCTAGATGCTCAAAATTACGAGACGTATTTAGCTGTGTTAAGCACTTTATAAGTGGCAGAAATAGACAGTCGGTAGTTCCAAAAAACAAAAACAAACCTCAACAATTTAGCACTATTTGTGTTGTTAAATATCTCCGAATACCAAATTCACCAATTGAGGATAGTCTATTATTTTAATTTCACTATTAAAATATCTCCTAACGTCCTTTTTTTTTAATTTAAAATAGATTAAAAAATGTAGATAGGATAAACTTAATAATTCAAATAACCATGAATAGTTGTATTTAGGATAAATAAACCTTTTATTTGAAAAACGGAAAAAAATAGTAAGAAAGTGCACTTTTTTAAGATTTGCCGACACGACGTTTATTGCTTTAAGGCCAGTATTTGTTACTTGAAGATATTAACAAGCAGTATATTTATTTAATGAAATAAGTGGAAAACATCTTTCATGTACATTCGACAAAACGGGTCTCTCTATAACGGTACAGAAATCTATTTCTTAAATACACCCGAAATTTTGTGTTTGGAATACTTTTTATATTCGATATTGATAAAATGAGCAAAGCAGTATAGTAAGAATAATTTTGAAATGTTAATACAGAAAAAGATTTTTTAAGCTTCCTAGTAGTCATTTCAATCAAAAAGTTGTATATAAACCATGTCATACTTGCTCGATTTTTATTTTTAAAATCTTGCTGTTTATAACGCAAATATTCGTGAAACATTTCATTTTATTTAAATCTCCTTGACAGGACCTAGACATGATGCGGTTTATATTTGAGGTTTTCAAAAAGTACTGTCCTTGGGGACTAGGTAAGTTTAACGCTTTGATAGAAATATATATATATATTTGTGAATTTAAATATAACCTCCTTCTAATCAATTATTGTTATTGCTATTTTTAGTCTTATTGTTCTTATTGGTGGTGTGTTTTCCTTTTTACTATCAATATTGCACAATGTCACTTCATTACTAGTAAAAAAAATATTCATCTCCTTATTAACCATATTAAATAATTAATTACTAAGTTTAAAACATTTCAATTATCAATTTTCTATGCGTTCCCCAAACTGTGAGTCACGGTTTTCCATTGGTATCCCATTGGTGGGTCGTGAACCAATTTTTGATGGGTCGGGAATAGGTTTTAAATGTGTGAAGTTTTCATATGAGAATTGAAAGTCCTAAGAAATACTGAAATGGGGACATAAAAATAGAAAATGTTAATATAGCAGTTGTCAGGGTTAGTTAGTTTCAATACTAAACTGTTCTTTTTCACATTTTTTGAAACTTTTAAGTTAAAAGCAATTGAAAAATTACCATCGAATTGTATACGCTCTCGAAATGTATAACGTGCTCATAACACGCTCTGAAACCATTAAACCATGTTAGAAGAATCAATTACTTTTAAGAACTTGAAAACGATATAGTAATTTTTACTATTTAAGTATTTTTAGTTACATAGAAAAATTTATTATTTTTTAATTACGATTAGAGTTTTTAAAAAATTGTGGTTTATCAAAAGTAACGTTAAAAGCATATCAAAACACTTGTTTTATGATGGGGAAGACAAGTAATTAAAAAGTGGGACATGGTTGTTTTATTTCCTAATAAGGTTGATCCCCAATTGTTGATGGCGCCATCTATGTTTTACTTCTTGTTTAAATAAATTCGATAATATAATTATTGTTTTAATGTATTTTATAATCTATTGGGGTTATTATGAGAGAGAGATGTGGCCAGATTAGTATCTACTTCTCCCACCTCATCCTATTTATTTTCCATTTCACATAATTAAATAAGATTAGTAGGAAATTTGTTTACAAAATGCTGTTGTTTATAGTAACGGTCAAATGTAACGTAATCTTTTGAGACGGAGACGCAGCTACAAGTTTTGTTATTTTCATCTGTCCATTCACATTTTTTATCGACTGAAGACTTCCAGGATAAAAATGGCTAAAATTGTTCGAACTATTTGAACTATTACCCAAATATGTTATAACTTATCAAATAAAAAACATATTTTTCTCTACAAGTCTTATCTCTTTTTAAATGTCTGGGAGCAAACGATATTATTCCTCCCGCTCCAAATCATTTCTTCTTTTAAAACAACAAATTAGCAAGATTTTTACTAGTTAACATCACTGTTGTTATATCCTTTGCCAAATTGACTGAGTTTTTTAAAGAAGAGACGATTTGTCTTAGGAGGATAAAATCTTAATATTCTGATCTCTGAAATTTAAGGAGTGGTAGATCACCAGACAAAAAACAAATAATGGATGATATGAAAACGGATAATATGAAAAGTTATGAGATATTTGGTTATCGGTTTTAATTCATCTTGTTCGAAGTCGATTTTAGAACAGTTTCAACCAGTGTCCACCCTGGCTGACCAGTGTATTCTTAATCAACAGATATTTCTCTACTTCCTATAACAATTCAGACAAGTTTCAGTAACTTGTAACGTCATATTTATCTACTTCGCAAAACTTTGTAATTACTAATCATCCTTGAAATTATTTCTATATCATCCTCATTAAAATAATTAATTCTTTTTTCTTATCGTTGGTAGGTTACTTTTTCGTCTACAATATGCCCTGGTACCTGTCAGGTGAGATGGATTTATCATTTTGTTTATGAATTGATATTTTGATGTGTCGCTGGATTTCAATCAGATTGCGAAACAATTCTGATTTAATTTGCAAACAATAAGAATAACAAAAGTTTTTCAGATGTGATATTTCCTTCAAAGAATACTTAATATATGTATATAAAAAAGAAGCTAATCAGCTATGGGTGTAAAAAAATAATTAACGGCCTTGAGAGCTGTTTTCAATTCCCGTCAATATCTTTTATATAAAAAGAAATCAAAATAAAAAGTGTAAAAGCATGTCGAGTGTTCAATGAATTGAAAGAAAATGATCTAAAGAAAATTATAATATGATTGATTATTATGTTCCTAATATCTTATTATATTCATTACTGATTTGAAAGAGAAAATATTTTTCCCGGAAAAGATATAATTTTCAAGTTTGAAAAAATTGGGAAAAACTATTTATAGTAAATTGTTTGAATAACTTATAACTCAGTTTTAAATATTATGTTACAACATTTGACACATTTGAGCAGAAATACATTATTTAAGAAATATGATTCGTATAGCGGAGTAACTGAAATTTTTTCTTTAAATCTCAGATAATTGCAGTATACCTACATACAATTTGTCATACAATAAGCATGCTAGGATCTCAGTTTTTATTGGAACTTGGCACATACATTAGCGATACAAAAATATATTTCTTATTTGTCAATTTTAAAACAATTTCGTCGTGTGAAATTTCTAGAAGTTATAGATACATAAAATTAAAACCACTTTCTAAACATTTATAAATTGGGCTATTTATTAAAGAAGCGTTTCCAAGTGACCCATCCGTGTGAATTGTCTATTCTAGCCCATCACTCTAGGGAAGAAAGTGTATTAAATTTTAAGTTTTAAAATAGAGAGGCAGTTTTTATCAATGGATTCGATCACAAAATAATAACTCCCAAGCCCCCAATCCAATGCCAATTTTAAAGTAGGTATTTGAATGACACTAAAATTTTACGCCTGGCTATTATTTAGCCGCACAGGTCGTCCAGGACACTGGATTGAAAGAATTTAAATACAAACAATAAGCCAAATCTTTCATTACTCGCCATATATATAAAATATAGTTACATTTCCGGTAGAGCTTTGAAAACTCTACATTATGTTAAATACCCAAAAAAGTTTATTCCGTATTTATACGATGAGAGTTAGTGCATCCTGAATTTAGATCATGTCCTTTAGTTAGTGCAAGTGTCCTAGTTGTGCCTTAATAGCAATGGGAAAAGAACTGTTTTGGCTGTTCTACTCGAATCTCAGTCATTGAAACTCAAGAAGAAATATTACTATCTTTTCCAAGTACAATATGAAACAGTCACATGCTATTTTTCTGCACAGCGCATTTAATCAGTCTCCCGTTTAACATTTCCAAGTTTTCTCAAAATATATAGGAACGATAAATATTTTTCTATATATATTGACCACAAATTCAGCCCTGGTTAAAGATTTTCTCATAAGGGCACGGCAATGAGCATCCTTGAAATTCATTTACTACATAAACTTTTTATTTTTATTCCTAGATAATGTTGAAATTCACCTTCATAATTTTCACCTTAGTTTGGATATTAAGTTAAAATACGGTGACTTAAGAAATATTTGCTAATAAATTTTAGCAACCGGGAATAAAAGAATGTTTTGTCAGAACGGAAAAATGGAATTTCTATATTTAGAAATTCTACTATCGTCTGTATAGTTGTAATGTGAAGAAACTCTGTATAAATAGATGTATAAAACTGCTTAAAAAGTTTTACTACCGTTATTTCGATCTTTTCAACAACAAAAAAATGTCAGTGGCACTATTTAATGTCACATTGCTGTCGTATTTAAAATCACACTGAAGATGAGTTATTTCATATTATATTGTAACTCATATAGAGTTCTATATAATTTTTGACCTCCGTGCAATACTTTCATTAACTTATATTACAAATATTGGCTATATTAAAGCTATAATTTTCACAATTTTATTTGCATTATCTAACTTACTTCCGTAACTCAAATACGTCTCCTTCAAGTGAACACAACTCTCCCCCAAGTTGTTTACATCACATTTTTCTCATTATAAAATTTGCGCTTTCCATATAAACAACATTACTAGATTAAAATTCTCTCTAAGTTACGTTACACACAATTCAAATAGTCAATTTACAAAATAATGAATGTAGCTCATGATCTTTATCTAAAATGGGTATACTATCTGAAGCAGCTCATTCTGTTGCGACTTTAAACTAATGAACATTAATTTCTGTTTGTCTATGAAAATGAAATGTGACAGGTTTGTTTACTGACAATGAACCACTTGTCCTTGAGAACATAGGGTTTGTTCAACGATAGACAATGTTCTTATTCAAGGAGAAGGTGTAACATTAATTATTCTAGAAGACGCCATCAACAGGGTCAACAGACAGCTTGGCTATTCCGGTTTTGGGGTCCAATCTTCATTTGACCTTCCAGAGCTTTTTAAGAACTAGGTATTGCGATGTTTGTTACGACAGGCGGTGAATTTTCGCACGTGTTTATGATAATAATCGAAAGATTTATTTTTGAATTTGTTCTCTGAACAGTGGACAATAGAAACTTCGTCTGACATTGAAAGATTGACGTGAAGGATTTGGTACTTAGGGACATTGTGAAAAGAAAAATTGGAGTGGAAGTGTAGTGGTGGCATTCCTATGTTTAGGATCTGGCAATGATGTACTTGCAGAAATGAATGCAACGATGGTTAGACGGTAAGAAAAAGAGACTCGGTTTTGACATCAGAAAATACCGCTTTGTAATTTTTGCAAATAGGTATAAGTAGCAGGATAGGTAGACAAGGCACTAATATAAATTATTATCAACTCAAAATCAATTAAAGTATCATCTATATAACTAACTGAATAACCAGGCTTCACTATGAAGTTTTATCATGCACATTTTAACAATCAAACGATATTCATTTCCTCTCTTTTCCTGGACTATTAGTGATCTATAAAAGTCTGGACATATAATATTTCCTTACAATGTTAATTCTATTTATAAGCTTATTCAATATATTAAAAGTTTCATAGATTATTTTTATTTACCTTTCTATCGCTAGTCTTATTTAAATATGTACGTGATTGGGAACTGTTCAATAACAGCTCACCAGTACGTATCAACAGCGACCTAAATTTCGTACAGGATTTTCAAAATGACGTGTTTTTTTAAGACCAGCGAAATCCCGGCATTAATGGGAAAGTATTAAATTGGGATATTCCAAATTAAGAATGTTCGACCCTTTTTTCGATCCTTTAATGGCGATTAACTAAGATGAGAATTAACGCTTATTTTTTCGATGTAAAAAATTTTGACTATAGGTTGAGTTGAGACTATAGGTTATTCAGACATTGGGATATTAGGGTCATTCAAATATTGCGTAAGCATGTTTTTGGTAATTTTTGACCCTCTCCCCCCCCCCCCCCTTGTCAGCAAAAATAAGCAAATCGCATACCCCCCTCTATAATTACGTAAGCATACGGTAACCCCCCCGCTCCTGGATATTTTTTTTTTTTTTTTTTTTTGTAACGTTAATAATCTAAAAATAGTTAGGATTCAATGCAAATAATGAACTTTAACTCGCCTTAAAAGGGAAAAAAATATATATTTTTGATTTTTTTTTAAATCTTAAGTTTATCACAATTTTAATGGCACATAAATGTAATTTTCATAATCAATTAAGTCTATCTAATCAGATGTTATCCAGGGTTGCTCTAGCCAGTTTTTAATGTCTGAAATTATAGGGTTTCTGACATCTGATGTTATTGCTTCATCACTTGTTTCGCACAAGGAATCTGGGCAAACTTCCTCTTCGCTTATCCACTCGGTATCTTCCATGCCTTCTACATAATTGATGACGCACATCAGTTCATTTGCTCGACGAGCAGCAATTCTCATAGGCCAAACTAGGCAGGCTCTTTGGCTATTTTCGCCATGAACAATTTTCTTATGACGAATTGTCGATTTTAGTGAAGCGTGGTACAAACCACATTTCCCACAAGTCCTTGCAGATAATTGTGATTTGATGAATGGACAAAAATAGTCATATGGCATTTTTAAAAATCCCCCCAGGGGGACATGCAGGTTCAAGCTTAGCCGGAGACTTAATTCCAGGAATTCCCCTTCCTCACTTGTTATTAAATCGTGTGGTGTTTGGGCCATTTTGATAGGTGGAGGTATATAGCGTTCTTTGCAAAATAATCCACTACGAGCAGGAGAGCAATACTGCTTTTCTTCGCATTTTACAATTTGTAGAAAGTATTGACTCTCTTGCACGTGCTTCGAATACCAGTTCATATCACAGGTTTTTTTTTAGAAATAAAGGGATTATTAAATGCTTACGTAAGCATCACTCATACCCCCTCCCACCTTGTCAGCAAAAATTAGCAAATCGCTAACCCCCCCACCCCCAGGTGCTTACGTAATACTTGAACGGCCCCTTACACGTATAGAATGTTTTAACACTCTAAAAGTGATTTAGTGGAAATATAATTGATTGGTTTACAATGTATCTAGAAACATGTTTACCAATTTTGGGAAAGGGTACATTAAGATATTCCACATTTAGAACGTTTTGCTCTAAAGGGTGACTCGAAATCGTGATAGCTTTGCTTAACTATGTTTAGCTTTACTATCCAATACCAATGTGTACCAATTTCAGCGTCTGGTCTTTAAGGGGTAAATTTATATATTTCACATCTGAAACGTTTGATCCGGTTTCGACTCCTTAAAATTGGCTGATCAAATTCGGAATATCTTATTTTTCCTATGACAACCCTTCTTGACATTTATACCCTATTTCAGAGTTGTAGCTACATTGAAAGTGAGACATTTGAATATTCGTCACTTACACAAATCTTTATAGTGTTTATTTTATAAACTATGAATGATTTTTTTTTTTTTTAATTATTAGGGAAACCTAATAATTAAAGCAAAGCATTAAAAGTATTTTCTATGAAAATATTTGTTCGAGGATTTTAATTTGTAAAAAAAAGTCTAAATTCCTCTCTCACAAATGAAAAACAGTCACTTGTGGGAGTGTCCCACTCAGTGAAACACGTGTGAGACACTTATGGACACAATGTGGTACGAAATATGATGATTCATAAATAAAAAATAATGAAATATTTTTATTGATAACCCTTTAATAAAGAAATAACAAAGCTATTTTATTTCAGGAATTTTGTTTCTAATATTAATGAAAATTTAATTTAAAAAGTTACAAATTTAGTTTTGTTTCGAATTTTATTATTTATTATAATTGATTTGGTTGGTTGTATTCAGATTATCTGGCACCGTCAGCAACACGAGGGCTATAATGCGCCGAAACATTCCTCATTAGACAAGCCAACATACATTTACAAACACCCATGCTTAACACGGGACTCGAACCCGCAACCTCGCGGTTTAGAGGCTAGCACGCTAACCACTATACCTTTTGGTCGGCTATTATAATTGAATTAAAAAAATTAAAAACTAAAATTAATGTAAATAAAATTTTAATTTTAATTAATTTATTTAATTTATAATTTCAATAAAAGTTTAATTAATAGATTTAATATTTTAGTTTTTTCTTAACTAAATGTTACTTGATGTTTATGTCGTTGATATCCATGTCGTAGACCACTATTGAACCAGATAATAATATAACCCGTAAAAACAATAGTTTTGAAAATAAATCCTTTGTATGCATTGTCAATTTTTATATTCATTAACATAGCGCCGATTCTGCTATCAGCGTATTCTAATTGCTTGCCTCTAATTTTAAATATTAAAAACATCTCTATCAACAAAATGTGCGGCAAACAACATTTCAAAATTTATTTGATTGAACTGCACCCCATAATATATTGCTGCATTCACCTCTAATTATTAACATATATTTTTTTTATATTAAACTCGTTTTAGCAACAAGAAAGAGTTTCAACAATGATCGGTTGCATGAGATTTATTAGTATTTTGAAACGATTATAGAAATGTGTGTAAAAGTGACATTTTAGTGACTGTGACAGCCCCAAAATTTGATAGAATACATTGTTATCTACATCGAATCTATCTACCAAGTTTCAACCCAATTGGATTATTTCAAGTGGGTTAATTAGGCCTCCACCGATTTCCTCAGCAGCGACAATAATACACACTCACCCAGCCAACCATCCATCCACTCCCACTCCCACAAAATCGAAGTTAATATAAAGGATTTAATCATATAACCCATAAAAACAATTTTTTTAATTTAAATCCTTTATATGCATTACCAATTTTTATATTCATTAATATAGAGCCATTTCTGTTGTCTGCGTATGCTTGGTGTTTGCATCAAATTTAAATGAATGTGAATTTATGCAATCACATCCAAATATCTTTTATTTATTCTGACTAAAACAATTTTATTATTTATTTATTAAAACGATTTTGGCAACAGGAAAGAGTTTCCTTAATGATCGGCAAAATGTTATTTCAGCGCGATTGAATGACAAAAAGTTGGTTCATTGATATTCCGTAAAAGGGACTTTTAGTGACATTCACAGCCCCCAAAATTTGATAGAATGCTTTGTCATCGACATCGAATCTGTCTACCAAGTTTCAGATCGATTGGATGACGGCAAGGAAGTTAAATTCTTGTAGCAATTGTTGAGAGATTTAGATGAGATAGTAAATTTATTCAGATTTGCTGTCAAAAAAAAAAAAAAAAAAAAAAAAAAAAATTAATTTCTCTCTATTCTTTTTTTTCATGAAGTAATATTTTTTTCCTAAATTCCACTCTTCCTTTATTCTCCCATAATTTCTTATTACTTCATGCATAAAGTACTTATTTCTTCAAGCGTATTAAAATTTAATTTACAAAGTGTTAATAAAAGGGTTTTTTTTTTTTTTTTAATATTTTGAAATTATTTCAATTTAAAATGTCGCTATTATATAATTGATATTCGTAATAATATAGATATTTTAAGGAATAAGAACTTCAACAAAAACGCATTTACATTATTTTCAGAAATTTCTTTTTGAAACATGTTCTTTTCCTGATTTGATACTATAATTTTTCTATGCAGCATTATGGAAAGTCATTAAACAATGGATTCCCCAAAGACACATCGAAATTATCAAATTCGTAGATTCTAAATCTATTCAAGAATTTGTGAATGTTGACCAGCTTCCAATATCCTTAGGAGGAACGGTAATTATATTAATATATTATTATTGTTTACTCTCAGTCGAATAATAGTTTTGATCAGTTACAAAAACAGACATAATATTTATCACATTTACAAGATTCCTTCTACAGAAGTTTCTGTGTTAGAAGAAAACATATAAAAAGGAATAAAATTAAGATGTAACAGATAAAAATTATATTGTAGAAAATAATTTTTTTTAATTAAATCCTCTTGGATAAGAATTCCTTTAAGTTGTGTATTTTTGAGCAGTCCAATAAAATTTGTGAGTTAAACAGTTAGTATTGATATTTTTGTAATGAAGGTGCTAAGTCTCGTAATGAGAAAAGAATGTCACGAGACAAGAAAAGATGGCAACGGTATTGAAGATCGAGAAAAGAAACTGAGCACAAAAGTATAATTAGATGATGTTCGGAGAATGACTACATTTTTATGTTGCTGAAGTTTAGCCTGGATATTTGTAATGAAAGGAGTTAATTGAGGAAGACTTCAAATAATTAAAATCATTTCTAGATGGCTTAACTACCGTAATGAATTTATAAGAAAAAATTTAGAGAGTAATATGATATATTTACAAAACATTTTTGTAATGAAAGGAGCCAGTTTCGGAGGCACTCCTTGTAATTATTATCTTTTGTAAATATATCATACAATTTTCTAAATTTCAACTTATTGATTCATTAAAGGAGTTAAGCCACAAGAAATGTTTTAAATTAGTTGAAGTCTGCGTTTGAATTTACCTATCAGTAGGGTTGGGCATAATAGAATGATGTCAATAATCGAATGATGAATGATTTCTAAACTAAATAACCGAATAGTTTCATTCATTTTACTAATCGATTATTTATACTTTTTTTACGGTTACAGTTAAGTAAATAAGATACGGTTGCAATTAAATAAGTATTTTACGGTTACAGTCAATTAAAATACTTGGAATTATTATGTGTTTTTTAAGACTCACAAGTGAGATATTTAAAGGGTACAAAATCTACAAAACTCTAAATAAATACAATTAATTTTAAATTATCAAGTTTAAACTCAGTGCTAGAAGTATCAGTAAACACGGGGTAACGCGTCCCCCCACTTTTAAAATCACTCAATCTGACTGAAAACTACCTAAAAAAATAATATTAACCTTTAAATGTAAAGACATTGAGAAAAAGTGATTTAAAGTTATCAAATGCAAAAAAAAATGATGGTATTAGGAAGTATAAATTATTTTCTTACAAGCTAATATTTTAATTATAAGATACAAAATTATAAAATTTATCATTGGAATGGGGGAGGGGTTCCAATTGTCATCAACTTTAGGGCTGCCAGTTATCACTTTTTCTCTATTCACCATTTACACTTTGTTTCGCTGAAACAAAACAGGAGGAATATTGCCTAATTCGTTATGTATACTTATATCTTTCTCTTCCTACAGAGCACAAAATTATACGATCCAAGGGATGGTATCAGCAGAGACGGAGATGAAAGTGATTAATTGAGACCACAGCATGAATAGTTTCGAGTTCCCGTGTTACTAGAAAAATGGACAAAGTCAAGAGAAAGAGACTTACAATCTTCGTGCAAAAGTTGTGTTTCGATTGAACTCTCTTAAAGTGCATTTTGATTAAATTATTTATTGCTATTCTTGTAATTAAGTGAAGTTGCTAGTCTAGTTTTAGGTTATGTTAAAACAAAGACCATTTGTCATTAATATTCAGTGCTGTATAGATTGGAAGTGCAAGTTGTTATAAAAATACAGATATGTGTTTTTGTACTATTTCAAAAGATTTCGTACTTGATATTGAAAGGAAATAGTTGAAAACGTGTATGTTTTTTAATATCACATTTGAATTGTTTCAGAATTTCCATAAATCCCTTGTGAGCGACTAAAAAAAAAAAAAAAAAAAAAAAAAAAAAAAAAAAAAGTTCCTGTCAAACTGGAATTACTTTTTTTTTTAAACACAACTATATTATTACAATATAAGTGTGTGCAGTAGCAACTTTTTATTGACAATTCAAATTATTCAAATTGTCTTAATTGATAAGTACAATCTATCGGCACATTTAAAAGTTGAAACCTTATAACTTAACAAACTTTAATTTCATTGAATCACAAGCTTATTCACTGTGGAAATTTCGTACAATTGCAGTAAGATTTTACGATTTGAAATTAGGCATTTCAATTCACAAAATATCATACCCATTGTTAAAAGTAATGTTAGAAGCCTCCTAGTACAGAAATTCGAAAGTTACTGAAACTGACTTGAAACATATGAGAAATTGAAGGACATTGTAATATGAAAGTATAATACGTACTCTATTTATTTAAATTGATCTCTTATATCTAACCAATTAAAAACTTTTAAATGTAATATTTTGATATCCTATCCCCAGGTTCATTGCGTAAGACAAACAGAAAAGACATTGACAGAAAAATTATAAAGCAGATGCACATTTACTATTACTCAATTGAGCAGAATACAATCTAAATACCAAAAATTAAAAAAAATCTTTATACCAAAAAAAAAATAATCTATAAATCTTAAAATCTATAATACATCATCAGAAATCTTGGTTTGAGATCAGAGCTTGTTCAAGATTTAAAGGGGAGATGGGGGAGGGGGGGGGGTTAAAAAAACACACAAGAATATTCTATGAAAAACATGTGCTTGCAAAAGAGCGCATTTTGTTCTAAGAAAAGGATCTGTTGCAAACTGAACCACAAGTTGTTTAACAGTGAAAAAAAAAAGTTAAGGGGAGTTAGTACCTCTCTACTGGTAATGTTAATTTGGCATATTTCCATGTACCTTTTCTCAGAAAATAATTGACACAGAAGCCTAATTTTTTTTCAATGCATTTAACAGACACTTGTTATTCTACTAAAGTTAGCTTTTGGTTTTAATTCATTTATTTTTTTTAAATGAATTTTCTTGGAAGTCATTCAAATTTGTTAAAAATCACAAGTTTTTTTGCCGAAATAAGCCAAGACAAAAAAATATTTTTATATAACAACAAAAATTCACTTCAGTATATACATAAAAGGAATATGTGGTAACAATTTTAGGAAGATGGCTTGTGCAGTTTCTGAGAAAACGGTACATAAATGATGAAGAATGTAGTTTTCAGAAAAACGCATTTTAAAGAAAACTTTACTTACACTAATAGTTAGCATTTTTGTCTTCAAAAAATTATAAAAAATACATCTAGTTGAGGTATTAAAACAAATATCCATTAATATATCCATTTAAAAAGGTGAATTGTAATTTTAATAAACAATAAAAAGCCCAAAATCGCTTACTTGTAAAATTTATGGTACCAAAATAAAAAATGTTTGGAATCAGAGGAGCTAAAAAATAATTTATAAAAACTCTAAAGGGGATTAAAAATTATTATTAGATATTGACAATAGTGTTGAAACTAAGTAAGAGAGATTTTGCATGTACTAGTATTAGAATCGGAGATAAAAATGTTGCACTAGGATCATTAGAAGATATCCAGGGTAATATCATTCAAGATGATTAGGGTATGACAAACATTTTAATTGAGTTCTTTACTAATAATTTCAACAAGAATTTTAATTTTGATTTCTGTAGCTACCCATTTTTTTTTTTTTTTTTTTTTTTTTTTTCTGCTACAGATAAGATACATGCTGAGAAAATTCAAAGCCATGTTATAATTTGTGAGTGGTTTAAAGAGAATTTAACTTTCTAAGGCTGATGTGTCGTATAATATTTCGCGGGCTTTATTTGACAAGGTTCCAACTGACATTTTTGTTAAAAATGAGTTTTTTATACCATTGCATTTCAAATAAAGAGTACTATCACTGATAAAATTTTCATTGGATAATATATATCTCTTATGGATAATAATAATTTTTCTAGAGTGACTAAGTTCCAACTGTCGAAAAAATTATCTAAATTTTGATTTGACAAGGTTCTAACTGCAATTAGAACTTTGTCAAACTCTAAATAATCACGTTTTTACATTCTACCCCTTAAAAATATAAGTGCAGTCTTTATTCAGTTGATGAATTAAGAATGTTAGTATTGCGCAGAGAGTATGTACAATTATCGTTTTAATAATGTTACAGAAGTTTTGTATTTATTCGTATGTTTTTAACATAATCTACTTAAAATATTTTCCAAATATGTCATTGCAATAAAAACTATGTAAAGTAGATAATTTTAAAAGTTCGATTACATGAATGATTTTTCTTTTAAAAAGTTGTTATTTCAATTTATCGTTTGCCTTTAATACTGTATTATTAAATGAAAAGTCTTTTGGAAAATAATTGCCTATAATTTGCGTTAAATATATCAGTAGAACTTAGAACATAGAGTAGAATATTAGATTACTAGCGAGATGGTTTACATTTGAAATGGTTGACACAACTTCTTATAACATGTATATGATTGATATTAATCTTTGTTATGATTGATATTAATTATTGATAAATCATCTAATCCAGATTCAGATAAAAGTTCGTAAGAATGCATTTACAAAAATATTTGATGACAGAAGAGAGAACGAGGGTAAACGAGGTAAAAGTAGTAAAAGTATGCGAAAACCTATAGGAGATCCTGATTTTGTTCGAGAACACATTAAAAGTTTTCCAGTCGTCGAGTCTCATTACTGCAGGGCTTCTATTTTTAAAACAACGTACCTTGCCTTAGATTTGAATATTGCAAGATAATCATTATTTGGAGAAGTTCTTTTAACAAAAAATTGACCCAGTAAGGAAATCAATGTACTACAAAATTTTCGTAACAGAATTATATCTTGATTTTCATGTACCTAAATCTGATCGCTGTGATACACGTGAAAGATACAAACTAGCTAGAAGTTCGAAATCAGTACCTAGGGAGTTTGAAAAAGAAAACGAAACGCATTTGAAGTGAGAAAAAAAAAGCAATGAGACAGGAACGTCATCAGGACAAACAGAATGGTTCACCAGTTTTAATATTTGATTTGCAAAATGTAATAACTTGTCATCGTACAAATATTAGTTAATTTTTTTGCACACGAAAACTTAATGTCCACAACTTAACAGTTTATTACTGTGTTAATAAAACTATATATTGGGCAATATGGTAGAAAGTAATGTCAGAACGAGCTGGAAATGACATAGAGAGTGCATTTAGGAAAATATTCAACATAGTTGCAGTATAACAATATTGTGACTAGAAGAAGTGTGGCAGAAGTAAATAATCCCACAAAAAAGCACTTTTGAAAAGTAGAAGAACCACCAACCTCAAAAAACTTTCTTGCAATAAAAAAATCATAAACATGATGAAAATTTTCAGCCACAAACACAGTGATATAAAAAATGGCCAACCTCTGATTACAACTCTCGGTTGTGACTCGCTTACGAATGTATGCTTACTTAATTTATTTTTTAAATTTAAGTTCCGCTCCCATAAAAATTTACGCTGCTTGAGGTTGGCGCCCGTCATAGGATTATTAACAATAAATAAAAGCAGTTTTTCAAAAGTCCAGTTGGAAGGCTAAAACTACTTATCTTGAAAATTTCAGAGCTGTAGCCCTATTAGAAATCGTTTTGTAAAATGTTTATTAATTAATTAAAAAAGAACGAAATAAAAATTTAAAATTCTGTTTTTCAAAACTACAATTAAAAGGCCAAAACTACTTATTTTTAAAATTTCAGAGCTGTAGACTTATTAGAAATCCTTTTGTAAAATATTTATTAATTGATTAAAAAAATTGAAAAAGAACTAAATAAAAATTTAAAATTCTGTTTTTCAAAAGACCATTTAAAAGGCCAAAACTACTTATGTTGAAAATTTCAGAACAGTAGCCCTATTAAAAGTAGTTTTGTAATTTTTTTTTTTTTTAATTAATTCTATCTGAAGCCAAATTTTATGGATTGGTTGATTGTTTTCAAATTATCTGGCGCCGTCAGCAACACGAGGGCCATAATGCGCCGAAACATTCGTCATTAGACAAGCAAACATACATTTACAAACACCAATGCCTAACACGGGACTCGAACCCGCAACCTCGCGGTCTAGAAGCTAGCACGCTAACCACTATACCGTTTGGTCGGCCCAAATTTTAAGGAAGTCTCGATTTATTGTATTTTTCCAACTTCTAGTGGTTTGCGTTTAAATTTGTTCTTAAAATTTCCCTTCATTTATTTCACGCAAAAACTATCTATTATATTGAATAAATTATCCACACTAAAATATTCACCAACATCGAAAGTATTAAATACTATGATATCTACAGATTTTACGTCACAAATTACCACCTTTCATCTTCAATATAAACAATGACTTTCAACTACTCCTCATTATGTAAATACCAATAAAAGTAAATAAATCATAAAAGGGAATTCATTCTTACTATAAATCAGCTACATTTTTATAAATACATATAAGCTTTACTTTATTAAAGAATAAAAATGTATTAGGAAGTTACAGCTGCATAAAATCACACAATTCAATCAAAGATTCACATCATAACAAATAAATAGCTTAAAATAATTTTTAGGTGTTACATGTAGACGGCCTCTAAGAAATATAACTGAAAATATGAACGACTTCTCACTCTTCTGAGTTCAGACGAATTCTACTTTTCCAGCATTATCTTCAATAAATTTTCTGTAAGGAGAAATTCTGGTATAGCTCTCTTCTCCACGAGCTGCATAATTGGTCCCCGAAGAGAGTATGCCAAATGCAACATATCTGCCGTTTCTTTTTTCCACCAGTGGGCCTCCAGAATCTCCCTGCAGAAAATGAAACACGTATGCACTAAGGTTTTAAGCACAAATAATCAGGGTATTCTTACGAAGCAATTTTTGGTGCTACTTTATTGGCAGAGATTTTAACAATAATTAAAAAAAAAAGTTTACGATTTACTGTACTGTCCCCCTTGGCGACTTTTTGAAAATTGGCGCTTCGGCAACGAATGTGGCAACCCATAGCCAAGGTTTTCCGTTAACCCTAGTGACTGTTTGGATTTGGTACACGGCGTGTTTTGATGCCATTCTAGATTGGGCGACACAGCCTTTTGACGTCATTTTCAATTTTCGATTTTTTTTAAAAGTCGCCAGGTGGAAAAGTACTGTATATCTTAACCAAAAAAAAAAAAAAAAAACTCTAAGTTGGTTAGGTTATAGATGAGGTAAATTTTTTACTAAAAGTAATTGAAAGATTTTTTTTAAATGCGTGGGTAAATAAATATGTAGTAAATACGTCTTTAAAGACTCCATCTAAAAGACTTCTATAGTATTTGATTCAGGAATTTCTATAGTATTTGATGCAAGAGTGTTGCATTAATGAGGATTTTAAAAATAGTTGATGATTTTACAGGTTATAAGATTCCTCTCTGTGTAAAATGTTTAAATATAAGACTGAAAATGTAAGAGACATTGATACTTGAGTATAACAACTCCTACCGGTAGCAGAAATCTCGCCAATTCTTTATTTCTTTCCTGTTGAAAAAATGAAAAAAAGAACAAACACATTTTTTTGCAATCTAATAAGTGCTTGGACATGACGTCATTCCTAAACGATCATAAATTATTGCATATATTTTATTTAAAGATCAATATGAAATCGAATGACTAGATTTTTTTTTTATTGTATTTATATTTTTATTAAATTGAAATAAAATTTCAAATGTCATCCTTTAAACAATGTTGATTAGTCTAAAAGATCGACGGTATATTTTGGTTACTAAGTTTACTATTTATGTTGAAATTTTCAGAGCTCTAGACCAATTAGAAAAAATTTGTTTTTCAAAAGACCAATTAAAAGGCCGAAACTACTTATGTTGAAAATTTCAGAACTTTAGCCTTATTAGAATTCGTTTTGTAAAATATTTTTTAATTAATTTAAAAATTAATAAAAAAAACTAGTCAAAATTTTAAAATTCTGTTTTTTTTTAAGTCCAATTAGAAGGCAAAAACTACTTATGTTGAAAATTTCAGAGCTGTAGCCTTATTAGAAATCATTTTGGGAAATATTTGTTGATTAATTAAAAATTACAAAAAGTAATCAACATTTTAAATTCTGTTTGCCAAAAGCCCAATCAGAACAACAAAACTACTTATGTTTATATTTTCAGACCAGTAGCCCTTGTAGAAATGATTTTGTAAAATATTTGTTAATTAATAAAAAAATAAATTACAAAATTTTTTCCAGAAACCTTCCCTGGAGTGCCCTTAACAACTTCCTAAAGTTTCATGGCGATCGGTTGAATAGTGTAGTTATGCATAAAGAACAAACAGACAGACAGACATTCGTTTTATGTACATAGATATAATTTCAAAAAAATTATTTGTACTGATTTGTCGATTTAATAAAATATTAAACTCTAGAAATATCGTTTTTACGGGGATTTTAAAACTTCTATATTAAATTATTATATACTTGCAAAATAATTAATTTGTATGTCTTTCAGTGCTTGAAAATGTACTATATAAAACCTCTAATGAGGCATACTAATTAGCAGTGCTTGATTAGTTTGAAAGTCAAGAATTTTGGAATTCCGACCAACTCAATGCAGGGTATACGGAAAGTACATATATTTCTAAAAAAATATTTACTATGCAATGTTTGAAATCTAAATAAAGTTAACTTTAACCAAACGCACCTTAACCGGTGGGTTATTCAAGATAAAAATCAATATTAACAACTCGTCAATGTACGGCAAATTGCTGTTCAGTAATTAATCCACTTATAAACATCGACATAGATAAACAACTGGATAGACTGCTGCGATGTGAATGCAAGGAGAAAAACGCTCCTATGGTTGATGATGATGATGGGTGGACGATTAACCAATCACAGTTCTCTTTAATAGCTGGGTGGGAATGCGAGAAACCTTGTAAAGAGCTAGAATAGATATATTTTGCACATTATTACTAATTAATGTTAACTATTGACATTTTTGCTATGTACTACCCAAGATTTTATTTTTAATCCTCGAATCTGTATTCGTAATCTGTATTTTTCCTCCTCGGTAATCTGTATTTTTGGTCCACACAACGACATCTGGAAACGGCTTCATTTTCTCAGTGTTAAGCAGTCTATCCAGTTGTTTATCTGTATCGATTCTTGTATATGAAGTCCTTACTGACCAATTAATTTAAAAAAATTATCTTACAAAGTAAAACGAAAGGGTGCCATTCTCCTTAACAACGATAAGAATATTCCCTCTGCAGTTCTATTCTGCAGTAAAAGTATAGTTGTTATTCAAATAGAAGTTGGAAACAAAATTATAAACTTTTATTCAATTTACATCTTTCTGAGTGAAGATATAGGTAGTTACATTACCATTTTAGAGAGTCTTTTGTTAAGAGTACAAAAACGAAATTAATAGTTTGGCAGGAGTATTTAACATTAAATCATTTATCTGGGGTTACAAGCAATTGACGCTATAATTGAATTTCTCCATAAAAATGTTCTCTCCCTTTTAAATCGGAAAAACGATCCCCCAACTTTCTCGTGCAGTAGGAGTCAAAATTTGAATCTGCTGTTGACATGCAAGATTTGAATTTTTGCCATTCGTAATGCGGTACCGAAATTTTCCCACTTTGTTTACATTTGCTGATAGGTGTGATACATATTAATCATCATTGTCGATATTCTTAGAAAGTATTAATATTATGAAGTTTATGCTCTAAGATCAACACTAATGTAAATTTGTCTCCGTAGCGACATTATGGTAAATTATTTCTGCAGTGACTCTCTGTAATTAAAAGTACATTCGTCTTTTCAATTTTCTACGCAAATATTTTTTTAAATTATGTATTTTTTCATTCAATTTCATGCAAAATTAGTTTCATTGCATCCAAAAGTCATAGATATAAAAAATATATACATACAAGTTTTGACATCGATATTCTTATTAAAAAAAAAACTCCAACACGCACAAAATAACAGCGCATGGGAATTTAACTTGATGGCTACACTGCACTGCTTCCATTACACTGGAAATGTTCAAAATTACTTAAACACATACAAGTGGATTGGAAGAGGATGGGAAGCAGTTAGTCCACCACTTGATATTAGGCTGTTAGATTTTTTTTTTACTTTGGGATCACTTCAAAAAGTTTATTGGCAGTGTACTGAACAAAATATATATATTTTCCGACAGCAAATTTTAATTCTTCATTTTATCTTGAAGTATCCTTTTCATTTTTATAACCAATAAAATATTGTAACTGCTTTTCACTGTATGTCGTTTTAACTCGTTATTCAAAAACTTATTGATTTTACATCATTCATATTTACTTCGATTTCGTGTGGGCCGACCAAACGGTATAGTGGTTAGCATGCTAACTTCTAGACAGCGAGGTTGCGTGTTCGAGTCCCGTGGGTGTTTGTAAATGTATGTTGGCTTGTCTAATGACGAATGTTTCGGCGCATTATAGCCCTCGTGTTGCTGACGGCGCCAGATAATCTGAAAACAACCAACCAATCGATTTTGTGTGGTTCTATGAGCGGGAAAATCTGCTGATGACAAATTAACCCACTGACCGCCATCCAGTAGACATAAAACTAGGCAAATTGTTTCGTCAATGGCTTGGAGTAAATTGTCTCGAGTAACTTTATAGTATTATTAATTTAATAAGTATAGAGAGTTAATCATTAGTAACCTTTATCTTCCAAAGTCAAAATGTAACACATTTATGAAAAATAATATTAGAATATTAGCTAACTTGAGTAGTTTTCGTTTGATTTTAATTAAGGGAGGAACTTACCATGCATGTGCTAGAATGATCTCCCGTCACTTTAATTATCATTTTACCTGTTTTCGTTATTCTTTGAGAGCGGAATAATAATCGGTTCGTACGTGGACCTTTGGTACCAACACCTAAAATTAAAATAATAAAACAATATCTTAAGGTGTTTCATGTATATAGTTTTTATTTTGCAGCTTACAAGTATTTTCTAAAAAATACAATCTGTTGTTTTTATTTCAAGAGATTTCAGCGAAGACGTTTCTCCTTCCAGTTACATACGACATAAGTTTGATGATACGATATTTTCCCCACGTATATTTAATTTATAATACTGAAACTAATTACTTAAAACTATGATTTGTTAGAACGATGCATTATTAACGTTATAAAAATTTAAGCAATGCAGTTACTAATTTCTTCTCGAGGCATGATGACCCCTAGATTTTTCAAATATAACTTCATTATGTTTCGTCAAGAGTTGTACAATTCTTAAGAAACAGCATTGACAATTCGTATAGATGCTCGTAGGAAAGCTTTAGACTCCCTTACTCAACATCCCAAAAATAAAAACTTCCTCCTATTTAAAGAGAGAGAGAGTTTCATTCACGGCAGCTCAATATGAAAACTTCCTCAGACCGAAATGAACTGATTTGGACCACTATGAAATTCCACTCTATCTGCGGGAGTACCAAATCCTCCAACACTTAGTGGTGCAAAATGGGCAAAAACATGGCAAATATCCTAAAATTCACTCATTGAAGTAAAAACCTTCATTATAAAGAGTTTTAGAAATGTAGAGACCTTTATTTTTTATATATATTGTTGCGTTGGTAGGGTTCGAAAGATTTGAAGGCAAAGCAGATCAAAACTTGCAGAAATTTATTCCAATATAACTCTTCACAGATTCCTTTACAACTTCAGAACTTCTCGTTCTAGTAGACACAATACAGCTCTTTTCACAACAATAGAGCACAAAACAGCAGTTAAAAACTTGACAACACAACTGCTAAATCGCCGCAAAAGACAATGCAATACAGTTCGCTTTCGGAACTCAGTATCAGTAATTCCAGTCAACTAATGGACTCATCTAACAACAAACTCCATCACCCGCTCTCCTGAGCTTTTATAGGGGAGAAGAACATACGTGAAACTTCTTGAAACTCCTAGAGGTAGATATTTGGAGAACTTTCCAGATCGTAGTTGAAAAGTCTTATACATGTACATGGGGACCGAAAATGTCGCCAAATTTGGCGACAAAAATTAGACGCCAAAACCGTCGCCAACTTGGCTCTATCTCGCCAAATTGGCGAGATTTCCATTATCATAATGTTAAATGCCCTGCTCCTTAAAACTCGCTTCCCAGAGTTACTTCTGTAAAACTCGTTATCAGGCATCAAAACCCTTATTGCAGGGAAGCCAAGCTCAGACGAACTATTTCACTGCCTTATGCGAAATGTACACAAATTTTCCTATTTACAAAATTAACACTACGAAATATTTACAAATATAAAAAAATTCGTAACAATATGTATATTGTAATAAACAACAGGCTAATTAAACCAACTATCATTTACAAATTGGTAGCTAGCAAATATCTCCTCTGAAAGGAATGTCGAACAAACATTAAAAAAATGGATTCAGACGTTTAAGCATCTTTAAACTAAGTCAAAATTTATGTTAACTTATATTATAATGTATTTATACAACTTTTTGTAGTTTTCAAAATTTGATTTCTTGAAATATAACTCATGTATTCCATTTTCACATAAGTAGATGCAACAGAATGACCAACTTTCCCAATAACTAATTGTGAACATAAGATTTGAAAGTATTGGGTATGAACTTAACAAATGAAGTATGTACTACAATTGTACAATTATATAAATGCTTAGTTATTTTTATTCTAAGGATATAGTGACTATCTATAATAATAAAACAAGCTGTCTGTCTGTCTGTCTATTTGTCTGTGGTTCTGTGGATCTACAGAAACCTATTTAAAATTGGAGTAGAGCTCTGAAATTTTCAACTTAAGAAGTTTCGACTTTCTAATTTTATGTATGTTAAACAGAATGTTAAAATTTTAATTTGTTCTTTTTTTAATTTATTTATTTTTCACAAAGTGACTTCAATTGAGATACAGCTCTGAAATTTTCAACATAAGTAGTTTTAGCCTTCTAATTCATCTTTTGAAAAGCAGAACGTTAAAATTTTAATTCATTTTTTTAATGAATTTTTAATTAATATTTTCACAAAAAGTGACTTCTAATAGGCCTAGAGAGCTCTGAAAGTTTCAACATAAGTAGTTTTGACCTTCTAATTTTACTTTTTACTAACATCACGTGTTAAAATATTCTTAAAGGGGTGGTAATTTATAGTTTTCAACAGGGATTTTTTTTTTATTATTGCTCGACAAGAGAGGCGCTTCTAATATTAAGGCTTTACGTAGCAATTAGTTTTTAGTGTGTAAACCGACCTTAGGCTTACGCAGAAATTACCCTTTCATCAAGCAAAGCGAGCTTGATTTTGCGTTGCGATGAACTTTCCTGCGAGCAATGCGTCAAAAATTAAGGCCTATACACCAATAGCTGATTTCCGCAACTCGCGGCCTCATAGCTGGCTAAAATATTACACATGGTAAAATTTCGTGGCGAAGCACGGGTATTCAGCTTGTCTATAATAAAAAAAACACGCAGTGTGTGTGTGTGTGTGTGTGTGTGTGTGTGTGTGTGTGTGTGTGTGTGTGTGTGTGTGTGTGTGTGTGTGTGTGTGTGTGTGTGTGTGTGTGTGTGTGTGTGTGTGTGTGTGTGTGTGTGTGTGTGTGTGTGTGTGTGTGTGTGTGTGTGTGTGTGTGTGTGTGTGTGTGTGTGTGTGTGTGTGTGTGTGTGTGTGTGTGTGGATGGATGGATATATAGAAACCACTACTTGAAATTGGAGTAGTTCTCTGAAATTTTCAGCATAAGTAGTTTTGGCCTTCCAATTGTATACATGTCAAACAGAATGTTAAAATTTTAATAACTTCTCTTTTGATTAATTTTTTAATTTAATTTTTTTTACAAAACGACTTCTAAGAGGGCTACAGCTCTGAAATTTTCAAAATAAGTAGTTTTGGCCTTCTAATTGGACTTTTGAAAAACAAAATTTTAAATTTTTATTTAGTTCTTTTTTAATTAATTAATAAATATTGTAGCGTGGACGGGTTCGAAAGATTTGAAGCCAAAGCAGATCAAAACTTGCAGAAATTTATTCCAAAATAACTCTTCACAGTTCTCTTACAGCTCCAGACCTTCTTGTTCTAGTAGACACAATACAGCTCTTTTCACCTCAATAGAGTTAAAAACTTGACAACAACTGCTAAATCGCCGCATAAGACAATGCAATATAGTTCGCTCAGTATCTCCAGTCAACTTATTCAGTGACTCAAAATCCAAGAACTACTACTCCCCGCTCACTTGGCCGGTTTTGAATTTTCTCTGCAATCTGAATTTCTCTGAAATTTTCAACATAAGTAGTTTTAGCCTAATTGTTGAAAAACAGAATTTTAAATTTTTATTTAATTCTTTTTCAATTGATTTTTTTAATTAATCAATAAATATTTTACAAAACGATTTCTAATAGGGCTACAACTCTGAAATTTTCAACATAAGTAGTTTTGGCTTTCTAGATGGACTTTTGAAAAACTGAATTTTAAAATTTTATTTGTTTTTTAATTGACTTTTTTAATTATTTAATTAATTAATTAATTAACAAATATTTTACAAAATGATTTTTAAATGGGCTACATTTCTGAAATTTTCAACACAAATAGTTTTGGCCTTCTAATTGGACTTTTGACAAAAAGAACGTTAAAATTTTAATTTGTTTTTTAATGATTTTTAATTAATATTTACACAAAAAGCGATTTCTATTAGGCCTAGAGCTCTGAAAGTTTCAAAAGAAGTAGTTTTGGTCATCTAATTTTGCTTTTTACAAACATCACTTGTTAAAATATTCTTAAAGGGGTGTTGTATTATAGTTATTAACGGAATTTTTTTTCCATCGACAAAGGAGGGGCTACTAATATTAAGGCTTTACGTAGCAATTAGTTTTCCATGAGAAGGGGGCTTACGTTTACGCAGCAATGAACCTTTCAGCGTGCAAAGCGAGTTCATGCTTGCATCGCAATTAACCTTTCCACGATTTAATTAATCCTGTGCTTTTGTGTGAATGAATTTTTCATCTAGCGAAGCGAGCAGCGAGCTCAATTTTGCGTTGCGATGAGCCTTCTCGCGAGCGAAGCGCCAAAAATTGGGGCCTATACACCAATGACGGATTTACGTAACGCGGAGCTGTACAGCTGGCTTAAATATTGCACATAGTAAAATTTCGTGAGCACGGGTATTCAGCTAGTTTACAATACATTAGTTTCAACAGATCGAGATGAAATTTCAGGTATAGTTATTCAGAGGTACGAGCTCGGGACTTTGTGAAAGGCAAAAAAAAATGGCGATACGGTTACAGTTACAGTTAAAGAAATCCGAAATTTTTGAATGGCCACATCAACATTTTCTTTTTGCAAAATGCTCAGCGCATACGAAAATCCTAGAGATCGTTATAACTGTACTATTAAATTATTGTACTATTGATTAATTTATGTGCTATTGATCGTAAAAACTACTATTTATTCATTCTTCAAGGGCACAACATTATTTATTCAAAGGCAACAGTTTAATCACCCTCAAGCTTCAGCACAAGCTTCAGTAAGAACAACTTCGAATACAGCAATTATACAAGTTCACTCTAGTAGGTAAACAAAGCGATCAGCTCACATCGAAGTCCGAAGTCAATCTGAATCTTTCCCGATCTCAAGTCTTATTTATACTTGGCGAGAGAGAACATTCGAGAATTTTCCTGCCAATTCGTCAGAAAAGAAACATCTCGAAATTTCTCGATTGCTTTAGGTGTTGCCACCTTTTTCTAACCTGTATAATCGCTGTTAATAAATAAAATAAGATAAAAATAACTTACAATAGAATTTTAAAATAATACGTCCTTTTTTACACAATATACAGACAATTTGTACAACATTTCCCCCTTCTTAAAGACTGCACGTCCCGGGCAGTGAAGTCCTTAAGAGGAAATGTCATTTAATAACTTCTACCATAATATGGGACTAGCCTATTGTAATGTACAACTCTAGGTTTACAGAAGGGTGTCCGCTGAATCCTTACCACGTCGTCGTTGATTTTCTTAAGGACCACATACGGCCCTTCCCAGTTCGTCTGGAGCTTAGGGGAGAGTCCTTTCCGACGTTTTGGATTCCATAACCACACCTTGTCACCTTCCTGGAATGAACGTTCCGTGGCCTTGGCATCGTAGCAGACTTTCATGCGCTCCGTCATGATATTATTCTCTCTCTGGCGAACCGATGTACGGCTTCCAAACGTGCCTGGAGATCATCTAGATACTGGACAGTCGAGGAAGGAGTGTCCGGTGGTCGTCGAAAGAGGAAGTTGTAGGGGAACCTAAGGTCGCTTCTAAACATCTTTCGAGATGGAGAAATCCGGTGGTCTCGTGAGTTGCACTCCCGTATGCCAGCAGAAGCGGTGAAAGTTTCTGATCTCCTTCTTGCTGGTTACATGATTTTGAGATTGGTTGTTGATAAGAGAACGCCGGTGTTCCAGATTTGAACTCCGTTTTAGATGAACGTCGTCTGCTCTCCGGACATGAACTTCCGGAAAGAGCGTTCCCATTCCCATTCAACCGAACAACATCTTCAGTAAGATTTTCTGTGATTGAGTCCGAATCATCCGCGGGTGCAGCTGATAGATCCCGGGACCTCCGTTCGATGCTTGTAACAGGAACACGGATGTCGATTCCCTCTTCACTAACTTTGTCCATTCCCACACGAACCAATTCCTGGGAGGGTTTCATCAACAATGCTTTCTTCGGTTCTCTTTCCGGGGCTGGAGAGTTACTTTTCATAGATGTGGACTCTTCAGCATTCTCAATGGCATTGTCTTCATGAGCCATAATCCGATATACACACAGCTCTTTCATGTCTAGATCGTGCAAAGGAACTTCGCCTCTCCATGTTTGCAGCTTGCTTTTCTCAAAATTTAGCTTAATTCCATTTTTCTTCAAAAAGTCTAGTCCGAGAATGCACGGATCTACAATTTCGGTAACATAAAAGGGGTGCTTGTAGGTGTTAAATCCAAAGGCAATGCCCACTTCCAATTTCCCAAGCACAGAGATATTACCACCAGACACAGTTTGTAGCGAAACAGAGGGAGCTGTGTAGAGGAGTCGGCTGTTCAGGCGACGAGCCACGTCCGTCCTCACCATTGTTACGTTCGCTCCCGAATCGAAGATTAGACGGCATGGAGTTCCGTTGATCTCCCCCTTCACGAATAAACTCTGGTTTCCTCCTTGACGGGATGAAACGTGGAAACGACTGGTTGGGGCTTCACCTGTTCTACATTGCATCTTCTGCCCTGCGAGATCTCATCTTCTTAGATTCAGTTGTTGAGATTCCGTGGTAGTGTTATCCCTTCTCTTTTTCAAATCGAGGCAGTTACGTCGTAGATGCCCTTCCCGTTTGCAGTGCCAGCAAATGACTTTTGTCTTTCGATCTCTGGCTCCGGGATAGCTTCTCATCATTCTATCAATTTTGCTTTCCAGTTCTCGAAGCTTGCTGGTGACAAGATCAGAAGAATCCTCGGCTGATGCACCACGCACATATCGTTGGTCTTTTCCAGAAGCTAGCTGCGCGGCTTCCACTCTCATGGCGTACACGAGGGCCGACTTCAGGTTTTTGTTTTGGGATAACCTTACCGCCTGCTGCACATCGTGATCCTGAATAGCGTCGATGAAATACTGCAGAGAAAGATCGTCTCGTACATCCGGGGGACAGTCAGGGAAAGCGAGGAGTGACAGTCTTTCTATATCTGATGCCAGTTCTTGAAGAGTTTCCTTGACCTCACTTTCAATTGCAGTCTGTTGTAATCCTTTAGATGCTGCTCCCGAAACATTAACTCCAACGCACTTGTCAGAGCCACGAAGAGTGTCTGTAAAATGTCAGCAGCTTCATCTCGAAGAGATGCCGCGAGATGAAATGCTTTTGAAGTATCGTCCCATCCATTCGCAGAAGCAATCATTTCAAATTGCGTTTGATAAACGCTCCAAGACGACCTCCCATCAAAAGTGGCCACTTTGATGTTAGAGCGCGGCGCCATAAAGGGAATGGAAGCGTTATCCCAATTAGGTGGCGCGATGGCCACAGCTTCACGCGTTTCCATTTTTCGCAGCCTTTCTTCTACAACGTCAATGAATTTGTCTTGCTCTTCCTTTAAGGTGGAAACTTTTTCTTCAACTTCATTTCTCACTGTCTTAAGATCTTCTTTGACATCCAAAATATCCGCCTTCATTGATTGAAGAACACTCTCTGTGCGCTCTATAAATCTATCAACGGACGCAGAAGATGATTCTTGCTTGGATGCTAAAGCTTTAATATCCGATGATGTAGCTTCTTGTAAAGCTTTAATGTCTGATGATGTCGCTTCTTGACTCGGTAATTGCGGCGGCGAGTTCGGCATTTGTCGTTTCTTGACGGGCTTGACCGTCGGCAATCGTAGCGAAAATTTCGGCTGCGGTGGTTTCTTGGCAGGCTTTCATTTCGGCTGCGGCGGTTTCTTTTCAGGCTTTCATTTCGGCTGCGGTGGTTTCCTGTTGGGCCTTCATTCCAGCAATCATTTCCATCAACTGCTTCATTTGGTCTTACATCATTCCTCTAGTTGTCGGCATTCAAAATTACGAGACCCCACTTCTGACACCACTGTTATGAATTTTTCCGCTGAGGCAATGATGGAACAGTTTTTAAGATAAAAACTATTATTTGTTCACTCTTCAAGGGCACAACATTTATTCAAATACAACAGTTTAATCACCCTCAAGCTTCAACACAAGCTTCAGTAAGAACAACTTCGAATACAGCAATTATACAAGTTCACTCTAGTAGGTAAACAAAGCGATCAGCTCACATCGAAGTCCGAAGTCAATCTGAATCTTTCCCGATCTCCAGTCTTATTTATACTTGGCGCGAGAGAACATTCGAGAATTTTCCTGCCAATTCGTCAGAAAAGAAACATCTCGAAATTTCTCGATTGCTTTAGGTGTTGCCACCTTTTTCTAACCTGTATAATCACTGTTAATAAATAAAATAAGATAAAAATAAATTACAATAGAATTTTAAAATAATACGTTACTATTTACACTATATACAGACAATTTGTGCAACAATATATATATAAGTCTCAGACAAGCTTACACTTTACTACTATAATAGTATAATATATATTATACTATTATGGTAGTAAAGTGTAAGCTTGTCTGAGACTATTTTTAATTTCTGATCAATACGCAAAATTTTGACTTGGGACAAATTATATCAGCTTCTCACTCCTCAGTACTGTTCAAAATAAGTTGTAGGCATCCAGTGTGTACCCTATGCTGTAACTAATCTATCGACTCACAATCTTTAAGAGTGGTCCTTCCCCATCCCATGACGAGTGCGTTCTTCGGCTCCACAAATTTCCCCTCCAGAGGAATTGACTTCACCTTGTCACCCATGGGAATCTCTCCGTTGATGGGTTTCAGTACGGCAATGTCATTCAATTTCTTGTTGCTATCATACTTCGGGTGTTTGATCACCCTGAGAGGGATCTTCCTTCCTTTGCGTTTAAATAGAGTCCCAAACCTCCCGGTGTAATTCGCCTGGAGCAAATTTTGGTCATCGCCTCTGCAAAATCAAATGGGTCGAGATTTAGCTTGCTTTCTTTATCATAGACTTTTACTCAAAATGTAAGGATAATTAGTTTTTACTTTCAATTATCCATATGTTAGCATAGGGTAATCAAAATATTGTTTTCAGTAAAAAAAATAATAGTTTAGATTTTTTTTTTTCTTTTTCTTTCTTTCTTTTCTCTACGTTTTGAACATTCTGACTTCAAAAAGATGCCTGTCTGTGTACGTTGTCAGCATAACTCCCAAACGAATTGATCTGCGTAGTTTAATTTTAGTGAACGGGTTAGTGGTGGCTATGGCAACGGTAATTAAAGTTTTCGTCAATATTACAAATGAGCAAAAAAAAAAAAAAAATGTGAAAGAAACATGAAAAAATCATGCTTTTCAGCAATTTCTAAAAAATGGTTTTGAGGATTTTGATCAAAATCTTTACGGTTCAAAACATCTCCATCACCAAAATTCCAAAAAAAAAAAAAAAAATGCCATAAAGATGTAAAAAGTTGAATAACGAGTGTCTTTAACAAAGAATTATCTTCCTTTGAGTATAACTCATCAACGACCGTTTTATCCTACCCTGTGTTTCACTTACACGAAAGGATCATGTAAGAATTATCGAAAAGAACATCGCCAAATTCACCATTTGCGTTTTTTTTTTCCCCATATAAGAATTATAGTCAAACTGGCAATTTTTCAAATAAATGAAAATATGAAAATGGTAATAACAAACACTACTACTCATAAAATTTAAATATAGTGACTAGTATTATACTTAACCAAACATTGCATTTCAAATAATATACAGCGTGTCCCCGTATAACCAGACCGACCTTTATTTTCGACATCGTTGGTCCGTCCTAGATGCTTAGTCCCAATTAAAGAAATGTTTTAATCGTTAAAATATTTTTACTGAATAGTTTTTAAGTTAGAAAAGGGGTTGGAATAAAAATTAGGGATAGTAAATATTTATATGGTCCCCAGATTCCCTAACTCATATTTAGAAAAATGTTGCCCATGAAAAAGCATTTCAAATAAAAAAACAATCGAATTTTATTCGACCAAGAGCCATGGTGTTATTAAAGTTCAAAGTTTTAAAGCTATTTGGGGGGGCCCTTACATAAATTGAAATGAGAAAATATGGTTCTATCAGAATTAGGCCTGGGCGATGTTAACATTTCTGCATCGCGATATATCGGGAAGCAAACATCACGATGTCACGATACATCACGATGTTAAATATATATATTTTTTTACAAAATACTATAAAACAACGTTTTCATAACACGCTATGTAGCCAAAAGTTATGCTTACTTAGCTTTGCAACATTTTATTGAATTCATGTATGGAAGTTTATTTTAAATAACATGAGCAGCGACCGAATTACTTTCAGAGGGATACACAAAGGGTATAAGTCGGGGTTTATTTTGGTGTAATCCGGATTTTTCAGATTCTCTATCTCAATGAAATTTTATTTTGTTGTTATCCACGGAAGGAGAGAAGGGGGGGGGGGGGGAGGACAAGTGCACTTCCTGGCGGTGCACATGTTTCTTTAGTTATTGGATATTCTTAATTATTAAATCAAAAACATACTTTATAATGAATACTTTATTACTTACTATATACAATATAACTATTAAACAATAAAAATAAAATTAATGCATAACATTTAAAATTCTAATGATCTTTATTTTGTGCCCAAAAAATCTGCATTTCAGTATTTTTAAGAAGCAATGTTGGATTGAGTAATTAATCTTATGGAAATAAACTTTATTCAAATCGTACAAACTGAAAAAAAATATATATATAAAACATTTATTTACTTACGAGTCAGAAGAGAAAATCCTTCAACGTAAATGGGAAAAAAATCGCTTATAAGTATTTAAGCAATCAAACTAGAGAAAGAACAGTGATCCGTCCATGCGCTAGTTCATACTGACTTTGGCAGATATAACAAACCATCATAGTAATAAACAACCTGATTATCTTAACTGGGTAAGAACTAGACATAAATTACCACGCAAGAATACCACAATCCTCTTGAGTTAATAAATAAAGCAAAGCTCTCAAAGGGTAAACATGTTAGATTAAAAAATCCTGAAGTTAATGTAATGGATTTAAAAATACAAAAATGTAATATTTTATTTCTTCCAAGTTAGGGGAAAAAGGATCAAAAATGAAACTCAAAAAGTTTAGGAAATACTCAATTGAATTCCAAAAATAGAATATCAAGGTCTTTTATCTGATGACAAATTAAATAAAAATCAAAAAGTTTTTTATGAGTTGAGAGAACAAGAAAAAAAAAATGTTCACACAATAAAAGGAATACTTCTTTCATCGAATCTCCAATATTATAGACTAACTGGCGCCTGAAAAACCACCTCGTAATTTCAATACTCAGCTGTAAAAACGAAATAGGAAATAAAAGTGTGACCTACAAAAAAAAAAAAAAAAAAAAAAAATACATCGTAAAATTGAATTATAATTTCAACATGTCATACGTGTTTTTTTCTCCTTGAAATGTGCACTTTTTTCCAACTTTATTTTAAATTTCAAAAGCCAGGGGATGCAAAACCGAATGCAACATGTAATAAGTGATTAAGTGCGCGATGCCATCCATCTATGGCGTTTTGTTTCTATTAAATCATGGAAACATCGCACATACCGGATACGATTACCACAATGCCTATACAGCAAAAGCAAATGGAAATCGTCTCAAACGGCGCGGTGTAGCTGTTACACTTCATTTCTATACAGTCATGGATACACCGCGCATATGCAGGGAGGATTACTGCGATCTGGTGAAGAATCGTGTCTCAAACGGAGCAGTGTCGACGGTTTCAATACGTTTCTATAGTATTTAAGAAACACGGCGCATGAATCGTGGCATCATCGGTTCTTCGTCCTTGAAGTGCTAGGCAATGAGTGTATCGCGCTTTCGTCAAAAAAGATCGTGGTGTATCGGTTTAGGGAAAATAGTGACACCGGTTTGACGATGTTGATTTCACACCGGTTTTAGACGATGTATCGATACATGGCCCAAGCCTAATCAGAATAAGAAAGAGCTTATAGACTAGGTTTGACTATCGCCAACAAGTTGTTGTTCATTGCCTGAAGCATACTAATTTTTTACTAGCAACTGCTTTGAAAGAAAGAATTACAAATTGTACAACACATAGTAAGCAGCAAACAAACTTATAAACAATTGTAATTAAGTAATCTATAATAATAAAACAAGCTGTGTGTCTGTCTGTCTGTCTGTAGCTCTGTGGATCTATAGAAACCTACTTAAAATTGGAATAGAGATCTGAAATTTTCAGCATAAGTAGTTTTGGTGTTCTAATTTTAAGCATTACAAACAGAATGTTAAAATTTTAATTAGTTCTTTTTTAATTAATTTTTTTAATTAATTAATAAATATGTTACAAAACGATATCTAATCGAGCTACAGCTCTGAAATTTTCAACATAAGTAGTTTTGGCCTTCTAATTGTATACATCACAAACAGAAGGTCAAAATTTTAATTAGTTCTTTTTTAATTATTTTTTTAATTAATTAATAAATATATGTTACAAAAAGATGTCTAAAAGGGCTACAGCTCTGAAATTTTCAACATAAAAAGTTTTGAAAAACTTTTGAAAAACAGAATTTTAAATTTTCATTTAGTTTATTTTCATTTAGTTTATTTTTAATTAATTTTTTAATTAATTAAATAATTAATTAATATTTTTCAAAACGATATCTAATAGGGCTACAGCTCTAAAATTTTCAGCGTAAGTAGTTTTGACCTTCTAATTGGACTTTAGAAAAACAGAATTTAAAATTTTTGTTGAGTTCGTTATTAATTAATTTTTTTAATTAATTATTATATATATTACAAACGATTTCAAATAGGGCTACAGCTTTGAAATTTTCGACATAAATAGTTGTGGCCTTCTAATTGTATTTTGGAAAAACAGAATTTAACCCTTTTTTTTTTAAAATTAATTAACAAATATTTTACAAAACGATTTTTAATTGGGCTACATTTCTAAGATTTCACAATAAGTTTTGGCCATCTAATTGGACTTTTGACTAAAAGAATGTTTTTTAATGTTTAACAATTTTAAGTTGTTTTTTAATTTATTTTTTTATTAATATTTTCACAAAAAACGACTTCTAATTGGCCTAGAGCTCTGAAAGTTTCAACATAGGCCGTTTTGGCCTTCTAATTTTGCTTTCCACTAAAACGTGTTAAAATAATCTTAAAGGGGTTATGTATTATTTTATTAAAGGGGAATTTTTGGTCTTGACAAGGGAGAGGCTTCTAATATTAATGCTTTAGGTAGCAATTAGATTTTAGTGAGTGAAGCCAGCTTATGCTTACGCAGCAATGAGCCTTTCAGCGAGAGAAGCGAGCCTATGCTTGCATAGCAATGAACCTTTTAACGAGTGAAATAAGCCTGTGTTTATGTGACCATGAACTTTTCAGAGAACGAAGTGAGCTCGATTTTGCGTAGCGATAAACCTTCCTGTGAGCGAAGCGCCAAAGACTTGGTCCTATACACGAATGACAGATTTCCGCAACGCGAGGCTTCACAGCTAGCTAAAATATTGTACATGTTAAAATTTCGTAGCGAAGCACGGGTATTTAGCTAGTTTTAAATAATAACATAATCAGAAAGCAGCGCTTTTTGTTAACACAAACAAAAATAAAAGGTGATAGAAATGAACAAAGTGAAAAGAATACATAACCTCTTTCTTAATTACATGTGCTCGAAGCGTTTTCCTTCGAGTAAATACCTAAGCGCGCACGTATTCAAATTCATCTTCAATATTTTTCAGCATTACAGTCGAAATATACCTGACAGCAGATAAAATTCGATCCCCAAAAATCCCCAAAGAAAAAAATCTAAAGGATTTAGATCTGGAGATCTAGGAGGCCATTCTACCGGACCTCCATTGCCTATAATATTGTCTTGAAACATGTTGTGTAGTACTGTTCGGAAGGAAGCTGCCTTGTGGGGTGGTGCACCTTCCTGTTGAAACCACACCTTTTTAAGGTCTGCTAACACGACATGGTCATCCAGAGAGTAAAATAAAGGTCCCTTTTACAGGTTAACATACTTTTAATGTAGAGGCCACATTACTTACCTCTACAAAAGTTATTTCCTGTCTAAACACTACTAGGTAACAATTAGAAGAAGTTTGGCAGAATATAAAACACCACCAAAAAACATCGCCAAGAAAGATCTCAAATCACTACCTAGCTAACAGCTTCGTCGAGCTCATCTCCACGAACTGTTCAAGTCTATGTTGTCAAATGCTTACCAGTTAACCCACAGCCTGACGCAGGTTAATGTGGTTCACTGCACGCGATGAAGCTAGCTGATATACAAATGGCCTTCATGCATATATATTCGGAGCTTATCAGACTACTTAAGAAGACGGATTCGAAGATCACGAGGAGTGAACTCGCGACTTGCTGTTTCCATAAATACTTTTTCTGTTCTTTGAAAATATGGCTGCAAATAATTGTCTCTAATAAAAATAAATATTTTAAACTACGAATTCATTTTCAGTTAAGCTTTTTTATTGCTTTAAAACTGAGCCGCCAACTAGGTGGCCAGAAACTGGTTACCCGGACGTGATCCATTAAAGCGTATGCAGCTTTCATTGCGGGCGACGGGCCTCGATCGAGAGACCATTGGATATCGAGACAGATACTTTACTGCTGTGCAAAAGAGCACTCCAGGGTACAGATGCTTTATCTGTTATTTGAGGTCGCCACAACCTGTTAATGTACCAGCAAAAAAGAAAGGTCCTACTAAGGCTCCTTTCCATGTGCCACACTCTTTTCCATATATAACGGATCATCGTAGTTGATGCTACATGAGGATATTGACAAAACTGTGTGTTTTGCTAAAACTGCGTGCCTATTTACTACCCCAGTTCTTGAAAACGTGCACTCATCAGAAAATAGAATGTTATTCAGAAACGAAGAATCCAATTCTAGCTTGTTCATGATGAAATTGCAGAAATCAAACAGTATATTTTCATCCCCGGACAAAAACTCTAGCACCAATCGCGGGCGATAAGGATGTGCACCGTGTCGGTTTAAGACTCTTTACATATGGGTTTTTGAGTATCCGCATGCTTCACTAATGTCCCTGACACTTAACTGAGTTAAAGATTTATAAAATTTGGAGGATAAATGACAAATTTAAGTACAATTTTAGGAATAATAGGGAGAAACAAAAATTTAAGGAATTATAGGAATTTTAGGGCGAATGCGACCCCTGCGCAACACAAGAGTGTGAATTTGTTCTGCATCGAAAGATTTCATTTTTGCTTTGATCGTACTTAGTTGAAAGATTTTTGTTAGTTTCAAGGAGTATAGAACCTATTATCTCTTTCAAACGAGTCCAGCATCAAGAATTCACTACAGATATTGATAGCTCGTATTCGTGCGTTTGATTTCAGAAAATGTTTCCAAACGCAATTGCTTTTTCTCTGTATTTCATTTTGTGTACAAGCCCTTCAAATATGTTAATGACCACGGCTGTAAAGTGGTATAAGTCACTAAATTGCATTTTTCATATCTCCATAAATATTAGTCGTACAAATTTCGATTTTGTTTTTAATGTTTTTTCATGGACAACATTTTTCTAAATATGAGTTGAGGGATCTGGGGACCATATAAAAATTTACAATCCATAATTTTTATACCAACCCTATTCCTAGCTTAAAAACTATTCAGTAAAAATATTTAAATGATTTAAAACATTTCTTCAATTAGGACTATACATCTAGGACCAACGGTGTGGAAAATAAAGGTCGGCCACATTATACGGGGCACGTTGTATATTCATGTTTATTGGCTTCCCTACAACGTAAATACTATATTTTCTCCACAAAAAAAAAAAATAACAGTTGCTATATTATTTTGAAATACTACAACATTTTAATAAATATGATATAATGAGAATAGAAAGTTATGTTGGCAACAGCAAAGATTCATAGAGAGGTATTTATCCATCTAAACTTTTACGGCAGTTACAATATGTAGGTAGGGAAAATTTTATTGTAAGATTATATTTTAAATTCAACGTGGCATTTTCCGTCTTTACTTCTAAAACTTGAGGTACAAAATGTGACTACCAGTTTTGTTGTATAGTTTAAAATGCGACATAATGCTATAATCGACTTTTCTGATGTTAAGTAGAATCTTTTATTTTAAACTTATGATGGAAAGATTTTTTTATTAATCAGTAGAATGACCGAATAAAAAGCACTTCATTATGATGTCCAATAAAACTAGAATATCTTAGAATGGATACTTAAAGGAACTTGAAGTGCAAAATATAATTGTAAATGCAGACAATCGTGGACTTACATGTGAAGGCAATGAGCAGCAGCTAATACAGCTGTATTCGATACAACAAAACCGGAGCAATGCGATTCTCTTTCTGACATTGCCCAAGTGAGTACAACCTGTTAAGAAAAGAGATAATATTTCATATTATTAAATGAAATGGGTCTCGGGAAATTGTGTTATCTACTTTGAATACTAATATGCTTTTGAACTCTTTTATTCAAATGTTTCAATCGATCGATTAAGTTAATGATTAAAATAGAGGTTATTTTACTTTCCATTTTACTCTACCAAAAGTATTCCTGTCTGTCAAACTTTACATATACGCTGATGATATCTGACAAAATAATAAATTAAATCAATTTAAATTTGGAATTTTCCTATTTATTAGGCGAGCTTAATCAATACAATTATTGCAGACCAGTTAATTAAAAACTATAAAGCATATCTGAAGAGTATTAAGAAAATTGAACATCTAACAAAAAAATAACACATTTGTAAAATACATAAGCAAATATATTAAACGATCAGCGAGAAAAAGCAGTGATATATAATTTTCTGCACGGATTCTTAAACCATCTCAATATTTAATGAAAACGCTCAATTTTATTTGATTGGGGACTGATTTGATTAGAGTTTTTTAAATATAGTTTATCAATACTTTTAAAACGTTGAAAATATATTGTTAAAAGAGCACATTATTTAAAATTTTTAGGTTGACACTTATTGCGACATTCACATTCAAAAGTACAGAGGTTAAACACAGAATAAATGTTTAATTTACGATTTTTTTTTTTTTTCAATCTTATGTAACCCAAAAGGACACATTCGACAATCGTAGACAGAAATAAAAGTTTTATATATTTATTTTAAAACAAAACACACTTTCAAAATTTTTGAAGAGCAAATATATTCTCTCTAATTTATGCACAGTATAAATACTTTTTCTGTTGTTATAATTACACATTTTTTTTTTTTCCTTCTTTTTTTTTTTACCATAAAGTTGTGCACAAATAATCCGTATGTATTGTGATGAAAATTTTCAAATATGGAAAGAAAATTGTTACACAAACGTATTTTCTCATAATTAAAAAATAGAAATGTAATTCCTTATTTAACTGGAGAAAAAATTTGTACCAAAATAGGGGCATATAGATTTAATAAGTTTAACAGATTTGAAGTAAAATAACAGATTTCGTCGTATGAAACATTCATTTACAAAGTAATACACTTTTACATATTCATTCCACAAACTTTTTTCAGAATTGAATATTTGAGTAGTTTACAAACGATCGAAAATAAAGGAAAAATCTAAGCAATTTTTCTAATCTACTCACCATGAAAGGGAACATTCCCGGTTTAGCAGGTTTCCCATTTATCATTTTCGAAGTGTTTCCACTAAATGCTTTCTAAAGAACATGATGATGATATTAATAGTGAAAGTAGCAAAATAACATAAACATAGTAAAAGGATTATGGAAATGCTAAGAAAACAAAAGAAAAGTAATTAAGGTACTATCAACAATAAAACGATAATGGTAAATTAATTTTTAAACAGAAATAACAATCACAAATAGTAAAACAAAATTAAGCACACTTAATATTTTCGCTAAGAATATTTTTACTGCTCCTGAAATAAGGTTCACCCTGATGGCAAGAGGAAAAGAGGAAGATCCAGGACAACTTGGCAAAGACAAATACAATCAGACCTTAAAAGGACTCGCGTAATTGGTCTAGCCCTCTGAGCGTCCAGGGAATGGGCGAAATTATACAGTTGTTTTCCCTTCAATAATTTTTTAATTATATTTCTGATTCAAATATATAATTTTTTTTAATTACTTTTTATTTATTTTGTTTTAAGTAGGTTTTAAACTATCATCCTAATAAAAGATTTTATTTTACATTTTATAAATAAATTTATAAAGGTTGTGTATTGCTGGAAAAACTGGGGATCAAAGGACGTATAAATACGCCCATGACCCTCAGAAAGTTAAAGAAAGCAAGATCCCTGGCAAAATATCGGAGGGCATGGAGAGGTAGGCTGGATGCCTTATGCGCCAAACGGCGTGAAGAGCCTAAGTAAATAAGGTTCATATCTTTACGTGTGATAAACATGGAGAATGTTTGAAAAAAATAATGGAGTGCTATTAAATTACATCTTTAGCTAGAAATGAAACCATGTAGAAAGTTGGTCTGTATTAGGAGTAAAGATTTATAATAACATCAATGTTTATCTTGCAATGTATTCAAGGTTCTCTATAAATTATTATACTATTTAGTTATCTATAATAATAAAACAATCTGTGTGTCTGTCTGTCTGTGGCTCTGTGGATCTATAGAAACCTACTTAAAATTGGAATAGAGTTCTGAAATTTTCAACATAAGTAGTTTTGGCGTTCTAATTTTAAGTATCATAAACAGAATGTTAAAATTTTAATTAGTTCTTTTTTAATTATTTTTTTTAATTAATTAATAAATATATGTTACAAAACGATGTCTAAAAGGGCTACAGCTCTGTAATTTTCAACATAAGTAGTTTTGGCCTTCTAATTGGACTTTTGAAAAACAGAATTTTAAATTTTCATTTAGTTTCTTTTTAATTAATTAATTAATTAATTAATTAATTAATTAATTAATTAGTTTTGACCTTCTAATTTGACTTTTTTAATTAATTAATTAATTTGTTTAATTAATTATTATATATATTACAAAACGATTTCAAATAGGGCTACAGCTTTGAAATTTTCGACATAAATAGTTGTGGCCTTCTAATTGTATTTTTGAAAAACAGAATTTAACACTTTTTTTTTTTTTTTATATAATTAACAAATATTTTACAAAACGATTTGTAATTAGGCTACATTTCCGAGATTTCACAAGAAGTTTTGGCCATCTAATTGGACTTTTGACAAAAAGAATGTTACAATTTTAAGTTGTTTTTTAATTTAAATTTTTATTAATATTTTCACAAAAAAAACGACTTCTAATTGGCCTAGAGCTCTGAAAGTTACAGGTCGTTTTGGCCTTCTAATTTTGCTTTCCACTAACACGTGTTAAAATAATCTTAAAGGGGTGCTGTATTATTTTATTAAAGGGGAAGTTTTTGTCTTGACAAGGGAGAGGCTTCTAATAATAAGGCTTTACCTAGCAATTAGATTTTAGTGAGTGAATCGAGCTTATGTTTACGCAGCAATGAACCTTTCAGACAGATAAGCGAGCCTATGCTTGCATAGCAATGAACCTTTTAACGAGTGAAATAAGCTTGTGTTTATGTGCCCATGAACTTTTCAATGAACGAAGCGAGCTCGATTTTGCGTAGCGATGAACCTTCCTGCGAGCGAAGCGCCAAAGACTGGGTCCTATACACGAATGACAGATTTCCGCAAAGCGAGGCCTCACAGCTAGCTAAAATATTGTACATGTTAAAATTTCGTAGCGAAGCACGGGTATTTAGCTAGTACAAATATATTTTAAATTTAGTGACTATTGGATGTCAGATTTTATGGAGAAAAATATGAAAGGGGAACTTTCATAAGCACGTTTTTTACTGGACGTACAATATATTAGTATGGTAACATCTCTAACATAGTATATCACAAGTAAAAGGTTCATTTATGCAAAAATTCTAATGTTATGGAATTATTTAATTTTAATTCAAATATTAATTATATATGATGCTACAACATAATAATTCAACTTTCATGCGATAATTCAATAGCAAAAAACATATTGAAATTATATAAATAACTTTTAGACTTGTGACTAATTATGACCCTTATAAAACAATCTTATTGATTTTTCTTAGAATAAAGAGCGCAAAAGCATATTGGTCATCCTTTCAAAATGCCCGTTTTAGGATTCAGAGTTTTCAAATTTTGAAGGTTTCTTTTAAAGTACATTAGGACAGTTTTTAAGTAGCGATAATTGTATCTTTATAAAACTATGAATTTTTATGAAATATCTGAGTTTATTTGAAAGATAATTATGTTTTAACGTGTAAATTAGTCAAATACAATTATTGTCAACCTAAATTTTGCAGAAATTATATTTTATTGAAGTTTTTTAGGTCAATAATTAGGAGCAAGTCACAAAAAATATATACACTAAACAGGTAATTTTCAGTTTAATTTAAATAATAGTATTGCTACTATTTTTTTTTTTTTTTTTTTTTTTATTATTATTTTTTTAAATGAGAAACATATAGATTTTTATTAAGAAATTTTTTATTAGAACGAACACTTAAAAGTCTATCAATAAAATATTTACAAAAACGTTGATTGAGGTCTTCAAAATTTATATATGAGGATGGTAATGATATGGATGGTAATGTCGTTTCATCATATTGATGAAATGACATTGTTAAAATGATATGAGTTAAATATGCATGATGTGAATAAGACTGATTGTCGAATCACAGAGTAAAGAATGATAGCTTTTTATAATTACAAATTTAAAACATGAGTTCATCCAACAAAAGAATAAATTGATGTGGTGTGATTGGAGAGAGAGGTTTATAATAAAAGATGTTGATCTCGTATTCTTCTAGATGCTCAAAGTTACGAGAGGTATATGGGTGTGTTAAGCACTTTATAAGTGGCAGAAATAGATAGGCGGAAGTTCCAAACCAATGTTCAATTGGTTTAACCGATCTTGTTTTAAAATAAATGTGTTTGGTATATGAGGTTACCTCCATTCAACCAAATGAGTATTTGCCATTCATTGGTGGATATTTTCTCATAAGTATTCACACAGAAAAACAAATTTTACAAAAATCATCCGTCATCTTTGTTTTAGTAATTTATCAATACACTTTGGGTTGGTTTATTTAGATACTGTCTGCGGCTAAAACTATTTTGTACCATAACATCTTTTGTACCTGTAGAATATCAAAGAAAAACCCCATTTGGTAGGTCTTCCAAGGGAAAATTGCTTCGCATTTTCATTTTAAACTCAATAAATATTTTATTTTAAGAAAATACGTCATTTTATATCATCGTTGATCACGAACGGACAGAGTTGTTAGACGTATGAGTTAAACATTCATGATGCGAACAAGACTGATTGTTGAATCAGCCACACCAGCGATTCTCAACCTGTGGGGCTCGCCCCTAGGGGGGCGCGAGCACACTACTGGGGAGGCGCGAGAATATCTAAGAGAAAATATTATTTAAAAAAAAAAATGGATTAACTGACTGAAAGGAAAGCACACATACACATAGAAAACAAAATACATTTCGACATATTTAACAAATAAAGTAAATCAAATTTTACCTAATCAAAACATACTAAATTAAAAACAAATTTAATCATTATTAGTGACTTCCTTGGGCCTGTCTTGCAGAGTAAAGGTTTTCGAAGGAAAGCTTAATATTAGAAATGCCGTTCTCAGTTCTGTTTCTATATTTAGCCGAGATCTATATTTTGTTTTCAAAGAAACCACAGCAGAAAATACAGTTTCACAAAAGTAGAATGTTGAAAATGGTGATAGAATGGTAATAGAAATGCCCTTTTTTATAGTGCAGAAAAATCCTCCTCTACTCCTGCCCAAAATTCAAATAGTGATTTATTACTAAATTGTCTTTTAGTTTCTCCACTTGTCGTGAAGTCTATGAATTTTTCTTCCTCATCAATTGATAGTCCTTCGGGAGTCTTATAAAATGGATCCCTAACCCACTCGTAACTTGCTATCAGATTGTCGTCTGCAAGAAAATACTTTTTAAAATTCTTTGCCAGCATGGCTAAATGATTTTCAATGGTTACAAAAACAACTTTTACATGTTCTTCTTCAGCCTTGTAAGTTTTAGCACAATCATCCACATTTGCAAACATTGTTGGGTTTTTTTGCTTTAAATTTCTGCTTCACAGTTCCAATTTTCTACAAAAAGCATTAACTTTATCACTCGTATCCAACATATGTGTATTTGCTTCTTAGAGTTGAAGATTCAAGTTATCTAATTTCTCGAATATGTCGACCAAGTACGGCTTCCGGTCTGTTTTCTTCTTCTAGGAAAATAGCGATTTCTTCTCTTAATTCATAAACACTTTGCAAAAGTTTCCCACGTGATAACCCTCTTGCCTCGCAATAAAATATTAAAGCTGAATGTACTGATGAACCCATGCCTTTACTAAGTGCGGAAAATATTCTCGATTTCAGGGGTCTCATTTTTATATAATTTACTACGGTTACAACAGTAGTTAACACAATTTTCAGAATAGGACTCATTTCTTTCGAAACCAAAGCTTCTGGATCATGCAATGTGTCCTGACGCACTGAGGCGATTTTTGTTTTACAAATGATTGTATACCTTGAAATCTTCCGGACATTGAACGAGCACCATCGGTGCATATACCGAAGCAATTTTTCCATTCTATGTTTGCCTCGTTCATAAAATCCTTTAAAATAGCAAATAATGCAAGCGCTGTTGTTTGGAGTTCTATTGGATTGCAGAAAAGTAGTTCTTCTACTACTGACATATTATCACAAAATCGAACATAGGCAATTAAATGAGCATCTTTATTACTATCTTTTGCTTCATCAAGCTGTACTGAAAACAATTTGTCGCGCAACTTTGAGAAAAGCTGACACTGTACATCTTCAGCTATATCACCAATTTGACGAGCAACAGCATCGTTTGAAAGAGGTATGGACTGCAATTGTTTTGAAAAATTATTTCCTAACATAGTTTCTTCAATCTCAATAGCTGCTGGCAAAATAAGCTCTTCACCAATGGTGTGAGGGTTTTTTTTACATCTGGCTATATTATATGAAACCTTGTAAGATATAATTAAAGCTTTATATTCATAGACAAAGTTTAATTCGAAGAATTCTCTGGGTTTGTTGAAGTACTCACTATGAAGCGTTTCCAAATGTCGTAAAAGTTTATTAGGTTTCATGCTGTCTGCGGTCAGTTTTTTTTAACAAATGATAAACAGGGGCCTTTCTTCTTCATTTACTTCAGTACTGGTAAACCCAAAATTTAAGTATTCTTGAGAATATTTTCTTGATTTTATTTTTGGAACCACGCTCGTCTGTGTACTTGTTAATGCTTGACTATCGTCTAATGCTCACTTACTTCCCTTTAAAAATTCATCCATGAGTCTGCATAAATATGTTGGCGTAAATATTTAATATGGTGAATTGCAATTAAAACGAAAACATATATAACATACACATTCAGGATAGATTCGATACTGATAGAAGGATCGATTCAAATGAGACTGTCTGGAATTGAAACTTGTGATATCAAACATTTTCATTCTTCCTATGAGAAAACATTTGCTCTGCGCATGCTCGAGAAGGCATCGGTCGTATTCACTGCCCACTTGACAAAATGCCAGATGTGGTTTCTCGCCAAAGTTGGCTTGCTTTTACTCTTGTTTTGGTAGTTAGTTAAAAATAATTTAAAAACAGAATCCAAAATACTCAATATACATTATTGTTGTATACGTTTTATTGTAAGCGGGGGCGCGATGAAAATTATGATTGAAAACTGGGCCACGAATACTGAAAGGTTGAGAAACGCTGAGCCACACTATTCAATATTTGGAGCAGATCTCGAATGGTTTCGCATATCGATTGTATGAATGTCACCTCCCACTTTCGAATAATACCTCCGCAATACTCTCAAGCGAAAAGTATTTCTAATATTGCTATAAGTATTAGGGTGGAGAGAAAAAATCAAAAGTTGAAAATGATTCGGCAGAGGGTACAAAAGTTGTATTTTGCATTTTTGAATACATATTTTAATTTTAAATGATATCTTCCGGTGCACCGAGGCACTTAAAGTCTCTGAAAATGACAATTTTTCTGCACATTTTAATTAAAAGTTTAAAAATAACTGGCATTAACAAAATATCGGTGGGAGTTGCAAAACATATAATTTAAGTTTGTCAGTATACATGTTAAATTATTTTAATTTTAAATAATAAATTTCGGTGCCCCAAAACATTTGAAAACTGTTCAAAAGTCAAATTTCTTGTAAATTCAGCATCAATATAAACTGAATATTAAGTGTGTAAAAAAGGTAACAATATATGTATGTGGAAATAAAACTAAATGAAAAGTGTCCCGAAGCAAGAGTAGCAGAAATATTTGAAATTTTGGCTCAAAAAGTTGAATCGATATGGGTCAAAGCTTCTATTCTACGAAAAGAGTTATGGAAAAAAAATAAAATCAATCATGACAAATATAGAAATGTGATGAAGCCATTTAAAAGCCTAACAACTAAATAATAACAACTAACATTTCTGAGAAAATTTTAAACATTTAAAAATTAAATGACGTTTCGTCGATTTGATTCTTGCAAGATTGTGGCAAATATATGATGTGAATGTGTGAAAAGTAAGAAAAGTCCTTTTGCTGAAAGACCATTCATGTAAGATCAATGTTTTGAAAGAAAAGTGATAATTGGTGGAATTGATGCAATTGCAACAAAAGAGATTGTGATTAGTTTGAAAAGAAAACAAAGTGAAGAAGCAAGCCGTGAAAGTAAAATGTTGAAACAAGTAAAAAAAATCTACGTCCATCAAATCAAAATTCAACGTCTTCGACAGCAAATATTAGTTTCTCACAAGTATTAAAGAGCACGTCAGATAACTCGAAATGAAGAGATGGTACAAAAAAAAAAAAATCCGAACAATGGCTATATCTTCGGTTCTAATTATCATAGAATCTTGCGGTTTACACCAAAATGATTTATTTACGATTTTCTATATGTATAGTGCAAAACTCTTTTTCTTAAGAGACTGCATACTAAATAAATTTAAACCTATCGTTAAAAATTTCAATACGAACCCTTATTTTTTATGGGTTTTTTTTTCGATTTGGAATACTTCGTTTACTCTAAATTTTAAATTTTCAGATCATCATGTTGAAAACACGCCACTTATGAGCAAAAGTGTTTTGGCCGATCTTGAGGGCACATTTCTTTAAAGCGAGGAAGAAGCAAACGTTTAGCGTGCTTCAAGACCTAATTTATTACACGGTCCTTAAAGTGAGCTTTCTTACATTTTTGCTAAAATATTGAGAACCAAAGTCAAAATGGAATGAAAAGAAAAATCAGGCTTCTGACCATGATAATTATAATGAAAGCAAAAAACATGCACGTTTCTATTTAAAACATTTTAAAACTTGATTTATTAATTGATACTTATTTATTAAAAACTGTTTAATACAAAAGTTGCTTGATATTTATGTGTAGCCTTTTATAAACTATCTTTCGAAACAAAAATTGCTAAAATATATTAACTATTTAAGAATGTATGGCTAAAAAATTACATTTTCTTTTTAACATTAATTTGCCATTTTTTTAACATCATTTAAATTACTAATCACTCATTGGAAAAATTAGGAAATTTGGTATTTAGACTTTTTTTGGATTATAAATCTAAACATGGTATAATATTATGGGGTTGCCATTGAACTTTTTAAAGTTTGGTTTAGTTTTAATATGTAGATGGCTCCTCATGATAAAAAAAAAATTATTTACTATTAATAAAGACCTTCCACGATTTACTACGGTACTTAACTTTTGTTATTTCATGAATTAGAATACAAGACATAGCCATCGTTTTTTTTCTCCTTTCCCCCCCCCCCCCCATTTTTTTTTTTTTTTTTTTGTTTCCCCCCCCCCCCCCATTTTTTTCCTACGTACTGTACATATACTACTGTGTTCTTTAACAGGATTATACTTTGATGGAAGAAAAGATTTCACGAAAGTGCAAGTCAAGAAGGGTTGAAATATTATTCAAGTACTAAAAAGGATAAGCATTTTACACTTATTCAGGAGCCAGTCTCGTAATGTATCGGTCATGTTACTGTGTCATAGTAAAATTTCTGGAAGTAAGTGGAATCGATTTGAATGAATTTAATGTAATTGAATGAAACAAACTTCAATACAGGTCACAAAGAAAGAGTAATATGTTTTTTTTTTAATGTTCTGTTGTTCGATTCAATTGTCAGTGTGTGCTTGGTGTTTGCATCTAATATTAAATAATAAAAACATCCCTAAGAACAAAATGTGCGAAACATTTTATTTATTAAAAATGAATGCGAATTTATGCATTTAAGTATAAATATCTTTTATTTATTCGGATTGAAACAATTTTGGCAACAGGAAAGAGTTTCAACAGTGATCGATTAAAATTCTTTCACTTACAACGTTACTAAACAATGCAACGTTGAATTGACTGTACCACTCCATAATGAATGTATGCATTCACGTGCAATTATCTTTTATATATAACAATTAAAATAATTTTGGCAACAGGAAAGAATTTCAACAATTATCGATCAAAATTTAATATACATCGTTACAAAATGGGGCAGTGAGTGAGTGTGTCAGTGAATAAAGTAATTCTTATAATAATGATTGACTATTTATAATAAGGATTATCAATGCTGAAAGACGTTTTCAACTAAATGCGTTGTCTTTATTTATAGTAATTACGACGATGGGTGCTGAAAAAACATGAAAAATCGTAGTCAGAAAGTATTTTTTTTTTCAAAATTTTTTGAACCGTATTTGAGAATTCCTGAAATACCTTAATTTTTCAATGGTATGTACAGTTTAATTTCAAGATGTTTTTATAGAAATGCTAATTTTTACCACTATTTTGGCCCACCTAACACTGTAGTTTTAAATATTTGAATTGCATTTATTTTAATTAAAAATGGGACAATAGGTGAGAAAAAGAATTTACCTGATTGACTTTAATGCCTTCTATCAATGTTATAAAATTATGGATATAATGCATTGAATATATATAACACTGTGAAAGGTTTTCTTAGAATTAACAGTTAGTAAATAAAAAGAATAGTTCCTCGAAATTTGTAAATTACTACAAAAAAGTTATGAAAATAGGTATCACATATCATTATAAATCTTGAATAATGAGTTACAACAATGGGGGCACGTTAATTAAGTTTGTAATACGTCATACTACATTATATGACATTTAGATAATGCATCTATAATGAAGTGAAAAAGAATTGTAAAATACGGAATTGTGAATTATTACATAATTCTAGAAAGTCTGCACAGGCATTAACATTAAATCAAAGTCTAAAGTTTTCAAGGGACAAATAGCTTTAATCATTATAGCTCATATTTGAATAGATAAATTATGGTGTAATATCGAAAATAATGGAATGAATCATAAAAATAGTTTTTGGTGGACAATTTTTTTCCCCCACCTTATTGCTTTAAAACTTAATTTACCCCATTGTGGAATGAGATTGGTGTACAAATTTAAGTACTAATATAATTTTAACATAAATGTTTATTTAAAATAATAAATAAAGAAAGTCACACAGAAAAAAGAACACAATGTCAAACTACAGAAGGTCGTTCGCACTTTATGGAAACAATTTTGCATTTTATTTTCTCATTTACTTTTTGAGGTAAAAAAAAAGAAAATGACATTTTCACATTAATCGTCTGCTTCTGTTATTTTTTAATTGGAAAGTAAAATATTCGAATTAACAAATTATAAACCAGTGTAAAAATTGCGGTTATTGCATTTAAAATAAAATATTTTTAATGTATTAAATTTGACAGGGGAAAAAACGTCTAATTGCAAGTAAAAATGAAAATATGACCTGTAAACTCACCTAAGATTGTTCATAATCAGGCAAATATCAAGAAAGTAACCTTGGATCCTAAAAGAAAATCCACCGACACAAATAGTCTTTGTTTCGAAACTAGGAATATCTAATATCATTGTAAATAAAATCATTCATAAAGATTTGAAGTAAAGCAGTTCAAATCTAAATGTCATCTGCTTTTGACAAAACATACTGCTGAAAGAAAAAATAATTAAAAAAAAATTATATAAGAAAACACTTAGCTGCCGAAAAATTTACATTTTTGGTAATAAAATAAATAAATTTTCTATTGATGAACTAACGGGAATAGCCATTCAAAATAGCTTCGTAAAACGCGCAAAAGCTTATAGTGGCAATTTTGTTCACTATTAAATAAGTTGGATATTTCTGTTAACCAGGAAATATATTTTAATGCTATCAAAACTCCTCAAAACAAATCATATAAAAGTAAAAATATTTTTATACTAAAAAAATACGACCATGGCTTTGAATTGTCATGTTCGTGGACTGTCGCAACATCGGGATTGCTTGCTTTATCTGTATTTTAATTTTACTTCATATTTCCTTGATGTCTAAATTTATTTATTTTTAGCTATCAGGTATGTTAATCTTTGTTATGCCTGGACATAAAAAATTTATGAGTAGTAATTTTATTAGAATTAATATAATACCTCTTATCGTAAGATTGACGTGTCATATCCGGGAACAGTAGTTTTTAGTTCTTTCAACAGCTTGTTTAGTTATTTTTTCCAAGTGACACAAGTCAGCTGTGATATTTGAAAGAAGTCTAATGTAACCATTTTGGTTCCAATGCATATTTTTTACACCATTTTGAAATTCAAAAATCATATTTTATTATTTACATGGGAAATAAGTGCTACTATAAAGATCATACCATGATATATGTGATCAAGATAAAATTCGTTCAGAATAGTAAACATTTATTATTAATTACTTATTCGATATAGTTAGTTGCACAGATATCAATTTATTATTCTCATAACCTTTATGAGAAGATATAAACATTTTAGTTCCATTCGGAATTTAAAAAAATAACAAGGAAATCATTATGTCCGTTAACGTCATATCCATGGAATAAATATGGACGATCTCTATTCAGACGATCTCTGCCAATGTCATTATTGAATTGTAACTGATAAGTTTTGAAAGAGGATTTTTTAAGCATTTAATGATTTCAATAACTTTTTTTTCTCCTGTTGAAATGTTGCGTTCTGTGAAGAATGACCCGTTCATGATAGTTTCAGGATTTTGTTACAGTGGCAAAAAAAAAAAGTAAAGCCAAAATTAAATCATTCTAATATCAACAGTATGTTTTAGAACCAATTTTTGAAGAAGAAACACCTACTTCATATGCAAAGGACATTAATAAAGTTGAGCTTCATAAGGAGAATGCTTCTAGCCATACCTTTAAATCAAGTGCCACTTATTTAGCAAAAAAAGAATAAGAAGCAGGAAATAAAGTGCATCCCATTTAATAAAATACCTGTAAAATCACTTGATGCCTCTCCAATAGAGTTAATTTATTAAAACAAGCTTTAAGAAAACGGCATCCAAGAACACTGAACGGAGTTTGAAAAACGGCCCAAGATGAAGAGGGTAATATTACTAGGAGTAAGGAACATTGCACAACTTTCAATAACACTTAATACTGGTCGGTGCATTTAAATTTGCCTTGAATTTATTTATGGTGTTGATCTTCATTTTTTCATTAATTTAATAGAATGGCCAGTTTAGATATATAACTTTGCTAATAATTATTTCTTTGGCCCAAGAAAATAATAATTATAATAACAATTATAATAATAACAACAACAACAATAATAATAATAATAATAATAATAATAATAATAATAATAATAATAATAATAATAATAATAATAATAATAATAATAATAATAATAATAATATAGTAATAATATTAATAATAATAATAATAATAATAATAACAACAACAACAACAACAACAACAACAACAATAATAATAATAATAATAATAATAATAATAATAATAATAATAATTATAATAATAATAATAACAATAATAATAATAATAATAATAATAACAACAACAATAATAATAATAATAATAATAATAATAATAATAAAATTTAAAGAAAAATTTAAAAAAAAACCTGACAAAATTACCAAATTGGCTATGCCTTTCTATAAATATTGAATTATCCTTTTTTTTTTTTTTTTTTTTTTTTTTTTTTTTTAAGTTTAACAGAGGATAACTAATCTTGATGGACGATGGACAAGGAAAGAGAACTTTGTGTTATAGATATTCGTTTCTTTTTCCTTTGCCTTCATTGCATAGGAATTTCAGAGGTGGGGATGTTTAAAATACCTTAAAAGGCATTACCACAGCGATTTTTATCAAAACCATTAGAAACGTTTTCGGCAATTGCTGAAGAACATAATTAGCATAATGGCAGCTAACTTTGACGCAAGTGCAATTTTGATGAAAACCTTAATGACCCGATTTTGAAAACATTAATAACCCCATGGCCACAAAAACCTGTATGCAAAAGTTGAGTATTGTAGTGTGAGTTATTCTGACCACGGAACAGAAACACAAATATTTCTTCTAAACCACTTATTTGAAGTTTACTTTCATGGAAAAATCGAGTTAGAGCTGTTATCAAGAACCATGGCTCTCAGATAGAAATAAATCGCAGCGAAAAATACGGCATTTATACAAAAAACATAACTATCAAAATCGTTTCCATAAAGAGAAGAAAATCCTTCTGTAAAATAATAAAAAAAAATTGCAAATTCTTAAATAGAGTGCAAATCTTAGTTGTTTTAAACTGACCCTAGTATTATAATAAAATGTTTAGAAATATTTCTTCCAAGGACTGTTAGATTTGAGATAAATAACTGCATATTTAAAAAATTAAAGTGCATGGTGATCCAAATCCAACAGGGCACTTTCAAAACTAGGGGTGGGGGACATCGCACAACTTTCAATTACAGTATAATAATGGTCATTACATTTAAATTTGACAATTAGTGTTATTACCATATTCATATTTTCATTCATTTGAGAATTTGGCCAGTTTGGAGATAATTCTTACATGGAACAAAATAAATAAATAAATGAATAAATAAATGAATGAATAAATAAATAAATGAAGGAATAAAGGAATAAATAAAAAAAATAATGAATGAATGAGTGAATGAATGAATAAAACGCCAAACTTGCGAATTTGGCGATGTACTTTTCCATAATTCTGACATCATCCGTTCTTGTAAGCGAAAAAAAGGAGAGAAGAAAAATAGTCGTTGATGAGCGATGCTCAAATTAAGAGAACTCTGGGCTAACGACATTCGTTTTTCAAATTTTCACACCTTTATAGCATTTTTTTGTTAATATTTCTAATGGCAGCTCAGGGGAGATCATATCTCACACTAAAAGTCCACTCCGTAAGTTGCGTGATTTTTAATATAAATGCATCTGTACAACTGCACACTAATGGTACTCCATTATTTTACATATGCCCCAACTGTACATTTTGCATTCAACTTTCGTCTGAGTAGGTTTTCGATATATTGTATATTGATTTCTTTTTTATGTGAGTTTCATGTGTCTATGCTGATCCACTAACAAGTTATTAGGGGAATTATCCTTAATTTATGGACGTATTTGCATGATTTATATGGAATACGTAATTGTTAGATTAATATTTTTGATAAAAAGCAAAATGATTAGTTTAATAAAAAATTTAATATGGTATCCATATGCTAACAACGGAAATTGTTAATAAACTTTAAAGCTTGCGATTTCAAATAAACGTAAAATTACATCAAAAGTACACAGAGAAATCACTGTTATAATTGCTGTACTTGATGAAAAAAAATTGAAATATAAATAAAATAATTCAAACTTCTTTTAAAAAAAATTATTTTGTTACTAACATTTAATGATAAGCGATCAATTTTTTTAGAATCTTTTTATTGAACATTTAGCAAAAACACATGTAACTATATAAGAACAATATAGAACGTTCAAAGTATCAAATCTAATTGTCAATGCCATCTGCCATTGATTATATTACTGGAATTTCCAACAAAAGCTAATCGAGGGTTGGGCGATCTTTTTGCTGTGATAGCAGCTGTTATCTGTAAACCATTTGCATGCAATACGTGCAGTAAGGACTGAACCGAGCTATTTAAAAACTAACAGCCTAACCGAATTGCTAACATAATAGGCAGAAAAGTCTTCTTTGAAATAATAACCATTTAATAACTTTTTTCTTTGTTAAAAAACATCTTGATGTCACTAGATCAATCCAATCTATTTTAAAATGTCCGAAAATTCATAATCATATTGTGTATAATATGAGGCCATTTATGCACTCCTGCTTTATATCATCCCAGAATTAACAAAACAAATAAATTATAATAGCATCTCTGATCATAATTTATTATTATTAGTGTTTACTAGAAGAAAAGTATAAGTAAGTATTGTCCCTATAAAAGTTAATATGAGATTTCTTTTAAAGCTAAGGATAAATCCACCCGTCAAAATAAATTCCGGCATTTCATACAACAGCCTTTTCAACTTCATGTCTTCAGTCGCAATTCAAAGAAACACTCGACATTCCACCTTCTTACAAAACTCTTCTTTCAACTTCGCCAATTCGATTGTGATTTGACCTGCCATCCATATAATAGCAATTAAGGATGCTGTCGAAATGCCAACTGTGAAAACTGAGTCGATTATCATCAGAATATTCATATCGGTCACGTTATACATGACAAAAGATCCAATAATACTGCAGGAAGCGCCAAAACTTGCCACACAATTCAGCAAAGATATCAAAGAAAATACTTCTTGGATCTCATTCAGTATTTTCATTACTTTTGCATTTGATGTAAGAATATCTAATTGCGCAGAGTACGAGAAATGACTAGGAGGAAAATTCTGAATTTCGAGAGTCAATCTTTGAAGTAATACACAGCACTGGTGGCATAACTTGCAAAACAACAACGTAACTAAATTGTTGAAGGCAGGATATAGAAACAGCATAAAAGAACTTTTGATAAACACCACGATGCATCTTAGTGCTTGGTTGGGTATGAACAAGTTATTCGAGTAATATTTGAAATTTGCAACAAGGTATTCATTAGAAGCTGCTATGGAAAAAAAATTCCATACAAAAATGGTATACTACAAATGATACAGAATGCTATATTTACGACTCTACAAGACAATGCAAATTCGACAGTGCCTTTCTTTTCCGACGCATGGCCAACCAAGACGAGTAAGTTGATGTTAAAGTAACCATGTAAGACAACGCTATTTTCCATTGACTTGCCACACCTAGATGAAATTAACGAAATTAAAAAGTCAAAATAAGCTAGTGTCATGTAGATGTGAAAAACCTTGGATATGATTCGGCGGGAAAGGGAATTATTATTGGATTGTTCTACGAAATAGGTCCATTTAAAAAAGCATAGAAGTAAATCATCCTTGTTCTGTCATGGGTGCTTATCCTCTTTGTTGTATAACATTATTCGTAATAAATTTCTTTAATGGTAATGTAGATAAAACTTAACACTCAAAGAAGCTTACTTCCTCCTCTTCTAAATACTCTATTACTTCTTTACAGTTAATTTTTGACCTAAATTCTTGCTTTCTGACGTCAATATTTTATAATTAAATCTCTTATTTATTACTTATAAAAATTGAAATAAATTGGGAATCCCGAAAGAATTAGAAAAGCCTGTATCGATTGTTCAAACAAATTTAATTGTTTTCGCTGACACTTATATAACCCAAAAACGTATAGATATTTTAAAATATATTATAGAACGGGCATCAAAGAAAGAACATTTTTTTAGTTTTTTGTGGTTAAACTTTATTTTGAAATATTAAGACGTCCATGTTATATTTGATTGGATATGGATAGACTTCGACTTTATGAAGTGAATATCCTTCTTAAATTTCACTCTTTCTTTATTTCTTCAGAATTTATTACTATTTTTTTTTTTTTTTACATATATCTCTTAATTTGTTAAAGTTTATCCTTTAACTCTTGAACAGGTTAAAACGACAATGTATTACACTAGCTTTATACTTATTATACATAAGAAATCACTCGAGAAAATTGTACCCTGCATCTCTTTTCAGTAAATACTTGTATATGAGGGTCATAAAACTTATTTTACGATAATAAAGGTATTTTATATGAAAAGGATTTTATGTATATAAAGAGACTTTGATGTGTATGCTAAGTAAATGATGTCTATGAAGAGACATTAGACATATATGTAAAGACTTTAAAATGTTTGATGCTAATTGGATGTATCCACTTTGATGTATATGAAGAGGCATTGATGTATATGAAGAGCTTTTTGAAGTATATGAAGAGGCTTTGATGTGCACAAAGAAACGGTTTTAAAAAAGACCCTTTACTTTTTTTTTAAAGATGTTAATTAGACAGAAGAATCTTCGAGGTATATGAGGAATAGAGAAAGAATCAATAATTTGTATGGTGAGACCTTTTGAAGGGTTCGAGTTTGTTAGAGATATGAAAGACACTATGCTTATGAAATTTTAGACAAATAGAGAGAAAGCTTAGTATCTCGTGGTTGATTCTTCGACACCATCCACTTTATTGTATGCTCTTGAATCTTTACATGCGGTCGATATTTATGCCAAACTCCTGGGAAACAATGTTAATCGGCTTGGTCTGTTCAGACCGTAAACCTGAGTTCCCTGGCAAGAGGGTACGCTGATCAGAGATGCAAGGTCAACACAGGCTGTGTCCGGAACCCATCAGTCGGTGACACACCTTCCTCTGAGATACTTCCAAAGCCTGGACTAGTGGCTTCGCCTCAGAACGTGTATCTATCTCTCGTTGAGGGATCTCAGCCTAAGTAGCATAACTCCCAAATTCTGAAGTCACCTAGTTTTTTTTTAACAATAGCTGAATAGGATTAAAGTATGTAGTTTTAGAGGGTCTTATTATTATTCTCTGAATCAAAACCTCAAATTCCTTTTTCACCCGTTTTTAAGTTTCTCTGGATAAGGTCCTTGTAACACAACGCCATGCATAACATCATGCGATTTTACTTCTACACTTAAGAAGTCCTAGTAAAGATCATTCCCTCTATACTATGCTATGTTACTTCTAGCCCATGGTATTTAAAAACTAGTTGAGTATGTATGAAAAGGATCACTTATTGAAATGCCATAGATTAAAAACTCGAAAATAGCCTATTATATATTTTATTTTATATTTGAAATCCTTATGTCAATGCCGATAGAGTGGCTCCACCTTGTTTTGCATGTTGCTTTTTTAATTTTCATTTATAATAGATAGAAACTTAATGAAAATAATTTATGTCATTTCATTAAGTGATCTTTTTGGTATCCACACGCTCAATTTCAAAGTTTTATACAGAGTAGTTTCTAAATGCACTGGGCTAGAAGATTGTAACATAGCGAGTATAGAGAATGATCCTTACTAAGACACCCTCTTAAATTTGAGTTAAACAGTTGCAAGAATACAGGTAATTATTCAACGTTACGAAGTTTCTTCATAAACCATCGTCAATCCTAAAATAGAGTCGGAACATACAGTCTCTTTAGTTTTGAGTTATGCAGAATTGTCTACAATCTGACGATTCTCAGCATGGACAAGTAAACCGAATCATTCTAAAAAGTCGGATCTCAAAATTTAATATGACATATTCCCAATAAAAAATTGTCTACGCGAAGCGTGTAACGCAGTCCAAAATCCAATTCTAAGTTATTGGGGTTTTTTTACAGTAGCTTTGGTTTGAGTGGTGGAATCATTTGCCGCATAAAGTATTAATTCCGTGAGTTTACAGTTTCATAACTAGCTTTTTAGGAAGGCAATTACATAATATTAAATTATTTTATTGATAACTTTGAGGAAAATATCGTAAAACTATTTCAATTTCGAGGAATTTTGCTTCATATTTTTATTATTAATGAAAAATTAAAATGAGTTTTTTCTTAACTAATGATATTTGATATTTATGAAAATTCCATGGCTAAAACATATTCTGCATCTGATAAAAAAAAGTCACACTTTGAATATGTGACCTATCATGAACTAAGAAAAAAATAAAAAATGAGAAATACAATGAGAAACGAGTTTTAGAGAGATTTCTGATAATTTAATATATTTTTTTCAGATTTTGGGGGAGGGGGGGGATGTTAACTAAAGTGAAAATATTGTTATTTTGTTTTCTCTTATTGAGTTGATTTTTTTATGAAGTGAATATCCTTTTCTTAAATTTCACTCGTTATTTATTTCTTCAGAATTTATTATTATTATATGCAAACTTCTAAAAGTGTATTAAAAATTAAATTAAAACTCGGTAATAAAACTTAAAAAAAAAATGTCAAATAAATGTGGAGATGAAGGTACCGGTAGGTAACGAGACGGGGAATTGGTCTCTTAGTTTATTAGATTAACGTATTAACAGAGCTTAATGCACGCGCGTGTCGCACGTGGCATATCTACAGGAATGTTGTGATGGAGAGAGTTATTGTGTGGTTCTGCTCCTTCTCGCCAGAGGGCGCTGTAATTATGAGAAGGGATAATGGCTGTTGGTTCTCACAACTCGGTCATCCTGAAAATTTCCTCGTCCTCGAACACAAGTGCTAATGCTAAATAAGATGATTAAATGGTTAGCTGAAATGAAAGAGACTAGAGGTCTGCGATATATCGATACAACAATTTTTTTATCGATATTTTTAAAAAAATATCGATAAAAGTCACCGATATATTGATATTTTCAAACATTTTTAGTTTTAAGATGATCGTTTTGTAGTGCTATGTGTTTTTTCGATTTTCTTTATTCCCTTTTCAAAAAATTCCGAACTAAAGTTTGGAATTGGCTGGGAGGCAGTTAAAAGTAGCTCCCCAAACAAAAGAGTATGGTGATTTCACCAAGCAATAAAATGAGCCGACCAAAGTAACTACATTTACGTATAGTTATTGTTTCAAAATATGTAAAACTCCGATGAATACCAAGAACAGGGGGATTCATTTGTAGATAAAACATAATGTATTGATAACTAAGATAATATATTAGTATTAAGCTATTGTGTTTGATTTTTTTATTGCATTCAGCTCTTTTTTAATTTTTGTTCGAGAATAAATTCAAACCTGATCAAGGGATGAATGGTTTAATTTCTGTGTTATTGTTTTTCATAAAATGACTGTGCATTTTGTAAGAGGCAGGAAGTTGTACCGCTTTCCCAAAAATTTCCCTAAACTTCACCACTTTATTCGTTTCAATTATGTAAAATGAGCAGATTTCATTAATCAAAAACGCACTATAGTTCAATCCGAAAAAAAGAAATTATTCGTTAAAAATGTAAATGCCTGAGACAGAAATGATAATACTAAGTGAAACTGATTTAGCCTCATGGGCTGCAAAATTCTAAAACCTAGCCTAGGTGCTAGTTGTGATTATTATGCAGTTCAAATTACATACTTTCCACAAATATTAATTTAATTCGAATAAAAATAAGCAGACTTCCTTTAAAAATACATAATATGAATGTCAGACTAGTACATGGAGCAGGCATTGCATCACTGTACCCATGCCTCGAATTTTTCGAAAATAAATTATTATTTTACCAACATTCAACATTTTGCCCTACACTTCATTTCCATACACTTATATTTTGTATGTTATATTTGCAAGTAGTAACTCATCTTTAGTAAAAGTCACGTTTCAAAAAAATAATAATTCCTATACAATTTATATATATATATATATTCATCCTTCTGTTAATTTTTCAATTATATACATTGTAAAAATATTATGCTAAGTATTCAGCTTTGCCATTAAAATTCAATGAGAAAAATTCATTTCTTCTTTTTTTTTCCATTTTGATCGAATGCTATACTTTAATTACCCTATGCAAACATATGGGTAATTCAAAGTAAAAAGTAGTCAAATTACAAAAAGTAATCTTGAAAAGTAGAAATTTGCCCCGAAAAAGTCCGTTTCTGGCAAAACTGAATATCAAATAAGAAATCATGAAATATGTACTGTATCGATATTTTTTTCATCGATTTTTTTACCTCTAGAGTACAGCGCTCTAAAAGATCATCTAATGCTAGCCTTTGGTAGATAGGTAATATCTTCTACAAATGGGATTCAGAAACAGGAGTACCCACATTATTCTTGTGGCATCCAGGTTTCATCTTGTTGGCTACTGCTGATTGGAAAAAGCAGCAACTGTCTTTACCCTTCGAACACTTAGAATGCCGTGGTTTGCTGTCGGTAGAAGTTGCAAGAAAAAGTGTGGCAAATATAGCCTCCTTCATTCTCTTTGCGTTTCCTTTATTCCTTATAATCTCGCTCTTGTAATAATTGGTTAATTTTCTGATATTTTTCTCTGTCAAGCTGCCATATTTTTTTCCACCCATGGACTCGCCTTTATTGTTCCACACTTGAATACATTTATTTTTTAAGTCCAGTATACAGTCGTTTACCCACATGATTTATACACTCTTCTTTTTTTATCCCCACATCCCTTCCATAAATATTCGCAGCCGTCAGTGCATTGAAGGCCTTTGAGTCGCTATCGGACATTACTGTAGTGGAGTGGAGTCCCAATTCTTGGGATCGTTTCCACAACGGCAGAGCCGCGAAAACTTCCATTGAATCAGACGATCCAGAGTGATTGATAGAGCACACCCACTGATGAGCCTCATACAAAATTGAAAAGTCGGCAGAACTTTCTCCCAGAGTTGTTTAAAGCAAACCTGTTATGTCTTAAGAAATCATGTGTATTCTGCAAAGAGGACGTGTCACTCCTACCGTTTCCTTTAACAATACCGGAGTCCATTTTTGTGGTTGCTTTTATATAAAATTTAAGAACCAAAGAAAAATGTATTGTCAACAAAGTAGGGTATTTCATAATGAAAGAGACAAAAATAAAGCACATATGTGAACGCTGTAATTAATTTATTTTAATAATTCAAATTCGCCGTGAAACTGCAATTCTCCAAGTTTCTTTAGATGTTCCATGTGTGCCCCTCCGGTGAGAAGACAAATGTCTATGTGATATTTCGGTTTCTGCCACAAATAGAATATCCCTTGTTAACGAGTTCAGCAAGTCAGTTATCCACTGCTTCAGTTCCGGTAAGTCCTGGAGAAGTGAATATACGAGGCCTTTAACTTTCAGAAAACTCCTCTCGAAAAAATCGCAAAGGAGTTAAATTAAAGGATCTTGGTGTCCAAAAAAGCAAGAATTTATCATTTTACCCAATATGGCCAATCCACCGATGGGGTAAACGATTGTTTAGGATTTATCTAAGTCTTTCTGAGTCCCCCTCCCCCCTTCTCCCTTTCCCCAGAAAGAAAATTATATATCCCCAACTGACAACATATTAAATGTTATGCATATTTATAGGTTAGCTTTTTATTATCATATGTATTTTGACACAATGATGCCTTTTAAAGCCAAAGTGTTACTTGTGAAATATTAGTAAAAAGGCTAATATCAGCCATGAAATAAAGTGAACTGCCATCAACATATTTTTCAATCTATATTTGATACACATCAACCTACCCTAACAAAACCAGTAAGTGAATTTGAATTTCTAACACTGACTTTTTATTTTTTATCGGCTTTCATGATTCATTAAAAAAGCTTTTAAATAGTTGTTTTAAAAACATATTTTAAAAACGTATTAAAAACGTTAACGGAAGAATAGTGCATTTTATCTATTTAAATAGCTTATAGTAAAACATTTCAATCTCGCTTTAAATAATTGTTTTGACATTTTTAGAGCATACAGTAGACAATTCCCGCACTTTTTTTTTATTCAATTTTAAATGTTTCGGAAAGGCCATAAACAGAAAAATTTCTGCTCAATTCCGGTTTTTCTTTCTTTCTTTTTTTTTTTTTTTTTTTTTTTTTTTTCCTTTTTTTTTTTTTATTTATTTGCAATCAAAGTTTTCCTGTTTCACGTTGGCGAGAAAATTATCCATTCGTCTCGAATTGAATATGACGTCAGGACTTCCTAAACATCTTAGCTTGAAATGCGGCAGCGGAAACCAGTTTTACAAGTTTCTCGCAAATCGAGCCAACCTGTACGGGATATGGCAATGGTCTACCAACACCAAATATTTCAACGCCAACTATTTGGCATAAACCTCACGATAACCATAGAACCGGAAGGAAGCTTTGACGTCAAAAACTTTGTAGAGTGTTTTGATCGGACTGGTTTTGGTTCGGTTTTGGGGCATTTTCTTTTCTAATATTTAAATAACTAATTTTTTTAAAGAACTTTTGTTTAAATATTTGGAATCAGAAAAAAATTCTTCATGAATATAAACTAATTTCACTCGTTTTTAAAAAATGCAGGAATAGACAATTCCCGCCTTATTATTATAATTATTATTATTATTATTATTTAATTCAATTCTAAATGTTTCGAAAAGGCCATATACACAAAAATGTCTGCTCAAAACTCTTTTTGTTTGTTTTAATTTGCGATCAAAGTTACCTTGCTAGACGTTGGCTAGAAAACAATTCATTCCTTTGGCATTGAATGTGTCGTCACGGCTTAGCAAACATCTTGGCTTGAAATATAGCAGCGGAAACCAGATTTGCAAGTTTCTCGCGAATCACGCCAACCTGTACCGGACGTGGCAATGGTCTATTTGGCAGAAACCTCACGATAATCATAGAAACTGTAGAAAACTTTGACGTCACGTATTTTGCTGAGTGTTTTGATCGGACTGGTTTTGGCTCGGTTGTGAAGCATTTTCTTTTCTTAATATTTAAATAAACAAATTTTGAAAAGAACTTTTGTTTAAATATTTGGAATCAGAAAGAAATTCTTCATACGTATATACTAATTTCACTCGTTTTTAAAAAATGCTAGAATTGTTCATTGTCCATTCAACTAATGATCCAATCAAAAATCAATTTTACCATCGGAATGAATGAATTTATCAGTACCACTTGGAAATTACATTACAGTACGTTACCTGTTTTGAGCACTTTGATTATGTTAAAACAAAGACCATTTGTCATTAATATTCAGTGCTGTATAGATTGGAAGTGCAAGTTGTTATAAAAATACAGAAATGTGTTTTTGTACTATTTCAAAAGATTTCGTCATTGATATCGAAAGGAAATAGTTGAAAACGTGTATGTTTTTTAATATCACATTTGAATTGTTTCAGAATTCCTATAAATCCCTTGTAAGCGATTTAAAAAAAAAAAAAAAAAAAAAAAAAAAAAAATAATAGTTCCTGTCAAACTGGAATTACTTTTTTTTTTTAAACACAACTATATTATTACAATATAAGTGTGTGCAGTAGCAACTTTCTATTGACAATTCAAATTGTCTTAATTGATAAGTACCATCTATCGGCACATTTAAAAGTTGAAACCTTATAACTTAACAAACTTTAATTTCATTGAATTACAAGCTTTTATAATTACAAATAAATTCATTCACTGTGGAAATTTCTTACAATTGAAGAAAAATTTTACTATTTTAAATTAGGCATTTCAATTCACAAACCATCATACGCATTGTTAAAAGTAATGTTAGAAGCCTCATAGTAAAGAAATTCGAAAGTTACTGATCCTGATTTAAAACATAATAGAAATTGAAGGACATAGTAATATGAAAGTGTAATACGTACTCTATTTATTTAAATTGATCTCTTATATGTAACTAAAAGTTAAAAACTTTTAAATGTAATATTTTGATATCCTATTCCCAGGTTCATTGCGTAAGAAAAACAGAAAAGACATTGACAGTAAAAATATAAAGCGGATGCACATTTATTAATACTCAATTGAGCAGAATACAATTTAAAAAAATCTATTATACCAAAAAAAAATCTATAAATCTTAAAATCTATAATACATCATCAGAAATCTTGGTTTGAGATCAGAGCTTGTTCAAGATTTAAAGGGGAGATAGGGTGGGGTGGGGGGGGTTAAAAAAACACAAGAACATTCCATGAAAAACATGTGCTTGTAAAAGAGCTCATTTTGTTCTAAGAAAAGGATCTGTTGCAAACTGAACTACAAGTTGTTTAACAGTGAAAAAAAAAAGTTAAGGGGAGTTAGTACCTCTCTAACGGTAATGTTAATTTGGCATATTTCATGTACCTTTTTCTCAGAAAATAATTGACACAGAAGCCTATTTTTTTTTCAATGCAGTTAACAGACACTTGTTATTCTACTAAAGTTAGCTTTTGGTTTTAATTCATTTATTTTTTTTAAATGAATTTTTTTGGAAGTCATTCAGATTTGTTAAAAATCACAAGTTTTTTTGCCGAAATAAGCCAAGACAAAAAAATATTTTTATATAACAACAAAATTTCACTTCAGTATATACATAAAAGGAATATGTGGTAACAATTTTAGGAAGATGGCTTGTGCAGTTTCTGAGAAAACGGTACATAAATGATGAAGAATGTAGTTTTCAGAAAAACGCATTTTAAAGAAAACTTTACTTACACTAATAGTTAGCAATTTTGTCTTCAAAAAATTATAAAAAATACTTCTAGTTGAGGTATTAAAACAACTAAGATATCCATTTAAAAGGGGGAATTGTAATTTTAATAAACAATAAAAAGCCCAAAATCGCTTACTTGTAAATTTTATGGTACCAAAATTAAAAATGTTTGAAATCAGAGGAGCTAAAAAATAATTTATAAAAACTCTAAAGGGGATTTCAAACTTCTTATTAGATATTGACAATGGTGTTGAAACTAAGTAAGTGAGATTTTGCATGTACTAGTAGGAGAATTGGAGATAAAAATGTTGCACTATTATCATTAGAAGATATCCAGGGTAATATAATTCAAGATGATTAGGGTATGGCAAACATTTTAATTGAGTTCTTTACTAATAATTTCAAAAAGAACTTTAATTTTGATTTCTGTAGCAACCGATATATATATATATATATATATATATATATATATATATATATATATATATATATATATATATATATATATATATATATATATATATATATATATATATATATATATATATATATATATATATAAATATATATATATATATTTTTTTTTTTTTTTTTTTTTTTTTTTTTTTTTGCTACAGATAAGGTACATGCTGAGAAAAGAAAATTCAAAGCGATGTTATAGGTTTTGAGTGGTTTAAAGAGCATTAAACTTTCTAAGGCTGCTGTGTGGTATAATATTTCGCGGGCTTGGTTTGACAAGGTTCCAACTGACATTTTTTTCAAAAAGGAGCTATTTATACCATTGCATTTCAAATAAAGAGTACTATCACTGATAAAATTTTCATTGTGCTCTTATGGATAATAATAATTTTTCTAGAGTGACTAAGTTCCAAGTGCCGAAAAAATTATCGAAATGTTGTTTTGGCAAGGTTTTAACTGCAGTTAGAACTTTGTCAAACTATAAATAATTACGTTTTTACATTCTACCCCTTAAAAATATAAGTGCAGTCTATATTCAGTTGAGGAATTAAAAATGTTGGTATTGCGCAGAGAGTATGTACAATTATCGTTTTAATAATGTTACAGAAGTTTTGTATTTATTCGTATGTTTTTAACATAATCTCCTCAAAATATTTTCCAAATGTGTCATTGCAATAAAAACTATGTAAAGTAGATAATTTTAAAAGTTCGATTATATGAATGATTTTTCTTTTAAAAAGTTGTTATTTCAATTTATCGTTTGCCTTTAATACTGTAATATTAAATGAAAAGTCTTTTGGAAAATAAATGTCTATAATTTGCGTTAAATATATCAGTAGAACTTAGAACATTGAGTAGAATATTAGATTACTAGCGAGATGGTTTACATTTGAAATGGTTGACACAGCTTTTTATAACATGTATATGATTGATATTAATCTTTATTATGATTGATATTAATTATTTATAAATCATCGAATCAAGATTCAGATAAAAGTTCGTAAAAACGCATTTACAAAAAGATTCTATGACCGAAGAGAGAACGAGGGCAAACGAGGTAAAAGTAGTAACAGTATGCGGAAACCTATAGGAGATCCTGATTTTGTTCGAGAACACATTAAAAGTTTTCCAGTCCTTCGAGTCTCCTTACTGCAGGGCTTCTACTTTTAAAACATACCTTGCCTTAGATTTGAATATTGCAAAACTATATGATCGTTATTTGGAGAAGTTCCTTCAACAAAAAATTGACCCAGTAAAGAAATCAATGTACTACAAAATTTTCGTAACCGAATTATATCTTGATTTTCTTGTACCTAAATCAGATCGCTGTGATACACGTGAAAGATACAAACTAGCTACAAGTTCGAAATCAGTACCTACCAAGTTTGAAAAAGAAAACGAAACGCATTTGAAGTGAGAAAAAAAAAAGCAATGAGACAGGAACGTCATCAGGACAAACAGAATGGTTCACCAGTTCTAATATTTGATTTGCAAAATGTAATAACTTGTCATCGTGCAAATATTAGTTAAGTTTTTTTCACACGAAAACTTAATGTCCACAACTTAACAACTTATTACAGTGTTAATAAAACTATACATTTTGCAATATAGTAGAAAGTAATGTCAGAACGAGCTGGAAATGACATAGAGAGTGCATAGTTGCAGTATAACAATATTGTGACTAGAAGTGTGGCAGAAGTAAATAATATTGTGACTTGGTCTGACTCTTGTGCCTCACAAAATAGGAATTTCATAATTTCATGTGGAGTTATGGATTTTTTTTTTTAATTAATGAAAAGATTGAATTGTTAACGATGAAATATTCAATTCCTAGACATTCTTGATTTCATGAAGTTGACATTGCTCACAGTTCTATTGAAAAATAAATATCAGCTATGGAATTTTATTCTCCAATTGGATTACTCCCTATACTTTTAAAAGTGAACCGACGACGACCTTATAGAATCATTCAAATGAAAGAAGAAGATTTTAAAGATTTTATAAGTAAGTGAAACTTCTATAAGAGACCACCTCTATAGAACGACCACCTCCTGTAACGACCAATATTTAAAGGCACCGATTTTTTACCCTATCTACTTAATGTTAAAAAATCCTCTAGAAGAGACCAGGTAGCCCTCTATGAGCGACCAATTGACAGCCCCTTTTCAGAATTTTTTCCCCCCTCTTCCCGGCAATAAAGTAAACGAAAAATACATTCCATCCTACCCTCCGGGAACCAGTTAGTCGACTTTTAGTTGACCTTGACCTGTTGTTAGATGGGGTTGAAGGGGAGCGACGTACCTCAAAACACAGTACAAAATCATTGGCATTTCTTGTACGATAGAGCTGTAAGCAGTAAGCATGTCTAAGAAAAGGGTAATTTTAACGTTGGAGCAGCGCATAGAAGTAATCGAATCATACGAAAAAGGAAATTCGGAGCGAAAGTTGGCAGATATTTTTGGTTGTGGGAAAACCCAATTCAATAAAATTTTGAAAGATAAAATTACGATTCGAAAGGAATGGGAAAACTTCAAATTTCGAGGTGTTTCATTTGACAATTTTTCAGAATGAGGTTAATAAAGAAAATAGATTGTGAAATAAGCGATGCCGGTAAAATACCTAGTAGTATTATTCAACTGTATTAAATACATAAAATATCCATTGTAAATAATTAAATAGTCATCAGAACCAGAATTCTAAAGTATCAGATGTATAATGTACTATTATATTTATTAATGCATGCAAAATATTGTATTATATGTTATTTTGGTTTTGTCATAGTGCTAATTCAATATGAGGAATTTTTTTCTTCTAATTTTGTAATTAGTAAGTAAATTTATTATTAATTTTTGGTATACTAAATTGCAGTCTTATTTCCTAAATTAAAATGAATACCAATAAGTTTAATGCTGTTATATAACAAGTAGTTGCAAGTAATTTACAGGGAGAAACGTGAAGGTTTCATAAAAAACAGTTTACCAGATTTTACCAATATAATTTTTGTAATTAATAGTCTACACGTAAAAATAATAAATATTGAAATATTTATAATAATTAAATCTCTAATATTCGCGTTACATGCAAATAACCTCTGAGCATAGATGACCCTAACTAAACAAAATGTCAGTTAGAACCTTGTCGAACTAAGACAGCTCTGTATTAAAATAAAATTATTTACTTTGACATAGTTGTAACAGCAGTTAGAACTTAGTCACTCTTCCGAAATCGTTTGGAGAAAGTGACAAAAGTTCCAACTGCAAAAATCACTATATCATATCTGTAAACTAGGTAAGTTTAAAAAATATATTATTTGTGCATTTAGTAGTCTATAGGCATATGAATAAGTACTGAAAATTTAGAAACTCTTGCTTTTTAATCGTTCGAGTTGTAGTTAAATTAAACTTTGAGCCTCGATATCTCAGAATAGTGAAAATGTCAGTTGGAACCTTGTCAAACCAAGTCCGCGATTTGTCCTAAAATTCTCGTTGACTGTTCAGAGCAACTAAAACAACTCTTATTACTTATCTTGGAAATATCTTTCGGTTTAAAGAGGTACCAATTTTTACCTCCCCGACATCTTTTAAAAGGAATAAAAAGCCAAGATATGAAATTGCCTATTGACTAGTTTAACATTTCGTCATTTATAAAATTTATGAAATCCTAATTAAAAGTAGAACTGTAAACTTTTTTAAATTAGAGAAACTACTTTTGAGTGCACAGTTTGGTTTCAAAAAGGTTGTATAAGCTTTAGCAGTTTTGCAAAAATGCTAGTAAAGAATTAAACCACCGTAACAGTTTCTATTCAATTTTTATATTGTTAATCAATATGAAAATTGAACATCAGAAGCCTTTCGAAAAGGAATTTCTAACAAGAATTTTAAGTACATTAAGAGTTGGTTTTCAGAAAGATAATAAGTAGTTATTATTAAGGATGTGTAATTGCAGTTAGCTGGAGAACTAATAAATATGTACAACAGAGATGAATTTTAAAAGTACAGTACCCAAAAAAAAATCAGAACGATGGCTATATCTTCGGTTCTAATTATCGTAGAATCTTACGGTTTGCACCAAAATGTTTTGCTTAAGATTTTCTTTACATCTGATGCAATTTTTTATTCTTAAGGGACCGTTTACTAAGTAAAAGTAATGCTCTCTTCGAAAATTTCAATACGAACCTTAATTTTTTTCAGTTCATTCGATTTAGAATACATCATTTATTCCATAAACCAAATTTCAATGCATTATGTTGAAAAACACGTCACTTTTGAGCGAAAATGTTTCAACCATTTTTGAACCGATCTTCAGGGAGAATTTCCATAAAACGAAAGGTATTTTTAAGGTTCTACTTCACAGCGGGAGAAATCGAACGGTCAGTGCGGCGTTTCACGACGTTAAAAAATACAAATATTAGTCTAATATTGCATAAAAACTACTTAGATTTATAGTGTCATGTTTAAGATTAATACAAAATTAGCAAATAAACGCAAAAGTAACATAATTTATTTACAACATTAAAGATGTGCAATTCTTCACACGAAATAAATAAAATATCGAAAACTGTAATTGCAGAAGTATAACGTATACTACTGATAATTAGAAAATTACTAAATATAAAATGTAGGCATTAGTAAACAGTATTAAGCAAACTGTGATTATTTAATTTACAGAAACATTTCACTGTAAACACAAATGTAACATGATCGTTGAAATTGTTTATAAAATGAAAATATCACATAATTCAGTAAAATTTTTAAAGGATAACTTATTGAAATTGCTTAAAAAGTGTTGTTTTAAATAAATGGAATTTAATGAAAGTAATTTTTATTTTTAATAAGTAGGCTGTATAGTCCTCGATGGGGATCGATAACTTGTTGCATCCATCGGGGCATTGAATAGATCAAACTGAATTTGATGTCCGGATCAGCCCGTAAGGATTTCCAAGAGTTTTCAGCAGCTCTCCATACTTCTGCAGTTGATTGCACACCGGAAAAATCAATCCTGGCTTTCCATAATGCCCACATATTTTCCATGAGCGTAATTCCCGAATAAATGACTTGCGATGTTCAAATTTTATGTACGGGGTGGTGGTGGCCATGGGAACTGGTTTTCGTTAAAATCGGACATGCGCCTAAGGTTGAAATCATGAAAAAAACATGTTTTCCAAATATTGCCAAAAAACGGCTTTAACAATTTTGATTAAATTTTCCGTGCTAGCCTCTTAAGGTTATTCCCACCTCTGGAATTTCCGTAGAAATGCAATACAAGCGTATGAAGTTGAAAAACGAGCGCCTTTAACTCAGAGCTCTCTGTCCTCGAGCATCACCCAACAACGATCGATATTTTTTTTCTTGTTTTATATCCAAGAAAGGACATTGTAATGAGTAAATACCATCACCATTTTTCCCCCCTTCTTTTTTTTTTTTCTTCTTTTTTTGCCTTTGTAAAAATTTTTATAAAACACGGAAATAACACCATACCAAATTTTAATGCAATGACCAATATTATAGTGTAATTGAACATTGTGCGATTTTCCACACATTTAATTTACCTTAAATTAATCTGTGAATGTTTTCAAAAGTCGTCTACTATGCGATAGTAGTCTACTATGCTATAGTCAAAATGTTAAAAGTCAAACTGGAAAGAAAATTTGCCATAAATTAAAGTCAAAGGAATGACAGCAGCTTGAACAAGAGTTAAATACAATTCATTTAATCAACAAATGGGTCACAGATTACAAGTAATTCGGACTTACCCGGATAGTGGTCACAGCTACACGACCCAACATGGTCGGAAGTAGATCAAATTAAGTTTGATTTTACTAAGAAGCAGGACTATGTCCCTCAGTCTAAAGAGAGTGTTGGAACTAAGAGAACTGGGAGCGAAGTGGTTTAAAATCTGAAAAGTCAATTCTCCTCATTGCTTTTCAAAATTAGTCTAAGGTCCAGCATTGGTGGCATCATCGAGAGGTGTGTTATATTCCCTCTATTGATGATTTCCAAGAGCGAAGGTGGCACAAAAAACACGCCCTTGTTCTCTGGTTGGTAGGTCGGTAGGTCTTTTGTGTGACCGGCGAGGGAGACCCTAAATTCGTAAAAACCATCAGAAGTGTCCAAAAGTGGCGCCAATGTCCAGCTATGTCTGGCTTCCAAGACAACTGGATTTATTATCCATTCTTCTGAGGAGAGATGTTTCTTTTGATCAGTGAGACACCGAGTCTACTCGTAGTAGAATTGACACAAGAAGGGGAAGGGGGGGGGGGGGGAGGAAAAGTCGTAAACTTTCGGAGTCCCTCCATGAATTTCTAGTGTGATGATACATAGCTTCATCACAACATGCAATTATTAAAAACCTTCCACGATTTACAACGGTATCTTTTGTTTGTTATTTCAACAATTAGAGCACAAGATATAGCCATCGTTCTGATTTTTTTGGTGGGTACTGCACCTTTCTTTCTTTCGTTTTCTTTAATGATATAAAAATTTATATAATGAGAAAAGTGAGTATATTTTCATATGCCTTGAAGGTTATGCGAACTGTGAACTGAAAGAAATATATGGCTCATGTTCAAAGTACTTTAAACAAGTAATGAGACTGGACTGTCAAATGAAATGTATTTTAACACTGATAAATGACAAGTTACACACCTCGGTATGTTCACCAAGAAGATTATGTGATATTATCATATTGTTATTTGTCACTTTAAAAGCTTCACAACAAGTATACAGTGAAAATCGTTGTCAGTGGCAGTAGAAATCTTGAAGTGTCTTATAATAAGCAATCTTAGAAAGAGTTATTGACTAATAAGAAAAAAGTTTATTACGTTAAGTTACGGCAACAAGTGTACCAAGTGAAACTGCCCTACTAACCATCTTTGTCACAGTTACGTCACTGCAACGAAGTTTTTCGTCGCAAAGATCACGGTCACAATGTGACTTGCATGGGATATCGCAGCGATGTCGCAAAAGTTCACGTCACTTTCGACTTCCATGTGATATCGCAGCGACATCACACTGTGACGAAGTCGTGATGTTACTTTGTGATATGGCAGCGACATCCAGTGATATCCCAAAATAATTTTATATAATGAAAATCACAAATAAGTCATTTTGTGACATGTATGTGATATAAGACGTAATTTTGCGATATCACAGGGATACACAGGGATATCACATTTTAACATTTATGCTATTTTTGTGGTATCAGTGTGATCTCTATGTGATTTTGGGGACATCTATGTGATTTTATCAACGAATCTCACGTCACTGCTATATCACATTGTGATCAGTATGCGATCTTAGTGACTTTGGCGACATCTATGTGATTTATGCGATTTTAGCAACGAAAGCTTTGTCGCTGCGATGTCACATTGTGATCTGTATGTGATCTTAGTGACTTTGGCGACATCCATGTGATTTATGCGATTTTCGTAACGAAAACTTTGTCACTGCGATATCACATTGTGATCTGTATGTGATCTTAGTGATTTTGGCGACATCCATGTGATTTATGCGATTTTCGCAACGAAAGCTTTGTCACTGCGATATCACATTGTGATCTGTATGTGATCTTAGTGATTTTGGCGACATCCATGTGATTTATGCGATTTTCGCAACGAAAACTTTGTCACTGCGATATCACATTGTGATCTGTATGTGATCTTAGTGACTTTGGCGACATCCATGTGATTTATGCGATTTTCGCAACGAAAACTTTGTCACTGCGATATCACATTGTGATCTGTATGTGATCTTAGTGACTTTGGCGACATCCATGTGATTTATGCGATTTTCGCAACGAAAACTTTGTCACTGCGATATCACATTGTGATCTGTATGTGATCTTAGTGATTTTGACGACATTTACATTACCCATTTACATTTCCACCAGCATTCAATTGAAATTGCCAAATTATGAAAATTGTGGAATTCAGCTTTAGTTTGTCGGGAAAACTGCAGATATTGAAAGAACATTTTCTATTGTTAGTAAAATTTGGAATTCTGAGAAGGCACAACTTTCTGCAATTACTCTGAAATCTTTGTTAATAACTAAAATTAACTTGTCATATTTCTGCAGAGTTTCTGGATTATAGCCTCAAAAAAATATATTAAGTATGGTTGAAAGCTAATAAAAAAGTTAAATAAACCTATGAATTACAATGTATATTGTATATCTTCCGAAAAAACCGCAAACATTGAAGATTTTAGAATTGTGTGTTCCGAACTCCATAAATAAATACGTAAAAAAAAAATATCCCTTTCCCATAGCAGAGACATGTCCTGATTTTTTAATCAGAAAAATCTGATCGTATTAGATATGACTCGTGTCTTTTAAACTATATATATATATTGATGATATTTATTTCCCATCTCTTTATTACTTTAAAATTTTGCATTTTCCCCTATTTAGTCCCCCAGTTATAACTAGATGGCGCCACTAGAGGCATGATCTCCTGAATTACTTCAGAAGTTAATTAGTTTTCGTTTTTATTCGCAACTAGCTGAATAGTACCCGTGCTTCGCTGCGAAATTGTGCTATGTGCAATATTTTAGTTAGAGTTGCGTTGCCGACCGAGATCCGTAATTGGTGTATAGGTTCCAACTTTTGACGCTTTGTTCGCAGGATGATTCATTGACACCCAAAACCAAGCTGGATTTGCTCTCTGAAAAGTTCATTGACACATAAGCACAGGCTTACTTCACACGTTGAAAGGTTCATTGCTATGCAAGCATAAGCTCGCTTCATTCCCTAAAAAGTTATTGCTACGTAAACCCTTAATATTAGAAGCCCCTACCCTGTCAAAAAGCAAAAAAAAAAAAAAATCCCTGGTAATACAATAATATAACACCCATTTGAGAATATTTTAACACTTATTTGTAAAAAACAAAATTAGAAGGCCATAACTATGTTGAAATTTTCAAAGCTCTAGGCCTATTAGAAGAAATTCTATTTTTCAAAAGACCAATTAAAAGGCAAAAACTACTTATGTTACAAATTTCAGAACTATAGCCAATTAGAAATCGTTTAGTAAAATATTTGTTAATTACAAAAATTAATTAAAAAAAAGCTAATCAAAATTTTAAATTATGTTTGTCAAAAGTCTAATTAGAAGGCCAAAACTAATTATGTTGAAAATTTCAGAGCTGTAGTCCTATTAAAAATCGTTTTATGAAATATTTGTTAATTAATTAAAAAAATTAATTTAAAAAAAAAGAAATCAAAATTTTAAAATTCTGTTTAGCAAAAATCCCATTAGAAGGCCGAAACTATATTTATCTAGAAAATTTCAGAGATGTAGCTTTATTAGAAATCGTTTATTTATAATATTTGTTAATTAATAAAAAAAAAAAATTAAAAGAAAAATTATCCCAGAAACCTTATATATATATATATATATATATATATATATATATATATATATATATATATATATTTTGCATGCAACATTAGCTAGGGGCTCACCATAAGGTCGTTCTTGAAGGGGGGGAAAGAAATTTTCACTATTGGAGTCTACCCAGAGGGGTGTTCCTTGGCCATTGTAAGGTACTGGTAGTAGTACAATACAGTCGTCCATCCTTGAAGACAGTCATTCACGCCCCTCACAGGTGTGGAAGATTTGGAATTTCAAGATTGTGTGGTAGAAATAGAAAATGTACATATATTAGTAGCCTACTTTTTGTTGGAAATCTAATGACGCAATTAAAATTTAAGATGCTAATAAAAAATGAGATATAAAATAAAAATTTTGCACACTTTCAATATAAATGTTAAAATTTAATCTGTTTTTCATTTCTATTCAGATTTCCAAAATATAAAAATACACCTTAAAAATGTTTCTCAATGCGGTATGAAATATTTGAAATCAGAATGACATTTTTAGTGTGCTTTTAACTATTTTCTTTTTGCTTGTATGCAATTAGTTTTAACTATTTGTATAAATCTTAGTTTGTTTCAATAGTGAACGATCGTATAAAACATTTTATCATTATTGGATAATTGATTGGATTGCTGTGTAATTATTAAGTTCTCTTAAATATTCTAAATAGTACTTAACCATTATGTCACAATAGTTGAAAATTATTGCATTTTTTATATAAACATAAACTATTTTCTAAAGTAAGAAACTGCAATATTTTACTATAAATTCAAAATGCTCCAATACAGAACAACGTACAAGAATAAGGTATAACGATTCAATACTTTGGACAAGAGAGGTAAAAGGTGAAACGTTTATTTCCTTTTTTTATTCAAAAATATGTTATAGAAACTGTACCTATTGCTTGTAATGAATTTCAAATACATATATGCGAAGAACTATAAAAGCCTGCCATTTATATATATAAAAAAAGTAAAGCAATTGTACAAAAGCGTGAAAGGATATATATTGATTTATTTTAAAAACTGCTTATTAATGTTATATTTATTACTTTTGTTTTTATAGTGAATATACCAATTATTGTTTATTACTTTAAAAAAAATTTCAACATCCTCACCACTAAAATTCGCGTAAAAATTTACAGAAGACGTAATCAACCAAATTGTAAAATAAAACAGTTATTTTGCAACAGTTACTGACTGTTTTTATTCACAATATGTTTATGACATGTGAACTGAAATAAAAAAAGATTCGCGTACACTTCTCATCTTCCTTACCTTCTTTTTTAAAACTACGTCATTTTAGCCCCTGTATTACACTGTGGAGATAACTTTCTTCAAGGGCCTATGTCTTTCAATTTCTTCAGATCATGTTTCAGAAATTTACACCTCCTCTTATCGGGAATTTCACCAACTAAACAATATTTGTGTTGCTACATATCGTCAAAATTGAAGACATTTTTTTATTTTTATATATTTTTTTAATAAAAGGATGAAAACTCATACGATAAATTATATTATTGTACTTTTTTTCTGTATTATTTTAATTTTACACCTTTCATACTATAATTCTTCAGATTATAGAAAATTTATCTATCTGTCTTTAGTAAATAAAAGTAATAATACAACATAAGTGTAAAATATAATATACCAAATTTACATCCCACATTTCTATTTCATAACCTGTAAATTGATAACAATTGGTCATATGACTATCGACACGCAATAAAGGGAATTTTGATTTTAAAAATTTTGTTTAAAATAAACACTTTTAAAATAATTTGATTCTACAAAAATTTAAATTAAAAGTTGAAAAATATTAAAAAGAGTTTTACGACAAATTTTAACAGATTTATGGAATCAGAATATTAAATGCTCTTAAAATTCACTAAAGTTAACTTAAAGTTAAGTTTTTATTTATGGTTTGGATACTTTAAACATTTGCAAAATAATTTAGTAAAAAAATATCAAGACTTCATAGAGTCAAAAGAATAAACATTCAGCAAAGGAAATCGTAGAAATGCAGTTAGCGAAAACCCGCCTAGCAGGTAAAAGTCACTTATCATTTACTAAATTGCCCCCCTGTCAAGCAGCTTCAAAATACCCCTTTGTGTCCCAACTGAATGGGCTGGCCATGTGTGCTGTCGAAATTTCTTCCTCTCACCCCAATTCCGAAATTGTCACATGCCCCCTTCCTCTCACAGGAGCCCATGTGAAAAGGTTAAATTAACAACTTACACAAGCAGCCGGTAATCGGGTAATTACCTGCAAAAATTACCGTATTTTAAAGTTTGGCTGGTATTTTGGAAGATAATTTGAAAATGAGGGTATTTGCGGATTTTTTTTAAAAAAATGGTGTATTTTTTATTTATTTATTTTATTTTATTACGGAAGAAGTATTTCTTTGGATAATCTGATAATGTGAAGCTTGTGTTGAAGAGACAAGAGTCTTTACAAAACCAGCAGGCGATGAAATACGAGATCAATTCAAGAGACGCGAACAAATAATAAGATCGATTGGCGGGATAACTAATTGAAATGGTTATAGAGGGTCGCTTTAGGTCAGTTTGGCCTCTGGCCTCCAGTTCCTCCTTTTTTTTTTGTCTCGCAAGCAAAATTCAATGAACCAAAGAACCAAGATTGCACATCTGTTCCGTTTGTTAAAAGACTGGTCGCGTTGTCGGGTGAAGGAGAGGGGGGGGGGGATGAAAAGTTTAGTATCTTTCCCTTGATCCAATCTTGACAGAAACAGATTCTATTTTCTCACATGATTTGTTAGGTTCGGCTTTTTTCTTTTCCATTTTTATCTATTAATTGGGTTAACGTTCCAAATAATATTGAAAAATATTCTTAGATATTCTTTGGTTATTTACTAATGCTTTTCATTTAAAACTTAACAAAATGAATAATAAATAACTGCAAATAATGATTTATTTTCAATTTGATTTTGTTCAATAAAGGAAGCAGTACAAATGGAAGAAATACTACCAATCTGTTTGGTTGGTTTATACGCTCAATGACCTATTTTTATGCACAATGACGGCTAATTACGACGGGACCTACAGCTTAACGTGGATTCCGAACCACAACGAACATCCCTGCTTAATCCGGGATTCGGATCCAGCACCTTTTGGCATGTGTGACCAGAGAACTAACCACACAGCCATCAGATGGGCACCAACCAATCTGGAAATGATGTTGAAAATGGTAGATAAATATAAAAATAATACAACTTTCACCGCAAGATTATTATTTCTAAAAATAGTTAATTAACTTGAGAGAGCCATGAAAAACACATATTGACAATTAAAATACTTTATTTTGATTTGGAAGCAAACATTATTTCCTTTTATTATTTCAGTAACGATTAAGAAGCATGATGCAATCGAATAATTTATTTACTATATTTGTAATTTTTTTCTAATTCCTATCATGCTCACATATCACATATATTCACCGAATTCTGTTTCACATTAAATAGTTAAAAAAAAAAAAAAAAAAAAAAAAAAAAAACCGAAAACTATGTAAGTCTGTTATTGTATAAACTTACAGAGCCAGCAGAAGACAAATTAAAAGTAACAAATATTTTAATAAAATAACATAACGATACGTATGTTATATTTTAACCTTCCAGTCAATAAAAATGTGTAATATATATATATATATATATATATATATATATATATATATATAAAAATTTAAAAAAAAAAATTAAATCATTTTCACTACTTAAATTCATTCAGAAAACAGAGCATTGTAAAAAAAAGTATGATAAACCGTTTCAAACGAAAGCGTCTAAAAGCCCTGGTTTCCTAGGAAAGCGTCCCGTGATCCAGCGTTCACTTGAAAACGGGGAGTGACGTCACGAACCGGTCAGATTTTCGACAGAACGTGTCGTTGATCATTTGCTGCCACTCTTTCTGTGGGTCCTTTCAAGGTCAGATTCTGAAAACTCTGATGGGGATTTCATTGTTCATTCTTGTCCCTTGTTCCTTCATTCTCCGCCCCTCGTCAAGAAAAGTATGTTTGAGAACACATGACCGGCAACGTACGAAATGCCGATCTACCTTATATAATGACCGGCATTTTTAGCAAAGTATGAAAAAGAGCCATGATAAAACTTTGAAGAAAAAAAAAAAATGTTCTTCCTCAACAATACATTTGTAATTTTGAAAAAATAATGAAAAACAGCTCTTGAAAAAGCTTTTATTTAAAATACTTAAAAAGAATTTAAGTAATAAAAAAAAAAAAAATTATGAATTTTATTAATGAAACAAAATAAAATATGAACCTTTTTGTTGTACCAAGAAAGTTGATAATTTACTTAATTTCAATTTCACTTAACTTTATTTCTTATAAAAAGTAAAATCGTTATTTATATGAACTATACAAAAAATTGGTGATGTATTTTATACTTGGTCGGTTTGTCATTTGGCATTCTTTAGAATGCCTGAGCAATGCGTGAAATGTTTAATCGTTTTATACTTTGCCGGCTAATTTTTGGAATAATTTAAAATGCCTAGGTGCAGGTATTCTATAGAATGCCGGATTTAATACATTATTGCCGGTAACAATTTATAAAACATAGAAAATAATGTAGGAATTGAAATGCAAATCGTCAAAGAATTCCCTTTGAATTTGATCGTTCGGTTATTGGTCAATCTAAACAACACAATTATAAAACTGAAACAAAATTATTGATGCGACAAATTTATTTTGGTATTGCGGATTTAATACTTGATTGATTGTTAAAGAGTTTTTAATAATAATAGAATGCAAACTACTTTATAGTATTCAGCAAAATTTAATTCTTACATTTTGCAAGGACAAAATAAAGGATACCATATTTATTTTAAATTTTCTTAATTCAGTTAATGTTTGTATGCTTTTCGAGAGCAGATAATAATAATTTTTATATATATATATATTTTGGTTTTAATAATTTCAATTGCAACAATTCATAGTGATCGTTTAATTGTGCCAGTATTAAATTCCGGGTAAAAGTTGAACGGTCAGAATCTCATTGACTTGAGCGTTCACCATTTTGTGCATAAAATGGTAGATTGCGAATGTGCCATGATTATAGAGGAAAATACATTCCATGCACAGATGTAAACAGAGGCGATATTAGATGTTATTCTGGTTCATGAGAAATTAGAATTTTGCTATAAAAGAATCAAATGTCATAGTTGTTCGTTTTATACGATTTTACAATTGGTAAAATTCACGAAGTTATTTTAATTTGGCCTATAAACCAAATTCCAGGTTACTTTTATCCGAATCGTCAAACCATTACAAAAATTTAAAATCAAATTTCCGATTTTGAATAATATAATCAATATTGGCCGGATGCCTTTCAGTAAGTTATTTCAAGAAAAAACTCACCATTCTTTACTATAATTACAGTAAAAGTTAACTATTAATTTATTTGGATTCCGGATATCCAAACTGCATGTATTCCGGAAATGAATTTCTTTTCAAAGCAATAAAAATATTTGTTGAAATAAATTTGTTGAATATTGGAATGAATGATAAAAATTATCATCTTATCGGAATTTCGAACAAATCATTATAAAATTTTAGTCAGATTTTCGATTTTGAATTAATCAGTTTTTCAATGTGGAAGATGTAATTTCGATTGTAAAGTTACGTTTCTTTAATATAGACTATAATTATAATAAAAACTAGGCGTGTTGAACATCGCACAACTTTCAATTACCCTATAATACTGATGTGGATTTGTGTCATTTACGGTTTTTATATTTTCATCATTCATTTAGCAAAAATGGCCAGTTAGGTGATATTTTTTGCGATAATTCTTGCATGGGTCTTTAAAAAAAAAAAATTCGCCAAAATGATGATTTAGGCAATTTACTTTTCTATAATTCGTATATTATCGTTTCCCATAAGTGAAACTGAGGAGAGAAGAAAAAACAATCGTTGATGAGGTATGCTCAAGGAAAGAGAACTCTGTGTTAAAGGCATTCATTCTTCAACTTTTTAAGCCATTCAAACATTTTTACGGGAATTTCGGAGGTGGGGATGATTAGAACACCTCAAGAGGAATTATCACAGCAATTTTGAACAAAATCGTTTGAGACGTTTTTTAGCAATTACTGAAAAATACTATTTTTTCAATGGCAACTACCTTATTTGCATGCGCGGTTTTGACGAAAACCCTAATGGTAGATCCCTGTGCCATCATCAACTTCCACACCAAATTTGAATATCGTAAGTCAAATTGTTCGGGAGTTATGCTGACCACAGACACACAGACACATTTTTTCTAGATAACAGTTTTGAATTCAGGATAATCCAAATCATAGAGAAATGCAAAAAAAAAAAAAAAAAAAAAAAAAAAAAAAAAAAAACCCACATTTTTTTTTACTGAATACTATACTTTCATTACCCTATGTATACACATGGGTAATTGAAAGTAATAAGTAATAGATTTACAAGGATTCCAGACAAATAAATTGCATTGTATACCGAAAACGAATATATTTTTAATGCAATAAACGATGCATATATGACATATCTTTTGGATATCAGAATTCTGTATAAACCTGACTTTTGAAAAATATATCCTGGATGTTATGGATAGATAATAAAATATCTATTACCCCCCCCCCCCCATATTTATACAATTAAGCAAACAAAATTTATTAAAATAACATGTTTAGATTTGAGTGTTTTCTGGACATATGATGCTGATGTAAACTGATCACACAATTTATATGAATATGAAAAACACTACTTGCAAAAATGTATATCATTCGGATAAAGAGTCCTTGCTACTTGCCAAATTACAAATACACTAAAATCCATCATAAGTCAGCTTAAACTTTAACAAATACGTCCATGATTAGTTTAAGCAAATGAATAACATGATCAGTAAGATTGATGATATCGAATAAATCAGCAGAATATATGGAAATTATGATTTAAATACCTTTATTGAATATTATGTCAAGTCAGAAGTCACAAAAAAACACAATAGACAGGTTTTAATTAAAGATTCGCTTATTTTTTTAGACTTGATAATCTAATGCTTGATAATCTAAAACTTGAATAGTTTATAATAGTTTTTTCTTAATAATCTAAAACTTGATAATCTTAGCTAAAATAATCTAATGAGAATATTTTTTTTAACTCCTAAAAATGAAAAATAAATAAAAAATAAATAAATATATAGGAATCATTTTGGCATATTCTGTAAAAATCTGCGGCCCACAATAAACTGGAACATAACTTATACCGCTCATCTCTAAAAGTTAATGGCAAACGCTGCTCTAGAATATTTATAAGCATATAGTGTTGTAATCAGAAAATAAATTCATTGTGTGTGCTTATATGTAACTTAGGAAATTTGTAAGCTGAGCATATTTATATTTAATAATGCACGTGAATGCATTTGATTGAAACGAGTTTTTCAATTCGTTATATACTCAGCATGTCAATAAAAAAATAACACATAATTAAAAAGAAAAGGAAAGTACGTGAAATCAAAAATTTGGAAACTAATTAAGAAGTAAAATTTTTCATTTCATGACAAAAGAAATTTTTGAAGCACATGGTATCAAAACCCAACTAATGAAAAGTACAGATTTAAAAACATATTCAAATTTTAAACCAATCAAAAATATCCATTTTATTTATACGTTCTATAAGCAATTGACTATGACGTAACCATACATAAATTGTATTAGTTTTAGATATATGCAGTGGCAATACTCTAGTTGACAATACGTTCTGCTCCAAAACACAGCTCAAAAAGCATGGTGATCGGTCTCCCGGGAAGCATAATCAAGCAAAACCACCACCAAATCAAATCAAAGCATGGTAATCAGTGTTTTTTATTTTTTATTATTATTATTTAACTTAAAATTATTTTTAGTCAATTAAACTTTTCTTTATCAGAAATGTGTTCTCAAACTGAGTTAATTACAGTGGGTAAAAAAAGTCTCCGTACGATAGCCAAAGTTGCAAATAAATTAGCATTATTTCTAATCTTTAGCTTCATATCTTTAGTAACTATTGAAATATGTTTAATTTGACTCTTTAAAATAAGTTAATAATAAATGTCTGTTTTTACAAAACGCAGCAAGTATTTAAATTGAAATATTTAGGAGATATTGCTAAGTGCCATGCAAAAAAAGTATGAATTCTGATGTCTTCCATAACAGATTTGCAATAAATTTTCCAAGCTGAAGTGTACGCAAGTGTTATGAAGACATGATAGCAGCAATTGTTTAATTTTAGCTTGTAGCTGATTGTTTTAAAATAGAGTTCCTAAATCCATTTGTGAGTTGGTAATTCAGTTATGGGTCTATTCCTAGTTGACGTTAAAATATCGCCAAGCCGATTTGGCGCTGTTTTGTAGGCGATACAGTTCTAAATTTGGCAACCTCATTTTTTTTATTGACGTGCTTTGGCTTCAACCTTTCTATACCACAAATCATAGAGCTGGTTCGTTTCTCAATTTTTCATATTGGAATTCCGAATTGGCGACATTCTGGCTTTGTCGCCAACTTTTCAAAAGTGCGCCAACCCATAAATGTGAACTAGGAATTTACCCAGTTATGAAATGATGGATTATCTATGAAAAAAATTGGCGAAATCTTTAATATATATTATTGAAAGGCACTGTGAGCTTCAAACTTTTGAGGATAGAGTTTGATCCAGAAGATCTTCAAAGCTAAAACGCTTTCATAAAAGAAATATCCTATTGCAAGGTTCAATTTAATCCGCGAATAAATGCACCTCAAGTCGCACTTGGCTTAAGAATTAACAAAAGCATGGAAGACAATTTCCCAAGTGACAATTTCTGTGCACTGGTTAAGACATTTTGTGTTAGAATTTCAAGATACACATATTTATGCTTGTTTCCTTCTACATAACGTAAATTGCGACACACCAACAGCTCTCATACACCCTCATACTATAACACCTCCTCCACTGTGTTTGACAGTTCCACATAAATTCTAAATTAACATTTGTTGGTTTGGTTTTATCCAGACCATAACTCGATTATCTGACCCTTGGATATTAAATTTTAATTCATCATTAAAAAGAACTGATTCACAGAAAGATAACTGATAACTTACATGCTTTTTTGCAAACTCAAGGCATTTTTTTCTGTTACAGGTACTTGTTTAAGGATTCTTACGGGCTGCAAGTTCATTCAGACCCGCTATTTTAATAATATTTTTCACCGTTTGAGATGTCCCTTCAATATTTTTATAAATTTTTAAGCCATGTGCGACTTAAGCAATATCTCCCCTATTTCAATTTAAATACTTGCTGCGTTTTGTAAAAACAGACATTTATTTTAAACTTATTTTAAAGAACCAAATTAAACATAATTTCAGTAGTTACTGAAGATATGAAGCAAAAGAGTAGAAATTTTGCTAATTTATTTGTAACTTTGGCTTCCGTACTGAGACTTTTTTTACCCACAGTATATGTCTACAATCAAATAAATCTGGTGACTAAGCACAGAACATAAACTTAAGCATTTAAATATTTATGAAAAGTAAACTAAAAATAAGATAATAAACAAAATACTATATGCAGTTACAAATTTCAAACTTTTGATTCAATGTGTTAAAAATCATGCGGTAATACACAGTTGAGGGGTGTGGCTGGATAATAAAGGTTTAAGCCTCTTAAAACTGATTTTTAGATGGCTTAGTTTGGTAGATGTATGAGAATTTGTCTTCATTAAGACTAACGTTAAGTGCCCGGCCAATAAACTAGTGATTATTCTTTCCAATATGCAGCATACCACTTTCCTGAGGTAATATTCATCATGTGACAATAACTTTATTTTTTACTTGTTGTACAATATCACTCTCCATTTTCTTTGATGTATAGACAACTTTACCTTGAGGGTAATTAAAAGTCACTAAGCAGTTTATGGTTTATGAAGAAACTGATACGACACAATGCACTCTCCGTATTAGTGGAATTGGTTGCGCATCACAGATCTTATCCAAAACTCCGCTAAATTCCAGATCTTATCCAATTCCTCAAGGCATTTTCTACTTTTTCTTTGTAAAAAAAATTACATTACTTTTTGTATTTTTGGCAAATTCCGCCGATATAATATATTTAACAAAGGTATTTGCATCCGTAAAAACATCATAATTCATAAACTATCTATCATCTACTACTCCCTTCCCTCAAGAGGCCACAAAACAATGCCAGTTTATAGGTTGCCCTGCTCCATCAGGAAATTTGTTGATGAAAAATTTTGTATGCTTTCTTGGTATGTCTCCTCAATTAATAGGAAGTTACAAAAATGCTCTGCTATTTATCATGATGGATAGAATAAAGCACAATAGCATAGCAAAGTACCTTTTCTAAGTAGCATATACAAGCTGTATATAATATAACCTGGTTTTGTTACAAGTGGGTACTTTAAACCTCATCTTGTTGAATTATAGAAAACTTATTGCTAAAATCAATTTTTGATTAGTATCTTTTTGCAACATATTGAAATAGCTTGATTGTTTTTTTTTTACATTGTGATGCCATAAAAAATATGGTAATTGTTTTTTGAGGTTGTACATTATTATGTCTTACGTGTCTTCTTATTAAACAAGGCATAATTTTACCTCTTCTTCTGTTATCCGATAAGCATACTGCAGCTTAGTCAAGACATCATCTCTAGTTTAATTCAAACATATATCTTATTTCCTTTTTGAATGTATCTTAGCAATCATCGTATTTTGGTAAAAGTGCCTTGCTGATATCCGAGCTACATGTGAAGCTGTGATGACCGATGATAAAAATTCACTATTCAAAATGTTTCATCTCGTGTTAATGATCATCAATTCAAAATGTATAACTTTTTCTAAACTTTAGGTTCAGACCTACTTTAGTGTAATATTACTCTTAAGTAAGGTTATTTGTAAAACCTGTGATATAAAATATCTATAGTTTTGTGTTTAATAGCATTCTTTCCTGGTTTCATATGGCTGTTATGATGCTGGTACCACATTTTATCATATAAATGATCTGTTATCCAAAAAATCAGTCACCTAATTTTTACTATTTTGTAGTCAATAGGTCCTTGCCATATTTGAGAGAAAGTTTCTCAAAAGCACCTTTGGGGAGAATTTAGTTGATGGTTCATGGAGAAGTATCTGACATGGGACAAGAACCTGCTAAACCAGATGGATAAAGCAAGAACAATGAAAAGACAACATGGAGCTGAAGACGATTATAATAGTCAACAGGTAAATTACTCTTTTGATAGCAAAACTAGTTTTCTGGCTAAAATTTTTTAAATGAAAAATGCCATTATTGTTCATGTAGTTTTACTCATTTTATAATTTTTGTGCAGGAAAAGTGTGCATAAAAAACATTCTTTTCATAATAGTCGAATAGAATTTATAGAATAGAGACTACCTGGTCTCTATTCTATAAATTCACATGTCTATAAAATCTATATATCTAAAAGTCTATAAAATCACTAAACTCTCGACTAAAACTCTAGACAATTTCAATTTGCTTATGATTCTTAAATATATTTGAATCATTAACTTCAATTCCATTGACTATCCATGCACAATATTAATTTTTAACTAAAAATATTTCAATTTAAATTCTTTATTGTTTTGAAATTACTATATGTATTTATGTATGTATATATATCCCAAGTAACGCAACCATGTTGTTTCAATGTGGTGTCAACGTTCAATACCAACATGCACAATGTTGTTTCAACGTGGAACTGCAACGTTGTTTTCAAGCGGAAGTGTTCACTTAAAGGAGCGTGGATACAATGTTGAGTGCCAACGTTGTTTCTACGTAGATATATCACACTGCTTCCACATGCTAGCTATTGCCCACGTGGTTTCAATGTTGAATGTCAATATTGGTTCAACGTGGATTTGTCACATTGTTTCCACATGAGTGTTCATTTTTGCCCATGTGGTTTCCACGTTGAATGTCAATGTTGTTTCAACATGGATCACATCAGTAAAAATAGATTTGAAATGAGAAAAATTATTACGATGATCATAAAAGATACTTTTAAAAACAGTATCAGGGGTTTCAGACTTTTTAAAATTTGAGAAAGGGTTAAAAATTGTAGTTTCATGATGATGCCAAGGTGAAATGGGGAAAGTTGGAGGAATAACTCTAAGGTTATCCACCTGATGGAATGAGAGAATGTTTTTAACTCTCAATGAAAAAGATGGTCGTGCATGTTTTTAAGTAGCTCTCTTCTTAGTTCGAATGAATAAGCACTTTTTGGTGTTAAATATAGGTTTTCTGCAGATCGTAAGAATTCTAGTGTTCAATCATGTGTTGAAATAATCCGATGCAAAGGTGAAATTTGCACTCCAAAATTGTTATTTGCGTTCTGTCTGTTTACAATTTTAAAAATGTGGTAATCATAATTTTCAGTGTTTTTTTTAGTAATATACAGTCAATAATTAATTCTTTTCTTTTTAATAGGCATTCCAGATGAATGTTTGGAGTGCAAAGTTTACACTTGGACAAATAATTTTTAATTCCACCCCTTAAATTGTAAGTACTGAATACTAGGCATTTTTTTCTATGCTATAAAAACAAATTTTGTGTAAAAGTCCCTTTTTTTTTACAAGTACCTTTTTTTCAAACTTTTGGTCCCTTAGTCCCTTTTTTTGAAGTTCCAAGTTGCTAAACACCCTGAAAGTTGCCCCCTGATGAAATTCCAAATTTCTGCCGTTTTTCATTTTATTTTGTTTGTATATCTAAATATATATATACCTAAAAATATTTATGTAATCCATGAAGCAAGAACAGTGTTACATAGATGGTTAAGTATGGCTGCTGTCAACATTTTGCAATACTAATTGAACATAACAGCATTAATTTCTTTCAAATTTCAAGAAATTGTAGTCTTCAGATAAATCTTCTATAAAATGTAATTGATTTAGAAGAAATACAATAATGCCACTAAGGAAAAAGTTAAGTCTGAGGATGTTTTTTTTTTTTAGCTTTTGAATTCTCTAATTGGACCATATATGTTATGCGTGTGTTATTGTCAATGTATGAAAGTGAAATTAGTTTTTCTATATAAGGACTGAAGTACTTTAAGCAAAGTTTGAAACAACATATCGTAGAGGTTAAATTGTGAAATAATTAGTTATAACAGTTGTCTAGTTATTCTGTGATATAACTAGTTTTTGTATAAAATTTCTAATGATAGACAATTAGATAGTAAAATAAAAGCACTCTATAATTTTTTATTTTATCTTTTGTTGCAAAACTCTAAAAGTAACAAAAAGTATAGCAGGCATCTTCTTCGAACAGTCGTTTGAAGCCCCTCAAATTGCCTTATTTTTTTAAAATCACTTACTGTTGCCAAATTTATTGCTTTTAATAATAGTGTTCTTAAATATCAATTTTGGGGAATTAGAGGTCCCAAATGGTTGTTGGACGTAACAACTTTCAGTAACAAGTCAATTTTTTAGCAATAATTAAAAATGGAATTTTTTTTTTTCACTAATTAGGAAGTATTAGTCTGATAAAACCTCTGTTATCAGAGTGAGTCATAGATAAACATAAATATCAGCGTTAGGTATTGTATTCTTTTACTAAGATATGTATTGAACCTTGATTTGAAAGACAGAACTTGGCATGGCTCGGATATCTGGTCGTCTAGTGATAAATTGTATCTTATGAATCCATTATTCAATTCAATGGAACTTTAATATATAAGTTATATTTTTTAAGAAATAATGGAGGGAAATGTTTAAAATTAAAAACTGTTTTAAAACAATTTTTTTTTTTTTTTTTTTTTTGTAGTTTTAAGTCTCACAATTGAAAAGAGGATCATTTCCAGATCGAGTTAACATATTTCCTACTGCATATTCATTGAAAGCCATAAACAATAAATTATTTGTCAAACAGATAGCAATATGTGCAATTGTAAATAAACTATTTGTCAGAAGCAGAGGTGTTTTAGCTTTTTAATTGGTATACCATTTATCAGTTTTAGTTTTACAAAGGTAAGGGGGAAAATATTAAAAAAAAAAAATCAGAAAATAGTAAGTCATAATATTCCAAATTAATTTTTTAGCAATTAATGGATTACAGTGATGGAAGCTGTAAATAATCACTTGTAACAATATCAAAATTGAGTGTAATTATCAATTATTTATGTTGGCATTACACATTTTAATTACTATTATAACCTTGTTATGAATACTTAAAATTGGCACAGAATTTCTGTTTTTATTTTTATTAACTAGCATCTTGTGCTATAATTGCATTAGATTTTTAAAATTGTATTGTGAGTGGCAATTTTAAAAATGGTGTATTTTAAACTAAAATTTAAGAATAACCTATTTTTTATTTTCTAGGTCCAAAGCCTACACCTAATGCTCTGAAACACGAAGAAAGAATAGGCTACATTGAAGGAAGTGGCTTAATTCCTGGCAGTCAGATGGACAGATACCTTGCTGAAAAGAAAAGCATTCTGCAATATTTAGTGTAACAAAGAATATGTTTGCTTTGTGTTCAATAAAATAAACTTATTACCTTTTTATGTTTTTACTCTTATTTTAATTGCATATTTCCATTTTTGCTTGATTTGTTCAACCTGTTTTTAGTTTTGTATTTTTCTTTTATGCTAAACTTATAAAGGAGAAGATTTGCACAAAATGGCAAAACAACATTGTAATCTGTTTAAAAGAAAAATTGAGATGTATGAGATACATTACATTGTGCTTTAATAGATTTAGTCATGTTTTGTCTTATTTTTAAGGTATATATTTAGCTGAGAAATCTATTGGAATGGATAAATTCTCTTGGTTAAAGGCTAATTAGGTAGTTAACTGTTTCATTGGTTTTTAATATAGGAGACTAGTTTTTACTTCCCCAAGTCTTGTTGAAGACGAAGAAATATTTTCTAATGCTATGATTCTTTAATTTATTATACCATTAAGTTCATGTATATTAAGTTTAGAAAAGTTCATACTTTTAGAAAATATTCAAATATTTTCTAATACTATGATTATACCATTAAGGCCAGTCATTAAAGTAATGACTGGCCTTGATAGTATAAATTATATTACCATAGTATTAGAAAATATTTGACGTAAAGAAAAGATACTGAGCCTCTTCATAGTGAGAGTAGGTACTTGAAGCAGATATAGGTAGTTGATAAAAAAAATTAATTGTGAATTTTTTGTATAATTATGTTGCAGGAACAAGGCTTTTGTTGTGAAAATCACATAGATGTCGCCAAAATCACTAAGATCACAATGTGACATCGCAGCGACAAAGCTTTCTTTGCGAAAGTCGCATAAATCACACGGATGTCGCCAAAATCACTGAGATCACATTTAGGTCACAAAGCGATATCGCAGTGACAAAGCTTTCGTTGTGAAGATCGCATAAATCACACGGATGTCGCCAAAATCACTAAGATCACATTTAGGTCACAAAGCGATATCGCAGTGACAAAGCTTTCGTTGCGAAGATCGCATAAATCACACGGATGTCGCCAAAATCACTAAGATCACATTTAGGTCACAAAGCGATATCGCAGTGACAAAGCTTTCGTTGCGAAGATCGCATAAATCACACGGATGTCGCCAAAATCACTAAGATCACATACAGATCACAATGTGACATCGCAGTGACAAAGCTTTCGTTGCGAAAATCGCATAAATCACATGGATGTCGCCAAAATCACAAAGATCACATACAGATCACAATGTGACATCGCAGTGACAAAGCTTTTGTTGCGAAAATCGCATAAATCACACGGATGTCGCCAAAATCACTAAGATCACATTTAGGTCACAAAGCCATATCGCAGCGACAAAGCTTTCGTTGCGAAAATCGCATAAATCACATGGATGTCGCCAAAATCACTAAGATCACATTTAGGTCACAAAGCGATATCGCAGCGACAAAGCTTTCGTCGAGAAAATCGCATAAATCACACGGATGTCGCCAAAATCACTAAGATCACATTTAGGTCACAAAGCGATATCGCAGTGACAAAGCTTTCGTTGCGAAGATCGCATAAATCACAAGGATGTCGCCAAAATCACTAAGATCACATACAGATCACAATGTGACATCGCAGCGACAAAGCTTTCGTTGCGAAAATCGCATAAATCACACGGATGTCGCCAAAATCACTAAGATCACATTTAGGTCACAAAGCGATATCGCAGTGACAAAGCTTTCGTTGCGAAGATCGCATAAATCACACGGATGTCGCCAAAATCACTGAGATCACATACAGATCACAATGTGACATCGCGGTGACAAAGCTTTCGTTGCGAAAATCGCATAAATCACACGGATGTCGCCAAAATCACTAAGATCACATTTAGGTCACAATGTGACATCGCAGCGACAAAGCTTTCGTTGCGAAAATCGCATAAATCACACGGATGTCGCAAAAATCACTAAGATCACATTTAGGTCACAAAGCGATATCGCAGTGACAAAGCTTTCGTTGCGAAGATCGCATAAATCACACGGATGTCGCCAAAATCACTGAGATCACAATGTGACATCGCGGTGACAAAGCTTTCGTTGCGAAAATCGCATAAATCACACGGATGTCGCCAAAATCACTAAGATCACATTTAGGTCACAATGTGACATCGCAGCGACAAAGCTTTCGTTGCGAAAATCGCATAAATCACACGGATGTCGCCAAAATCACTAAGATCACATTTAGGTCACAATGTGACATCGCAGCGACAAAGCTTTCGTTGCGAAAATCGCATAAATCACACGGATGTCGCCAAAATCACTAAGATCACATTTAGGTCACAAAGCGATATCGCAGTGACAAAGCTTTCGTTGCAAAGATCGCATAAATCACACGGATGTCGCCAAAATCACTAAGATCACATTTAGGTCACAAAGCGATATCGCAGTGACAAAGCTTTCGTTGCGAAGATCGCATAAATCACACGGATGTCGCCAAAATCACTAAGATCACATTTAGGTCACAATGTGACATCGCAGCGACAAAGCTTTCGTTGCGAAAATCGCATAAATCACACGGATGTCGCCAAAATCACTAAGATCACATTTAGGTCACAAAGCGATATCGCAGTGACAAAGCTTTCGTTGCAAAGATCGCATAAATCACACGGATGTCGCCAAAATCACTAAGATCACATTTAGGTCACAAAGCGATATCGCAGTGACAAAGCTTTCGATGCGAAGATCACATAAATCACATAGATGTCGCCAAAATCACTAAGATCACATACAGATCACAATGCGATATCGCAAAAATCGCAAATTCGTCCCCAATGTCACAATGTGACGAAAAGCGATATCGCAGCGATATCACAAAGTTACGTCGCAAACCCCCCTCTAAAACGGACATTGGACGACTATGTGACCCCTGTGTGATATCGCCGTGACATCGCGTGATCTCTATGCGATATCGCTTTTCGTCACATACTCGTCACATGGTTATTAGGGTGGTTTACTTGAGCTTGAGGAATATAAATATGTATATAATGAGGAATATAAATATGTATATAAGGAGAAATCTAAATATGAAAAAAGTTCTAGAGGGGACGTTATTCAGTTTAAATTCATCAAAAAGGGTGGGGGGAAAAAAGGATTTTGAGGACAATTATAGTTATGCAAGTGACAGGATCAAAAGTCATTTATAAAAGCTATAGAAATTATATATTTAATTTAAAAAACAGGAACTAATTATTTTACAATAGAGTTATTGATCAATGGAGAAATCTGCCAAACAACACCATTAATTATTGTACAGGAGTAAATAGTTTTAAAATCTGCTGTATCTGAATTGAGGGATTGCAAGGAGGAGCTAAACTGACCTGACCTTGATGTATCTTGATCTCATAATTGTTCACCATTTTTGTATTTGTATAATACTCACCCGCTCTAGTTCTGCAATCTATTGTTGAACATCATTTATCGCAGATTCACAAGGACAATTCAGGGTTAAGTTGTTACGTTTTTGTTTTATTTAAGACTAGCTAAATACCAATGCTTCGCCACGAAATTTTACCATGTGCATTATTTTAGCCAGCTCTGAGGCCCCGCGTTGCAGAAATCGGTCATTGGTGTATAGACACCAATTTTTGGCGATTCGCTCGCATGAAAGTTTCATCGCAAAGCAATATCGAGCTCGCTTTGCTCGCTTAAAAAGTCATTGACACATAAGCACAGGCTTACTTAACTCGTTGAAAGGTTAATTGCTCTGCAAATATGAGCACGCTTTGCTCGATGAAAGGTTCATTGCTGCGTAAGCGTAAGGTCACCTCAAACACTAAAGCTAATTGCTACGTAAAGCCTTAATATTAAAAGCCCCTCAATTGTCGAGAGACAATAAAAATATTACCCGTTAATAACTATAATACAACACCCCTTTAAGAATATTTTAACAGTGATGTTTGTAAAAAGCAAAAACAGAAGATCAAAACTACTCATGTTGAAACTTTCAGCGCTCTAGGCGTATTAGAAGTAGCTTTTTGTGGAAATATTAAATAAAAATTCATTAAAAACAAATTAAAATTTTAACGTTCTTTTTTTCAAAAGTCCAATTAGAAGGCCAAAACTATTTGTGTTGAAAATTTCAGAAATGTAGCCCTATTAGATATCGTTTTGTAAAATATTTGTTAATTAATTAATTAAAAAACAAATAAAATTTCAAAATTCAGTTTTTCAAAAGTCTATTAGAAGGCTAAAACTTCTTATGTTGAAAATTTCAGAGCTGTAGCCCTTTTAGAAATCGTCTTGTAAAATATTTATTAATTACAAAATTAATCAAAAATGAACTAAATAAAAATTTAAAATTCTGTTTTTCAAAAGTCCAATTAGAAGGCTAAAACTACTTATGTTGAAAATTTCAGAGCTGTAGCCCTATTAGAAATGGTTTTGTAAAATATTTATTAATTAATTAAAAAAGAACAAAATAAAAATTTAAAATTCTGTTTTTTAAAAGTCCAATTAAAAGGCCAAAACTACTTATGTTGAAAATTTCAGAGCTGTAGCCCTATTAAAAATCGTTTTGTAAAATATTCATTAATTAATTAAAAAAAAAAATGGAAAAAGAACGAAATAAAAATCTAAAATTCTGTTTTTCAAAAATCCAATTAAAAGGCCAAAACTACTTATGTTGAAAATTTCAGAACAGTAGCCCGATTAAAAGTCGTTTTGTAATTATTTTTTTTTAATTAATTTTATCTGAAGCCAAATTTTATGGAAGTCTCGATTTATTGTATTTTTCCAACTTCTAGTGGTTTGCGTTTAAATTCATTCTTAACATTTCCCTTCATTTATTTCACACAAAAACTATCTATTATCTTGACTAAATTATCCACACCAAAATATGCACCAACATCGAAAGTATTAAATACTATGATATCTACTGATTTTACGTCACAAATTACCACCTTTCATCTTCAATATAAACAATGACTTTCAACTACTTCTTAACTTATGTGTTGAATAAAACCTTAGAGCAGGAATAGTGGGTAGAGAGAGGGAAACCCTATTCTCCCTGTTCTCTAGTTGTAATCACGTGACTACCGTCAGTCTTCTGAGCCACCCCTTTCCACTTCTTGTAATGTTATTTCAATGGCTGCCTTTCGTTCTACGAAGAAAGTGCTGATATTCGACTAGTGTTTTAAGCTGCAAAATGGTGTTTGCATGTTGTGCCTTTAGATGCTCCGAAAGACAAGTTAAAGGAGGACCAATTTTCTTTCATAGGTAAGTTCACTGATTATTATTTCAGTTTATATTTGAAGCTTTTTATGTCGTGTTATGTAAAGACCTACGGTAAAACTGTGTTATCACAAGAAAAAGGAGTTGATTTTTATGAAATCTCAGTTCAAACATTTTTATTATACATCATATCTACGTATTTCGTAATCGTTTGAAAAAAATATGTCAGAAATAATTCTTTTAGTTAAGTTTTAATTGGCATACGCCGTAATCTCTTGGCGATATTCAGTTTTCGCCAAATGGTAAAGCAGGCCAGCGAAACGATCATGTCTGCTTTAGTCGCTCGCGTAAGGAATATTTTTGAATTGCAAAATAAAACAAATTGTTAAATTTATTTGTTAGCTTCCCAAATATTTTTCCAGTAAATCCTATACAACGAACCAATATACTAATATTTCTCAACTTTCGACGCTGATTACAAAACATTAATATGAATATTTTAAAATTCTTTGACACCTTAATGAAAAACATTTTTAGATTATCTTAAGTTTATTAAATTTACTTTAATTAAATATGTAACAAATTATTAAATAAATATATCGAATGAAGTTTAAAGAAAGTTAAAATTATAATATGTTTTTTTTATGTTTATTATTTGGATGAAAGTTTATTATTTATTGACCTTTTATTTTAGCTTTCCAAAAGATGAGAACCGAAGAAAATTATGGGAAAGGAATATTCGCAGAGAAGGTTTTAAAGCTACAGACAGGACTAAAAAAATTGAAAATCAATTAAATTTTCGCTTTGTCATAAATTAGTCTTTTTTTTAAATTAAAACAAGTGTGCAACAAAATTATTTTTATTAATACAGAAATTAAAATTATCTGTAATAATACTGTTATTTTCTATTTTTCTGGAAATGTACGAATACTTAATTCAAGTATTAGGCAATTTTTTACATACGTGTGTTAATTTACAGTATATGAATTTGATATAAATATTTCTATTATTAAGAAATATTATTTTAAATGTTTATGGATAATTAAGTCAAGTAAATGGGTTCATATGGCTTGTCATATTTATTAACAAATAGAACATATAAATAAATTATACAATTTAAATAAATATTTTCTATAAAATGCAATAAAAATTTCTTTGAATGAATATTTTCTGTGAAATGCAATAAAAATTTCTTTTAATAAGGGTTTTATGTTTAATTTGTTAAATTAAAGCATGTATGGAAATAACTATTTACTAATTAAATGTAGTGTCATTTAAAGTACTATCCCAAGTTTATTTAAGTCCTAAAAACATTACCCGCCAACATTTAAGAATAAAAATTATTTTAATGAATATTTAAAGAACAAGAACATTTTAAAGGTTTTCAAATACATACAAAATAGCCAAAAACACTAAGTTAATGGCTATTTAAAAAAAAATCAAAAATTTATTTTTTGAAGTTTAGTTACACATTTTCTTCAGATTTATGTCTCAATCATTGTCATAAATTTAAAGGATAAATCTTAAGAAGTAATTTGGCATTTGTTTTATATTCAAATATCTTCATTAGTTTAGAAGTTATGAAGGGAAGTGCAACTATGGGCTTACCTTATGGCGGCTATCTTTGACCCGCCATTTTGAATGAAGCGTACGTCTGACTGATGACGACTTTTGATATTTTATTTCTGATGACATTTAGAAGCTATCCTCCAAAATTTAGCTAGTTTAGAATTATTCCGGTAAAAAAACCTTTATTCCTGGGCTAATAAAGGTCAAAATAAATTTATTAAAAATATTTCCTGTTCAAATGATAATTCTAATAACTTTACTTAACATTTTTCTGCTTGTTAAGACAAAATAGTACATTTTAAAAAGCATAATAACGAAACTTTTAAAGAAGTTATAAATTGCGTAAATTAAGGATACGAAATAGCCAAATAACAGCGAACAAAGATATCCCGCCAAATATAGCTGCGTTTTGCCGGCAGTCACGTGGTGCAGTCCTTGCACCAGGTCGGGGAGAAATTTCAATGGGACTGATCTCTCTACCTATTATTCCTGCTCTAAGAATAAAACCAAGTAGATCAGGCTCGAAACTACGTTTGTTATGGATAACTATTAATAAAGAACTCCACAGTATTACGACGAACACATTTAATTTTTGACAAACATCAACCGTCGCCTAAATCTTTCGAATACGAACAGATATTATTATTTTTAGAATTACAGATATTCTTTTTAGAACTATTCCAGCGTCTCCATGGCAAATCTCTATTTACAATTCGTAATCGTTGCCACTCACTTACCATTCCGCAACATTATGGACATCATTATGTAAATACCAATAATAAGTAAATAAATTATAAAAGGGAATTCATTCTTACTATAAATCAACTACATTTCTATAAATACATATAAGCTTTACTTTATTAAAAAATAAAAATGCATTAGGAAGTTACAGCTGCATAAAATCACACAATTCAATCAAAGATTCACATCATAACAAATAAATAGCTTAAAATAATTTTTAGTTGTTACATGTAGACGGCCTCTAAGAAATATAACTGAAAATATGAACGGCTTCTCACTCTTCTGAGTTCAGACAAATTCTACTTTTCCAGCATGATCTTCAATAAATTTTCTGTAAGGAGAAATTCTGGTATAGCTCTCTTCTCCACGAGCTGCATAATTGATCCCCGAAGAGAGTATGCCAAATGCAACATATCTGCCGTTTCTTTTTTCCACCAGTGGGCCTCCAGAATCTCCCTGCAGAAAATGAAACACGTATTCAGTAAGGTTTTAAGCACAAATAATCAGGGTATTCTTACGAAGCAATTTTTTGTGCTACCTTATTGGCAGAGATTTTAACAATAATTAAAAAAAAAAAAGTTTACGATTTACTGTACTGTCCCCCTTGGCGACTTTTTGAAAATTGGCCATTCGGCAACGAATGTGGCAACCCATAACCAAGGTTTTCCGTTAACCCTAGTGACTGTTTGGATTTGGTACACGGCGTGTTTTGATGCCATTCTAGATTGGGCGACACAGCCTTTGGACGTCATTTTCAATTTTCGATTTTTTTAAAAGTCGCCAGGTGGAAAAGTACTGTATATCTTAAAAAAAAAAAAAAAAAAAAAAAAAAAAAAACACTCTAAGTTGGTTAGGTTATAGATGAGGTAAATTTTTTACTAAAAGTAATTGAAAGATTTTTTTTTAAATGCGTGGGTAAATAAATATGTAGTAAATACGTCTTTAAAGACAGACTCCATCTAAAAGACTTCTATAGTATTTGATTCAGGAATTTCTATAGTATTTGATGCAAGAGTGTCGCATTAATGAGGATTTTAAAAATAGTTGATGATTATACAGGTTAGAAGATTCCTCTCTGTGTAAAATGTTTAAATATAAGACTGAAAATGTAAGAGACGTTGATACTTGAGTATAACAATTCCTACCGGTAGCAGAAATCTCGCCAATTCTTTCATTTCTTTCCTGTTGCCAAAATGAAAAAAAGAACAAACACATTTTTTTGCATTCTAATAAGTGCTTGGACATGACGTCATTCCTAAACGATCATAAATTGTTGCATATATTTTATTTCAAGATCAATATGAAATCGAACGACTAGATTTTTTTTTTATTGTATTTATATTTTTATTAAATTGAAATAAAATTTCAAATGTCATCCTTTAAACAATGTTGATTAGTCTAAAAGATCGACGGTACGATTTTGATTACTACGTTTACTATTTATGTTGAAATTTTCAGAGCTCTAGGCCAATTAGAAAACATCTGTTTTTCAAAAGACCAATTAAAAGGCCGAAACTACTTATGTTGAAAATTTCAGAACTTTAGCCTTATTAGAATTCGTTTTGTAAAATATTTTTTAATTAATTTAAAAATTAATAAAAAAAACTAGTAAAAATTTTAAAATTCTGTTTTTTTTTAAGTCCAATTAGAAGGCAAAAACTACTTAGGTCGAAAATTTCAGAGCTGTAGCCTTATTAGAAATCATTTTGTGAAATATTTGTGGATTAATTAAAAAAATTAATTAAACAAAAAGTAATCAAAATTTTAAAATTCTGTTTGCCAAAAGCCCAATCAGAACACCAAAACTACTTATGTTTATATTTTCAGACCAGTAGCCCTTGTAGAAATGATTTTTTAAATATTTGTTAATTAATAAAAAAATAAATTACAAAAATTATTTCAGAAACCTTCACTGGAGTGCACTCAACAACTTCCCAAAGTTTCATGGCGATTGGTTGAATAGTGTAGTAATGCATAAAGAACAAACAGACATACAGACATTCGTTTTATATACATAGATAAAATTTCAAAAAAATAATTTGTACTGATTTGTCAATTTAATAAAATATTAAACACTAGAAATATTGTTTTTACGGGGATTTTAAAACTTCTATATTAAATTATTATATATTTGCAAAATAATTAATTTGTATGTCTTTTCAGTGCTTGAAAATGTACTATATAAAACCGCTAATGAAGCATACTAATTAGCAGCGCTTGATTAGTTTGAAAGTCAAGAATTTTGGAATTTCGACCAACTCAATGCAGGGTATACGGAAAGTACATATATTTCTAAAAAAATATTTATTATGCAATGTTTGAAATTTAAATAAAATTAACTTTAACCAAACGAACCTTAACCGGTGGGTTATTCAAGATAAAAATCAATATTAACAACTCGTCAATGTACGGCAACTTGCTGTTCAGTAATTAATCCACTTATATACATCGACATAGATAAACAACTGGATAGACTGCTGCGATGTGAATGCAAGGAGAAAAACGCACCTATGGTTGATGATGATGATGGGTGGACGATTAACCAATCACAGTTCTCTTTAATAGCTGGGTGAGAATGCGAGAAACCTTGTAAAGAGCTAGAATAGATATATTTTGCACATTATTACTAATTAACTATTGACATTTTTGCTATGTACTACCCAAGATTTTATTTTTAATCCTCGAATCTGTATTCGTAATCTGTATTTTTCCTCCTCGGTAATCTGTATTTTTTGTCCACACAACGGCATCTGGCAACGGCTTCATTTTCTCAGTGTTAAGCAGTCTATCCAGTTGTATTTATCCCTAAATCATTTATCTGGGGTTACAAGCAAATTGACGCAAAAGGCTAACTACCCTATAATTGAATTTCTCTATAAAATAGTTCTCTTCCTTTAAATCGGAAAAACGATCCCTCAACTTTCTCGTGCAGTAGTAGTCAAAATTTGAATCTGCTGTTGACATGCAGGATTTGAATTTTTGGCATTCGTAATGCGGTACCGAAATTTTCCCACTTTGTTTACATTTGCTGATAGGTGTGATACATATTAATCATTATTGTCGATATTCTTAGAAAGTATTAATATTATGAAGTTTATGCTCTAAGATCAACACTAATGTAAATTTGTCTCCGTAGCGACATTATGGTAAATTATTTCTGCAGTGACTCTCTGTAATTAAAAGTACATTCATCTTTTCAATTTTCTATGCAAATATTTTTTTAAATTACGTATTTTTTCATTTAATATTTCATGCAAAATTAGTTTCATTACATCCAAAAGTCATAGATATAAAAAAAAATATACATACAAGTTTTGTGATCGATATTCTTATTAAAAAAATCTCCAACACGCACAAGATAACAGCGCATGGTAATTCAACTTGATGGCTACACTGCACTGCTTCCATTACACTGGAAATGTTCAAAATTACTTAAACACATTCAAGTGGATCGGAAGAGGATGGGAAGCAGTTAGTCCACCGCTTGATATAAGACTGTTAGATTTTTTTTTACTTTGGGATCACTTCAAAAAATTTATTTGCTGTGTACTGAACAAAATATATATATTTTCCGACAGCAAATTTTAATTCTTCATTTTATCTTGAAGTATCCTTTTCAATTTTATAACCAATAAAATATTGTAACTGTTTTTCGCAGTATGTCGTTTTAACTCGTTATTCAAAAACTTATTGATTTTACATCATTCATATTTACTTCGATTTCGTGTGGTTCTATGAGCGGGAAAATCTGCTGATGACAAATTAACCCACTGACGCCATCCAGTAGATATAAAACTAGACAAATTGTCTCGTCAATGGCTTGGAGTAAATTGTCTCGAGTTACTTTATAGTGTTATTAATTTAATAAGTATAGAGAGTTAATCATTTGTAACCTTTATCACGTAAGATCTTTCAAAGTCAAAATTTAACACATTTATGAAAAATAATATTAGAATATTAGCTAACTTGCGTAGTTTTCGTTTGATTTTAATTAAGGGAATTACCTTGCATGTGCTAGAATCCTCTCCCGTCACTTGAATTTTCATTTTACCTGTTCTCGTTATTCTTTGAGCGCGGAATAATAATCGGTTTGTACGTGGACCTTCGATACGGACACCTAAAATTAAAAAAATAAAACAATATCTTAAGGTGTTTCATGTATATAGTTTTTATTTTGCAGCTTACAAGTATTTTCTAAAAAATACAATCTTTTGTTTTTATTTCAAGAGATTTCAGCGATGACGTTTCTCCTTCCAGTTAGATACGACATAAGTTTGATGATACGGTATTTTCCCCACATATATTTAATTTATAATACTGAAACTAATTACTTAAAACTATGATTTGTTAGAATGATGCATTATTAACGTTATAAAAAATTTAAGCAATACAGTTACTAATTTCTTCTCGAGGCATGATGACCCCCAGATTTTTCAAATATAACTTCATTATTTTTCGTCAAGAGTTGTACAATTCCTAAGAAACATCATTGGTAATTCATATAGATGCTCGTAGCAAAGCTTTAGACACCCTTACTCAACATCCCAAAAATAAAAACTTCCTCCTATTTAAAGAGAGAGAGAGTTTCATTCACGGCAGCTCAATATGAAAACTTCCTCAGACCGAAATGAACTGATTTGGACCACTATGAAATTCCACGCTATCTGCGGGAGTACCAAATCCTCCAACACTTAGTGGTGCAAAATAGGCAAAAACATGACAAATATCCTAAAATTCCCTCATTGAAGTAAAAACCTTCATCATAAAGAGTTTTAGAAGTATAGAGACCTTTTTTTTTATATGTATATTGTAATAAACAACAGGCTACTTAAACCAACTATCATTTACAAATTGGTAGCTAGCACATATCTCCTCTGTAAGAAATGCCGAACAAACATTAAAAAAATGGATTCAGAAGTTTAAGCATCTTTAAATTAAGTCAAAATTTATGTTAACTTATATTAAATTGTATTTATACAACTTTTTGTAGTTTTCAAAATTTGATTTCTTGAAGTATAATTCATGTATTCCATTTTCACATAAGCAGATGCAACAGAATGACCAACTTTCCCAATAACTAATTGTGAACATAAGATCACGAAAATATTGGGTAGGAATTTAACAAATGAAGTATGTACTACAATTGTACAATTATATAAATGCTTAGTTGTTTTTATCCTAAGGATATAGTGACTATCTATAATAATAAAACAATATGTGTGTCTTTCTGTCTATCTGTCTGTGGCTCTGTGGATCTATAGAAACCTATTTAAAATTGGAGTAGAGCTCTGAAATTTTCAACAAAAGAAGTTTCGATTGCTTTAGGTGTTGCCACCTTTTTCTAACCTGTATAATCGCTGTTAATAAATAAAATAAGATAAAAATAACTTACAATAGAATTTTAAAATAATACGTCACTTTTTACACTATATACAGACAATTTGTACAACATTTCCCCCTTCTTAAAGACTGCACGTCCCGGGCAGTGAAGTCCTTAAGAGGAAATGTCATTTAATAACTTCTACCATAATATGGGACTAGCCTATTGTAATGTACAACTCTAGGTTTACAGAAGGGTGTCCGCTGAATCCTTACCACGTCGTCGTTGATTTTCTTAAGGACCACATACGGCCCTTCCCAGTTCGTCTGGAGCTTAGGGGAGAGTCCTTTCCGACGTTTTGGATTCCATAACCACACCTTGTCACCTTCCTGGAATGAACGTTCCGTGGCCTTGGCATCGTAGCAGACCTTCATGCGCTCCGTCATGATATTATTCTCTCTCTGGCGAACCGATGTACGGCTTCCAAACGTGCCTGGAGATCATCTAGATACTGGACAGTCGAGGAAGGAGTGTCCGGTGGTCGTCGAAAGAGGAAGTTGTAGGGGAACCTAAGGTCGCTTCTAAACATCTTTCGAGATGGAGAAATCCGGTGGTCTCGTGAGTTGCACTCCCGTATGCCAGCAGAAGCGGTGAAAGTTTCTGATCTCCTTCTTGCTGGTTACATGATTTTGAGATTGGTTGTTGATAAGAGAACGCCGGTGTTCCAGATTTGAACTCCGTTTTAGATGAACGTCGTCTGCTCTCCGGACATGAACTTCCGGAAAGAGCGTTCCCATTCCCATTCAACCGAACAACATCTTCAGTAAGATTTTCTGTGATTGAGTCCGAATCATCCGCGGGTGCAGCTGATAGATCCCGGGACCTCCGTTCGATGCTTGTAACAGGAACACGGATGTCGATTCCCTCTTCACTAACTTTGTCCATTCCCACACGAACCAATTCCTGGGAGGGTTTCATCAACAATGCTTTCTTCGGTTCTCTTTCCGGGGCTGGAGAGTTACTTTTCATAGATGTGGACTCTTCAGCATTCTCAATGGCATTGTCTTCATGAGCCATAATCCGATATACACACAGCTCTTTCATGTCTAGATCGTGCAAAGGAACTTCGCCTCTCCATGTTTGCAGCTTGCTTTTCTCAAAATTTAGCTTAATTCCATTTTTCTTCAAAAAGTCTAGTCCGAGAATGCACGGATCTACAATTTCGGCAACATAAAAGGGGTGCTTGTAGGTGTTAAATCCAAAGGCAATGCCCACTTCCAATTTCCCAAGCACAGAGATATTACCACCAGACACAGTTTGTAGCGAAACAGAGGGAGCTGTGTAGAGGAGTCGGCTGTTCAGGCGACGAGCCACGTCCGTCCTCACCATCGTTACGTTCGCTCCCGAATCGAAGATTAGACGGCATGGAGTTCCGTTGATCTCCCCCTTCACGAATAAACTCTGGTTTCCTCCTTGACGGGATGAAACGTGGAAACGACTGGTCGGGGCTTCACCTGTTCTACATTGCATCTTCTGCCCTGCGAGATCTCATCTTCTTAGATTCAGTTGTTGAGATTCCGTGGTAGTGTTATCCCTTCTCTTTTTCAAATCGAGGCTGTTACGTCGTAGATGCCCTTCCCGTTTGCAGTGCCAGCAAATGACTTTTGTCTTTCGATCTCTGGCTCCGGGATAGCTTCTCATCATTCTATCAATTTTGCTTTCCAGTTCTCGAAGCTTGCTGGTGACAAGATCAGAAGAATCCTCGGCTGATGCACCACGCACATATCGTTGGTCTTTTCCAGAAGCTAGCTACGCGGCTTCCACTCTCATGGCGTACACGAGGGCCGACTTCAGGTTTTTGTTTTGGGATAACCTTACCGCCTGCCGCACATCGTGATCCTGAATAGCGTCGATGAAATACTGCAGAGAAAGATCGTCTCGTACATCCGGGGGACAGTCAGGGAAAGCGAGGAGTGACAGTCTTTCTATATCTGATGCCAGTTCTTGAAGAGTTTCCTTGACCTCACTTTCAATTGCAGTCTGTTGTAATCCTTTAGATGCTGCTCCCGAAACCTTAACTCCAACGCACTTGTCAGAGCCACGAAGAGTGTCTGTAAAATGTCAGCAGCTTCATCTCGAAGAGATGCCGCGAGATGAAATGCTTTTGAAGTATCGTCCCATCCATTCGCAGAAGCAATCATTTCAAATTGCGTTTGATAAACGCTCCAAGACGACCTCCCATCAAAAGTGGCCACTTTGATGTTAGAGCGCGGCGCCATAAAGGGAATGGAAGCGTTATCCCAATTAGGTGGCGCGATGGCCACAGCTTCACGCGTTTCCATTTTTCGCAGCCTTTCTTCTACAACGTCAATGAATTTGTCTTGCTCTTCCTTTAAGGTGGAAACTTCTTCTTCAACTTCATTTCTCACTGTCTTAAGATCTTCTTTGACATCCAAAATATCCGCCTTCATTGATTGAAGAACACTCTCTGTGCGCTCTATAAATCTATCAACGGACGCAGAAGATGATTCTTGCTTGGATGCTAAAGCTTTAATATCCGATGATGTAGCTTCTTGTAAAGCTTTAATGTCTGATGATGTCGCTTCTTGACTCGGTAATTGCGGCGGCGAGTTCGGCATTTGTCGTTTCTTGACGGGCTTGACCGTCGGCAATCGTAGCGAAAATTTCGGCTGCGGTGGTTTCTTGGCAGGCTTTCATTTCGGCTGCGGCGGTTTCTTTTCAGGCTTTCATTTCGGCTGCGGTGGTTTCCTGTTTGGCCTTCATTCCAGCAATCATTTCCATCAACTGCTTCATTTGGTCTTACATCATTCCTCTAGTTGTCGGCATTCAAAATTACGAGACCCCACTTCTGACACCACTGTTATGAATTTTTCCGCTGAGGCAATGATGGAACAGTTTTTAAGATAAAAACTATTATTTGTTCACTCTTCAAGGGCACAACATTTATTCAAATACAACAGTTTAATCACCCTCAAGCTTCAACACAAGCTTCAGTAAGAACAACTTCGAATACAGCAATTATACAAGTTCACTCTAGTAGGTAAACAAAGCGATCAGCTCACATCGAAGTCCGAAGTCAATATGAATCTTTCCCGATCTCCAGTCTTATTTATACTTGGCGCGAGAGAACATTCGAGAATTTTCCTGCCAATTCGTCAGAAAAGAAACATCTCGAAATTTCTCGATTGCTTTAGGTGTTGCCACCTTTTTCTAACCTGTATAATCGCTGTTAATAAATAAAATAAGATAAAAATAAATTACAATATAATTTTAAAATAATACGTTACTATTTACACTATATACAGACAATTTGTGCAACAATATATATATAAGTCTCAGACAAGCTTACACTTTACTACTATAATAGTATAATATATATTATACTATTATAGTAGTAAAGTGTAAGCTTGTCTGAGACTATTTTTAATTTCTGATCAATACGCAAAATTTTGACTTGGGACAAATTATATCAGCTTCTCACTCCTCAGTACTGTTCAAAATAAGTTGTAGGCATCCAGTGTGTACCCTATGCTGTAACTAATCTATCGACTCACAATCTTTAAGAGTGGTCCTTCCCCATCCCATGACGAGTGCGTTCTTCGGCTCCACAAATTTCCCCTCCAGAGGAATTGACTTCACCTTGTCACCCATGGGAATCTCTCCGTTGATGGGTTTCAGTACGGCAATGTCATTCAATTTCTTGTTGCTATCATACTTCGGGTGTTTGATCACCCTGAGAGGGATCTTCCTTCCTTTGCGTTTAAATAGAGTCCCAAACCTCCCGGTGTAATTCGCCTGGAGCAAATTTTGGTCATCGCCTCTGCAAAATCAAATGGGTCGAGATTTAGCTTGCTTTCTTTATCATAGACTTTTACTCAAAATGTAAGTATAATTAGTTTTTACTTTCAATTATCCATATGTTAGCATAGGGTAATCAAAATATTGTTTTCAGTAAAAAAAAATAATAGTTTGGATTTTTTTTTTCTTTCTTTCTTTTCTCTACGTTTTGAACATTCTGACTTCAAAAAGATGCCTGTCTGTGTACGTTGTCAGCATAACTCCCAAACGAATTGATCTGCGTAGTTTAATTTTAGTGAACGGGTTAGTGGTGGCTATGGCAACGGTAATTAAAGTTTTCGTCAATATTACAAATGAGCAAAAAAAAAAATATGTGAAAGAAACATGAAAAAATCATGCTTTTCAGCAATTTCTAAAAAATGGTTTTGAGGATTTTGATCAAAATCTTTACGGTTCAAAACATCTCCATCACCAAAATTCCAAAAAAAAAAAAAAAAATGCCATAAAGATGTAAAAAGTTGAATAACGAGTGTCTTTAACAAAGAATTATCTTCCTTTGAGTATAACTCATCAACGACCGTTTTATCCTACCCTGTGTTTCACTTACACGAAAGGATCATGTAAGAATTATCGAAAAGAACATCGCCAAATTCACCATTTGCGTTTTTTTTTTCCCCATATAAGAATTATAGTCAAACTGGCAATTTTTCAAATAAATGAAAATATGAAAATGGTAATAACAAACACTACTACTCATAAAATTTAAATATAGTGACTAGTATTATACTTAACCAAACATTGCATTTCAAATAATATACAGCGTGTCCCGTATAACCAGACCGACCTTTATTTTCGACATCGTTGGTCCTAGATGCTTAGTCCCAATTAAAGAAATGTTTTAATCGTTAAAATATTTTTACTGAATAGTTTTTAAGTTAGAAAAGGGGTTGGAATAAAAATTAGGGATAGTAAATATTTATATGGTCCCCAGATTCCCTAACTCATATTTAGAAAAATGTTGCCCATGAAAAAGCATTTCAAATAAAAAAACAATCGAATTTTATTCGACCAAGAGCCATGGTGTTATTAAAGTTCAAAGTTTTAAAGCTATTTGGGGGGCCCTTACATAAATTGAAATGAGAAAATATGGTTCTATCAGAATTAGGCCTGGGCGATGTTAACATTTCTGCATCGCGATATATCGGGAAGCAAACATCACGATGTCACGATACATCACGATGTTAAATATATATATTTTTTTACAAAATACTATAAAACAACGTTTTCATAACACGCTATGTAGCCAAAAGTTATGCTTACTTAGCTTTGCAACATTTTATTGAATTCATGTATGGAAGTTTATTTTAAATAACATGAGCAGCGACCGAATTACTTTCAGAGGGATACACAAAGGGTATAAGTGGGGTTTTTTTTTGGTGTAATCCGGATTTTTCAGATTCTCTATCTCAATGAAATTTTATTTTGTTGTTATCCACGGAAGGAGAGAAGGGGGGGGGGGGAGGACAAGTGCACTTCCTGGCGGTGCACATGTTTCTTTAGTTATTGGATATTCTTAATTATTAAATCAAAAACATACTTTATAATGAATACTTTATTACTTACTATATACAATATAACTATTAAACAATAAAAATAAAATTAATGCATAACATTTAAAATTCTAATGATCTTTATTTTGTGCCCAAAAAATCTGCATTTCAGTATTTTTAAGAAGCAATGTTGGATTGAGTAATTAATCTTATGGAAATAAACTTTATTCAAATCGTACAAACTGAAAAAGAATATATATATAAAACATTTATTTACTTACGAGTCAGAAGAGAAAATCCTTCAACGTAAATGGGAAAAAAATCGCTTATAAGTATTTAAGCAATCAAACTAGAGAAAGAACATTGATCCGTCCATGCGCTAGTTCATACTGACTTTGGCAGATATAACAAACCATCATAGTAATAAACAACCTGATTATCTTAACTGGGTAAGAACTAGACATAAATTACCACGCAAGAATACCACAATCCTCTTGAGTTAATATATAAAGCAAAGCTCTCAAAGGGTAAACATGTTAGATTAAAAAATCCTGAAGTTAATGTAATGGATTTAAAAATACAAAAATGTAATATTTTATTTCTTCCAAGTTAGGGGAAAAAGGATCAAAAATGAAACTCAAAAAGTTTAGGAAATACTCAATTGAATTCCAAAAATAGAATATCAAGGTCTTTTATCTGATGACAAATTAAATAAAAATCAAAAAGATTTTTATGAGTTGAGAGAACAACAAAAAAAATGTTCACACAATAAAAGGAATACTTCTTTCATCGAATCTCCAATATTATAGACTAACTGGCGCCTGAAAAACCACCTCGTAATTTCAATACTCAGCTGTAAAAACGAAATAGGAAATAAAAGTGTGACCTACAAAAAAAAAAAAAAAAAAAAAAAATACATCGTAAAATTGAATTATAATTTCAACATGTCATACGTGTTTTTTTCTCCTTGAAATGTGCACTTTTTCCAACTTTATTTTAAATTTCAAAAGCCAGGGGATGCAAAACCGAATGCAACATGTAATAAGTGATTAAGTGCGCGATGCCATCCATCTATGGCGTTTTGTTTCTATTAAATCATGGAAACATCGCACATACCGGATACGATTACCACAATGCCTATACAGCAAAAGCAAATGGAAATCGTCTCAAACGGCGCGGTGTAGCTGTTACACTTCATTTCTATACAGTCATGGATACACCGCGCATATGCAGGGAGGATTACTGCGATCTGGTGAAGAATCGTGTCTCAAACGGAGCAGTGTCGACGGTTTCAATACGTTTCTATAGTATTTAAGAAACACGGCGCATGATTCGTGGCATCATCGGTTCTTCGTCCTTGAAGTGCTAGGCAATGAGTGTATCGCGCTTTCGTCAAAAAAGATCGTGGTGTATCGGTTTAGGGAAAATAGTGACACCGGTTTGACGATGTTGATTTCACACCGGTTTTAGACGATGTATCGATACATGGCCCAAGCCTAATCAGAATAAGAAAGAGCTTATAGACAAGGTTTGACTATCGCCAACAAGTTGTTGGTCATTGCCTGAAGCATACTAATTTTTTACTAGCAACTGCTTTGAAAGAAAGAATTACAAATTGTACAACACATAGTAAGCAGCAAACAAACTTATAAACAATTGTAATTAAGTAATCTATAATAATAAAACAAGCTATGTGTCTGTCTGTCTGTCTGTAGCTCTGTGGATCTATAGAAACCTACTTAAAATTGGAATAGAGATCTGAAATTTTCAGCATAAGTAGTTTTGGTGTTCTAATTTTAAGCATTACAAACAGAATGTTAAAATTTTAATTAGTTCTTTTTTAATTAATTTTTTTAATTAATTAATAAATATGTTACAAAACGATATCTAATCGAGCTACAGCTCTGAAATTTTCAACATAAGTAGTTTTGGCCTTCTAATTGTATACATCACAAACAGAAGGTAAAAATTTTAATTAGTTATTTTTTAATTATTTTTTTAATTAATAAATAAATATATGTTACAAAAAGATGTCTAAAAGGGCTACAGCTCTGAAATTTTCAACATAAAATGTTTTGAAAAACTTTTGAAAAACAGAATTTTAAATTTTCATTTAGTTTATTTTCATTTAGTTTATTTTTAATTAATTTTTTAATTAATTAAATAATTAATTAATATTTTTCAAAACGATATCTAATAGGGCTACAGCTCTAAAATTTTCAGCGTAAGTAGTTTTGACCTTCTAATTGGACTTTAGAAAAACAGAATTTAAAATTTTTGTTGAATTCGTTATTAATTAATTTTTTTAATTAATTATTATATATATTACAAACGATTTCAAATAGGGCTACAGTTTTGAAATTTTCGACATAAATAGTTGTGGCCTTCTAATTGTATTTTGGAAAAACAGAATTTAACCCTTTTTTTTAAATTAATTAACAAATATTTTACAAAACGATTTTTAATTGGGCTACATTTCTAAGATTTCACAATAAGTTTTGGCCATCTAATTGGACTTTTGACTAAAAGAATGTTTTTTAATGTTTAACAATTTTAAGTTGTTTTTTAATTTATTTTTTTATTAATATTTTCACAAAAAACGACTTCTAATTGGCCTAGAGCTCTGAAAGTTTCAACATAGGCCGTTTTGGCCTTCTAATTTTGCTTTCCACTAAAACGTGTTAAAATAATCTTAAAGGGGTTATGTATTATTTTATTAAAGGGGAATTTTTGGTCTTGACAAGGGAGAGGCTTCTAATATTAATGCTTTAGGTAGCAATTAGATTTTAGTGAGTGAAGCCAGCTTATGCTTACACAGCAATGAGCCTTTCAGCGAGAGAAGCGAGCCTATGCTTGCATAGCAATGAACCTTTTAACGAGGGAAATAAGCCTGTGTTTATGTGACCATGAACTTTTCAGAGAACGAAGTGAGCTCGATTTTGCGTAGCGATAAACCTTCCTGTGAGCGAAGCGCCAAAGACTTGGTCCTATACACGAATGACAGATTTCCGCAACGCGAGGCTTCACAGCTAGCTAAAATATTGTACATGTTAAAATTTCGTAGTGAAGCACGGGTATTTAGCTAGTTTTAAATAATAACATAATCAGAAAGCAGCGCTTTTTGTTAACACAAACAAAAATAAAAGGTGATAGAAATGAACAAAGTGAAAAGAATACATAACCTCTTTCTTAATTACATGTGCTCGAAGCGTTTTCCTTCGAGTAAATACCTAAGCGCGCACGTATTCAAATTCATCTTCAATATTTTTCAGCATTACAGTCGAAATATACCTGACAGCAGATAAAATTCGATCCCCAAAAATCCCCAAAGAAAAAAATCTAAAGGATTTAGATCTGGAGATCTAGGAGGCCATTCTACCGGACCTCCATTGCCTATAATATTGTCTTGAAACATGTTGTGTAGTACTGTTCGGAAGGAAGCTGCCTTGTGGGGTGGTGCACCTTCCTGTTGAAACCACACCTTTTTAAGGTCTGCTAACACGACATGGTCATCCAGAGAGTAAAATAAAGGTCCCTGTAACAGGTTAACATACTTTTAATGTAGAGGCCACATTACTTACCTCTACAAAAGTTATTTCCTGTCTAAACACTACTAGGTAACAATTAGAAGAAGTTTGGCAGAATATAAAACACCACCAAAAAACATCGCCTAGAAAGATCTCAAATCACTACCTAGCTAACAGCTTCGTCGAGCTCATCTCCACGAACTGTTCAAGTCTATGTTGTCAAATGCTTACCAGTTAACCCACAGCCTGACGCAGGTTAATGTGGTTCACTGCACGCGATGAAGCTAGCTGATATACAAATGGCCTTCATGCATATATATTCGGAGCTTATCAGACTACTTAAGAAGACGGATTCGAGGATCACGAGGAGTGAACTCGCGACTTGCTGTTTCCATAAATACTTTTTCTGTTCTTTGAAAATATGGCTGCAAATAATTGTCTCTAATAAAAATAAATATTTTAAACTACAAATTCATTTTCAGTTAAGCTTTTTTATTGCTTTAAAACTGAGCCGCCAACTAGGTGGCCAGAAACTGGTTACCCGGACGTGATCCATTAAAGCGTATGCAGCTTTCATTGCGGGCGACGGGCCTCGATCGAGAGACCATTGGATATCGAGACAGATACTTTACTGCTGTGCAAAAGAGCACTCCAGGGTACAGATGCTTTATCTGTTATTTGAGGTCGCCACAACCTGTTAATGTACCAGCAAAAAAGAAAGGTCCTACTAAGGCTCCTTTCCATGTGCCACACTCTTTTCCATATATAACGGATCATCGTAGTTGATGCTACATGAGGATATTGACAAAACTGTGTGTTTTGCTAAAACTGCGTATTTTGCCAAAACTGTGTGTGGGACCAAAACTGTGTGTTTTGCCTATTTACTACCCCAGTTCTTGAAAACGTGCACTCATCAGAAAATAGAATGTTATTCACAAATGAAGAATCCAATTCTAGCTTGTTCATGATGAAATTGCAGAAATCAAACAGTATATTTTCATCCCCGGACAAAAACTCTAGCACCAATCGCGGGCGATAAGGATGTGCACCGTGTCGGTTTAAGACTCTCCACATGGGTTTTTGAGTATCCGCATGCTTCACTAATGTCCCTGACACTTAACTGAGTTAAAGATTTATAAAATTTGGAGGATAAATGACAAATTTAAGTACAATTTTAGGAATATTAGGGAGAAACAAAAATTTAAGGAATTATAGGAATTTTAGGGCGAATGCGACCCCTGCGCAACACAAGAGTGTGAATTTGTTCTGCATCGAAAGATTTCATTTTTGCTTTGATCGTACTTAGTTGAAAGATTTTTGTTAGTTTCAGGGAGTATAGAACCTATTATCTCTTTCAAACGAGTCCAGCATCAAGAATTCACTACAGATATTGATAGCTCGTATTCGTGCGTTTGATTTCAGAAAATGTTTCCAAACGCAATTGCTTTTTCTCTGTATTTCATTTTGTGCACAAGCCCTTCAAATATGTTAATGACCACGGCTGTAAAGTGGTATAAGTCACTAAATTGCATTTTTCATATCTCCATAAATATTAGTCGTACAAATTTCGATTTTGTTTTTAATGTTTTTTCATGGACAACATTTTTCTAAATATGAGTTGAGGGATCTGGGGACCATATAAAAATTTACAATCCATAATTTTTATACTAACCCTATTCCTAGCTTAAAAACTATTCAGTAAAAATATTTAAATGATTTAAAACATTTCTTCAATTAGGACTATGCATCTAGGACCAACGGTGTGGAAAATAAAGGTCGGCCACATTATACGGGGCACGTTGTATATTCATGTTTATTGGCTTCCCTACAACGTAAATACTATATTTTCTCCACAACAAAAAAAAATAACAGTTGCTATATTATTTTGAAATACTACAACATTTTAATAAATATGATATAATGAGAATAGAAAGTTATGTTGGCAACAGCAAAGATTCATAGAGAGGTATTTATCCATCTAAACTTTTACGGCAGTTACAATATGTAGGTAGGGAAAATTTTATTGTAAGATTATATTTTAAATTCAACGTGGCATTTTCCGTCTTTACTTCTAAAACTTGAGGTACAAAATGTGACTACCAGTTTTGTTGTATAGTTTAAAATGCGACATAATGCTATAATCGACTTTTCTGATGTTAAGTAGAATCTTTTATTTTAAACTTATGATGGAAAGATTTTTTTATTAATCAGTAGAATGACCGAATAAAAAGCACTTCATTATGATGTCCAATAAAACTAGAATATCTTAGAATGGATACTTAAAGGAACTTGAAGTGCAAAATATAATTGTAAATGCAGACAATCGTGGACTTACATGTGAAGGCAATGAGCAGCAGCTAATACAGCTGTATTCGATACAACAAAACCGGAGCAATGCGATTCTCTTTCTGACATTGCCCAAGTGAGTACAACCTGTTAAGAAAAGAGATAATATTTCATATTATTAAATGAAATGGGTCTCGGGAAATTGTGTTATCTACTTTGAATACTAATATGCTTTTGAACTCTTTTATTCAAATGTTTCAATCGATCGATTAAGTTAATGATTAAAATAGAGGTTATTTTACTTTCCATTTTACTCTACCAAAAGTATTCCTGTCTGTCAAACTTTACATATACGCTGATGATATCTGACAAAATAATAAATTAAATCAATTTAAATTTGGAATTTTCCTATTTATTAGGCGAGCTTAATCAATACAATTATTGCAGACCAGTTAATTAAAAACTATAAAGCATATCTGAAGAGTATTAAGAAAATTGAACATCTAACAAAAAAATAACACATTTGTAAAATACATAAGCAAATATATTAAACGATCAGCGAGAAAAAGCAGTGATATATAATTTTCTGCACGGATTCTTAAACCATCTCAATATTTAATGAAAACGCTCAATTTTATTTGATTGGGGACTGATTTGATTAGAGTTTTTTAAATATAGTTTATCAATACTTTTAAAACGTTGAAAATATATTGTTAAAAGAGCACATTATTTAAAATTTTTAGGTTGACACTTATTGCGACATTCACATTCAAAAGTACAGAGGTTAAACACAGAATAAATGTTTAATTTACGATTTTTTTTTTTTTTCAATCTTATGTAACCCAAAAGGACACATTCGACAATCGTAGACAGAAATAAAAGTTTTATATATTTATTTTAAAACAAAAAACACTTTCAAAATTTTTGAAGAGCAAATATATTCTCTCTAATTTATGCACAGTATAAATACTTTTTCTGTTGTTATAATTACACATTTTTTTTTTCCTTCTTTTTTTTTTTACCATAAAGTTGTGCACAAATAATCCGTATGTATTGTGATGAAAATTTTCAAATATGGAAAGAAAATTGTTACACAAACGTATTTTCTCATAATTAAAAAATAGAAATGTAATTCCTTATTTAACTGGAGAAAAAATTTGTACCAAAATAGGGGCATATAGATTTAATAAGTTTAACAGATTTGAAGTAAAATAACAGATTTCGTCGTATGAAACATTCATTTACAAAGTAATACACTTTTACATATTCATTCCACAAACTTTTTTCAGAATTGAATATTTGAGTAGTTTACAAACGATCGAAAATAAAGGAAAAATCTAAGCAATTTTTCTAATCTACTCACCATGAAAGGGAACATTCCCGGTTTAGCAGGTTTCCCATTTATCATTTTCGAAGTGTTTCCACTAAATGCTTTCTAAAGAACATGATGATGATATTAATAGTGAAAGTAGCAAAATAACATAAACATAGTAAAAGGATTATGGAAATGCTAAGAAAACAAAAGAAAAGTAATTAAGGTACTATCAACAATAAAACGATAATGGTAAATTAATTTTTAAACAGAAATAACAATCATAAATAGTAAAACAAAATTAAGCACACCTAATATTTTCGCTAAGAATTTTTTTACTGCTCCGTAAATAAGGTTCACCCTGATGGCAAGAGGAAAAGAGGAAGACCCAGGACAACTTGGCAAAGACAAATACAATCAGACCTTAAAAGGATTCGCGTAAATGGTCTAGAGGAAGCAAGATCCCTGGCAAAAGATCTTAGGGCATGGAGAAGTAGGCTTGATGCCTTATGCGCCAAATTGCGTGAAGAGCCTAAGTAAATAAGGGTCATATCTTAACGTGTGATAATTTCGCCCCCAAATTACATAAATGTAAACATGGAGAATGTTTGAAAAAATAATGGAGTGCTATTAAATTACATTTTTAGCTAGAAATGAAACCATTTAGAAAGTTGGTCTGTATTGGGGAGTAAAGATTTAAATTAATATCAATGTTTATCCTAAAATTTGCAGAAATTATATTTTATTGCAATTTTGTAGGTCAATAATTAGGAACAAGTCACAAAAAATATTTACACTAAACTTTTAATTTTCAGGTTAATTTAAATAATAGTATTGCTACTATTTTTTTTTTTTTTAATGGGAAACATATAGATTTTTATTTAGAAATTTTTTATTAGAACGAACACTTAAAAGTCTATCAATAAAATATTTACAAAAACTTTGATTGAGATCTTCAAAATTTAGGTATGAGGATAGTAATGATATGGATGGTAATGTCATTTCATCATATTAATGAAATGACATTGTCAAAATGATATGAGTTAAATATGCATGATGTGAATAAGACTGATTGTCGAATCCCAGAGTAAAGAATGATAGCTTTTTTTTAATTACAAATTTAAAACATGAGTTCATCCAACAAAAGAATAAATTGATGTGGTGTGATTGGAGAGAGAGGTTTATAATAGAAGATGTCGATCTCGTATTCTTCTAGATGCTCAAAATTACGAGAGGTACATGGCTGTGTTAAGCACTTTATAAGTGACAGAAATAGATAGGTGGAAGTTCCAAATCAATTTTCAATTGGTTTAACTGATCTTGTTTTAAAATATATGTGTTTGGTATATGAGGTTACCTGATCCATTCAACCAAATACGTATTTGCCATTCATTGGTGGATATTTTCTCATTAGTATTCACACAGAAAAGAAAAATTTACAAAAATCATCCGTCATCTTTGTTTTAGTAATTTATCAATACACTTTGGGTTGGTTTATTTAGATACTGTCTGCTGCTAAAACTATTTTGCACCGTAACATCTTTTGTACCTGTAGAATATCAAAGAAAAAAACCCTTTGGTGAGGCCTTCCAAGGGGAAATTGCTTCGCATTTTCATCTTAAACTCAATAAATATTTTATTTTTAGAAAATGTTTATATCATCATTGATCACAAACGGACAGAGCTGTTAGACGTATGAGTTAAACATACATGATGCGAACAAGACTGATTGTTGAATCAGCCACATTCTTCAATAGTTGGAGCAGATCTCGAATGGTTTCGCATATCGATTGTATGAATGCCACCTCCCACTTTCGAATTATAACTCCGCAATACTCTCAAGCGAAAAGCATTTCTAATATTGCTATAAGTATTAGGGTTGAGTGAAAAAATTCAAAGTTGAAAACGATTCGGCAGATTGTACAAAAGTTGTATTTTGCATTTTTGAATACATATTTTAATTTCAAATGATATCTTCCGGTGCACCGAGGCACTTAGAGTCTCTGAAAATGACAATTTTTCTGCACATTTTAATTAAAAGTTTAAAAATAACTGTCATTAACAAACTATCGGTGGGGGTTGCAAAACATATAATTTAAGTTTGTTAGTATACATGTTAAATTATTTCAGTTTTAAATAATAAATTTCGGTTTCCCAAAACATTTGAAAACTGCTCAAAAGTCAAATTTCTTGTAAATTCAGGATCAATATAAACTGAATATTAAGTGTGTAAAAAAAGTTAACAATATGTGTATGTGGAAATAAAACTAAATGAAAAGTGTCCCGAAGCAAGAGTAGCAGAAATATTTGAAGTTTTGGCCCAAAAAGTTGAATCGATATGGGTCAAAGCTTCTATTCCACTCATAAAAGAGTTATGGAAAAAAATAAAATCAATCATGACAAATATAGAAATGTGATGAAGCCATTTAAAAGCCTAACAACTAAATAATAACAACTAACCTTTCAGAGAAAATTTTAAACATTTAAAAATTAAATGACGTCGCGTCTATTTGATTCTTGCAAGAGTGTGGCAAATATATGATGTGAATGTAATAAAAGTCCTTTTGCTGAAAGACCATTCATGTAAGATCAATGTTTTGAAAGAAAAATGATAATTGGTGGAATTGATGCAATTGCAACAAAACAGATTGTGATTAGTTTGAAAAGAAAACAAAGTGAAGAAGCAAGCCGTGAAAGTAAAACGTTGAAACAAGTAAAAAAATCTACGTCCATCAAATCAAAATTCAACAGTAGTGGCAACAAATATCAACGTCTTCGACTGCAAATATTAGTTTCTCTCAAGTATTAAAGAGCTCGAACTGAAGAGATTGTACAGAAAGCAAAAAAAAAAAAATTCCGAGCAATGGCTATATCTTCGGTTCTAATTATCGTAGAATCTTGCGGTTTGCACCAAAATGATTTATTTACAATTTTCTATATGTATAGTGCAAACTTTTTTTTCTTAGGAGACTGCATACTAAATAAATTTCAATCTATCGTTAAAAATTTCAATACGAACCCTTATTTTTTATGGTTTTTTTTCGATTTGGAATACTTCGTTTACTCTAAATTTTAAATTTTCAGATCATCATGTTGAAAACACGCCACTTATGAACGAAAGTGTTTTGGCCGATCTTGAGGACACATTTCTTTAAAGCGAGGAAGAAGCAAACGTTTAGCGTGCTTCAAGACCTTATCTATTACAAGGTCCTTAAAGTGAGTTTTCTTACATTTTTGCTAAAATATTAAGAACCAAAAGTCAGAATGGAATGGAAAAAAATTCAAGTTTTTGACCATGATAATTATAATGGAAGCAAAAAAAAAAATACACGTTTCTATTTAAAACATTTTAAAACTTGTTTTATTAAGTAATAATTAAAAACTGTTTAATACAAAAGTTGCATGTTATTTATGTTTGGCCTTTTATAAACTATCTTTCGAAACAAAAATTGCTAAAATATACTAACTATTTAAGAATTTATGGCTAAAAAATTACATTTTCTTTTTAACATTAATTTGCCATTTAAATTACTAATCACTCATTGGAAAATTATGAAATTTGATATTTAGACGTTTTTTTGGATTTTTAAATCTAAACATGGTATAATATTATGGGGTTGCCATTGAACTTTTTAAAGTTTGGTTTAGTTTTAATATGTAGATGGCTCCTCATGATAAAAAAAATTATTTACTATTAATAAAGACCTTCCACGATTTACTACGGTACTTAACTTTTGTTATTTCATGAATTAGAATACAAGACATACCCATCGTTTGTGTATGTGTGTTTTTTTTTGTGTTTTTTTTTCCCTACATATTGTATATCTACTACTTTGTTCTTTAACAGGATTATACTTTGATGGAAGAAAAGATTTCACGAAAGTGCAAGTCAAGAAGGGTTGAAATATTATTCAAGTACTAAAAAGGATGAGCATTTTACACTTATTCAGGAGCCAGTCTCGTAATGTATCGGCCATGTTACTGTGTATCCTGGAGAAGCCAAATATATAATAGAATTCATAGTAAAATTTTTGGAAGTAAGTGGAATCGATTTGAATGAATTTAATGTAATTGAATGAAACAAACTTCAATACAGGTCACAAAGAAAGAGTAATGTGGTTTTTTTAATGTTCTGTTGTTCGATTCAATTGTCAGTGTGTGCTTGATGTTTGCATCTAATTTTAAATAATAAAAACATCCTTAAGAACAAAATGTGCGGAACATTTTATTTATTAAAAATAAATGCGAATTTATGCATTTAAGTATAAATATCTTTTATTTATTCTGATTGAAAAAAATTTGGCAACAGGAAAGAGTTTCAACAATGATCGATTAAAATTCTTTCTCTTACAACGTTACTAAACAATGCAACGTTGAATTGACTGTACCACTCCATAAAGAATGTATGCATTCACGTGCAATTATCTTTTATATATAACAATTAAAACAATTTTGGCAACAGGAAAGAATTTCAACAATTATAGATCAAAATTTAATATACATCGTTACAAAATGAGGCAGTGAGTGAGTGTGTCAGTGAATAAAGTAATTCTTATAATAATGATTGACTATTGGCCAATTCCATTGTTACGGGTGTGACGCATTGCACACATTTAGGGCTCTGCGGGGAGAAAGATATAATTTGGGAATATTTTTTCTTTTAACAAAAAGAAAGCAGTCTACTATGGGAAGCACCATGACGACTTTCAGTAATCCCAAGATATTGCTTACATTTTATAAAATTAAAAAATGTGTTGTTACGGGTGTGACAGTTTTTTTCCTCAAAAATCAACTATGTTAACTACACTTTCAATATTCTGTGAATTGATAGGTATTTTTCATTAACAATATTTTTTATATGAAGATGAGGTTTGAAACTTTGACTTTGTATGTTGTTTTAAATTTTTATATTGATAAATCTTCTAAGGAAATTTTTTAAAAACTGTGTTACGGGTGCGACACCTTGTTACGGGTGTGACTGCGTGCACGTTCACAAGCAGTTGACTTGTATTTAAAAGTTATTTTTGAAAAAGAAAATTATCAATGCAATTGCTTTTTACATAAAATATATTTAGGCATATTTGCCAATAAGAAATTATCATATTTCTATTTTGATAATGTTTTTTAATTATTTCTTTATGTTACAATACTAAAACTGCAATAGGTAGTACAACCTACTTAAACTGTATTTTGTCCACTAAACTTCAGCTAGAAATATTACATCCATGGTGTAAATTGTTTATCGAAACTGGAAATGGCCTCTATTGTTGACTAAGGTGGGAGGCTCAACTTTCATTACAACAGACACACTTTCGCATGATGATTCATTATTCTCGAGCTATATCCAGTAAATTATCCACCTGGATTCATATACTTGAGCATCAGTTCTGACTTATCCATGTCAACATCCAAGACTTCTGCTGTACCAAATGGTATAGCGATTAACGTGCTAGCTTCTAGACCGCGAGGTTGCGGGTTCGAATCCCGTGTAAGGTATGGGTGTTTGTAAATGTATGTTGGCTTGTCAAATGACGAATGTTTCAGCGCATTATATCCCTCGTGTTACTGACGGCGCCAGATAATCTAAAAACAACCAACCAACCAAGACTTCTGCATAAAATATTTTTGTATTCTTGACATATTTCGATCTTCCTTGAATTTGAAGGGATCTGGCTCCTCCTCCACCATAAAACATTGCAGGCTTCACGAATAGTATTTTTGCTGCAAATCTGATTCTCCCATGATTCTGTTTTTGAAAGACATGACATCTTTCATTCCAGGTTACTTTCACTTTCATCACTGTATTAAAAATTAATTATTTTGTAAATTATTTTTTGATTGACAAAACTGACAACTGTAAACATACTGACACACTGTGAAACATGTTTGGCGCCATCAGCAACTCCTCTGCAACAAGTTTTTTTTTTAACAACGATGACTAGGGGGCAAAGTTTTCTTGGTTTAGCAAAATGTTTTTCAAAACTTCGGTTGAATTGGTATGCTCGTCAGTATAATACTCATCTGAGCATTTGTTAATTGAGGATTCTTTTAAGTTTTAATACCTTCATTCTCTCTTATGTTAATTGTGATACAATCTTTGTCTTGTTTTCACTTCATTTTTTGCCTCGTAATCGCTTTCGCAAGATGCTTTCTTAACTTTCATGGGCCAGATTTTAACGTCTCCCGAAATTTGGTTACTCTTGCACGCGAAGATACAATTTCCCGCTATAGAATTTTATTTAATAATTAATTATGCACTGTAATAAAATTAGAGACGCATTTTATCATGAAGCATTGTGATTATATACATCTTTTTCCTATGCTTTCAGGATACCATATACAGTGCTGGCACTGTATATGGTATGCAATAAGTTATTACACATATAACGAATATACCTAAAAATTTTGCAATTAATGATCCAGGTTATGTCAAAAGTGCATTATATCTAAAACATTTACATCCTTTTTCATTACAGTGTATTATTGTCTGAAGTTTATTTGCAGATGTATTTAGAAATTGATTACATAAGTAGAACTTGAATTAACCGTCACACAGAGAAGCTCATAATGTCACACCCGTAACAAGAATAAAAGAAAACACAAGACAAATTAATTAATTTTACCAATACTACATTGTTATAAATAAGTCTAACTAAGAAAATTCAAAAGCAATTTTCAGTAACTCAAGTGTTTCATTTAGAAAATCAAACTTTTTTATCTTTTGTGTTACGGGTGTGACATAAAAATTGTTGATTATTAAAAAATATAAATAAATTATTGAATTAAATTGACAAGTTTAAGCTTTGTGTGTATTAAAGTTTTAGATATTAGCTCATAGAATGCACACAAAAATCACGAAAATTCTTTCATAAATGTAAAAAAAAATTGTGTTGTCAGATATAAATATAACTATGTTTATATGCAAAGAAAAAATCTGTTATTTCAAAATACATTTGATTTAGTTTTATTCTACAAAATTAAGATTAACGTATAAATTCTGAATCTATAGATTTTTATCTAAATTTTGATATATCACACTCATGGTTAGAATAGATTTTAAATTTTAGTCCCCATATACTGTTTTGCATGGAATGCACCAATTTATAATAAGGATTATCAATGCTGAAAGACGTTTTTAACTCAATGCATTGTCTTTATTTATAGTAATTACTACGATGGGTGTTGAAAAAACATGAAAAATCGTAGTCAGAAAGTATTTTTTTCAAAATTGTTTGAACCGTATTTGAGAATTCCTGAAATACCTTAATTTTTCAATGGTATGTACAGTTTAATTTCAAGATGTTTTTATAGAAATGCTAATTTTTACCACTATTTTGACCCACCTAACACTGTAGTTTTAAATATTTGAATTGCATTTATTTTAATTAAAAATGGGACAATAGGTGAGGAAAAGAATTTACCTGGTTGACTTTAATGCCTTCTATCAATATTATAAAATTATGGATATAATGCATTGAATATATATAACACTGTGAATGTTTTCTTAGAATTAACAGTTAGTAAATAAAAAGAATAGTTCCTCGAATTTTGTAAATTACTACAAAAAAGTTATGAAAATAGGTATCACATATCATTATAAATCTTGAATAATGAGTTACAACAATGGGGGCACGTTAATTAAGTTTGTAATACGTCATACTACATTATAGGACATTTAGATAATGCATCTATAATAAAGTGAAAAAGAATTGTAAAATACGGAATTGAGAATTATTACATAATTCTAGAAAGTCTGCACAGGCATTAACATTAAATCAAAGTCTAAAGTTTTCAAGGGACAAATAGCTTTAATCATTATAGTTCATATTTAAATAGATAAATTATGGTGTGATATCGAAAATAATGGAATGAATCATAAAAACAATTTTTTCTCCCACCTTACTGTTTATAACTTAATTTATACCCCATTGTGGAATGAAATAGGTGTACAAATTTAAGTACTAATATAATTTTAACACAAATGTTTATTTAAAATAATAAAGAAAGAAAGTCACAAAGAAAAAAGAACCCAATGTCAAACTACAGAAGGTCATTCGCAATTTATGGAAACAATTTTGCAATTTATTTTTACTTTTTGAGATAAAAAAAAAAAAATAAAAAAAAAATAAAAAAAATGACATTTTCACATTAATCGTCTGCTTCCGTAATTTTTTAATTGGAAAGTGAAATATTTGAATTAACAAATTATAAAGCCGTGTAAAAATTGCGGTCATTACATTTAAAATAAAGTATTTTTAATGTATTAAATTTGACAGAGGAAAAAACGTCTAATTGCAAGTGAAAATGAAAACATGACTTGTAAACTCACCTAAGATTGTTCATAATCAGACAAATATCAAGAAAGTGACCTTGGATCCTAAAAGAAAATCCACCGACACAAATAGTCTTTGTTTCGAAACTAGGAATATCTAATATCATTGTAAGTAAAATCATTCATAAAGATTTGAAGTAAAGCAGTTCAAATCTAAATTTCATCTGCTTTTAACAAAACATACTGCTGAAAGAAAAAATAATTAAAAAAAATTATATAAGAAAACACTTAGCTTCCGAAAAATCGACATTTTTGGTAATAAAATAAATAAATTTTCTATTGATGAACTAACGGGAATAGCCATTCAAAATGACTTCGTAAAACTCGCAAAAGCTTATCCATGGCAATTTTTTTCACTATTAAATAAGTTGGATATTTCTGTTAACCATGAAATATATTTTAATGCTATCAAAACTCCCCAAAACAAATCATATAAAAGTAAAAATATTTTTATACTAAAAAAATACGTCCACGGCTTTGAATTGTCATTTTCGTGGACTGTCACCTCGGGATTGCTTGCTTTATCTGTATTTTAATTTTACTTCATATTTCCTTGATGTCTAAATTTATTTATTTTTAGCTATCAGGTATGTTAATCTTTGTTATGCCTAGACATAAAAAATTTATGAGTAGTAATTTTATTAGAATTAATATAATACCTCTTATCGTAAGATTGACGTGTCATATCCGGGAACAGTAGTTTTTAGTTCTTTCAACAGCTTGTTTAGTTATTTTTTCCAAGTGACACAAGTCAGCTGTGATATTTGAAAGAAGTCTAATGTAACCATTTTGGTTCCAATGCATATTTTTTACACCATTTTGAAATTCAAAAATCATATTTTATTATTTACATGGGAAATAAGTGCTACTATAAAGATCATACCATGATATATGTGATCAAGATAAAATTCGTTCAGAATAGTAAACATTTATTATTAATTACTTATTCGATATAGTTAGTTGCACAGATATCAATTTATTATTCACATAACCTTTATGAGAACATATAAACATTGTAATTCCATTAATTAGAATTAAAAAAAAAATAACAAGGAAATCATTATGTCCGTTAACGTCATATCTATGGAATAAATATGGACGATCTCTATTCAGACGATCTCTACAAATGTTATTATTGAATTGTAACTGATAAGTTTTGAAAGAGGATATTTTAAGCATTTAATGATTTGAATAACTTTTTTTTCTCTGTTGAAATGTTGCTTTCTGTGAAGAATTACCCGTTCATGATAGTTTCAGGATTTTGTTACAGTGGAAAATTAAAAAAATAAAAGTAAAGCCAAAATTAAATCATTCTAATATCAGCAGTATGTTTTCGAACCAATTTTTGAAGAAGAAACACCTACTTCATATGCAAAGGACATTAATAAAGTTGACCTTCATAAGGAGAATGCTTCTAGTCATACCTTTAAATCAACTGTCGCTTATTTAGTAAAAAAAGAATAAAAAGCAGGAAATAAAGTGCATCCCATTTAATAAAATACCTGTAAAATCACCTGACGCCTCTCCGATAGACTTAGTTTATTAAAACAAGCTTTAAGAAAACGGCATCCAAGAACACTGAACGGAGTTTGGAAAACGGCCCAAGATGAAGAGGGTAATATTACTAGGAGTAAGGAACATTGCACAACTTTCAATTACACTTAATACTGGTCGGTGTATTTAAATTTGCCTTGAATTTATTTATGGTGTTGGTCTTCATTTTTTCATTAATTTAATAGAATAGCCTGTTTAGCTATATAATTTTGCTAATAATTATTTCTTTGGCCCAAGAAAATAATAATTATAATAATAACAACAACAACAACATCAACAATAATAATAATAATAATAAATTTAAAATAAAATTTTAAAAATTTAAAAAAAAAACTGACAAAATTACCAAATTGGCGTTATGCCTTTCTATAAATATTGAATTACCCTTTTTTTTTTTAAGTCTAACAGAGGATAACTAATCTTGATGGACGATGGACAAGGAAAGAAAACTTTGTGTTACAGATATTCGTTTCTTTTTCCTTCGCCTTCATTGCATTTCTATAGGAATTTCAGAGGTGGGGATGTTTAAAATACTTTAAAAGGCATTACCACAGCGATTTTTACCAAAACCATTAGAAAAGTTTTCGGCAATTGCTGAAGAACATAATTAGCATAATGGCAGCTAACTTTGACGCAAGTGCAATTTTGATGAAAACCTTAATGACCCGATTATGAAAACATTAATAACCCCATGGCCACAAAAACCTGTATGCAAAAGTTGAGTATTGTAGTGTGAGTTATTCTGACCACGGAACAGAAACACAAATATTTCTTCTAAACCACTTATTTGAAGTTTACTTTCATGGAAAAAATCGAGCTAGAGCTGTTATCAAGAACCATGGCTCTCAGATAGAAATAAATCGCAGCGAAAAATACGGCATTTATACAAAAAACATAACTATCAAAATCGTTTCCATAAAGAGAAGAAAAGCCTTCTGTAAAATAATTAAAAAAAAATTGCAAATTCTTAAATAGAGCACAAATCTTAGTTGTTTTAAATTGACACTAGTATTATAATAAAATGTTTAGATATATTTCTTCCAAGGACTGTTAGATTTGAGATAAATAACTGCAAATTTAAAAAATTAAAGTGCATGGTGATCCAAATCCAACAGGGCACTTTCAAAACTAGGGGTGGAGGACATCGCACAACTTTCAATTACAGTATAATAATGTACAGTATAATAATGTCAATTACAGTATAATAATTTGACAATTAGTGTTATTACCATATTCATATTTTCATTCATTTGAGAATTTGGCCAGTTTGGCGATAATTCTTACATGGAACAAAATAAATAAATGAATAAATAAATGAATAAATGAGTAAATGAATAAATGAATAAATGAATAAATGAATAAATGAATAAATGAATGAGTGAATGAATGAATAAAACGCCAAACTGGCGAATTTGGCGATGAACTTTTCGATAATTCTGGCATCACCCGTTCTTGTAAATGAAAAAAAGGAGAGAAGAAAAATAGTCGTTGATGAGCGATGCTCAAATTAAGAGAACTCTGGGCTAACGACATTCGTTTTTCAACTTTTTACACCTTTATAGCATTTTTATGCTAATATTTCTAATGGCAGCTCAGGGGAGATCATATCTCACACTAAAAGTCCACTCCGTAAGTTGCGTGATTTTTAATATAAATGCATCTGTACAACTGCACACTAATGGTACTCCATTATTGTTCATATGCCCCAACTGTACACTTTGCATTTCGATTTGCGTCTGAGTTGTTTTCGATATGTTGTATATTGATTTCTTTTTGATGTGAATTTCATGTGTCTATGCTGATCCACTGACAAGTTATTAGGGGAATTATCCTTAATTTACGGACGTGTTTGCATGATTTATATGGAATACGTAATTGTTAGATTAACATTTTTGATAAAAAGCAAAATGATTAGTTTCATAAAAAAATTAATATGCTATCCATATGCTAACAACCGAAATGGTTAATAAACTTTAAGGTTTGCGATTTCAAATAAACGTAAAATTACATCAAAATTGTTACTTATATGCATTATTTTAAAGAAGTACACAGAGAAATCACTGTTATAATTGCTGTACTCGATGAAAAAAATTGAAGTATAAATTAAATAATTCAAACTTCTTTTTAAAAAAAATTATTTTGTTACTAACATTTAATAATAAGCGATCAATTTTTTTTAGAATCTTTTTATTGAACATTTAGCAAAAACAGATGTAACTATATAAGAACAATATAGAACGTTCAAAGTATCAAATCTAATTGTCAATGCCATCTGCCATTGATTATATTACTGGAATTTCCAACAAAAGCTAATCGAGGGTTGGGCGATCTTTTTGATGTGATAGCAGCTGTTATCTGTAAACCATTTGCATACAATACGTGCAGTAAGGACTGAACCGAGCTATTTAAAAACTAACATCCTAACCGAATCGCTAACATAATAGGCAGAAAAGTCTTCTTTGGAATAATTAGCAGATGTTAACCATTTAATAACTTTTTCTTTGTTAAAAAACATCTTGATGTCACTAGATCAATCCAATCTATTGGAAAATGTCCGAAAATTCATAATCATATTGTGTATAATATGAGGCCATTTATGCACTCCTGCTTTATATCATCCCAGAATTAACAAAACAAATAAATTATAATAGCATCTCTGATCATAATTTATTATTATTAGTGTTTACTAGAAGAAAAGTATAAGTAAGTATTGTTCCTATAAAAGTTAATATGAGATTTCTTTTAAAGCTAAGGATATATCCACCCGTTAAAATAAATTCCGGCATTTCATACAACAGCCTTTTCAACTTCATGTCTTCAGTCGCAATTCCAAGAAACACTCGACATTCCACCTTCTTACAAAACTCTTCTTTCAACTTCGCCAATTCAATTGGAATTTGACCTGCCATCCATATAATGGCAATTAAGGATGCTGTCGAAATGCCAACTGTGAAAACTGAGTCGATTATCATCAGAATATTCATATCGGTCACGTTATACATGACAAAAGATCCAATAATACTGCAGGAAGCGCCAAAGTTTGCCACACAATTCAGCAAAGATATCAAAGAAAATACTTCTTGGATCTTATTCAGTATTTTCATTACTTTTGCATTTGATGTAAGAATATCTAATTGCGCAGAGTACGAGAAATGACTCGGAGGAAAATTCTGAATTTCGAGAGTCAATCTTTGAAGTAATACACAGCACTGGTGGCATAACTTGCAAAACAGCAACGTAACTAAATTGTTGAAGGCAGGATATAGAAACAGCATAAAAGAACTTTTGATAAACACCACGATGCATCTTAGTGCTTGGTTGGGTATGAACAAGTTATACGAGTAATATTTGAAATTTGCAACAAGGTATTCATTAGAAGCTGCTATGGAAAAAAAAGTTCCATACAAAAATGGTATACTACAAATGATACAGAATGCTATATTTACGACTCTGCAAGAATCTGGAAATTCAGAAATGGTTCGAAGTTTACATTGCAAATTCGACAGTGCCTTTCTTTTCCGACGCATGGCCAACCAAGACGCGTAAGTTGATGTTAAAGTAACCATGTAAGACAACGCTATTTTCCATTGACTTGCCACACTTGATGAAATTAACGTAATTAAAAAGTCAAAATAAGCTAGTGTCATGTAGATGTGAAAAACCTTGGATATGATTCGCCGGGAAAGGGAATTATTATTGGATTGTTCTACGAAATAGGTCCATTTAAAAAAGCATACAAGTAAGTCATCCTTGTTCTGCCATGGGGGCTTATCCTCTTTGTTGTATAACATTATTCGTAATAAATTTCTTTAATGGTAATGTAGATAAAACTTAACACTCAAAGAAGCTTACTTCTTCCTCTTCTAAATACTCTATTACTTCTTTACAATTAATTTTTGACCTAAATTCTTGCTTTCTGACGTCAATATTTTATAATTAAATCTCTTATTTATTACTTATACAAATTGAAATAAATTGTGAATCACGAAAGAATTAGAAAAGCCTGTATCGATTGTTAAAACAAATTTAATTGTTTTCGTTGACACTTTTATAACCCAAAAACGTCCAACGATACATTAAGCGGAATACAATAGCTAAGATAAGTGAACCCAAGCAATAGGAAACTAAATCGATTTTCTACTATTTGAAGGACTTTATCATAGAACAAGCTTCATTGCCTGATATTAAACTGTCTACTGTAGCGGAAAAATGATTGATGTAGGTATAATTTTGATGCAAAACAAGCTATAGAAAAACATGCATCTAAACAAGCTATATAAAAGCATGCATCTAAACAAGCTATACAAAAACATATATCTATGCAATTATAAGCAATACGAGCGAGTTTCTCTTTACCTCGTTTCGAGCACGAGACATGTTACCGAGACTTTGATTTTTACTATAACGATAACACACGGCATCTCCACTTCCTTTCCCTCCCAGTTATGCACTTTACCGAGTTAATTGCTTTTATTAGAATGAAATATGTCTATAAAGCAAAGGTGGTCTGATGAAAACTGCAGTCCTTAAAAGGAAACAGCTTTTCATATAATTGGTGTTAAAAACATTACATTGTGTTTACATTGTAAAAGTAAGAAGTAAAGCAAGTTGAAACTCGTTGATTTATTTTTTATAATTCAGTTTTAATTTATTTCACATTTCAGATATATTTTACGAAGTAAGTTTAAAAAAAAAAAAACTGCTTGAAAATCAAGCATTATCAGCCAGGGATCACCGTAAAAATTCGCAACATTTCGAATCCTTTGCTTTTGAGACAAATACCTACAGATTTATTAGTTTCCCTTGACTGCAAAAAAGGCCACCAAGACTACTAATAAAATTTTAATGAGAAGTTTTTATAATATTTTTGATATTATTCTCACATAAAGCGAAATAAAATGGTCTGATACCATGTTTCGGTCACAAGAGAACACTTTTTATTCCCAACATCAACACAAAAGGAGAGATCAAAACAACTTCAATCCCAAACACAACTACAGACATAGGTACTGCAAGTATAGGTAAAAATCGAGGAAATATCTACAAAACATACAAATCCAAAGGAATTCGTCTCGAATATCTTCATTTGTCGACTTTAGTTGTTTTGGATATTGTTCCAGCTAATAGCTTAGAATCTAGCACAAAAATTATCACTCGTCCGAGATCAAACGACTTCCATGAAAATGACAAACCTATCCACTTAATTTACATATAAAAATGTAATATATAGAAAAAAATTAATTCTACAAGCTTGGACATTTGCCTCTTTTTTATCCGGAACTTTCAGCAATTTTTTTTGTCGGGGAGGGGGGTGGGGAGCAGATTCATATACTCTTTTAAATATTTGTTTGTGTGTGGATACAATATTAAACAATCTATTACATAGATCGAATTGAAATTACACCGCAACGACATTATTAATATTGACTTAAAACTGAATAATGGCCGACAGAGGACATCTCAGTAGAAAAAGATGTTAATAAGTCAGAGTTTAGAAGGTTATTTTAAAGCTGGTTTGCGTAATACTACATTTCCGATTATTGCATTGGAAGGAACACCCAACAGATTTAACTTAAAAGAAGTTTCATTTGCGTTAAGAAGTTTACTTTTTAACTGAACGATCGTCTGCATTCAATGATTTCGTTTCGAAATTTGAAATCATCAGAAATTATTGGTACGTATTAATTGCATCTAGGTATACTTGAAATTTTCTCATCATTAAAAATAAGAAAACAAGTTATGGAAGTTTTATCATCTAAGCAATTGGGAAACCTTATTAAGTTTAAAAACAAAAAATCTAGAATCTTTGAGATTACAAAAAATAAAGTTATGTAAGCTGGATTTCACAAAAAAAATTCAAACAAATTGAACGTCGAGATGGATGAAGTGTGTATTTCGCATTTCTTTTATTATTATTATTATTATTATTATTATTATTATTATTATTATTATTATTATTATTATTATTATTATTATTATTATTATTATTATTATTATTATTATTATTATTATTATTATTATTATTATTATTATTATTATTATTATTATTATTATTATTATTGTTGTTGTTGTTGTTGTTGTTGTTGTTATTATTATTATTATAATTATTATTATTATTATTTTATTTTTTTTTAATTTGCAATGCATTAAGGATGTATGTGTCAGGCTAGCTACTTAAACTCCATAATAATTAAAGACTGATATTTTATCTCAATAAGAAAACATGTTATAAACAAAAGCTAAAACTTTAATTTAGAGCCAAATATCAAAAGTAACTTTTCTTCGTGTAAAACTTAGTTAAACATTGTAAGTGGACAAAAATGTCCTCACAAGATAACAAATTGTTACAATCTGACAACAGTTTCGTTTGATAAGCAAATAGTCGTTTCAATTGTTACATTTTTAGAATTAATTAATAACATCAGTGGTCTTTCTAATTATTGTGAGTCAATTTACTTTTCATTTATGCTATCTATAGCATGAATTATTTACCTAAAGGTATAATTTTTATTTTATTGTTATTTTTACTTTTTATTATTACTTCAAATTACCATCATATCAATAAGTATAGATACTTTATAATGTATTATAGAACGGGCATCAAAGAAAGAACATTGTTTTAGTTTTTTGTGGTTAAACTTTAGTTTGAAATATTAAGACGTCCATGTTATATTTGTTTGGATATGGATAGACTTCGACTTTATGAAGCGAATATCCTTCTTAAATTTCACTCTTTCTTTATTTCTTCAGAATTTATTACTATTTTTTTTTTTTTTTACATATATCTCTTAATTTGTTAAAGTTTATCCTTTAACTCTTGAACAGGTTAAAACGACAATGTATTACACTAGCTTTATACTTATTATACATAAGAAATCACTCGAGAAAATTATACCCTGCATCTCTTTTCAGTGAATACTTGTATATGAGGGTCATAAAACTTATTTTACGATAATAAAGGTATTTTATATGAAGAGGATTTTATGTATATAAAGAGACTTTGATGTGTATGCTAAGTAAATGATGTCTATGAAGAGACATTAGACATATATGTAAAGACTTTAAAATGTTTGATGCTAATTGGATGTATCCACTTTGATGTATATGAAGAGGCATTGATGTATATGAAGAGCTTTTTGAAGTATATGAAGAGGCTTTGATGTGCACAAAGAAACGGTTTTAAAAAAGACCCTTTACTTTCTTTTAAAGATGTTAATTAGACAGAAGAATCTTCGAGGTATATGAGGAATAGAGAAAGAATCAATAATTTGTATGGTGAAACCTTTTGAAGGGTTCGAGTTTGTTAGAGATATGAAAGACACTATGCTTATGAAATTTTAGACAAATAGAGAGAAAGCTTAATATCTCGTGGTTGATTCTTCGACACCATCCACTTTATTGTATGCTCTTGAATCCTTACATGCGGTCGATATTTATGCCAAACTCCTGGGAAACAATGTTAATCGGCTTGGTCTGTTCAGACCGTAAACCTGAGTTCCCTGGCAAGAGGGTACGCTGATCAGAGATGCAAGGTCACCACAGGCTGTGTCCGGAACCCATCAGTCGGTGACACACCTTCCTCTGAGATACTTCCAAAGCCTGGACTAGTGGCTTCGCCTCAGAACGTGTATCTATCTCTCGTTGAGGGATCTCAGCCTAAATAGCATAACTCCCAAATTCTGAAGTCACCGAGTTTTTTATTAACAATAGCTGAATAGGATTAAAGTATGTAGTTTTAGAGGGTCTTATTATTATTCTCTGAATCAAATCCTCAAATTCCTTTTTCACCCGTTTTTAAGTTTCTCTGGATAAGGTCCTTGTAGCTCAACGCCATGCATAACATCATCCGATTTTACTTCTACACTTAAGAAGTCCTAGTAAAGATCATTTCCTCTACTACTCTATGTTACTTCTAGCCCATTGTATTTAAAAACTAGTTGAGTATGTATGAAAAGGATCACTTATTGAAATGCCATAGATTAAAAACTCGAAAATAGCCTATTATATATTTTATTTTATATTTGAAATCCTTATGTCAATGCCGATAGAGTGGCTCCACCTTGTTTTGTATGTTGCTTTTTTAATTTTCATTTATAATAGATAGAAACTAAATGAAAACAATTTATGTCATTTCATTAAGTGATCTTTTTCGTGTCTACACGCTCAATATCAAAGTTTTATACAGAGCCGTTTCTAAATGCACTGGGCTAGAAGATTGTAACATAGCGAGTATAGAGAATGATCCTTACTGCGACACCCTCTTAAATTTGAGTTAAACAGTTGCAGGAATACAGGTAATTATTCAACGTTACGAAGTTTCTTCATAAACCATCGTCAATCCTAAAATAGAGTCGGAACATACAGTCTCTTTAGTTTTGAGTTATGCAGAATTGTTTACAATCTGACAATTCTCAGTAGTATCACTAACAAGTAAACCGAATCATTCTAAAAAGTCAGCTCCCAAAATTTAATCTGACGTATTCACAATAAAAAATTGTCTACGGGAAGCGTGTAACACAGTCCAAAATCCATTTCTAAGTTGTTGGTTTTTTTTACAGTAGCATTGGTTTAAATGATTTGCCACCTAAAGTATTAATTCCGTGAGTTTACAGTTTCATAACTATCTTTTTAGGAAGGCAATTACATAATATTATATTATTTTATTGATAACTTTGAGGAAAAAATCGTAAAACTATTTCAATTTCGCGGAATTTTGCTTCATATTTTTATTATTAATGAAAAATTAAAATTAGGTTTTCTTAACTAATGATATTTGATATTTATGAAAATTCCATGCCTAAAACATCAACTGCATCCGATGAAAAAAGTCATACTTTGAATGTGTGACCTATCATGAACTAAGAAAAAAATTAAAAATGAGAAATTTTTTTCATAAACAAATTGCTTTTGTATCCCAAGTAAAGAAATAAAATATAGTCTGCTACTGTTAAAATACATTTTTTCTAAAATATTTAAATCAAGTAAAAAAATTTTGAGAGATTTCTGATAATTTAATATATTTTTTTTAGATTTGATATTAACTAAAGTGAAAATCATGTTATTTTGTTTTTTCTTATTGAGTTGATTTTTTTATGAAGTGAATATCCTTTTCTTAAATTTCACTCGTTATTTATTTCTTCAGAATTTATTATTATTATATGCTAACTTCTAAAAGTGTATTAAAAATTAAATTAAAACTCGGTAATAAAACTTTAAAAAAAAATTTAAAATAAATGTGGAGATGAAGGTACCTGTAGGGAGAAAGTAACGAGACGGGGAATTGGTCTCTTAGTTTATTAGATTAACATATTAACAGAGCTTAATGCACGCGTGATCTGTGTCACACGCAGCAGATCTATAGAAAATGTGTGATGGAGAGAGTTATTGTGTAGTTCTGCTCCTTCTCGCCAGAGGGCGTTGCAATTATGAGAGGGAAGAATGGCTGTTGGTTCCCACAACCCGGTCATCCTGAAAAGTTTCTCGTCCTCGAGCACAAGTGCTAATGCTAAATACCATGATTAAATAGTTAGCTGAAATGAAAGAGACTAGAGGTCTGCGATATATCGATACAACGATATTTTTATCGATATTATATATCGATACAAAAAATATCGATAAATGTCACCGATATATAGATATTTTCAAACATTTTTAGTTTTTAGATGACTGTTTTGTAGTGCCATGTGTTTTTTCGATTTTCTTTATTCCCTTTTCAAAAAATTCCGAACTAAAGTTTGGACTTGGCTGGGAGGCATTTAAAAGTAGCACCCCAAACAAAAAGAGTATAGTTATTTCACCAAGCAATAAAATGAGCCGTCTAAAATAACTACATTTATGTATATACTAAACTTCAAATTAACTTGACATCACTAGACGGTAGATCGTCACAGTGCTCATAGGCAATTTATCCATTTTGGTGGCATGAAAGCATAATGTTCGCCAAACCATATAGCCTTTTGTTCGACAAACGGGATTGACAGGAATACTGTATCAGCCCATTCCCTTTTCATTCTCCTTCCGTCCCACAAGAAAAATCAGGCTAGGAAACTCAGCCCAGCAACCCTGTAGAGAACAAAAGGCTATAAGGTTTGGCGAGAATTTTGTCTTCACTCCGCTAAAATGAATGAATTTCCTATGAGCACGGTGAAGATTTATCGTCTAGTTATATCAAGTTAAGTTGGAGTTTAGTATAGTTATTGTTTCAAAATATATAAAACTCCGATGAATACCGCGAACAGGGGGATTCATTTATAGATAAAAACATAATGTAATGATAACTAAGATCATAAATAAGTATTAAGCTATTGTGTTTGAGTTTGTATTGCATTTAGCTCTTTTTTAATTTTTGTTCGAGAATAAATTCAAACCTGATCAAGGGATGAATGGCTTAATTTTCTGTGTTATGGTTTTTCATAAAATGACTGTGCATTTTGTAAGAAGCAGGAAGTTGTACCTCTTTCCCAAATTTTCCCCTAAACTTCACCACTTTATTCGTTCCAATTATGTAAAATGAGCAGATTTCATTAATCAAAAACTCACTATAGTTAAATTCGAAAAGAAGAAATTATTCATTAAAAATGTCAATGCCTGAGACAGAAATGATAATACTAAGTGTAACTGATTTAGACTCATGGGCTGCGAAAATCTAAAACCTAGCCTAGGTGCAAGTTATGATTATCATGCAGTTCAAATTACATACTTTCCACAAATATTAATTTAATTTGAATAAAAATAAGCAGTCTTCCTTTATAAATACATAAGATGAATGTCAGACTAGTACATGGAGCAGACATTGCATCACTGTACCCATTAGGGTGGATCGAAAAAAAAAATTGAAATCTTCAGAACATCAGCATAGTAGAAATTATATTAATAAGCAACTGTATAGTAACTTACATAAAAAGAATCTTGTAAATATATTAAATGTAAATAAATATCCTTATATTAACCACTAGCATTGATTCAGTGTGTATTTCTTTATGAGTTTAATTACTAATTGATCACGTACGTTACAGCCTGAGAGCTATGGTAGCTACTCAACACTACCGTTATTTGCCGTTTTCATATTTCTACTCGTTGAAATAAAAATGACCAATTTGACGATATTTTTTACTATAGTTTTTAACATGGGGGGGGGGGGGGTGAACACCTTCAAAATGGAGAAATTGGCGATGTTATTCGATAGACCTTACATTGTCCTTTCTTGTGCATGAAACTGAAAAAAATCTATGCTCAAGTGCAGAGAGCTCTGTGTTAAAGGCACTAATTTTTAAACTTGTTAAGCTTTTACGATTTTGACGAAAACCTTAATGGTAGGGCTCATGGCCACCCCTAACCCGGACGTCAATTTTGAAAATAGTAAGTCCATTTTTTCGTGAGTTATGTTGACCAATTACACACAGACTGACATTGTTTCTGGACTACTTTTTTGAAATCAGGATGTTCCAAAACGTGAAGGAAAGCAAAGAAAATTGGATTTTATCCCCCCTTTTTGATCAAATGCTATACTTTCATTACCCTATGCAAACATATGGGTAATTCAAAGTAAAAAGTAGTCAAATTACAAAAAGTAATCATGAAAAGTAGAAATTTGCCCTGAAAAACTCCGTTTTTGGCAAAACTGAATATCAAATTAAAAAAATCATGAAATATGTACGATATCCATATATCGATACTTTTGATCGATTTTTCCGACCTCTAGAGTACAGCGCTCTAAAAGATCATCTAATGCTAGCCTTTGGTAGATAGGTAATATCTTCTACAAATGGGATTCAGAAACAGGAGTACCCACATTATTCTTGTGGCATCCAGGTTTCATCTTGTTGGCTACTGCTGATTGGAAAAAGCAGCAACTGTCTTTACCCTTCGAACACTTAGAATGCTGTGGTTTGCTGTCGGTAGAAGTTGCAAGAAAAAGTGTGGCAAATATAGCCTCCTTCATTCTCTTTGCGTTTCCTTTATTCCTTATAATCGCGTTCTTGTAATAATTGCTTAATTTTCTGATCTTTTTCTCTGTCAAGCTGCCATACTTTTTTTTACACGTGGACTCGCCTTTATTGTTCCACACTTGAACACATTTTTTAGTCCAGTATACAGTCGTTTACCCACATGATTTATACACTCTTCTTTTTTTATCACCACATCACTTCCATAAATATTCGCAGCTGTCAGTGCATTGAATTCCTTTGAGTCGCTATCGGACATTACTGTAGTGTAGCAAAGTCCCTTTTCTTGGGATCATTTCCACAATTGCAGAGCCGCGAAAACTTCCATAGCATCAGACGATCCAGAGTGATTGATAGAGCACACCGACTGGTGAGCCGCATACTAAATTGAAAAGTCGGCAGAACTTTCTCCCATAGTTGTTTTAGAAGCAAACCTGTCATGACTAAAGAAATCATGTGTATTCTGTAAAGAGGACGTGTCACTCCTACCTTTTCCTAAGTCCATTTTTATGGTTCCTTTTACATAAAATTTAAGAACCAAAGGAAAATGTATTGTCAACAAAGTAGGGTATTTCATAATGAATGAGACAAAAATAAAGAACATATGTGAACGCTGTAATTAATTTATTTTAATAATTCAAATTCGCCGTGAAACTGCAATTCTCCAAGTTTCTTTAGATGTTCCATGTGTGCCCCTCCGGTGAGAAGTCAAATGTCTATGTGATATTCCGTTTTTTGCCACAAATAGAATATCCCTTGTTAACGAGTTCAACAAGTCAGTTATCCACTGCTTCATTTCCTGTAAGTTCTAAATTAAAGTGTACTTAAAATGCTTTATTCAATTCTAAATGTTTCGGAAAGGCCATAAACAAAAAAAAATTCCGCTCAATACGTTTTTTTTTTTTTTTTTTTTTTTTTTTCTAATTTGCAATCAAAGTTCCTCTGTTACACGTTGGCGAAAAACGATTCATTCGGCTCGAATTGAATGTGACGTCAAGACTTCCCAAACATCTTAGCTTGAAATGCGGCATAGTAAACCAGTTTTGAAAGTTTATCGCAAATCGCGCAAACCTGTACGGGATATGACAATGGTCTACCAACACCAAATATTTCAACGCCAACTAATTGGCATAAACCTCACGATAACCATAGAAACGGAAAGAAGCTTTGACGTCAAAAATTTTGTTGAGTGTTTTGATTGGACTGATTTTGGTTCGGATTGGGGGCATTTTCTTTTCTAATATTTAAATAACCAATTTTTTTAAAGAACTTTTGTTTAAATATTTGGAATCAGAAAGAAATTCTTCATGATTATAAACTAATTTCACTCGTTTTTAAAAAATGCAGGAATAGACAATTCCCGCCTTATTATTATTATTATTTTTATTATTTTTAATTCAATTCTAAATGTTTCGAAAAGGCCATAAACACAAAAATTTCTGCTCAAAGCGCTTTTTCTTTTTTTTTAATTTGCAATCAAAGTGACCTTGCTAGACGTTGGCTAGAAAACAATTCATTCCTTTGGCATTGAATGTGTCGTCACGGCTTAGCAAACATCTTGCCTTGAAATACAGCAGCGGAAACCAAATTTGCAAGTTTCTCGCGAATCACGCCAACCTGTACGGAATGTGGCAATGGTCTATTAAAGCCAACTATTTCAACGCCAATTATTTGGCAGCAACCTCACGATAACCATAGAAACTGTAGAAACCTTGACGTCACGTATTTTGCTGAGTGTTTTGATCGGACTGGTTTTGGCTCGGTTGTGAAGCATTTTCTTTTCTTAATATTTAAATAAACAAATTTTGTAAAGAACTTTTGTTTAAATATTTGGAATCAGAAAGAAATTCTTCATAAATATATACTAATTTCACTCGTTTTTAAAAAATGCTAGAATTGTCCATTGTTCATTCAACTAATGATCCAATCAAAAATCAATTTTACCATCGGAATAAATGAATTTATCAGTACCACTTGGAAATTACATTACAGTATGTTACCTGTTTTGAACACTTTGATATCTTACAAACCTTATTTTGTTAACAAATAAAAGTGAGTAATGATTTTACTGTTAAATGCAAACACATAATGAAATACAATAAAATAAGTCTCGTTAGGGTAATACATTACTTATTTATTTAACTCAGCATGTAAAAAATAGAGCTTAAAATAGTTTTAAGTTTTTTATGAAGACACAACTTAGGAAATTAAACTGATAATATGAGCGTCTCCTTAACCTTTCGAATTCAGACGAACTTTACTTTTCCACCATATTTCTTGATAAATTTTTTTTGATTAGAAATCCGTGTATATTGTTCATGACCATTCTTGGTTCCCGTAGAGAGTACACCAAATGCTACATATCGTCCATTCCTTTTTTCCACCAATGGGCTTCCTGAATCTCCCTGTAAAAGAAGCAATATGAATTATGACTGCTAAAACGCTGTTAAAAATTTGAATCCATTTTGCACCAAAAATTGGTTCCCATTTAGCTACAACCAACATTCGGATCTTAGTTTCTCGATTTAATGATGCTTACTGTCCGAGGTAGCACCATTAAATAGTGAAACTAACACCAAATGTTAGTTGCAGCTAAATGAGAACCAATTTTTAGAGTAGAAGGGATCTAAATTTTTAACAGTGTACTACAATTAGGTCTTTATGAATGTCTATAAATTTAACAATGTATGGGCTTTAAGTGGGATGTTAACAACTCTCCTCATATCTTTAGATACCTCCTACCCATCTATTTACGCAGCATAATATTTTACTGGTTCAGTTTTCTTCCATTTTTCTTTCTATTACTGTCTCGATTGAAAAATATTTTTAAAATCTATAATTACAATTAAAAATAAACTAAAGCCGGGTAGTTGGATCATTTGTAGACATCTTAACAAGAGAGTAACAGGAAGTTCTCCTCTCCCCCCCCCCCTCCCACCGCCCACTATTAGGCCTTTCAAATACTTTAATTAAGCTGAAAATTTTTACATTGATGGCTTTTTACATTGATGGCTTGAAATTTTCTTTCTATTAATATGTTAATGAAGAATTTGTATATTAAGATCTAAATATTTTTTTTTTTTTTTTTTTTTTTTTCACTTTCCCGTTTTAAATGTCTTAAATCCTAAAAAGTGGTTTCTGAACTATAGTCGGTGAGCAGTTGTGCACACATACACACAATATAAGATAATATAATACAAGACAGAATATAAAAGTTAGATATATGTATGAGTATCACCCATAATATCTTGTTTATGTTTTCATTTTTTTTTACTTAATAACTTTTGTTTTTTACATCTGTGTTTCATATTGTTTATATATAACAACTTAAAACTAATAAATATAAAACAAAATTTATTAAAATAAAAAATTGGTGGTGTGGAACATAGCAAAACTTTCAATTACACTACGGTCAAACCCCGGTAACGCGAAATCGCTTAAGACGAAATCACGTTTAATTCGAATTAAAAGCAATTCCCCGTACGATGAAGGTTAAACTTAACGTTAATTTATTCTTTTAAGACGAAATCTCACATAACGCAATCCCGCTTAAGATTAAAAATAATTTTAATGCAGCAGGACAGTGTCCCTTACGATTTAAATAATTTTGAAGAGGTGGACACATTAAAAAAAAAAATAGTTTATTATAAACTTAAAGGAAAATTCAATAACAGATTTCTTAATAAGTCAAATAAATTATAAGTTACTGGTAAATACATTTTTTTTTTTTACCAATAAATATCTTGTTAAAAGCTATTGTACTAAAATAAGCCTTGTAGTGTAAATGTACTAAAAACAGCAATATTAAATACACATATAGATAGTAGTTTTAAATCTGCATTAATTAGTTAATAAAAGTTTTTAGATGGTGAACACGAAATTCGGTTAGCGCGAAAAATTTCGACTGCCTCGTTGACTTCGCGTTAACAGGGTTCGACAGTATAATATTCGTCATTACATTAAAATTTATGGTGTTATTTACCGTTTTCATATTTTCATTTATTTAAATAAAAATGGTCAGTTTAGCGATATTTTTGCCAATAATTTTACATAAGGAGGGAAACGCCAAAGTAACGAAATTGACGATTTTATTTGATAGAATAGACATTACATTGCCTTTTCTTGTGCGTGAAACTGAGAAAATCAATCGTTAATGAGCGATTCACAAGGGCAGAGAGCTCTGTGTTAAAGGCACTTGTTTTTCAACTTTTTACGCTCTTGTGGCATTTTTACGGGAATTGTAAAAGTGGGGACGATTACTACACCTTAATAGGCATTAGCACATTGGTTTTAATCGTTAGAGCGTTTTTTTTAGTAATTGGAGAAAAACATGATTTTTTCATAATTTTTCATGAATTCAACCTTATGCGCATGCACGCCTTTGACGAAAACCTTAATGGTAGGTCCCATGGCCACCACTACCCGCACACAAAATTTCATCACCGTCAGTCAGTTTGTTCTGTAGTTATGCTGACCACGTGCACACAGATAGAGATTTCTTCTAGACCACTCTTTTGAAATCAAGGTGTTCCAAAACGTGGAGAAATGCTATACTTTCATTACCCTATGTAAACATATGGGTAAAAGTAAAAATGCAAACATAAATAAGAGATTATAAGAGACAAAACACAGGTAGATTTAAGAAAAATTCATAGAAATTCAAAACTTTTGGATGATTCCATTTAGCACCATTTGTCTCGCATAGGCTGAAGTGAAGTTTTACCATGCATGTTTTAGATTTTTTTCCCTTCACGGTAATTTTCTTTTTTGCTGTTTTTCGTACTTTCTTAACTTGGTACAGTAATCGTTTCGAAACTTTTCCATTGTCAGAAACGCCTAAATAAAAAATAAAAAATAAATTGTATTTTAATAAATATTTAATTAAAATATATAATTTCAATCAATAAACAGAAGAAATTTTTACAAAAAGCTGTTATCTTTTGTTAAACAGAGAATTGGGCTTCTAAACTACAATGTAGTAAGAGACTGAAAAAGCTCATCCATAAGTTCATCCGTCAACAAAGCTACTAGGTTACATGCACGGCCTATATTTATACGGTTCTTATTTTGAAATTTAACCAGATGGTACCAACATTAGATATTGGAAATAACGACTATCAGACCCTTTGTACCATGCACAACAGGAGCTTCAAATGCTACAGACAATGTGTCAGATATTAATTTAAAGTACTAGAAAACGTTGGTAGATTGACATAAAATTTAATGGAAAATCTTATGACTGTTTTCATGGCAATTGCATCACAAGTTTATATCTTGGTTTCAGATTGTGATATATGATTAGAATTTGGATGATTGACTACAAGTTTTCTAATCCGCTTTTTCTTTTTCCCTAACTTGCCATTCTGGGTACATTTTTGTTCATACTAAAACGCAAAATTAGCAGGTTTTTGCTGCAAAAAGTCATCAGCGGAAGTTTCAAAGTTTAATGGGGAGATATTTCTATCACTAAATAAAACCAAATGTTATACTTCCTTAGAATTGTATTTGAATAAAAAAAATTCACATTGAGAAGAGTTTAACACCTTTAAAATACGGGCACCTTGAACCATTGGCAGAAACCATTTGAAACCATTTTCTCAGATTAGATTCCACCACAGCACTATAAATTAAAATATGATTCATTCAAAGCATGGTTTTTTTCCCTTGCTTTCTGCCATTGTAGAAGGTTCTTTTTAAAATCCACAAATGAAAATAAAGTTTGATCGGTAAGATAACAGTTTATTTTCACTTTGTTGAGTGTGTTAGTTTATTTTACAAAACAAATTATAATGTTCTAGATAATTATCTGAGCCATAGTTTCAAATTTAAGTGTTGAACCATATCTGTGTCACAGCAAATCTTTTTTAAATGGCTGCTAATGGGGTTCTTTGAACCATAAGAAACGGAGCAGTTAGTACCTATGTTCAACCTGCTCAACATCAATGTTATGTTTTGTTTAATATATGGTAGAAAATAATATTTATTTACTTATTTATTTATTTCATTTAAAAATGTTACACTTCAAGACCGACATATCTATATCTGATTTTATATAAATATCAAATAACAATGTAATAATGAATTGAAAAAAATATATAAACACATTAAATTTTATTTCAGTTTTATTTAAATAAATTTAAATTTCCAAGTTATATAAATATCGAATCAAAAATCAAATGATTTAAAAATTAATCCTCATTTAAATTGTGATAAAATTAAACAAAAAATAAAATAAATTCTCAAAATAGCATTTTAATAATTGTAAATTTGATGTTTTCGCAACGTTTAAAAATTTTATTAATTTTTAGTTATTAAATGTGTAAGAGTAGGCTAGTGTTGCAGTTAGAATTAAAAATAATATACCATTATTTCATCATTACCTTGGTTTGTATTGATACAAGCAATTAATTAATCAATAATAAGTAAATTTGGGAGCGCAAAATGATCTTTAATTTAAAAATCAGATAAGATAGTTCAAATGATGAGGCTGAAAACGCTTTTTTTTTGTTTCACGATTCAAGAGATAAAAATGTCAAATTTGAAGATGATACAAGTACAATAGACCTAGTCAACATGAAAACCAAAGAGCCAGAAAATGGGGATTTAGCTTTAATTGTTTTAACTACATTAAGTTCTAAAGAGAAGGTAAGGAAAGTTGGATGGTAGGAAAATATTTAATCTAAAAAGAGAAGATGATAAACAACTATATGAAGTTGATTTTTTTACTGGAAGAATCGTTTTAACCAGACTTAGAAAATAAAAGTTACGAAAACAGAAATAACATTGTGATGTGTCTTTCGAAACCAACGACTACTGCTTCTACTAAGATAATTCCATTTCAATGTTGACATTAATCAATTACAATTGTCAATAGATGTGTTCCTAAGTGACAAGTTTTCAGTGAAAGTGTTCAATGTTCATGCCAAGTAATCCATGTTAATCCCAAGTGTTCAATGAAAAGACATGGTACACATGGAAACAAACCTGCCCAATCTGGAGATTAAAACTATCCTACCCAAAGGGGCACATTGACCCATTTCATATAACGTTTTAAAAATTAGTTCTCTATATTCTTGATGCAGCAATTAACTATATTTCTAGTTTTCATTTACTGATACAATAAAGTTGCTTTTAAAACCTAAAATTCATATTTTACAATAACTTTAATTGCACATGCAATAATATCTAAAAGCTGTTCAACGTTCCCCACTCTCCCCTACATTTAAATCAACTGATAAGTATCAATAAATTCCGAAAATGTCTTATTCCTGGACTAAATAGCTAATTCATAACAAATGTACAGCAAGGAAAATGTCTGTTGAAAGAAAATTTGATTGTCCCAAACCAACTTGTTAAAATAAATACTGATTAAAGACTTTTAAACTAATATACAACGCATGTCATGTACCTTTTAGGGTGAACAAGTTAAAAAAAATTCCAGTCAGAATTTTTATTGCAAAATTGAATTTAAAAATAGAAACTCATTTAGACGAAACCTATCATTTACCACATAGATTTTGTTTCTCACTTCAGTATACTGTGGAAGGCTGAGATATAAAGTGGCATAAAGTTTATATTCTATATTTTTACTAAATTAAGAGCTTACAAAATTTAGAAGTTGTCTTTCCCCATCCTAAGATGATTGCTTTCTTCGATTTCACATATTTGTCTTCCAGTGCAATAGACTCTACTTTATCACTCATGGACAACTTCCCTTTTAAAGGCACAAGCAGGGCAATGTCATTACGTGCCTTTTTGCGATTGTATTTCGGGTGAATAATCACCTTCACTTTGTATCTTTTTCCTTTGTCTTTATCTATGTTTCCAACTCTCACACTGTACTCCGCTGATTTCAATTTGCCATCTTTGGTTCTGCAAATTTAAAGAGATTAGGATAATCACTGTTTGTTCAATGTGGTAAATTGAAAAAGAATAGCAAGTTTTTCTACATCATAATATATATATATGAAATTGTTACGGAAAAAATAAATAATAGATATAATTCTAAATTATTTTTTAGATAGGATAAATCCAGACCATAGACTTATAATACTGTCTAGACCGCATGTTTAGGGTTACCTCGTGTAACGAAAACGAAAATCACGTGACTGGTAGAAGAAGGTGAATGAAGAAGAAGAAAAAAAAAAGGGGAAAAAAACACTAATTCCAGTGACAAACGCCGAAATGCTTGTAACGGAAAGTACGTGAATCCAAGAAAAATTGTTAAATATTGTTCTGCATTTGGTTGTAAAGAGAAATTCTAGAAAGGAGGCTCAATAACCTTTCACAAATAAGTGATATTTTTTAAATTTTCTATATAGTTAAGGTTTTACAGTACACTCATAAATATGTTTTTGTTTCTCATTCTCAGAAATCTAGCTTTAATTGGTTTATTACGGATTTTATTTTGTAACTAACTTCTGAAAATTGCAGTTAATATTAAAATTGAAAAACAGACCAAGGTTACAGCTTATTTTTGAAGAAATTAGTGGCTATTTAAGGACTTTCATTTCACTTTTAAGTATCAACAGCAAATTCCGAGCAGTGGCCAGATTGGCTTGAACTGAAACTTGGCAGACAGACTTTGTCGAAGACAAGACATTCTATCAAATTTTGGGTGATGTCACTAAAAGTCTTCTTTTACACGCTCTACTATATTACCGCTTCAAAGGAATAATTAACCCACTTGCCTTCATCCAATCGAGCCGAAAATTGGCAAACAGACTGGTTGTAGGACTGTGCTAGAATTAGAATTTATAGAAGTTTAAAGTAATTTCTTAGACAAAAAAAAAAACACTCAGTTTTATTTTACGAGTGTTTTTTATTTATTTTTTACTAATGTGTATCAGTTTAAAATTTGATTGCCTTCTGGGACTCTGATGTGCTAAGAATCTGTATGGTACCCAAAAAATTATTTTCAGAAATTGCACCACTAAAATTTAAACTATAGTAATTTTACATTGTGTTGATAATAAGTAAACATAATTTAACCTACAAAAATATTTTGGATGCATAGTTTTTGATTAATTAAATTTTTTTTTAAATTTCAAACTTTTATCGAAATGCTACTCCTTCCACAATTTTAAGTATTTTTCTATGAAATTTTTACAATATATTCGTATTATAATTGCTAACAATAGTTCGTATGGATTTAAATAAGCAAGAGAGGGTTTTTTATGTTTTTACACTAAAAAGAGCAGAAAAAAGACGTTTTTTTTCCTTCAAGTTTTCAACTTTTTAACTAAAAAAAAAACACTAAACATAACACACCTTATTCCATACTAACTTTAGTTTATCAGATGTATATAAATACGCTATAAAAATTTCCTAATCCTAACTAAATTTAGAAAAAAGACTTAGGGATTTAAATTACACGCAAACTGATATATAATTAACTGAGGAAAACAGTGTTAAAGGGGTTTTTTTTTTTTCAGCTTTGATTATGTGCGATGGTTTAGAAAATACAATATAATTTTTTATCTGTCAAAGGTACAAGTATAAATTTTTTCACAGTTATTCAGAAATACATTCGCCACATTATGGTATAAAAATTGAAAAATTGACATTTTCGTCATTTTTTGGGTACCATGTCCCCTTAATGCACATATCGTGCCTGGGTATAATTTCTTGTACTTTGCTGAGCTATTTTTTGTACTATTATGAAGATGTCATTAATTTTTTTTAATTAAAAGATGGAAAGATTTGTATTACTTATATAATATTATTCTTCGTAATTCTACAATATTTGCCTTTCTGTATAATTACTACTAATTGAAGTATTTGTTTAATACAACAATGGAAGAATTTTTTTTCACATATGTAATATTATGCTTGGTAAATTTACAACATTTGCATTCTCTATTTGTGAATACAACGATCAAAGTGTAAAAGTTCCAAAAAATATTGCAATAAGTAAACCTTACTAAATTATAAATCTTATAAAGGTTTTTATAATTATTAATAATTAAAACTGAAAAGCGTAGTTTATTTACAATTAGTTTGAAGTTGGGAAATTTTATCAAGGAAATCGAGTAAAACTTCACAAGTTTTTTTTTAAAACACTCGTGATCGGAAAAGTTATACCTATTATTCCAGAGGAATACAATCAACCAACAATTTAACACACAAGTTAACTACGTCCTAAAATTATTCCTTTATGTAACTAGGGATACACCAAAAGGAGGCGAAACCGGCCAACTCTGCACCCTGCTCCCAAAAACTCTAAACACACAGGTTGATTACATTATATGTTCTCATATGTTTTATTTTGATTACACCCTCGTTGTATAATTGAAGTGGGACCGCGCAGTCTAGTGATTATAAGTCTATGATCCATACGGAAGTGTGTAAACAAGGAATCCTAATTTAGTTTAATTGCAAACTGTTAGCAAAACCTTTAATAATTCATGAAATAATGAACAGTTTGAATTCTGCCTACCTCCATTATTTATTTTTTAACGGCAGAACGAATAACTTGTTTTTCGAACTCTTTAACTTCTTTTACGCACTGCTGAAAATTCGGCTGCGTCATTCAGCATTTGTTTCGTCATTGATTATTAAATAATGTAGTCCGTTGATAATGTAATAATGTAATCCATCTGGCTTCATTTTGCAAATAGATAAAAGATATAGAAACCCACGATAGGCTAGGTTGGTTAATTTAACTAAAAAATATTTTTCGTTAGAAAAGATTAATTTGTACTTCAATTTCTGAGTGAAGATTTGGCATATTAAATATCATTATAAGATATAGCACCAGTTTAACTAATATGAAAGAAATATTATGAGAGCACTTTTCCCTATATGCTCAGAATTACGAGGTAAAGCAGGGTACCAGGGGAGTAGAGAGGAATATCTTTTATAAAAAAAATACAGCTTCTATTTCTTTAATTAAACTAATTCTTAATAAAAACACATTTATTAAAAAATAATTATAGAAATGAAAGTAAATGCAACATATTAACTGCTAGGGCATTTAGTTCATTTTTCATAACCTCTGAGTACTATGAATTATGGTTAGTTTTCCTTTAAAAAGCCATGCAGTCAGAAACAGTAACAAATGAAATACTTCAACAATTGCCTGAGGGGAGGGGGGCGGGACCTGTGTGTTTTAATACACCATACGTGGCATTTGGAAATGAAAATAATTCAATAGGAAACTATATGATTTACGCCATTACTTCTCTTTGATTTTCAAAATATTTCTGATTCATAAACCTCGCTGAATAAGTTTCACTTTAAAAAATATTTCTCTATTTAAGAAACAAAATGAAGAATAGTTCAATAACTTTAATAAAAATTACCCATATTTTCTCTAATGATTAATTTAGAAAATAATATGAGGAATTTAGTTTTTTATTCAGCCTGCGAATCTTAACTTTTGTGCCTGAAAATATGAAAAGTTAAAAATGTGATTATTAATTTTCCCAGTGTTCCAATCTAAACACTGGTTCAATGTTTATGGAATGAATTAGAACGCAGATTACTTGTCCAACCAAAATTAATATTTGTCCCAGGAGCCTTTAATTTCAGAACATAGAGTATATGGTCCAAATACTTTTGCTATATAGTCTATGCTGTCAGTCCCTTTTTTGCATTTATGACAGCTCCTAGACATTACAGAAAGACTTTCTGTCGGGTTTTTTAAAAAGTTGAGTCATAAATTGACTTTCAAGGTTCCATGACAGCTGATGGCAGTCCGGCAGCATACGAACGATTAACTGGGCGTATAATCTGCGCTCTAATTTTCCATTCAGATGTTTATTCAAGTTTAGATGAAGACTCTGGAAAAGCTAGTCTAGTATTTAAGAATCCTTAACATCAAATGCATCCGCATGTTATGTGTATGAAGCAGCTACCTTGCTGAAAGAGAAACGGACCTTAACTAACATGTCATAGAGTTGGGAAAGCAAAGTTCTCCAGAAATTCCACATATATCTCCCAGTTTAATTTTCTAGCCACAAAAACTAACGTATACTCAAGTGAAACAAGGTAAGCATTTCCACACTATTACGCTGTCGTACTTGGTGATTGCATACTATGGCAATCTGTTCTTGCTCGCTGACCTCCATCATCTCTCTGATTAAATCCTTCTGCGGAAGAAACTGGTTTTGCAAAAATGTTAGGTGCCATAAGGATGAGTCCTAGCATAAAAGTTTTTTAGTTGTAATCAATAAAAAAGCACTATCATTAGTAACGTATGCTTAAATTTGAGAACTATTCCATTGGTATTCCAGAAGATTGTTGATTCATTTGATTGATTAAAATATCTTTCGTTAAAAGTTAACTTTAATCATGCTATTGTAACACCAAAATTAGTCGCCGACCAAACGGTATAGTGGTTAGCGTGCTAGCTTCTAGACCACGAGGTTGCGGTTTCGAGTCCCATGTTAGGCATGGGTGTTTGTAAATGTATGTTGGCTTGTCAAATGACGAATGTTTCGGCGAATTATAGCCCTCGTGTTGCTGATGGCGCCAGATAATCTGAAAACAACCAACCAAAATTAGTCTTTTATTCGTTCAAAGTGTCGAAAGTTTTTTCTTTGCAAATACGTTTAAAAAATTGGAAATTTTAAACTTATTTACAGAAATATCCTGTTAGTAAGCTTGAGAAAAAATATTTAATATTCAAAGTCTAAACATATCTTAAAAAATTAGATATTTTTTAAATGTATATTTAAATGTATTTGAAGTGGAAATTGTAAATGTCAACAACTATTAACTTACATGTGAAGGCAATGAGCTGCAGATATAATGGCCGTTGGGGATACAATAAAACCGGAACATTCCCGTTCTTTGTTTGATGCTACCCAAGTGATCGCCGCCTGTTAAGAAAAATAAGAACAAATTATAATACAAAATGAAATGGAAGTCATATAAGAGTGCTGTCTATTTTGAAAATTAGTGTTAAAGAATATTTCGATTCATTAAGTAAAGACAAGGTTTTTTTGTTTTTTTTTTTAATTTATACTTAGATGATTTGAAAAATTAACTAATCAAATTTTTTTACCAGAAAGTTGCCTAAATCAAAATATACACACACATCATCCATCGCTGTTACAGTGACCCTCTTAACAGATCAGTTTGGGGGGGGGGGGGTATTTGGGGTTAACAGAAACGAGAAATCAGAAAAATAAATAGGAGGCATAGTAAAAACGCGATTTATTGAGATATAACAACGGGTTACTGTATTTCGAATTACATCATTCAAAAACTTATTGTGTTAAAAAAAAAAAAGAGATAAATGTTTACTGTTAAGAATATTGTAATTGTATTTCTTGTTAGATTCAATTAAAATAATTGGGAAGACATAATTAAATATTATTCTGTATTTAAGAGTTACTGCGGGAGTTTAAAAAAATCTTTGCCACTCGCTTCTAATGGTTAATGCAGCATTTTATTGTCAACTGTCTATTTAAGACTCGGTGATTTAAGAAGAGTTCAATCGAATCGTAAAAATCATCCAAAAGATACAATTGAAAACAAAAATCGAGTGATGAAGCTGAAACACTGTATGCGTATGAAGCCATCAGCCAATCACTTCCATTCACAACTTAGTTATTCGACAGACTTTGAATATATATTACTTCTATCAGAGTGAATCTAAGTTTTCCCGCATTTATATCAAACTTATACTTGATAGGTACTCTTTAACGCTATGTTGAGCATCTAGTTTGAGTACCTCAACATGGCGTTAAAGAGCATCTTTGATCATGGGTCAGTTGGAGACTCGTTTGCTGTTCATAAACTGACCTTGTCCACTGCAACAACAATTCTTACGATCTTCCAAACAAAACTTATGAATATCTCGAGCAACACTGTTTTCATGTGATTAATGTTTTACATAAAACATATTCAAGGAATTGTCGTACTGAGAAGCCTTCTTTTTTTGTTGGGAGGGGGAGTCTATCATATTTCTATGAATCAATTTTTCAATAGGAACAATCCGCTCTTGTTTTGTTGAAAGAATTTACCAGCAGCTTACATAGTTCATAACTTTTAAAAGGTGCGCTGTGTTTAATTAGAAAACGGTCTGCGGATGAAGTCAATGTGAGACTAGTATGATACCTAGGATTGTAACTAGTTAGATTTATATTTTGGTCATATTTTAATTGTTTTGAAAAAAAAATTTGCGGGTGGACTTCCAGTATTAATTTCAGTCATCTGGTTGAAATTTACCATTTTATACTCGGCTTAATCCTATTTCTTTTTCTGAAACATCAAATGAAATCACCCGGCTATCTGAGACGATATCACCATGATACATATATTAATTGGTATATGTGCAGTATCAGTTCATTACAAGCAGATTTCCGGTCGGAATTCTAGTTACTTCCGGTAGAAATTTCACATTTTATATTCGGCACATCTATTCTTATAATTAGATGTAACAACATAAAGTATTCAGAGTTTTTAATAGTGACCCTTTATATGAAGGTGGTAAATACATAAAGAAGCGCATTTTTAAGTCTAACTTGAATAAACCTAAAACCTCGACTGGAAGTCGCTATTTAAATTTAGTTCATCATAAAGCATCACCAGAATTCCCTTTTTATTGATAGCCTATGTTTCCTACATGTAGTTTAAGCTGTTGGTTGCAGTTTTAGCTGTTATATATAGATTTCTGGTCGAAATGAGTGTCACATCCGGTTGAACTTCTTTTACCATCTTTTTAATCTTTCATCTAAGCCTAATAATTTAACATATTACACATGTCTATAAAGTTCATGATTTTAGCTGTGACCGTAGAACGAACATTTTATGCCTAACTTTGAACTAGCATAAAAACTCGACCGGAAGTGAAATCCAAGTGGTTCCACTTCGTAAAATGATTAGAATGGCATATTCTATCAATGTGAAAATTACAGACTTGTTTCACGAAATTATTTTTTTCCCCCTCTAGCCGCTCTACTATTCATTGGATTCAATGAGGCTTTCCTATACCATAATCTAAAGGTGTCCTCAGAAGAAAAAATCCGTGTGTGTCAAATCTAGTGATCGTGGTGGTTAAGGAACAAGTCCACCCCGTCCAATCCAATGTGGGACATCTTGTGAGACCACTTTCAGCTATAATCTAAACATGCTTATTAATACCTAACGTACGCGCGCGGTACCAGGGTTGGCGCTAACAGTTTCGCCGCCCCGGACAAAAAGGTAAATGCCGCCTCTTTATACAAAAAATTAAAAGAGATAACCCTTCCAAGTAGTAAAATAAAAAGTGAGCAAAAAAAAAATGGTATTAAAAGTGTTGAAGTTTTTATTTGCCAAAAATACCACTTTCTTGATTTGTGATTCTGGCAGTAAACTGAAAAACGAAAAGATACAAATCTAGTATATAATTATTAAATGCTTACATTAAAAAGATAGTAAAACAAATTATAGAACCTCTAAAAATAAAAGCCTAATTATTAATATTATAGCCTATAAAAACCGAGTTTTTAAAAAATCCTTTATATGCATTTCTAGTTTTTATATTCATTAACACACAGCGCCGATATCAAAAACATGTCTATCAGCGGCAAACTGTGTTTCAAAATTTATTTATTAAAAATGAACGTGAACGTCATCCAAAAGTCATTTATTTATTCTGATTAAAGTAATTTCATTATTTATTTATTTAAAAAAAAAAAAAATGGCTACAGAAAAGAGTTTCAACAATGGCTGGATTTTAATGCGATTGAAAGACGGCAAGTTGGTTTAATAGTATTCCGTAAAAGCAACCTTTTAGTGGCAGTAAGAACACAAAAATTTGATAGAATGCATTGTCATCGACATCGAACGTATCTGCCAAGTTTCAGCCCGATTAGATAACGGGAAGAAGGATTAGGTCTCCGCAGATCCCACTCCCATCGACAAACAAACATACATATACATACATACATACAAAAGCGAAGTTAATATAAAAAATATAAAAATACAGCTAAACTTAAAAATGTTTTTTTTCTCACCAGAAGTATATTTAACTCGTTGTTTGTGTAGTCATTCACTAGGTGAAAAAAAATTTATTTGAACCCAAAACTTTTAAAGGTTGCCATTTGGAACTAACAAAAAAACAGTGATGGCTCGTGCACTCACTAAAAAGAAAAGTGACTTCCTTCAAAACAAAATCGACGTGACAGCAAAAAGTCAAAATTTCAAGATAACATTTTTTAAAAAAAAAAAGTTTAAATGGCTCGTGGCAAATTAAAAATTAAATATATATATATATATATATATATATATATATATATATATATATATATATATATATATATATATATATATATATATATATATATATATATATATATATATATCAAAAACTATTCAAACAATAAAAATCGTGTCACAGCTGGTCGTGACTGGTTCTTTTACGACCCCATACATGTTCCGATAAATTAAAACAACAGTACTTTTTATGTGGATCCATTTATTTAAACTATAATAAAAAGGGTCGTTTTTTATTTTATGCACTGCCATTTTTGTTAAGCTATTTTTAAGCGAGAGTTTATTATGCTTGTGAACGGCTTTCATGAAATATTTTTATATTTTATCTATATTGCTCTGTATTTTTGGTTCGGTTTTGGATTTGGTCTTTAATGCACGAAAACTCTACTCATCTTTCAAAACGAGTTTTTAGTTAAAAACTACATACCTCAACCTTCTTATGACGTTCTCATGCTTAAGGATTTTTAAGTGTGAGTGCTGGGTACTTATACTTAAAAGTTCGTAAAACATATTAAAAGCACATTTTATTAAATTTTCCACCGATTAATTTTTCATAAGTATGCAAATGAATCTTAGTTTAATAATTTTCTTCGTAAACTAGTTAATTTTACAACCCATTTGCCGCCTCCTAATATTGCCTCACCGGGCGGGGGCCCGGCTTGTCCCCCCCCCCCCCTAGCGCCGGCCCTGGCGGTACTTATTTCAGTCTCTTTTACTACCTACTTCTAACTTTTTGGAAAATATTTTAGATACACACTATATATTTTTTACAGATTGCTAATTTTTCTGTAATCTGAATTAATTATAATGAAAATAAGAATATGCGAGAATGCTTAATAATGCTTATACACGAGAATGCTTAAATAATGAACGATGTGGAAATTTTGAATATCTATTAAAAGTAGTTAGAAAATGACCAAAAAGTTATAAATGTAGAAAATCCACAGTCACATTTATAACATTTCCAATACATGAAAAAAAGTGTTCCAAACTCCTTCCAAAAATTTATAACTTGGTTATCGTGATATCATTTGACTAAAATAAAACTAAACTATCATGCTACTATTTGAGAACGCTTTAGTGAATAAAACAAAAAAAGCATCTTTTACGTGGAATGTTCCTGGACAAAGAAAATTGAACAAAAAATTAATCATAAGGTCGAACACTATAAAACTAAATTGAAAAATGTGTATTTTTTTATCTTTGTGTTGCAAGTGTAATATATAAGCTATTGAACAATATGTATACCATTATAAAATATTTGAAAAGAAAAGAGAAGTTCAAAGTATCTTTCATATGGCCAAGAAATTTGTAGAATTATTAAAGTAAGTTGATATATTTAGACAGTAATTTTTTTTTTTTTTTATTTTTTTTCCCCTAAGTAAGATAGCTATTCACTCTAAATGGATGAAATGCAACATACTGTTATGAATTTTTCCGCTGAGGCAATGATGGCACAGTTTTTACAGTATAAAAATGTTTATTCTCTCTTCAGAAAACTCACAAAATTTATTCACAGGCAACAGTGTAATCGCTCACAAGCTTTAGCAAAAACAACTTCGAATACAGCGATTATACAAGCTCACTCCAATAGATAAACAAAGCGATAAGCTTTCATCGAAGTCCAAAGTCAATCTGAAAACTTTCCCGAACTACGGTCATTAAATACTTGGCGCGAGAGAATATTCCCGAAATTTCCAGCCAATTCTTCGGAAAACAAACGTCTCGAATTTTCTCGATTGCTTTAGGTGTTGCCACCTTTTCCTAACCTGTATAATCGCTGTTAATAAAAAAATAAAATAAGATAAAAATGAATTACAATAGAATTTTAAAATAATACCTCACTATTTACACTATATACAGACAATTTGTGCAACATTTCCCCCTTCTTAAAGACTGCACGTCCCGGGCAGTGAAGTCCTTAAGCCATTCAATGACTTCTACCATAATATGGGGCTAGACTATTGTAGTGTACAACTCTAGGTTTACAGGAAGGTGTCCGTTGAATTCTCACCACGACGTCGTTGATCTTCTTAAGGACCCCATACGGCCCTTCCCAGTTCATCTGGAGCTTAGGGGAGAGTCTTTTCCCACGTTTAGGGTTCCATAACCACACCTTGTCACCTTCCTGGAATGAACGGTCCGTGGCCTTGGCATCGTACCGGATCTTCATGAGCTCCGTCATGATGTTGTTTCTCTCTCTGGCGAATCGATGTACGGCTTCCAAACGTGCCTGCAGATCATCTAGATACTGGACAGGCAAGGAAGGAGTGTCCGGTGGTTGTCCAAAGAGGATGTTGCAGGGGAGCCTAAGGTCTCTTCCAAACATCTTTAGAGATGGAGAAAATCCGGTGGTCTCGTGAGTTGCACTCCCGTATGCCAACAGAAGCGGTGAAAGTTTCTGATCCCCATCTTGCTGGTTACATGATTTTGAGATTGGTTGTTGATAAGAGAACGCCGGTGTTCCAGATTTGAAATTCGTTGCAGATGAACGTCGTCTGCTCTCAGGACATGAACTTCCAGAAAGAGCGTTCCCATTCCTATTCAACCGAACATCATCTTCAGTAATATTTTCTGTGATTGCGTCTGAATCATCCCCGGGTGCAGCTGATAGATCCCGGGACCTCCGTTCGATGCTTGTAATAGGAGCACGGATGTCGATTCCCTCTTCACTAACTTTGTCCATTTCCACATGAACCACTTCCTGGGAGGGTTTCATCAACGTCGCTTTCTTCGGTTCTCTTTCCGAGGCTGGAGAGGTACTTTTCATAGATGTGGACTCTTCAGCATTCTCTATGACATTGTCTTCATGAGCCATAATACGATATACATACAGCTCTCTCATGTCTAGATCGTGCAAAGGAACTTCGCCTCTCCATGTTTGCAGCTTGCTTTTCTCAAAATTCAGCGTAATTCCATTTTTCTTCAAAAAGTCTAGTGCAAAAAAGTCGAGAATGCATGGATCTACAATTTCGGCAACATAAACGGTGTGCTTGTAGGTGTTAAATCCAAAGGCAATGTCCACTTCCAATTTTCTGTGCACGGAGATATTGCCACCAGACACAGTTTGTAGCGAAACAGAGGGCGCTGTATAGAGGAGTCGGCTGTTCTGGCTGCGAGCCACGTCCGTCCTTACGATCGTTACGTTCGCTCCTGAATCGACGATTAGACGGCATGGAGTTCCGTTGATCTCCCCCTTCACGAACAAACCCTAGTTTCCTCCTTGACGAGATGAAACGTGGAAACGGCTGGTCGGCGCTCCACCTGTTCTACTTTGCAGCTTCTGCCCTGCGAGATGGCATCTTCTTAGATTCAATTGTTGAGTTTCCGTGGTAGTGTTATCCCTTCTCTTTTTCATATCAAGGCAGTTACGTCGTAGATGCCCTTCCCTTTTGCAGTGCCAGCAAATGATTCTTGTCTTTCGATCCCAGGTTCCGGGATAGCTTCTCATCATTCTATCAATTTTGGTTTCCAGTTCTCGAAGCTTACTGGTGAGAAGGTCAGAAGAATCCTCGGCTAATGCACCACGCACATATCGTCGGTCTTTTCCAGAAGCTAGCTGCGCGGCTTCTACTCTCATGGCGTACACGAGGGCAGACTTCAGGTTTTTGTTTTGGGATAATCTCACCGCCTGCTGCACATCGGGATCTTCAATAGCGTCGATGAAATACTGCAGTGAAAGATCGTCTCGCACATCCGGGGGACAGTGGGGAAAAGCAAGGAGCGACAGTCTTTCTATATCTGACGCCAATTCTTGAAGAGTTTCATTGGCCTTCTGCTGTCTCACTTTCAGTTGCAGCCTGTTGTAATCCTTAAGATGCTGCTCACCAAACCTTAACTCCAACGCACTTTCCAGCGCCACGAACTCTCCCCGCTTCTCTTCAGGCAGTGTCTGTAAAATGTCAGCAGCTTCACCTCGAAGAGATGCTGCGAGATGGAATGCCTTCGAAGTATCGTCCCAACCATTCGCAGAAGCAATAATTTCAAACTGCGTTTGATAAACTCGCCAAGACGACCTCCCATCAAAAGTGGCCACTTTGATGTTGGAACGTGGCGCAATGAAGGGAGTGGAAACATTATCCCATTTAGGAGTTGCAATGGTCGCAGCTTCGCGAGTTTCCATTTCCCGTAGTCTTTCTTCTACAGCGTTATGAAACTTTTCAAACCTTTCTTCAACAGCGTCTTGAAACTTTTCCTGCTTCTCTTTCATGGTGGAAACTTTGTCTCCTAAGTTGTTCACTTTTCCGTTAAACTCCTCAAACTTTTCTTCAACTTCCTTTCTTATTTGCATTGAATACTTCTTCTTTCACGGATTGCAGAACATTTGAGGTAGTTTCTATTATGGTTGATTCCACCATTGCGGCTAGCTCTATCTTCATTTCTTCTTTGATTTCATTCACTGCTGCAGATGTTGTTTCACACTTGGCGGCTAAAGCTCTAATCTCCGATGATGTAGCGGCAATTGCGGCAGCGGTGGACTCTTGGCCGGCTTTCATTTCGGCTGCGGCGGTTTCTTGGCAGGCTTTCATTTCGGCTGCGGTAGTTTCTTGGCAGGCTTTCATTTCTTTCATTTCGACTGAGGCGGTTTCTTGGCAGGCTTTCATTCCAGCAAGCATTTCCATCAACTGCTTCATTTGGTCTTCCATCATTCCTCTAGTAGTCGGCATTCAAGATGACTTGATCCCACTTCTGATACCACTGTTATGAATTTTTCCGCTGAGGCAATGATTGCACAGTTTTTATAGTATAAAAATGTTTATTCTCTCTTCAGAAAACTCACAAAATTTATTCACAGGCAACAGTGTAATCGCTCACAAGCTTCAACACAAGCTTTAGTAAAAACAACTTCGAATACAGCGATTATACAAGCTCACTCCAATAGGTAAACAAAGCGATAAGCTTTCATCGAAGTCCAAAGTCAATCTGAAAACTTTTTCGAACTACGGTCATTAAATACTTGGCGCGAGAGAATATTCCCGAAATTTCCAGCCAATTCGTCGGAAAAGAAAAGTCTCGAATTTTCTCGATTGCTTTAGGTGTTGCCACCTTTTCCTAACCTGTATAATCGCTGTTAATAAAAAAATAAAATAAGATAAAAATAAATTACAATAGAATTTTAAAATAATACGTCACTATTTACACTATATACAGACAATTTGTGCAACAATACCCAAAAATTATACTCGAAATTTTTTTTAAATATACTTCATAAGAACTAGGGGTGTGAAACAAAGCACAACTTTCAATTACACTATAATACTGACGTGGATTTTTTGCCATTTACCGTTTTTATATTTTCATCATTCATTTAGCAAAAATGGCCAGTTTAGTGACATTTTTTTGCGATAATTCTAGTATGGGGTCTTTAAAAGAAAAATCTCCGTCAAAGTAATGATTTTGGCGAAGTACTTTTCGGTAATTCTTATATTATCCTTTATTGCAAGTGAAACTGAAGCGAGAAGAAAAAACGATCGTTGATGAGGTATTCTCAAGGAAAGAGAACTCTGTGTTGAAGGCATTCGTTTTTCAACTTTCTACACTATCAAAGCATTTTTACGGGAATTTCTGAGGTGGGGATGATTGGAACATCTTAAGAGGCATTAGCACAGTGGTTTCGAACAAAATCGTTAGAGCCATTTTTAGCAATTACTGAAAAACAGGATTTGTTTCAATGGCAGCTACCTTATACACATGCGCACTTTTGACGGAAACCCTAATGGTAGGTCCCAGTGCCATCACCAACCCTCACACCAAATTTAAACATCGTAGGTCAATTTGTTCGGGAGCTATGTGACCACTTACACACACAGAGAGACACACAAACAGACATTTTTCCTATATCACTTTTTTGAATTCAGAATGTTCCAAAACGTGGAGAAATGCAAAAAAAAATATTAAAAAATTTACCGAATAATATACTTTCATTACCCTATGTATGCATATGGGTAATTGAAAATAAAAATAAAAATTTATTTCCCGTCAAAAAACTACTCACCATGAAAGGATATATTCCCGCTTTAGCATATTTCCCGTTTATCATTTTATGTTGATGCCACCAAACCCTTTTTGGAGAGCTATAAAAATGATATTAATAGCAAGAGTTTTATCTAAATTATATAAAAAAAAAATTGCAATGTTTAAACTAAGTACTTATGTAGTATCCCGTCAACCGTCGGCGAGTCAAAAAAGTTCGGCAAACGGATTAATCTTAGTCACTCGAAAAGGCCGGTCGAAACGAATGTCCGGTCCATTAAACTGAGGCATTCCACTGGAAGATCCCTACTCTAGAGGCCAAGCGTTTCGAACCTTTAGTTGCCAACAAAAATGTCGCCAACGGTCAACGAGATATTACGTGTGTACCAAACACTCTGATGATACTACGAAAATTAAAGTAATAATATTAAATATGATACTTTTAGAAATAATGATAATGATAAAAATAATAAAATACTATTAAAGGAAAGCGCGCCAATCAATTTTTTTTATGCGATATTCGTGTTCAGTACGTTAATATCTTTTAGATTGGGTTCTTTCGTTTGAGGAGCAATTTCACTGTTGACCATTGGTTTAATAGATAAGGGAACTATTCTAGATTTCCGAAAAGAGTAGTATTTTTACTTTCTAATTTATTCTTAACAATGGTGGCATAAAATGTGCAAAATGTATGTGTAATCACCCATTCCAATATAATAGAAATGTTAATTTTAAATACCATATTCAAAGATAAAGATCCCAGAACTTGTCAAAATGAAAATTCCTCAATTACCATAAACTCTATTAATAACCAAATACTCAATTAAATCTATTTAATTTGATGAGAAAAAGTCAGTTGCGTGTGATATTGAACGTCAGATGATCTGGAGAAAGGAGTGAACTCGATATTTTTTATGAACATAGTGTCTTTCTCTTGGGATAGAAGAAATTAGCAAACCATTATAGTACCTTTAAAACAACAATCACAAATACTAAAACCAATTATTCATGCATCCTATTCATAGTCCAAAAAGAAATGGATTATTGAATATTGTTTGATGTAATAGTAAATGATATTTTCAATAATTATCATTAGAATATTTTTATAAAAAAATGCAGCAGCGAATAACATATTAATCTTACCTGTATGACTTTGAAACTTTACATTGACTAACAAGTAAATTAAATATTTTTATTGATTTTTCACAGAACCAAGAGTCATTAGAATGACGCAAAAGAAAAGTTCTTAGAATTTAATAATTAACTACCGGAACCTCATGAAAACCACGCATCTCATCAGTAAAATTCTAGATATACCCTCCTTCCCTGTATTTCCATGTTTATAGATTGATACCAAACTTTTTCAAAGAAATTTTTAAACTAAAAAATGTATGGGATATTTGTAATTCGATGAAGAAATAGTATGATCATTGATAACGGTCCATATTTCCCCTATCATAGCTTTTACTTACTTAGTTATTTAATATTCTTTTTTGCTTATGTTAAAAATGTAAAGCAGTTGCATTTTAGTATACAGAGAAATTTTCAATTGGGATTTTCATTGAAAGGATTTTTTTCAAACCCAACAAACATTTTATTTAAAATAGAAAAAAAAAAAGTAATGTTTCTCACTGGTCAAAAGTATTCAATTTTCTATTCCTTTAGAGTTTGATATTTTAAGTTGCATAAAATTTATAGTGATATAGCATTTGTAGAATTCCAAATAATAAATTGCTATTGATTGTAATCTATCCCTATCTCTAATATTTAGTTTTTCAAAATTCATTTTTAACGCATTATAGTTTGATTTATTGTTATATTGAATGAACCTTATATTATAATAAAGAATCACACAACTATCAATGGATCTTATGCAAAGTGGAATAAGGAGTGGGATTACATCAATTACAACAGCTTGTAGCCAATCACAACACGTTCTTTTGTTTATTTGCGTATTTTCAAAACATAGTGAAATTACGCATATTTATAATCGTTCTTATTTTGAATAATTCTTGTTTGTACTATAAAAATTGTCCGAAACACTTAATTGCAAAAGTTTAAAACTCTTATTTACAAATTTTATATGTACACTTGCTTAGAATGTGAAATTGTAGTATAATATTCCAAACACAAACGATAACATGACCACTTGATATTAGGCTTGGGCGATGTATCGATACATCGTCTAAAACCGGTGTGAAATCAACATCGTCAAACCGGTGTTACTATTTTCCCTAAACCGATACATCGCGATCTTTTTTGACGAGAGCGCGATACACTCATTGCCTAGCACTTCAAGGACGAAGAACCGATGATGCCACGATTCATGCGCGGTGTTTCTAAAATACTATAGAAACGTATTGGAACCGTCGACACCGCGCCGTTTGAGACACGATTCTTCACCAGATCGCAGTAATCCTCCCAGCATATGCGCGGTGTATCCAAGACTGTATAGAAACGTAGTGTAACAGCTACATCGCGCCGTTTAAGACCATTTCCATTTGCTTTTGCTGTATCCAATGCTAGAAGTGTGGGTAGACGCGGGGTGACGCGTCCCCCCACTTGTCCAGAAAATACCCATGCGTCTCCCCACTTCTAAAAACAATGAAATCCAACCCCCCACTTCTAAAACTACCGAAATCTATTACCCCAATTTAAGAAAAACATTCAATCCTTTTAAAAACTAAAAGGTGAGGGGGGGAAAAATAGAATTAAACATTTTCATTACTTCTGCTTTTTCTGGCTGTTTGTTATTTTTTATACTTTCATTTTTGTTTTGTTTAAAGCAGATTCAGTCAATTCTTCTTGGAAATGCGCGGCGAGTTTCGGCGTCCGTTGTCTGGGATTATTGAAGGAGTGGATAGAAAAAGACATATTTATTGCACTATCATTTCCTGTTTTGTCCTCGACCATTTACTTAAAAATGTTTTGCGGTTTGTTGATTATTAGTAGAAAACCATGTATTCCTCCAACTTAACCATTAATTTCGTATTCGTAATCCATCTAGTACAAAGCAAGATGAGATTGATATATTCGGCTTCAAAACTGTAAGAAAAATGACTCCGATACACTACAAAGCGTTGAGGAAGGAGCAGTGGAAAATGTGCAAGTACATCAAGTTGAAGAGACCACGTGAAGAGAGAATCTAGCACGTGACAGCAACTGTAAGCAAAAACGCACTGCAGTAATGATTATCCAAAGTATTGGACACAAAATTATACGCACCTTCAGAAATACAACAAGTATCCATGACTTACTTGTGAAGAACAAAAACTTGGATGCAACACATACAAAAGGCTGCTAAAAAGCTTGGAACCAGGAAAAAACAAGGTTTGAAACTTTCTAACGAATGCATAGGGTGTAACATTTTGCCACATGGAGACAAGGAATTTGACTAACGAGAATCCTTAAGAAAGCAGATTTTTAAACACAAAACCAGTAAAACTCATAAATGTGCAGGACAAATTATTCATGAAGCGAAAAGAGAAAGCTGAAAAATGCAAACATTTCCTTTAAGAAGGTAAAATATCATTTTGCAATTTTTTTACTTTCAATTTTTGAATGCACGATATAATATTTGTATATACTATCAATGCCAAAATTGTTGAAACAAATTCATCTTATCACTGTCTTCCGAGTCATGTAATTCAAAATTGTATAATTTTTTTTATATATTCAAGACTATATTTTTCAGTTTTTATCACTAATTTTGTTTATAAATTTATTTGAACATTAAGTGACCCCAAAAAAACACTTTTGAAAAGTAGAAGAACCACCAACCTCAAAAACACAAAAAAAATTCTTACAATAAAAAAATCATAAACATGATGAAAATTTTCAGACACAAACACAGTGATATAAAAAAATGGCCAACCTCTGATTAGAACTCTCGATTGTGACTCGCTTACGAATGTATGCTTACTTAATTTATTTTTAACATTTAAGTTCCGCTCCCATAAAAATTTACGCTGCTTGAGGTTGGCGCCTGTCATAGAATATTAACAATGCTTGCGTTTAAACTAATTTATGGATGTTTGCACGAATATTTGAGTTTATGATTTCATTTGGATGGGTAGGAAATACAAAGTGGTGTAAATATTCATGCTCGTGTAATTTTCAAAATAGTATAGAGAAACTGTGCTCAAACGCTTGCATTTGAATCGTTATTAAGAATTTTTTAAGTAGGAAACTAAAGTGTTTCTGGTAAGCTTTTGTTTGGTTGATACATACATTTTGGAAAGTTTTTATGTGTGGGGGGTTTTAAAGGTTAGTAATTAAGACGGGCGCCAACCTCAAGCAGCGTAAATTTTTATGGGAGCGGAACTTAAATGTTAAAAATAAATTAAGTAAGCATACATTCGTAAGCGAGTCACAACCGAGAGTTCTAATCAGAGGTTGGCCATTTTTTTATATCACTGTGTTTGTGGCTGAAAATTTTCATCATGTTTATGATTTTTTTATTGTAAGAAAGTTTTTTGTGTTTTTGAGGTTGGTGGTTCTTCTACTTTTCAAAAGTGTTTTTTTGGGGGATATCATAAATTTTTTTTAAACACTGACGACTTCTCTTTTTTGAATTTGTCCGTTTCATCGTTTTTCTATTTATCCCCTATGGTAAACCTGGTACCAGGGATATTCATAATTCTTCAAACTGAGTTCGACGATACCTTACATGCAATAATTATCTTTAAAATTGATGAACCGAAGGTGGTACCAATAGCATACCTGGTACTTTAAACATTCATAATTCGTCAAAACAAAAGTCCAACATGCCATATTTATCTTGGAAAATGATAAACCGAAAGTGGTACTACCTATGCTATACCTGGTACCTTAAACATTCATAATTTTTCAAGACAAGTCTAACGACACCCAACATGCCATATTTATCTTCAAAATTGATAAACCAGAAGTAGTACCACCTATGGTACACCTGGTACCATGAATATTCATAATTCTTCAAGTTGAGTTCAATGATATCTTGCATGCCAAAATCTACTTGAAAATTGACAAATTGGTTGAATGCGGACGGCAGTAACCATCAAAATCTACCACGAACGAGTACTAGAAACTTGTGTATGGCAACTCAACTCCCAAAACTTAAAGAAATACGTTGCCATTGACAAAGATCCTGTCTGCCAAGTTTCATCTCGATTGGTTAGCTTGTAAGCACAACGACCTATTTTGGTGCATAATAACGACTAATCAGTCCGGGACCCACAGCTTAACGTGGATTCCGAATCACAACGAACATCCACACCTAACACAGGAATCAAATCCGGCACCTTTAACTTACAAGGCCAGAGCGTGCATCCCATTGAAAGTTTATACTAATAAATTGTTACAAATAAATATTGCAAGTTTTTTACAGTCTAATAAATATTGCAGTATAAATTATTTTTATTATACCAAGCATTATTTTGGTTCACATAATAACCCATTGATATTTGACAAAATTTAAAATATTTTCTTAACAACAATTTTAAAATTCACTATGAAATTACAATTTTGATGATATATGATTCTACAATTTCATTTTACAACGAAAAGTAAAAATCAACACATCTTTTAAAAAGAATGACATTTTTGCAAATTCCATTAGCCAATCGCAATGCGTGGTTCATTTAGTCCTCTGTAATGAGTTGACTGTGACGTCAGCTCGTATAACCTCCACATTTATACTTTGCCCATAGTATCTTGCAACAAAATGTGATTGTTTTCATTTTTCAATGGAGATTTCCCGAAATTAAAATGTTTTTGAAAGTTAACTCTCTCTAAATTGTCATACAGTTCAAATAACACATGCAACTTAAAGAACAAATATTTCTCTTTAATTCTGTCTCTTCAAAAATTAAATTATTTAAATTTTAAAGATGTTATAAGCCATATAATTATAGTCCAATTCGTTCTCCTATACTTTAACATTACGTTAAAACTCACTTAAGCCTAACATGTCGGAAAAACTAACTTCCAAATGATAGCAAACCTGTTTGGCAACTTTTGGCATATATATCTGAACCTCAATTACAAGCTGATCGCTGATCGCCTTTATCTGTAGCCAAATTATGAAATGAAAAAAAGTGGTTTTAAATTAATTAAAAATAGAAAGAATTATTTAATTAAGTTCAAACCAGCGTAGGATTTTAAGTTGAAACATTCCGCATCCTATAATTCAATCCGTTTGAAGATCTATAGATTAGTTAGGGCTGTACGTTTGTCTAAATTTTTACATCAAAATCGGGCTAGAACTCGTTTTTTTATTTCGTTTTGGAATTTTCAATATTTTTTTTCTTCGTTGTCTTTTGTCCTAGGTACTCAATTTTTTTTCTTTGAAAGATATCACCGAGACGAATCTATGGTATTTTTTGTATAATTATGTGAAGTTTCGTAAGCGCGCTAGAAAATAGTCAATTTCGGCTTTTTCGCTGGAAGTTATGCGGAGAATAGATACAGTCAATCAGGGTAACTTTGAGCCATAGGGTGTAACTTAGCGCCACCTCCTAGTTTTCAGTATTTTTGGGTTTAAAGAACTGCTCATGATCCACTGCTGCAAACTGCTGGCAAGATTGTGAAATTGGCTTTTTGCTTGATAATTTAATAAATGAATTGACAAAATAGTACATAATTTATTTGGCCATTCAGTTGTTTTTCTGGAGTACTGTTTTCAAGTTCCATTTTAATGCTTATTTGAAGTTGATGTAAATCAACTAATTTATGCAAGAAAGTATCAACTTACCACTTTATCAGCTATATAATTTTCTGAAAAAAGTGAAATTGTTAGTAGCTGAGGGTTATTTATTTACTAACATTTAATAAAAAGCAAAAAACCAAGGCACTATCATTTTACCACATATTCAGTGTAACTTTGAGCCGGTTCAAAGTTAGGCTGATGACAGTGTGCAATGTATACACTGCACATATAATTCATATTTTATTCTAATTTATTTTTGGTTGCTTTTAAATACATTTATATACATACAAATGCCATTTAATTTACAGAATCTTCTCTTGTATGCAAAATCCGATAAAATGAAAATGTTGGGAGTGAATTCAAGAAGTACCTAATTATATTAAAAACACGCTCACAGAACTAAAAAAAAAAAATCTGCCGACCTGTAATGGTTGTAAAAAGCTTTTCAGTTGAGTAAGTGAAAAATCTATATGCACAAAAAATAAATGATAAAGGAATATGTATAGCAAGGATATGATGGGATTGTCCAAAGTCCTCTACCACATGAACTCCTTGGAGACAGCAAGAATAAAAGTCCTACACTAGATGACACACCTAAAGGTTATGTGGTTAGAGCTCGGGCCCTGTATGCCAAATGTTCCGGTTTCGAATCCCGGTTAGTCATGGATGTTCGTTGTAATTCGGAATCTACGTTAAGCTGTAGGTCGTTGAGCGTATAAACCAACCAACCTGAACTAGATGATACAGGTGACAGTGTATGTACAACACTGTCATTTTCGGAGGAGATGAAAGTTGCGCAATAAGGACATGGTAAAGGTTTATACTGCTCAAATTGTTGGGAGAATGTTACTGAAAAGTCAGAGGTTGTTCGAGTGGTGGCTGATATCAATGAGGCAGGAATTTTATACACAGAGCATGCACGTATATTAGATTTTGGTAATGGCATATGCAAAGTTTACGACTGCGTAATTATTCAATACGATGGAGAAGTGTACCCAGACCAAATTGACTTAAAAGACAATGTGATATTTGGCGGTTCATGAAGAAATCTGGTGCATATTGGAAATAGCCCAATATCAATGATTATCTGTGGTATGAAAAAGTAGGCGTGTTTAAGAAATTATCACCAGAAATTATTATTCCAGCTAGAACACTGGTGCCGAGTTCGAATCCTGGATTATGCATGGACGTTTGTTGTGGTTCGGAATCCAAGTTAAGCTGTAGGTCTAGTACTGATTAGCCATTACAGTGCATGAAAATAGATCGTTGAGCGTACAAACCAACCAATCGAGCTAGAACACAAGAATAAATTTTCCAGATCAATGATTCTTTCTTTGATACAAAACTATTAATCTAAAAAATGCCAAAGTGAAATTTTATGAAGTTTGAACTTTGTTTTTAAATTATCATACTATTTTTAACAATAAGAGTGGAATATTTGTATTTGTGTCTCATTGTGACTTGCAAACACCATAGTACTTAACTAATAGCATAAGGGCGGCCTATCAGTTTTATTATTTTCTATTTATCTTTTCAATTTTTAATTGATAAAATGAGTTTATATTTAAGTGAATGAACTGAAGATTGTTTTTTCACTATATTTGTATGTTAAAACTGAATAATAAATAGGTTTTTTTTTTTTTTTGCAATATATTCATGTGATTCGTTATCCACTGTTCCTACCTAACATATTCTTTGTGGTGTTATTTAAAATATCCAAACTTTATGATACTGGTAACTGCAGCTGATGATGTTTCAAATACTTAGAAACTTAATTTTACTCGTTCAAAGTAGTCTAGACTCCAAGATTGAATAAAAAGAGCTATTTTATATGAAACTTCTGATAGTGGTTCAAAGTTACCCTGAATGACAGGGTAACTTTGCGCCGGGTTATTTTCCTATTATTTGGTGCTTTCATCATCAGCATTTACTAATTTGTGTAAATTAAAATATAATTTACGGTTTATTCTTCCATTTTATGCCATTAGGTCGGAAAATATTATTAAAACATAAGTGGGGAAGAAGAAAATACTGAAAATGCGGCTCAATGTTACCCTGATTGACTGTACTGTCGTTTCTGCCTTTTTTAAGGTTGGCGGCGAAACGACCGTTTCGTCTGATACTGGGCATGGGATATTAGATAGTACTAAAATTAATTAAGCATAGCTGGCTGTTTTGGCTGTTTTCAGATTATCTGGCGCCGTCAGCAACACGAGGGCTATAATGCGCCCTAGCATTCGTCATTAGACAAGCCAACATACATTTACAAACACCCATGCCAACACGGGACTCGAACCCGCAACCTCGCGGTCTAGAAGCTAGCACGCTAACCACTATACCGTTTGGTCGGCTAATTAAGCATAGATTTTCTTCTTAAAAAATATACCAATCATGTAGGGAAATGCGAAATGTAATGACACTGAGAAAAAGTTTTAAGTCACTGAAAAAAAAAACTGTTTATATCATAGTGTTATAAAAATTTATTATACTACTTTGTATAAAGATAAAGTATTTTCCCTTGGTCAAATTTTAACTTTGGAGGAACAATAAAAAAATATAAAGACAAAATATTTAAAAAAAAAAAAAATTAGAATTCCCTATTAATTTAATTTTATGAAAGTATGCTTATTTAGAGGCAATATGTCAATCTAAATAAACAGTTATGTATATAATGTTGAATTGTTACTTCATCTCTTACTTCCTAGTAAAAAAACTAAGTCGCAGAATATTCATTAAAATAACAATAAATTTTGGACCCTTGTTCATGTTGAAAATTGTTTCCTTTCTACTAGTTAATTGTTATTTATTTAATTGTTATTAGAAACGAAATTGTAAAATTTATCGTTGAGGGGGTGCACTTGTCACCAACTTTTGGCCGTCCCCCCACCTTTTTTTTCCCACTTCTACCACTGGCTGTATCGGCATCGTGGTAATCGTATCCGGTATGTGCGATGTTTCCATGATTGAATAGAAACAAAACGCCACAGATGGATGGCATCGCGCACTTAATCACTTATTACATGTTGCATTCGCTTTTGCATCCCCTGGCTTTTGAAATTTAAAATAAAGTTGGAAAAAAGTGCACATTTCAAGGGAAAAAAAGCACGTATGACATGTTGAAATTATAATTCAATTTTACGATGTATTTTTTTTTTTTTTTTTTTTTGTAGGTTACACTTTTATTTCCTATTTCGTTTTTACAGCTGAGTATTGAAATTACGAGGTGGGGGGTTTTTCAGGCGCCAGTTAGTCTAGTAATATTGGAGATTCGATGAAAGAAGTATTCCTTTTATTGTGTGAACATTTTCTTTTTCTTTTCTCTCAACTCATAAAAAACGTTTTGATTTTTATTTAATTTGTCATCAGATAAAAGACCTTGATATTCTATTTTTGGAATTCAATTGAGTATTTCCTAAACTTTTTGTGTTTCATTTTTGATTTTTTTTCTCTAACTTGGAAGAAATAAAATATTACATTTTTGTATTTTTAAATCTTTTACATTAACTTCATGATTTTTTTATCTCACATTTTTACCCTTTGAGAGCTTTGCTTTATTTATTAACTCAAGGGGATTGCGGTATTCTTGCGTGGTAATTTATGTCTAGTTCTTACCCAGTTAAGATAATCAGGTTGTTTATTACTATGATGGTTTGTTATATCTGCCAAAGTCAGTATGAACTAGCGCATGGATGGATACTAGTTGTTTCTCTAGTTCGATTGCTTAAATACTTATAAACGATTTTCCCCCCATTTACGTTGATGGATTTTTTCTTCTGACTCGTAAGTAAATAAATGTTTTTTTTTTTTTTTTTTTTTTTTTTTTCAGTTTGTTCAGAATAAAGTTTATTTCCATAAGATTAATTACTCAATCCAACATTGCTTCTTAAAAATGCTGAAATGCAGATTTTTTTGGCACAAAATAAAGATCATTAGAATTTTAAATGCTATGCATTAATTTTATTTTTATTGTTTAATAGTTATATTGTATATAGTAAATAATACAATATTCATTATAAAGTATGTTTTTGATTTAATAATTAAGAATATCCAATAACTAAAGAAACATGTGCACCACCAGGAAGTGCACTTGTCCTCCCCCCCCCCTCCCCCCCCCCCATCCTCTCCTTCCGTGGATAACAACAAAGTAAAATTTCAAATGTATCGTGACATCGCGATGTTTGCTTCCCGATATATCACGATGCAGAAATGTTAACATCGCCCAAGCCTACTTAATACCCAGTAGAAATTGATCTGCGACGTCCCATGCATAATCCTCATTATTATATTAAAGAATTAGCTGAATACCCGTGCTTCGCTATGAAATTTTACCATGTGCATTTTCGTAATCAAAAGGCCTTTCATTCCACATTTTGGATGTTCGATCCCTTTTCGACATCTGAAAATTGGTTTTATCAATATCGAAATACATACCTTACTTAATCTATGCTTAACCATGTTGACTTTTGCTAAAAAATTTAAAATTGTGAATATATAAGAAATAGAGTATAAGGATATTCCACGCATATGGAACGTTTGGACCAGATTTCTCGGGTATCACTCGTTTGGATTGTTTTGACCCATTTTCGAACCTCAAGTATTGCTTAATTGAGATCAGAATAGCTTACTTTTTCTATTGTTGTCCTTCTTGACTTTTGCTCAAAATATCAGAGTTGTGGCCATATTGCAGTGGGGCTTTTGGATATTCCACGTTTGGAACGTTTGACACCTTTTCGATCCCTTAAATTTTGTTAATCGACATCGGAAAATTTTATGCATGCCCTTGTTGACATTTGTACCAATTTTCAGAATTTTGACTGCACTAAAAGAAGAACATTGGAACATTCCTTTTTGGAGTATTTTTACCCCTTTTCGACCCTTTAAAATTAGTGAATCGATGTTGGAATAGTTTACTTTTTCTATGCTTGCTCGTGTTTACTTTTGTATCAAAGCTGTGACTACATTGTAAGTGGGACATTCGAATATCTTTGGAAAGTGTGACCCCTTAAAGTTGGTAAATCGAGATCAGAATAGTTTACTTTTTCTATATCTGTCTTTTTTTTATATTTGTACAAATTTTCTGAGTTGTGACTACATTGAAAGGAGAACATTAAAATAGTCCTTGTTTAGAAAGTTTGACCCCTTTTCGACCCCTTAAAGTTGGGTAATCAAGATCGGAATAGCTTACTTTTTCTAGGTTTGTCATCGTTGACATTTGTACCAATTTTCAGAATTGTGACTATATGGGAAGTGGGAGAATTAGTTATGAGTGAGTGGCTGAAGACTTTGCCTTATACAGAGAGAGATTAATCATTGCAATGAAATTCGAAATAGATTAGCCCAATTTATAAATTGCGTTGTTGCCACACATTTTTTTAAAAAAGTTTTTAACTAAAAACATGTATTTCATATTTGGAATTTCTTGAACACGACCATTGTGACTTTTATCTACTTAAACATTTAAAGTTATTTATTAGACTTGTTAAGTGCAATGCAGTTATATTTAAGTATACGAACTTTTTTTAGACATTTAAATAAAAAATTTGTTTAAATAGTTTAATAATAATAATTTTCATAAATCTTAACAAACTTGTGAACTTCGGAATATTGTTGGCGACAACAGTAGTTGACACTTTCTAGTGTTGGCTAATATAAGTGACAGAAAAGTCTAACATTTATAGTACAAGTAACAAAATGTAGTGGTGAAAATAAAATTGTAATGTATTTTGAAGTAAAATGGGTTATGGTGTCAATGAGAAATAGCTTATATTTTCCACAAAAAAATCAAATTCATTTACGATTGATTAACTTAGGTTTAATTAGTTAATTAGTTGTTGTCCATACTTGTCAATAACAACTAAGGGTGTGAAACATCGAACAACTTTCAATTACATTATAATACTGATACCTACATTTAAATTTGACGTGGAATAGTGTTAATGCCATTTACATATTTTCATTTATTTGAAAAAAATGGCCAGTTTGGCGATAGTTTGGGCGATAATTCTTACATGGGCAAAAAAAACGCCAAAATATACCCATCTTTTTACTTTCAATTACTCATATGTATATATATAGAGTAATAAAAGTATAGCAATCGGTCCACAAAAATTTAATTTACTTTTTTTTTTTTTGCATTTTTCCACGTTTTGGAAGATCCTGATTTCAAAAAAGTGATCTAGAAAAAATGTGTGTGTGTGTGTGTGTGTGTGTGTGTGTGTGTGTGTGTGTGTGTGTGTGTGTGTGTGTGTGTGTGTGTGTGTGTGTGTGTGTGTGTGTGTGTGTGTGTGTGTGTGTGTGTGTGTGGTCAGCATAACTCCCGAAAAATTGACCTACGATGTTCAAATTTGGTATGAGGGTCAGTGGCGGCCATGAGACCTACCATTAAGGATTTCAGATTTCGTCGAAATCGCGCATTCGCATAAGGTAGCTACCATTGAAAAAATCTTGTTTTTCAATTATTGCTAAAAAACGGCTCTAACGATTTTGATAAAAATCGCTGTGGTAATGCCCCTTAAAGTGATCTAAACATCCCCACCTCCGAAAATCCCGTAAAAATGTTTAAATGGCGCAAAAAAAATTGAAAAACGAATGCTTTCAACACAGAGTCCTCGTCCTCTTTTCATGAGCATACCTCATTAATGATCGTTTTTTCTTCTCTCCTCAGTTTCACTTATAATAAAGGATAATATAAATATTATCGAAAAGTATATAGCCAAAATCATCAGTTTGGCGAAATTTATATATATATATATATATATATATATATATAGAGAGAGAGAGAGAGAGAGAGAGAGAGAGAGAGAGAGAGAGAGTATAAAATATATATACATCGCAAAACTGACCATTTCCTCGGAATGATGAAAATATAAAAAAGGTAAATGACACAAATCCACGTCAGTATTATAGTGTAATTGAAAGTTGTGCGATGTTCCACACCCTCAGTTTCTAATACATTCTTAATAATAGATTATACTGGTTTGCATTTGTATTCATACTTTCTTATAATCCATTATTATTTCTGAATATTAGGTTTACGAAGGAGAAATATTGGTATTAAATCAATAAAAATGCTATATTAAATTCAAAATATAAATATCTACGCTAAATATCTATGTGTATTATAGGCAACAAACTAGTGTACTACTACTTCTAGTGAAATAAATTATTAAATTATTAATAATACGTAATTATGAATTATTTCATGAAATTAAAAAGTTGAATTTGCAAGAATGTACTTGATAAATTATCTTTGCAATGTTAATAGAAACTTTACACTGCATCTGACATAATTATCAGGTTTAGCTGTGAAGTACACCTATTCACTTTTGAACTAAGCGATAGCGGTACCTAAAGAGAGGGTAAGCTTCTCCACAATTTATTTCATACAAGTATCAAGATACGTTGTGTCGATATAATTATCTTATCGGCGTCTGAAATTGTGATAAATAAATACGCTTTAATAAGATTAATGTATATTTATCACAAAAATCGTATCGTAAAGATCCGTAAAACTAAAACTGAATTTCAAACTTTACTTGTATTTTACAAATATAAAATTGCCACCAAAGTTGTACGTTACACAAAATAGTGAGTTGTGTTTTTTGCATATGCTAATAGTGAAGATGGGTGGCGAAATTCTCCTCTGAAACCACTCGAACACAGCTTGGATCACAACTTAATAACATTTTCTTCAATACAACATAAATAGATTTAAAGGATGTCCTAGTAAGAATCATTCCCTATACTCGCTATATTACAACCTTCTTAGCCATTTAGAAACTATTTGGAAAAAACCTTGAAATTTGTTGAAGAGGAAAGAAAATGATCACTTAATGAAATTACATAATTTTTTTTTATTTAATGTCTATCTATTATAAATGAAAAATAAATCAGCAAAAGACAATTCCATGTGGCGCCACTGCATAGGTATTTAAGTATAAAATAAAATATATTAGACGCTATTTTTGACTTTTTTTTATTATTATTATTTATGTTATTTCATTAAATGATTGTTTTCGTATCTACTCCTCAAATTTTAAGTTTTTCTACAAAGTAGTTTCTAAATGAACTGGGGTAGAAGGTTGTAACGTAGCGAGCATAGGGAATAATCTCGAGTATGCAAAGCAACTAATCTTATGAAGAACTTTGATGATTTTTTTGTCTTCAAGAAAGGAGGTGGTCATTATAACTCCCGAACGGCATGATCTACGGTGTTCAGATTCTGTGTACGAGTTAGTGGCTGCCATAAAACCGGGCAATGAGGTTTTCGTCAAAATTGCGGATGCGCATTAGGTATCCATTGAAACTATTATGTTTTTCAGGAATTTTCAAAAAACTGATCTAACAATTTCAATCAAAATCATTATAATGATGCCTTTTAAGGTGTTCTAAATATTCCCACCTCCGAAATTCCTGTAGAAATTCGATAAAGGAGTAAAAAGTTGAAAAACGAAAGTTTTACCACTTAATTCTCTTCCCTTGAGCATTTCCCATGAGCTTCCCTTAAGACTGAACTGAATATAAGATTTATTACCGAAAGGGTAATATGATAATTATAGAAAAACATATCACCAATTGCGCCATTTAAGCAGGGGTTTTTGGCCATTAGGATAATTATCGCCAAAAATATCGTCAAACTGGCGATTTTTTATTTTTTTTAAATAGTAAAAATATAAAAACGGAAACGGTTAATACCAATCCACGTCAAATTTAAATATAGTTACCAGTATTATAGTGTAAATAAAAGTTGTGCGATGTTTCACACTCCAAGTCAATTATTATGATAGAAGTTACGAAGAGTATTTGCATTTCAATTTTTCCTCTGGTTACAAAGGACCTCTATAAAAACTGCTCTTAACGTAAAAGTTTACAGAATTTTTTCTTCAACTTACTTCATTCACCAATGCCTCATACAAAAAAAATCACGTTTAAATTTTATTGGGACCTCTTGTACGTCTAAAACTTTACAAAACCTTTTAAAAAGTTAATAACCCACAAACATTGACCAAGGTTCCCTCTTATTCTCGATAGCACCTTATGCAATCGAGGTATCGAAAATGTCGTCGATCATTTCAAAAGTTGACTGTAGAATGCCGACAAAATAGATAAATTTGCCAAGATAACAGCTTTAGAAAATAACTACACCAGAAAAAAGGAAAGTCGAAACACTTCGAAATAAGAGTGATATCTTCTAGCTTTTATTCAAATAATACGCTAAAATTTAAAATCCTTCAATTTCATGTAGATTTGAAAGTCCTTTTCAATCATAGGTTCTTCCTAATTATTTGTGCTTTTTTATCATGAAGTTACGGAAATTTGCTGGCATTTAAAGTCACTTTGATTATTATGACAAACATTGAAAAATCTTCCGAGTCAGGTAAGTCATTTTCTGTATTATTTTTTATAGACTCAGCTAACTTTACAAACACGGCCCTTTTCTTCATGCTAAATTTAGTTTTTCTTAAAAAAATTAAGCTTATGAAGAGACTTTGAACTTTTAATTCTAGAATCTATTGATGGAAAAGAAATAAAAAATAATATCTAGTTTGTTTTGTGTGTTTACTTTTTTTTTTTTTTTTTTTTTTTTTTTTTTTTTTTAAAGCTAATTAATTTTTAAGATGTCACGATTTTGCCATTGACGTGTTTGGGGAATTTTTGGTTGGGGATAAATATAATTATCAATTTCTAATTATTGCTAAAAATTTTCACATGAAATTTGAGAGATGAACATTGGAAATGTATAAGCTAACTACATTAGTATGATAGCCAAAACTAAACAAAAAACTTTTTTTTAAAATGTATTGGAAAGAAATTGTATGGCCACAGAAAATAAACTTAAAGCTAGAAATTATCATTTTCACAGAATTCATTCAGTCAAATTTCAAATTGAATAATTAAAAAACAAATTAATGTCCACAAATTCAATATGTAAATTTTTGTTTGGGTAGTGTAACCATAGCTAAGAATAGATGATAGTCAATATTCAAGCTCAAAATATTCTTTTAAAAAAATATTTAAATAAATCTAAAAGCCTATGAAGGGTTAAGTTGGTTACAAACAGTCGTGCGAATATTGTAGCCACAAGGCTATAAAAAACATATAAAAACTTATATCAACATAAAAACTACAGTTTCTAACAACTTGTTTTAAAAAAATTGGTTCCACCAAAAGTTTAATTTAAGAAATATTGTGTTTTATGTGTAAAAAAAGTCTTAAAAATCACATTCTTACAATCAAATAATAGAGAAAAATTAAAAGCTTCCTTATCCTAGAACACTGTTATCTAGACTCTTAATTTTTTGTTTTGTTTTTATATTATTTTTAAACTATATTATTTATGAATTGTGCTTTATTTTTTTCTCGAATTCTCCTGCAAGAAATTAGAGCTGTGGCAGCAATTGTTCTATTTGATACTTGCGTGGGGCAATGAGCTCAAGGCAAAAGCAATCACGATTCCCTGAATTATATCTTACCTATTTTATTTAAATAAATTATATTTGAGTTAAAAAAAATACATTGAAAATGAGTAAATTCATATAAAAGTAAAAATTATAACAATTATAATCCACAAAAAATGCAAAATTATGGGAAAACTATTCAAGTTCGTACATATCTATGCACGCATTAGTACAAAACTTCACATGAACTATCTTTAAATAAACACATATAAAAACATTAATTATTTCTTCGATAATAATTAATATATAATTAAGATATTTTTTATTCTATCTGCATTTTGATTCTAAGTCTCATAAATTTATATTTAACGTGCACTGATGATATAGACTTGTTTGATTTTTCAACCAATATTCTATTTTTTTTTTTTTTTTCCCCACAAATAATATTGATAATATAAATATTTCTTTGAATTCAGACCTTATTTTTCTAAATAAAATGTCCTGCTGCTCATGGCATCGTGTAAAAGAGAACGTTTTCCTTTTGTTGACTCAACTCATCTCTCTCATTTTTCTAATTGGAGCCCTTTATGGAATACTTGGAAGCAAGATTCTACCTGGCACAGAAATTTTTGCTCTACTCCTACTAGCCATTTCAGCGTATGGTGGAGGTATCATTGCCAGCTACGTAAAATTACCACCACTTTTAGGTAAGAATATCAAAATTATTTGAGTGTAATAAATAAACCGCCTTCTATCTAAATTTGAATTAAAACCAAGTTCAAATACTGTTTTAGTTGCTCTGGAAGGAGAGCAAGCAATGAAAGTAACATTCATAGAGACAATCTTGTATTATTAAAGGCGGATTTAGGTGTTATCAATGGCTGGCATACCAGCATGTAAGTTGATTAGAAGGCCCCTAATACGAGGTGACTGGAACATCAGTTTTGCGTTTTAACAATGCCATCGACTGAAACAATTTTTTTAATGAGTTGACGTTACGCTACCACTCGGTGGTCATGAGAAATATGAGTTGTTGACATACCAGTGAAGTTTTCATTAGGTCCCATGACAATTTAATGTTTATCAACACTAAATTATCTCCATATCTCGAAGTATACATCTTTTAAGTCGAAATTTTTGTGCAAAATTTTATTATCATAATTTACAAAAAAAACACCTACAAAATATCAATTTAAAAAAAAAAAAAAAGATTTTTATTTTTTCCTTTTTACATCATGTTTTATAATTTAATTTGTTACCGGGAAAAACCCGTTTGTACTGCCGCGTACAGAAAGTAAACGAGCTTTTGCCTTTACATTCCATTCCATATTTAAAGTATGAGTCAATGGTGTTGGTTTACGTTGGCTTTGAATAATGTTAAAACGTAAGTTGAATACGCTTAATCTAATTCAAAAAGTTAAATTGATCAATGAAACTGAACAAAACCTTCGATGTAAGAAGAAAGAAGGTACTATAAAGTATAGAATTCTTCCGAATACTCTTTCAACTATTTTAAAAAACGAAGACGATTTTGAGAAAACATGTATCGAAACTCGATCCATCGTATAAATGAGTGACGGTTTGTGCTTTTCTTGGTGACGAAGCTGCTCGATTAAAATGGTTTGAGACAAATCGAAACCAGAATTCCAAAATCCCTCTTAGTGATATTATATTAAAAGAAAAGACGAAGGACTTAGCTCGTTTACTAAAAGTTGAAGGATTTATAGCAAGTGCAGGATGGATAGAAAAGTTTAAAGTAAGACTCAATATTGTCTTCCGGAATCCACATGAACAAGCAAAAATTGTCTGATGAAATATGCCTTGAATAGAAAATAATTCCCGAGTGACTTCCGACAGCTCAAACTTCGGATAGCTCGAAGAATATGGCCAGTCCCTTGAACTTCAAGTTATCGCGAGTTGACTGTACCTACTGGTGTAACCGGGCATCTGGAGACTACTAATCTCGGCATCTGGAAACTGCTAATCTGAACTGACACTCTGACTGTTATCGTGTAAATTAGATTTAACAACAACCATTAGTACCTTACCATAAGTATGTGTCTTAAAAAATATGCAATTTTTAGAAACTCATTTTGTTCTTCGTGCTTTTGTCTTGTTCTTACAACAGTAAATTATCTTCATTGTGATAATTTTCAGTAAACGAAGGGATATTTTACCCTGATCACAGGTAAAAGTACGAAAAAAAACCGATCAGAACGATGGCTATATCTTGTATTCTAATTAATGAAATAACAAAAATCAAGTACCATTGTAGATCGTGGAAGGTCTTTATTAATTGTATGGAAAAAAAATTATCATGAGGGATCATCTACATATTAAAACTAAACCAAACTTTAAAAATCTCAATGGCAGCCCCATAATATTATACCATATTTAGATTATAATCTAAAAAAACGTCTAAATACCAAATTTCATAATTTTCCAATGAGTAGTTAGTAATTTAAATGATGTCAAAAAATGGCAAATTGATGTTAAATAGAAAATTTGTTTTTTTAGCCATAAATTCTAAAATAGTTAATATATTTTAGCAATTTTTGTTACAAAAACGATAGTTCATAAAAGGCCAAATATAAATAACATTCAACTTTTGTATTCAACAGGCTTTTAATAAGTAATTACTAATTAATAAAACAAGTTTTAATTTTTTTTTAAATGGAAACATGTATTTTTTTTTCCTTCCATTAGAATTATCATATGCGAAAAACCCTCGAGAATTTTTTTCATTCCATTTTGATTTTTAGTTCTCAATTTTTTGCAAAAATGTGAAAAAGTTCATTTTAAAGGGGACCGTGTAATAGATTACGTCTTGAAGGAAGCAAAAAGTTTGCTTCTTTCCCGCTGTAAAGAAATTTGCTTCTTTCCCGCTGTAAAGAAATTTGCCATCAAAATCGGCCAAAATATTTTTTCTCATAAGTTACGTGTTTCTCAACATAATGAACTGAAATTTGATATCCAGGGTAAGCGAAGTATTCTAAATCGAATGAAAGCATAAAAATAGGGGTTCGTATGGAAATTTTTAAAGATATAGTTAAATTTACTTAGTAAACAGCCTCCTAAGGGAAAAATTTGCACCTGAGATTTAGAAAATCGTAAACAAAACATTTTGGTGCAAACCTCAATATTCTACGATAATTAGAACCGAAGATATAGCCAACGTGCGGATTTTTTTTTTTTTTTTTTTTTTTTTTTTTTTTTTTTTGTATGCTGTACACAGAATTTTTTTTTGTTTAACGGTAGTGATGACTCCCTTACAACATCTCGGCATAGACAGTCCGTACAAGAGTTTCGTAATTTTTTCATTTGGAATGCAATTGAAAAATGCTATTCAACTTAAAATTTTGGCTAAAGTTTATCTAGTACATACATATTTCTATTTTAAATTAATTGCCATTTTGTACTGAAGGTAATAAATTTAATAATATTCAATATTATATAAAAGTACATTTACAGTAATTGAGATGGTGGTTTTTTTTTGGCACAATATAACTTAAATTTAATAAAACTTTTAGGAAAAGTGTTAAAAGGCATTGAAAACATGGAAATTAAATTTATTAAAATAATATACATACATTTTACATGTGAACTATACCTCTAAAGCTAAAATTTAAAACAGTTCTTAAACCTTCTATAGTTTTACCAAAAGTATTTAGTTTTATAATGACTTTCATGGTTTCAGGTATGCTCATCATTGGAATTTTGTTCAGAAATTTGAGTTTTATTCCGTACCAGAAGAATATATCAATCATGTGGGCATCAACTTTTAGGTAAAGTAAGTAATATTCAGTTCTTAACAAATTAAATATTCATATATATAACTATCAACTATAAGTCAATGCAGACATCAAGAAATTTATGAAAGTGGAATTCCAAAATCCATACATTTGTGAAGTCAAAGAAATGGCAGTCCAATCTAAACTTCTTGTATTCAAGTATTTCGTAGAACATAAACTAACCTTACATTTATAATGTTGGTTGATTGTCAGTCATGCTCTGTTTTTCGAATATTCTCTCATATTTCCAAATACGAAAGTTTTCCAAAAAAGATCTCTCGAAAGGCATTCTTCCCATTCATATATATCTTAATCTGATGATCTTATGGAACATAATAACCCTCGTGTATCCTTGGATAAGAAAATCTCCTATACATCCAACCAATACAACTTTCGATAAAACTGAGTCAGTTCTTTTACTCTGAATATATTAAAAATTTGCAATAATCATATAATTCTTTTGATATAGACTATAAAAAATCACATATAAAAAAAAAACATTATTGTTTTACCAAAACATGAGTAGAAAAACGTAAGTTTTCTTCTTAGTCCCAGCTTTATCTTTAACGTATAACTCGATTTAAACTCACATAAATAATGGGGTTTAACCCTCTAAGGGTCATGAACGTATATCCTCCTGAGACCCCGCGTAAATTTAAATGCACATCGGATTTTGGGCGCATAGTTCTTCGTTGCATGAAATAACCGAATTCAGTCCTACAACTGATGATAGTTCTAACGATTGTAAGGAAGTAGAGCCAGTAGAGAAACGGCAAAAAACAGTTCCTCTTCCAGTAGAGGCGTCACGAAAAGTTGGTACGAAGCACATGCCAGCAATGGACACTAAGACTTTTTCCTCACGTTGTTGGATGTCTGGATGTTCAGTGGGAACAAAAAAAATTTTGCACTAACTGTAAATTATTTTTATGTATCTCGTCCTCACGAAATTTTTTTGCAGCCTTTCATGATTAAATTTCACATCTGAACAATTAAATTTCAGAATTTTTGCAAGCTTAAGGAGATAGTCATTTGTTGTCCTATATTTATAGTTGAAACCTAATAACTTTAAAAGTACGTTGTACATAATATACATAAAAATTAACTTTAAATCATGTTTCAAACAGTTGTGGGTCTCAGAAGGATATATACGTCCTTTGATCCCCAGTTTTTCCAGCAATACGCATTTTTTAATTTATAAATAAAATGTAGAATAAAACATTTTTAAATATTTTTATTAGGACGATAGTTTAAAACCCATTTAAAACAAAATAAATAAAAAATAGTTTTAAAAAATTATATATTTAAATCAGAAATATAATTTTAAAATTATTGCAGGGAAAACAATTGTATAATTTGGCCTATTCCCTGAACTCTCAGAGGGTTTTAAACTCAAAGTGATGCAAGTATAATTTTCAAATATTCTGACTTATGTGCTGGAATACGAGGGCTAAACTGTTGATTGAATAATCAACCTAAGTCACCACCTCAGTAGTTCAATCCCAGGCTCCCCCATAATATGGACATGCAAACATAACAGGCAATTAAGAGTAAAACTTTTTATTTCTCAAAATGAAGATTGGTTGACTTAAACTACTCTGACATTAATTCTTCAATATATATAGAGTGATAACAATTCTGTAACTGAAGTATCGATTTGTAAAATTTAAGTCTTATTTTATAACACTATATTTTACATTTCAGAGACATTTCCCTCGTGATCATTTTACTAAAGGCAGGTCTAGGCCTGGATCCCAAGAAACTAATGGACATGAAACTGGACATTTTCAAACTTTCGCTCATCCCTTGCCTATTCGAAGCAGTCAGCTCAGCAGTTTTCATACACTTTCTGCTAAGCCTACCTTGGCTCTGGTCATTCATGTTGGGGTCAGTAGCAATCCTTTACGTGAAATTTCATATTCTAAAATATCTTCACTACTCGAATACCCCTACATTATTTTTTCAAAAAAACATAATGATTTTTTTTTTTTTTTTTTTTGTACACATTGAAGTAGTATTTTGTCGAAGTTTTTCATTCTTAAGTAAAGATTTTTCAATGAAACAGTTGTATAATACAATTTTAAAATATCTACCTTAAAGCAAATTTCTTGCAGGTTTATCTTGTCTGCCGTGTCTGCCGCAGTGCTGGTTCCAGGAATGCTGGATCTGGAAAGAAAAATGCTGGGCAATGAGAGTGGCATTCCTACCCTCGTCATGGCATCCCTATCTCTGGACAACGTGGTTGCTCTATCCGGGTTCCTCATCACCTTCTCCACGCTCACTTCCGATGGTATGTGATTCGTCCATTGATAAAAGTGCTGAGTTGAAGTAGTACGTAGGTCCTAGTCATATATTTAACGCACAAATAACAATGAAGAAGAAAACTTTACAGGATGCATGTCGTTAATAGGTAAAAGTATGTTTGTTAGTGGTAAAAGCTGACATTAAAGATAAAAATGGCCATCCGTGTTCCATGTATCAATCTTTAATAACAAAAGTAAATATCTGCCACACAACCTGAATATAGCTTTAGATTAACCGAAGTAACGAATATTTATCTAGCATACTATATTCCTGTAGTATATTTCTAGCATATATAGATTTACTGTTGAATTCTCCACATGTCTGGATTCTACAAACTTTGATTTCATACAGAATAGACACTACAGTGACAAACGTATACGGCGATTTTGGGACTCTCTAGTGGGAGTTTCTTTTTATTTTTATTTCCTCGGATTCTCTGTAGGAGACAATTTCTTTTTAAAGACTTCGTAGAAGGCATTCTCTAGGTAACAGTCGGACTATTCTAAGTAATCAAAGGGTCATCGCTATGTTTTGATGTTCCTTACCCGTTGGAAAGCTCTTGCTTAATTACATATATACTACAACAAGTAATTAGCTTTAGTATATTCAAAACAAAAACCGAATTCACATTACTAGAAAGATGGCTCTCATAAATGACTTTTACTCTTAGAACTTCTAGAACTTCTATACGATTATTCTATACGAACTTCTATATTTCTTAGAACTTCTATACGACATTAATGTTGTAAGAAGCTAATGCAAATATTTTATATGTCTGTCTTAAGAAAATCATTCCAAGACAAAACTACTAAACAGATACGTTCAATTTGTTAAATGAAGTGTCTTGTCATTTCGAGTTTTCATACCAAAATGTAACTGCAAGTTACAACCGAAAATCTTCAAAATAGTGATTATAACAGTTATTGTCTAATCGTTAAGCCTAAACTATTGATATAACTGCTACAGACATGCGTTATATATCAGTTTGAAAGTCTTAAGCTAGGCGTCCACTATACGCTGAGCAGAGCAGAGCGGTGTATAAGAGCCAGCTCCAAGGCTGCAAACGTTTACTATAGCACGAACCCGCTCTGCTCATAGTGGACTTCAACTACACGTACAAAACTGGGAGCCGTTCTTGGCGGATTATTTTACCCACTCTGCTCTGCTCGTAGTGGACGCTCAGCTTTAATAAAATTAGTAGGAATGCATCAATGGAAACCGAAAGTATATACCCATAATAACTATTTACGAAATTCACATCTTGACTCCAAATAGTAAAATCTCATAAAATTTTTATCGAAAGCATTTAAATTAAGATAACAAGTTAACTCTCCAAGTTTTATCGCCAAATTCAGGGGTTTTTTAATACAGAAATCTAAATTGCCATGGTTCTTGCCATCGTACGTCTTAATTAAAGAGACTTCAGTCATTGAATGTTTCCAAACTGCACATGCTTCGTATCTATCTCTGATATATCACAATAAAATAATATGTTATAAGTGGCCTTTTATTAACAGAGACTGTCACAATTCAACTTGTTTTTACTCAATGAACATCTTTGGTCCAATCATCAAACAGGTTTAGTAGAAATAATTAAACTTGTATTCAATGTCAAAAAAAGAGAAAAGTAACAAAAACCCAAATCAAACTGAGACTCATAGAATGATTGACGCGACTTACATCTTTCAATTTAAAACTTGAACTTGTATGATGCTTGCTAAATTGCATATATTTTTTTAACTTTCAGAAAGTTTGATATGGACTCTTATAAAGCGTCCCCTTGAGCTAATAATTGGAATGTCATTAGGGGCTTTGACGGGTCTCCTTTTGTGGTATGTGCCATCTGAGAATTTCAATTCAAAGGTACGCTCATTGTTCTAATATTGTGGTTTTTTTATATAATTTGACAAGGAAGGCTCCATTTTCGTTGTTCAACAGTACATCTATCGATAAGTAAACGTCATGCGTGGATGTAACCCTATCTAGAATATATTATAATGCATTCACCAATAATAACATGCAAATTAACACTTTTAACAAACAATAATTATCGAGTAAATTGAATTTTGAAATAAAAGTTAATATTCTGCTAATTTTGACGTGTAGCTTTGACTTTTTGTTGCAAAATGAAATCCAGTTTTCTAACATTTCGATACATGTACCTAAAAATTCCCCATTGAAAGTGGGAGCCTTTTAAAAATCGGATATTAATTTTTTTTATTAATCTTTTCATCCCCACAAAATTTCTAATAACAAACTTATATATTTTAGATTTTTGTTATTTATTATGAAGATAATTAAAACATGAATACAATGAAAATACGTTCAACACATATATTTATCAAATTATTTTTTTTTTTTTTGTAAATATTCTGTTTATAATTGTGGAATTATTTTGGAACACAAAATTAACTATTGATGAAATTATTAAATTATTTCTATAGCTAGTTTGTGCTGTATTTTTACAGAAAGAACAGCTCCAATCTTTAATACTTACATTTTTTTTTTTTTTTTTTTTTTTTTTTTTTTAATCCTAATTAAGCATTCAAATCTAAAAAGAACTAAATGGAATATTTTTAAATGTATAATATTTTATATAATTTCTTTATGAAAGTTAATACTATTTTATATTATATTTTAAAATTATTTATTTTGATATATTTGACTGGATATTTTTTAATTAAATAAATATTTAAAGACTGTAGTGCATTATATTTTATTCCTTTTTCTCTTTACAGTCCTCCTTGCTGTACTACCGCAGTCTCCTCTTGTGTTTCGGGGGTCTCGGTCTCTCGTTCATCAGTAAGAGAGTGGAGGCAGCGGGGGCGGGAGCTCTAGGATGCGTGGCCCTCGCTTATATCGCTTCCCTCTGGTGGAGGAGAGACGAGCATAACTTCGTAAGTAGAGATCCTTTTCCACAACAGACGATAATTTTTTGACAATTTCACTTCGAAAAGCATTTTTGTTTCTTTCTAGTGCGGTGGTTTGAAAGAAGTTATAACAAAAAGATTCAGAACGATAAATTTAATTCTTTTAATAAAATACAGAAAATAAATAATCCGAACTGCAAGATTAGAAACCCCATCGAACATCATACTGATTTTTTTTAGAATATAGAGAATTACTAGTAGATTATGAATATATTGTTATGAATTTTTCTCAGAGGAACTGATGACGCAGTTTTTATCAAATAAAAACTATAATTTATTCTTCACTCGTAGGCTTACAAAATTTTTACGAACAGTAGACTCACTATACAGCTTCATGCATACAACTTCGAATACAGCAATTATCCAGGCACCAAGAAAGTAAACAAAGCGCTCAGCTTCCTTCGAAGCAATATCCAAAGTTCAACTGATCTGCCTCTCACGCCGCGATCTTACATTTATAAAAGCGAGTGGAAACTTTTTCGAAAAATCCAGTCAACCGGTCACGTGATGGAAAGACCTGGAAATTTCTAAATTGATTTAGATGTTGCTACCTTTTTCTAACCTATATTATCGCTGTTAACAAATAAAATAAAATAGAACTTTAAAAGAATACGTCACTATTTACAATTATACACAGAAAATTAGTGTAGCAGTATATTGGTCTGGCAGTGCAAACATGGCTAAAATTATTCAAAAATAAACTTTGAGTAAGTTGAACTGAATCTGATTGCCAAATACAGTGTTTCCCCAAATGGATTGATGGTTTTCAAAAAAAAAAAAAAAAACACGATAGAAATGTACCATTTACTACATTTTACTTGGGCAACTAGAAAATTTTGTCCTATTAATTTTCAAAACTAGTTACAAAGTTCACAATAGATGGCACCATTGATTGAGAAAACTAAAGAAACCGGTCTAAACATGTTGCACAAACTACAGAACGATGTTAAGATGTCCTTCAAAAGCGCCATCTGTTGGTTATTTTTCCAATAGCGTCTCAGTTTTAAAGGATATTTAAGACGATTAGCGATTGCCACTATATAGGATTCATGATGCTGCGTTACCATACTTCCTCTTCGAAATTCATTGTATGATTCGTCTAACAATAGTTTTATTTAAAAAGTCATTAGTTGTTTTTAATTCTATTATAGAAATTAAATTTCACACTCTATTTTACTTAGTGCGCAGAATATTCTTTATATTGATGGCGTTTTAAGCACGTTTTTTTTTTTTTTTTTTTTTTTTTTTTTCCTAATCTTGAAAGAGGTAAATAAAAAGAGGCAGGTGCAAGTTAAAATACCCCATCGAACATCATTCTGATTTTTTTATAGAATGAAGAGAAATGTTAGTGAATCACCTTTAAATGAGTTAAACAAAATCCAATTGCCAAATATATTATAATTTACCAAGTAATGAGCATTCTTTTCTCTTTTTTTTTTTTTTTTTTTTTTTTTTTTTATGGTAGTCCACTGATCTTTAATTTTCAATGAAGTAGAGTGCCTGGTGATATTTATTCTCTTGCGAAAGATACTTCCACCTTTTAAAAGCACCAAGTTAGTAATAAATATTACGTTACTGATGATGACGTAATATTTATTACCAAGTTGGTTCATTTTTAAAAGATGGAAGGTCTTGGCACCAGGAAATACAAATCGTCTGCAACCTTCTTAATTGAAAGTTATTGAGTGATGGGTTACCAGACCAAAAAGGATTGTCATTTTTGGCAAATTATGCCATACTTGGCAATCAGACATTTAGTTCGACTCATTCAAAGTCGATTTTTGAATAGCTTCGGGCATTTTTTTTTTCCTCAGAGAGACCAGTGGTTACATGATCTACTAACATTTCTCTACATTTTATAAGAAAATTCAGAACAATGTTTGATGAGGTACCTATACTTGCATTCATCTCTCAGTCTAACTTCATTTTATCATATGACGAGATTATTAAAAAACGAATAAAAGACAGGTGGCTGCTTTGATTTAGAACGAATTGGTGGTAAATAGAAGTAGAGTTAGAAAAAATAGTTGCCATCGCACACGCATGGTCAACCATTTTTACGATAGAGATCCTAAAAAATAGACCATCACCGAAATAAAATAATTAACCATAATTTTAACTTTTCATGAAATAAGTTCAATATTTCTCTGAAATTAAAACAAATTCTTATATACTCAGGTTTAGAGTACGCTTTCTATTCACATTTATCTATGGAACAGGAGAAGGCGTGATCAGTGATTAGTCTCTAATAAAAGATTTGGTTTCTAGGGAAATTGATTTGTCTAACAATTTTTTTTTTTTTTTTATTTTTTTTTTGTCACTGCTTGATTAGTTAAAATAAGATTTTATTTAGTACGATATTTTGAGATATGATGTTTATGATTTTTATCTTTTGCAGAAAAATATCGCATCTGTTACAGGCTTATTGTGGTCTTTAATTGAGCCATTTCTCTTTGGACTCATTGGTTCTGAAGTAACGATTGAAAGTTTGGGATACAACATAGGTATGTGGCGGTCACTTCAAAACCCCGAAACTTCCCTTCGACACTGGGGATCGCTTTTATCTAACGGTTATAGTTTCTGCCTAGCATGCTCAATGCCTCGAGTTCGATTCCTGTCTGGACCTTGCATCCTCCACATCCCTGACTTAAAAAAAATTGTCTTTACAAAGAAAATTCATTCATAGAAAAATTGTATCAATCCACATACCTATTCTCAAAACGACTACTATTTCCGCTTCCTCTTCATTTTTAAAAGCCAGCTATTTAAGTTAGAATGTCGTTGTTTTTTCACTGAGGGTTAACATCTACCACCCACCATCTACTAACGTTAAATCTGAACCATATATTAATTCTCAACGATGCCACTATCTACAACAGTTGAAAGGGTAAATACAAAGTTGTAATACTTTTGTTTGTCTTTTGTTTGTGCGCTACGTTCTCAAGAAAACATCCTTCATAGTTCTTCCAATAAAAAATTTAAAGAATTTCTGACCTATTCAATATCCTATTATCTGTACAAGTTCTAAGTAACTAACTGCAAGTCTCATATTTTTATTTAATTGTAAAATTCTAAGTATCTCTTATCTAGATATCTCTTAGAAAGTCAAGGAAGATAAAGCGCGCTCAAATTTCTCTAAATAAAAAATATTTTATTATTTTTTCAATATTAATTTCAATAAAAGATAAAAATAAAGAGTACTCTTATAGGAATACGAAATCCAAACCAAACGAAACATATACTAAATAAAAAGTAATTAAAACATTCAAGTAATCAATAATCAATCAATCGTATTTTCAAATAATAGCTTTTCTTATCGTAACTTAATGTAGAATTCATCAATAAGCTCATTATCAAAATATTATCACTTATTTTAAACAAAATGCCTTTGAGACTTGATAATAAAAAAATATTTTTCTTCAAGGATATTCAATTCTGGTTTTACTGCTAGGAGCTCTTATACGAATTGCATCAACTATGTTTGCTCTTCTCGGTTCAAACTTAAACTTGAAAGAAAAAGCATTTGTCTCTGCATCGTGGATGGCCAAAGCAACAGTCCAGGTAATATACTTTGCTACGAGGACAATAATATGCCAGTTGTGCCTATGTGAGATACAGAGATAGAAATTGATTTATGAACCGACAGTTTTTTTAAAGTATTTCTTTATTAAATTAATATTTATTGATTTAAATTTCATACAATATACAGGCTTTGTATAATAAACTATACACGTAAATAAAAAAAATTATAAATTCATAAACAATTTCTTTTGTTGATATTTTAGTTTCAGCATAAAGAAATTGATTTATATACTTTTACATTCAATTGCAATTAATAATTAGCAAAGCCTCCTTTTTTCATTAATACTTCCTTGATTCTGTTTTTCATAGATAACATGAGACTTTGGATCAATTTTTTCAAGTAATTTCCAGTTTTTAATGATTGAGTCCTTCAATTCTGTAACAGTTGCATACTGCTTTCCATTTGAGTAAATCATTCGAACCAATTGACCCCAGACATTTTCCATGGAGTTTAAATCAGGGCTATTGGCAGGATGATCTAAAACAGTGATTCTCAACCTTTTTTTTGTCGCGGCACACTTTTAACGATTTCAAAATTTGGCGGCACACAAAGAAAAAGATAAGTTTAAAAGTTGTTTATTCACCTATAATATACTGTGTAAAATAGTTTATGAAAATAATTTGGAATGTAAAATAAAATAATATAATATGTACTACAAAAACAACAGTACAATTACAAATGAATAATAAGAATACTTTTAATGAGAAATTTGAGCTTGATGTTTTTTGATAATTTCATTTATATTTGGTCGTAAAAATGACAATGCTACTCTCATATCGTCTTCTACATTTAACAGTCTCGATCTTTTTTTCGTTTTTATGTTGGTTAATTCTGAAATTCGAATTCACACAAATAAGATGTAGAAAATTGTAATAATATTTTTAAAGCTTTTTTACCTATCATGGGATAATCGAATCTAATGTTAATCCAAAATGAATTAATTGATTCTTCTGAATATTTTAAAATTAAATCTCGATTATTAGAAAGCGAAATTAATTTTTCCTCTTCATTCAAAGTTAATTCAAATACAGAAGTATACGTTATCACAAATGGATTACGAACCCAATCATTTTTTTTTTTATATCGAAATTTGGGAAATAATGAATAATTCTCTCCTCTAATGTTGTCAAATAGTCAATAACAATTTTATGAATAATTTCATTAAAATCTTTTGGGACTGACTCAAACTTTTCCAAATATCCTTCCTGAACTTCATTCTTCCATAAAGTTTTTTTTTTTTGGAATCCCACCAGTTTATCTGTCGAGTTTAATATATTTTCTTTCTGCCCTTGCATACTTGAATTTATTTTATTAAAAATAACAAAAATGTCTGATAAGTAAGCTAGTTTAGCACACCATATTTTATCTTCCAACAAATGAACAAAATCATAACTTTTATTTTGTTCAAAAAACATTTTCATTTCGTCTTTTAATTCCAGTACACGAGATAAAACTTTTACTCTGGACAACTACCTTACTTCCGTATGCAGTAACAAGGATTCGTACTTAGCTTCCATAGCTTGGCATAAATTACTAAATAAACGACTTTTTAATGGTCTTGATTTTATATAATTAACCATTTTAACGCATTGTTCCAGAACTATTTTCAATTCTGATGGCAAATATTTTGTAACAAGTGCTTCTCGATGCAAAAAACAATGTGTAACTAATATATCATCATTCAGTTCTTTAACATGTGATGCAAATCCTTTTAGACGTCCAGTCATATCTGGAGCACCATCTGTGGAAATGCCAATACATGAATTCCACGAAATATTAATTTCTTCTAAATATAAACTAATTACATCAAAAATATGTTTGCCAGTTGTAAAATTAAGTAACTTACGACAGCAAAAAAATTGATTAATTATGTAATTTTCGGGAATAAACCGAAAGACTGCAATAATTGAGCTTTTCCCAAAATATCTGTTGTTTCATCGATTTCTAGAGTAAAATTTGAATTTGCAAGAGTTTTTGCAGTATTTTGTTCAATATTTTGCGACATATCTCTGATTCTGCGATGGATTGTGTCATTCGAAACTGATATTTTACAAATATCAATATCTGCTGATCCACCAATCATTATTTTTACAATTTTGCGACAAGCTAGTAATATAATTTCTTCACCCAAATTGTGAGGTTTTAATTTAACTGCAATCAATTCAGCTATTTCATAAGAAGCTATTTGAGCTTTTTCAGACAAAGGGCTGAAGTTCAGATGGTACAGCTGGGTGAAACTGGGATTTTGTGTAGAAATCTATTCCGAAAGTGGCGAAGTGATCTTTGAAATCGCCCACGAAATTCGTGGGAAACAAAGTCTCAATGGATGGTCTTTGCAAACATCAGACAACAAGACGCACACCTGCAGGGGGTTGTATGTAAAATACTAGAGTAAAAATTAGGTCAAAAACGAGACACAGAGAAATATGTAGCGAAACGGTGAAAGTGAAAATTCTTCGTTACAATATTCATATATATATATATATATATATATATATATATATATATATATATATATATATATATATATATATATATATATATATATATATATATATATATATATATATATATATATATATATATATATATATATATATATATATATATATATATATATATATATATATATATATATATATATATATATATATATATATATATATATATATATATATATATATATATATATATATATATATATATATATATATATATATATATAAGTACTTTTCTTTAATTTAAACTTTACTCGTAATAAAAAAAAAGCATTATAATTTTTACTATATACATTTCTAAAATTTAGCGGCACGCTTTAAGAATTTGGCGGCACACAAAAGTGCCGCGGCACAGTGGATGAGAATCACTGATTTAAAAGAACAACACTCTGTTCATCAAACCAGTCTTTCATTTCGTTTGAGGTGTGGATACTTGCATTATCCTGCATTAAAATGTAATCAAAGGCATAGTTTTGCCATGCAAACGGAAGCAAAGAATTTTCTATAACTAATCTGTAATCAAGTGATGTTTGTCTACCTTTCAGAAACACAATCTCGCTTCTTCCATCATAAGATATCGTGGCCCAAACCATCAAACTTCCACAACCAAAATTTCTGCTAAAGACAGATCTTGGTTCCTTACGAAGATCCTTCCAATAATAGTTTAAACCATCAGGTCCGTCTAAATTGAACCTTTTTTCATCAGAAAATATAATTTTTTTCCATTTCCCCCACATTTCCATGTAGTTATCACAATATTTTAATCGCATGTTCTTGTGGTGTCAAGTCAACTTCGGACCAACCTTCATTTTGGACCATTTCAAGATAGACGACGATTTCAATATTTGTCTTACTCTTCTGGGAGGAACAGGAAATGATAGTTCATTACAAATTCGCCTTGAACTGTAAACCTTTTTGGGATGCAAGTCAAACAATCCTGCTTTTGTCCCTCGTGCTTAAACGAGGATTACCTTTCTTATTGAAGTTTTTGCCGTAATCAGAAGGGTTCTTCAAATGTTTATATATTACATTTATTGTTCTAATTAATTTGCTGATTTCTCTTACAGATTTGTTACATAGTACATAAGTGTCAATTTTTACCTTTTCGACTTCAGACAGTCCCGCACGCTCACCCATTTCGTAAAACGTGACTAAAACAGATAAATTTCAACGAAGTAGGCGTTGATCTTATTTATAAACATTGATAGTAAGCTTCCACTGATGTTCAAATGAAGAACTGCCGACCAAACGGTATAGTGGTTAGCGTGCTAGCTTCTAGACCGCGAGGTTGAGGGTTCGAGTCCCGTGTTGGCATGTATGTTTGTAAATGTATGTTGGCTTGTCTAATGACGAATGTTTCGGCGCATTATAGCCCTCGTGTTGCTGACGGCGCCAGATAGTCTGAATACAAAAAACCAAATGAAGAACTAGTTAAAATATTTGGTACCTGAGTTCAAAATAGATTCGAGTTCATAAATCAATTTCCACCATTTGAGTTGCTTAAAAACGAAAAATAGATATATTTTTATTTAATATCATTTTTTTTTTTTTAATTTTTATGTGTGCAAATCCTTTATTATGCTCTCAATATACAACGTACAAAATTCAAATCAATAGCATTTAATACTAAGCGATATCTGGCGAGAATAGTGTTAGTTCATAAATCAATTTCCACCACTGTAACACCAATAGGTAAAATCTATTGAACCCATTCTAAGTTCATTAATATGTACTAAATGAAACTAAAATCAAATACTTGATATATTGATCTTTTTCAAATAAATACAAGACCAGTGTTCATGTCAATGCGCGTTTTTCTTAGAAGTATATTTAAAGTAAAATGTGAATTAAGTAATTAGAATTTTTTTGTATATTGTGTGTGTTTTTTGCACGTAGTGATTTATATTTAGAATATTAATTTGATTTATTCTTAGTGGGCTATGACGTTCCCTTTGTTGGTTGAAAGATCTTTAGTATATAAGATTTATTTTGATGTGGTTCTTCATTTCAACGAATATTTTTTTGAAAATTCAATTCAATTTTAAGTGAAATATATATTTACATAGGCCGCTGTTGGATCCCAAGCGTTGGATTATGCAAGATCTAAAAATGAAGATCCTCAATTTATGGAATACAGCAAGCAAGTAAGTTAGAATCTAGTTTTGTAGATAACCAGCTCTTCACTAAAGCCCATTTTAAAATTCTAAGTACTACAACGACTTCAAACTTTACGCATGCAATACTCAAATACTTTTACATTAAATTTTGTAAAAGAGTTTTTTAACAAAAATAAGAACTACCATAAAATGTCTACTCTAGAATTCAATTAGTTGAATCAATATTTCTTCAAAAGTCCATGTCCATTTGTTTGAAAGTGTGTTAGAAATGTATGCTAAAAGTTTCAAAGAAAAATATGGGATAGATTTTCAGAAAATGGTACATTTGTATTTAAAATAGACATTTTAAGGGAATAGTCATTAAAGTATGTAAAATCAATGTAACTTCATGAAAATATTGAATGAAAATTTTTCAATAAAATACTTCTAACTTAATTGCCTTTCATTTTTATCTTTTAAGGAAATATTTGTAGTTTTTAATTAAAAATATGAAAATGTGATCTTAATATATTTTATGACTTCTGGTCTACCTTAAGAAATCTATCTTATTTAGTGTATAATAATGGGTGATGGGTATAATTTTCGAGTTATATAATGAAAATGTATCACAAATACTTACCAGTTTTCTCTTGTGTTCATTCAAAATGTGTATTAATTAAATACATCTAAATATCTCTACTCGACTGAACTATCTTCCTTTTATAAAGGTTAAATTTGCAGGTATAAATTCAAATTTTACCCTAATAAAACAAACTCGTAAATTAATCTACCTGTGAATCTAATTTCATTAATAATTCGTTTTTACTTTAATCTTAGTGACACACTTGAATACTTCTCTAAAAAGTCATTTAATTACTATGGCCCAAGTGCACTTTTCACTTTATTTCAATATTTTTTATGAATTTCAAATTTTTTACATGTTTGCAAAAATACAATATTCTGGTGTTTTTTATTTCAAATTTTTAATTCTAATTGTATGCTTAAAAATACTTTCAAAAATAGCTACATGCATTAAATACGTATTGTATTGGGAATATTTCAACAACCTCTTGTTATCATTTTATCTTCTTACAGGTCCTAACGATGTCAGTTCTATCCATAATTCTGACAGCTCCCCTCGGTGCTGCATTCATCGAGCATCTAGCCCCATTTTTCTTAACAGAAGATGGCAACAGCAACGAAACCTCGCAGAACAGTTCAGATACATTAGAAGAAGAAAGAGAATGCATCACACAAGTGCTTGTAGACGACTATGGTACTTGCACCGATTCAACAACCTCAAGACGAATTGAAGGAATTATAAAAGAACTTACATCCAAAACTTCAAAACATGAATAAAATTATAATTCTTTCTGAAATGTTTGAGCTGTTTTGTTTACTACTGAAAAGTAATTTTTGTTCAAGGTCACTGTTTTGTTTTTTATATGTTCCTCATAAGTATATCAGAATATTATGTATATTACTGCTATATTAAAAATCAAAACTAAGTAAATTTTTCCATTAAAAAACACGGTTTTAGTTTTATTTTATAATAATTTCAATGCGTTTTCCCTTTTCTGTTAAAACTAATTTTGGCTTATTTATTTGTAGGAAAACAATTCTTAGGTATTTACTGGAGTTCTTTCCCACGCAACCTATACTCTATATTTTCAGTATTTATACTTGAAACTTAAACTGTTTGAGTGACTTACACTGTAAGACGATACAAATTCAGCTACTTATGCATTAAAATTAAATTAAGCTTTTACATCTTTTTTTTTTTTTTTTTTTTCCCCATAATGTACATTATGCTTTGCTTGCTACGATACATATTTATTAGTGTTTCTGAATTCATGCATGTCATTTTTAAGTGCATTTTATTAAATATATTCATTTCTGAAAAGCTTAACATTTTCTTATAATATATTTTTTCTTATAATATAATACAATATAATATAATATATTATCACAAACCAACAAAATCTGCGAAAGTGATCAAATGTGTCCTCTAACTACTTTTGAGCTTTTCTTGATTGTAAGTCTGGATCTGTAACTTTAAAAAAAAATAATATAAATAGATAACCTTCACCTAGATAAATCAAATTAATATGTTCATCAACAGAAAACAATTTTTTCAACGATTTGTTTCAGTCATATTTTAGTACACTAACTGTAAAATTAAACCTTTCAATGCAAGTACAATTCAATTTCAGAATAAAGTAGATTTTAGCGATATAAAGTTAAAAAGAGTTCAGAGTAAGCTGTTAAAGCAACTAAGTATATTACGGCTTTTTTGATTAGCCCATAATTATTTCAAGTAATATATAATAGACTATTGTCGAAAGAATAATTAGTATCAATTTGAATGGTAATGCCAATGTAACCAAAAATATAACAACCGACAATTCTCGTGCTACAAACCAGAAGAAGAATGAAGCTTCAGAGCAGGTACATTTTTTGTGCAGTAACATCCGTTGACAAAACACTATTTTTGTGATTTAGGGGGAAACAACTTTTATTTGCCTTTAATTACACTAAGATAGTGATAGTTCTACAGATGCAGTTTCATTTAGTTTATGCGTTACTAAGTAATAAATCTTATATTTTAAACATAGCTTTAATATAAACTCAAAAAAAAAAGTTACAGCTGTAAATACGTGGTAGAGCAGTCACTGCCGACATTTCTAGGGAAACTGCACCGTTCTACAGTAAATACTTCACCAATTATTGGTTTTAACATGTTCTGTTACTCTAAGACCGACCGGTACATTTTAAATCACAATAGAACTTCAGAGAGTTCTCTTGTAAATTAACGATTTCAGAAAGGTTTAAAAAGTAAACGAGCGTTTTATTCTTTTTTATCTATAAGTCGAATTTAACAGAACACTTTTTCTTTGACAAAATATTGAATAAAATACTGATGAGGACTGATTTCAGTAAAAATATCCAACTTTCTCCTTTTGTCAGCTCTGGATGCGATTCCTATTATCATTGGCTTCTCTTCACCAAAATGTGCCACAAGTGGTCCTCCAGAATCACCCTGTAAAAACCACTTTCATAAATTAAGTACTTTTTGTAAATTAGTGGTGTAGAAAAACAAACTTCATTTTTCTGTGTAATTTAGATTTGTGAATATAATTATCCAAAGGTATGTTTAAAAACAAAGCATATGATTTTAATTAAAAAGATATTATTTCCTAGCAACAAAGCTTTATTTAATGCTATGAAATGGCATTGAAATTACAAAGTTTGTATCTAACTTCATCAAAGTTATTTCCTTTCATTACAGTAAACAACTACATTAGTATCCTATTAGTATCTTAAAAGTGTTCTGTAAAATATACTTTCAGAAACTGTTCGACATAATTATTGTTAGGATGCCAATGTTTTGGTTTATGATCCAACATTTTTTTTTTTTTTTTTTCGTAGTGTTTCGTATTTCCTCACATATAAGTGAATATGAATAAACTACCCCTAAAGTTTTCCTCTATAGATTTAATATTTAATATTTTACTATATGGAAGTAGTATGCCATACTTTTTTTTATGGTGCTTAGCTTTCTTCGATCCACCTTATTTTCAAATACAAAAAATAGCATGCTTTGTACCATGTATATACAAACTAAATGTGCTTGGAAAGATGGATCCAACAGTATTATATTCTCCAATTGTAAATCAAAACTGTCCAATTTACAGGCGGGTGTTTTTTTTTGTTTTTTTTGTTTTTTTTGCAATCGCACAGAGCACTATTAGAAAAAGATCTTTTATTCGAAATTTGTATATATTTTATTTGTTTCCTTTGTAATATTTAAGAATGTATGGTACGGTATGGATAATTTAGGGAGGGTTAAAATTAGTAACTATCCTAACATAGAAGAATAAAAGTATCAATCTAAATTTTTAAAAATATGATTGTTATAATAAGTTTTACTAATGGATGCGATACTACGCACTCCTATATTCACTAAAGTTACATTCTTTTACTCTATTTCAAAAATTATTTTCCAAACTTTAACTACTATTGGTTAACTACAATTATCATTTTTAGTTTAAATAAGCAAAACCTTTTTTTAAATAATTTTGATGGTATATTCATAAGCTGTAACTTTTTCAAGAAACTTTAACACAAAATAAATGATTTCATGTAATGTTTACTACTCTATTCTGCTAAATATTTTCTTCAGATTTAATAGTCTTACACTTACCTTGCATATTTCTGTTCCATAATAAGGCTTCGTGTATATTTGATTGTGTTCAGTACCCACTACTCTTAATGGAGCATACAGTAAAATATTAGATGGATTTGAAAACATAGTCATACCTACGGAAAAAGCATTGTTTTCCAAAGAAATATAACATATATTATTTATAAATTTTATAATCTCACAAGAATTATTTTATAATTAATATGCTAAATTATAAAGTTATTGAATGTTATTTAAAAGTATTCAAATAAATTATTAAATTTCAATGCACCCACAATAGAAAACTTTATTTTGTTACTAAAATATTAAAACATCCATCCAATACTGTAAATGCTGTGTCAAATACGGGCACATATCAAGAATGCAATGATAAATCTAATTTTTAGTTTCGAATAATAATTCTGAAAATTAAATTGAATACAAATTATCCCAAAACCTAGTTGCTCTTTCACCACTTCAGTAAGCAATATGAATTACTATTGAAAATCATTATATCATGCTGTTTATTAATGACTTGAATTCCTACCTAATCTGGTGGGTGGAAAACATACGGCCAAAGTAAGTATCGCAAAATGCACTTAAGGTTTAGTTATACGAGATTTAAACTTATGCACCATAACGGAAAGGCTTGCTTAAAAATCTTCATCCGTAGTCCATTTAAAGTAAAGTCAGTAGTTCGAAAATGAAAACAAATACAAGTTTAACTGAAAATAAATATTTAATTCTACTTATTTTTAATATCTTATACTTAATATCTACTTAATTCTATTTATCATGTTTAAACCATAGAGATAGGAATTTGTATTTATATAAAGCAGTGTATTATAGAAAGTGATATTATAAGTATTTTAATTAAAAAAAATTATATCAAAAAAACATTTTGAAATATTATTTAGTATAAACTTTCTAAAATTGAATATCAGCAGTAAAATATTAAAATTATTTTGTGAGTGAGATGATATCATCTCACTCACAAAACAACTTTTTAGCCTCTTAAATTAGCATTAAAATTATCTCTGGTATTGGTTTTGAACTGCAAGTTAGATCTGTTTACTGATTCCGCCTACTAAATAATACACTTTCAGTGAAGAATTTGGATCGGACTTTGTGGTTAGCAGGATTAGCTTTCAGGGAAATCAGCATTTACCTGTGAGAAAAATGTTGCTCAATGAACGACAAAAATTGAATACAAAAGGCTGCGTTACCATATTTCAGATTTGAACTTAATTATATGATTAGCTTCGCATAAATTTTGCATAATTTTTTTTTTTTTTTTTTTTTTTTTTTTTCAAATTTGTAATGAAAAAAATAATTTAGCATTACACGATTTATAATACTCAAACACTTTTGCACTTCTGAATTGAAATGAGCTATATCTAAAAGCGTTCCTGAATAAAGTTCTTTGCTTACGCACTTTTAAAAAACGTTCTCTTCTGTGAATGCATGGAACTTCACAAGTCAGTTGCCATCTGGCATCACAGAGACTATCTTAGTTTGTTATTTTCCGTGTTCAAAATATTATTCTACAATTTTCTACATTCTAAGTAAGTGTGTATTTAAAAATATTAGTCTTATATTTTGACAGTTAAATATTCAATCAAACAAGAAAAATTAAGAAAAATATGTACCTACAAATCGGATTATTGTGTCATCTACCATGTATTGAAAATAAGTAAACAAAACAGCACGTATTTAAAGATGAGCTAGGATTAGTACAAGCATGTATCAAGTGTTAGTATTCGAAGCAATCCCACCTATTTCAATTTCCGTTCTGCATAAAGTCCATACAGCAATAAAGAATCGTCTGCGTGTTAAAACTAGTCATGGGTGAGTTACTTATTTTTAATAATATTCACAAAAAATGTAATATTTTTTATGCAAAATTAATTTAATGTTAATTTTGCGAGAACTTTCAATCCACAAACATCAACGCTGCCTTTCTGTTTCCAGTCAATAGCTACCACTATCTGATTCTTCAACATAAAAATATCGCTCTTAATGGTGAACACTAGTAATATCAGATTTCTATCTCTACGGGTTTAATGCCATTTAATTTTTTTTAAATCATTTGAAGATTTAGCAACTTACAATACTCTTTCTGTCCCCATCCTATGGAAGTTACAAGTTGACCCCGCAGAGGCACCCATTTTGAACCACTTACGCAGATGGAATCCACGTCCCTGTTAAAATGCAACGGTCTCTTCACCTTCAAAATGGCGATGTCATTCGCACCATTCCCCCCGTCCATCTGCAATTGGGGATCGTACTTAGGATGGGGAATAACTCGTGACACTTGGTATGTGAATCTTGCACTAGGTCTGTAGATGCTACCAGCTCCAATCTTGAGAATATTGGCATAGAGAATCTGGCTTTTCCTGCTAAAAATTTGAAACAGAACTACAATTTAAGCTTTTTAAGGATGATTTACACGTTATCAATATCTGACATGCTAGCTGAGAAGTAAATTGGAAGGTCACTGGCACACGTATTGATTGGAAGGACAACATTCCGTTTACATGAGAATGGGAGACGGGAATCGACGTGCCTGCTAAAAAAAAGATATTTGATCTACTGGCTCTATCAGCTATTTGCGTTCCAGTGACAGACTTATTCAGACAACTTCATTAATTGTCAAAGAAGCGTTTTCCCAGGTTGTACAGCGGTATTGGCCAATGTTGGAAACAGAGGTTCAAGAAAGATTGGCCAGTCCTTGCCAAATCTTGAGCATCGTTCCAAAATACACGGATTTTTTTTTTTTTTTTTTTTTTTTTTAATAAATTTGCTAAAAACCTCACAAAACATATTTTTGACCCCCTCCATCCTTCCCTGTAACACTATATTTCAATTTTAAAACTCTCCATCAATATTTCAAAACTTCCAGTATATTTTACCCTGAGCTGAACGAAATTGGCTAAGTTCCATAGTTACGGCCAGTCTACAACGATTCACGTCGGGATTAACCCGTATCGAGCCGATAATGGCAAGCGAATTTGTGCTACTGGGGTTGTCGTTAGAATCTATTGACTGGTGAACTCAAATGGCCCGCCGACTAGCAAAGTGAAAATTAACCCGTATCAATAACTGTGATTGAGTCTGATTTTGATAACAGTCCTTGCAATCTAAATGCAACTCATTTTTAAACAGTTCAAATTAGCAAGATTCGATTTTTCATTAAGGCAGTCAGGTGCGAGATTACTGCTCTCAAAAGTTGTAAGACAATAAGATCAATTTTGTTTTATAATATATTAAATGTGAATAATTGAATTGAATGCTAATATTTATAGATTCATCATCTCAAAATATTCATAAAACATCTCAAATATTCATAAAACATCTCAAATATTCATAAAACATCTCAAATATTCATAAAACATCTCAAATATTCATAAAACATCTCAAAATATTCTTGAATAAATTATGACAGGCCATTAATTTTATCGAAGTAATATACGACGCATTCAAGTTAAGGATTTAGCAAATGGTTTTAGAAGAATCCCAGTGCTTTGATCAAAATTTAACTACCAATCATAGAAATTATTTCACAAAATCTCAACATCTAATTAATAGTCAATATCATAAAGGCGTTCGATCTGGGTTCTCTAAATATTATAAGGTAAGAGAGGATGGGTAATTATAAAACGAGGAAACCAAATCCTATTATAGTCCTTTTTTATACAATAAGAGTTGGAAGGCCTGTTTCTTAAAAAAAAATTCTATTTAAAAAAAGATAGTTATTTTTTAGATTTGTAAGTTTACAATCTTGAATACATGAATTGCATTTTATACTTACTCAAAAACGCAATGAGCACTTGTTAAAATAGACGTCGGTGATAAAATGGAAGCTGAGCATGTGAATCTATTACGTATATTTAAGCTTACCTATAAAATAATAAAAATGTATCACACTCAAGCCAAATGTCAAAAGAGTTGTAATTACAATTCTATTACTGAATTCAATTATTGGAAATTATATTTAAGAATTAATTCAAGAATATTGTATCATTAATTATATCATAAATGATTATGTTATAAATTTGCCTTCCAAAAGTTAAGTGATAAAAGTAACCCATTTTAGATTTTATTCTTGAGTTTCAAAATGAAATTCTCCTAATATCAACATTATATAGAGAATTTAAGTTATTTATTCAGTACCAAAAGAGAATGTACCAATTTAGGCTGAGAAAAGTGTTTTTTTTTTTTTTTTTTTTTTTTTTTTTTTTTTTTTAAACACACAGGTTTTATCATAGATAGCCAGATTTTCCTGAAAATATTTGCTTTTAAATCAATAAATAGAAAGAAAAAAACAATGATTTTTGTGGCATTAGATAAATTAAATATCTGATCTCATTTCTTTAAATACTAAATTTTCTCTTAAAAATTAAAATGTTTAATTCAATGGTTACTACTGAAATGAATTTTTGTTTATTTATAAATTCTTAAAATATTAGTCAAAACATTTAAATATCATTAATGAAAATCCTATTTATAGTGTAGACAATAATTGTTTACAACTATCGCTTTATTTTGCCATAGCAAAATCCTTGAATTTAACATAAATATATTTTATTCGTCCCTTATGTTTAAACTCAGAGTACACTTATTTTGCGTCAAAAAATTTTTCTCTTAACGATAAAGTGCTAGTTTAAAGGAGTCAAAAGTTACATTTTTAGATCCTGTTATTTTTTATTAATAATTTCTTTTTTTTATTCTTTTTTATAAGTTAGCATATAAAAACAAATTTAGTGTTTAATGAGTTTTCCTTACTAATGCTATATCTAATAAAAAATCGTAAGTTTTAAAACAAAATTTGCAGATTTTGCCGCCGAAAAAATTAGTATTAGATCTATGGTGCAGGGACATACTGATTATAGCTCTTAAATTAATTCTAACAAACATCATATTTTTTCACACACGTGAGTTGTATAAACTAATCATGAAAATTTGAACGAAAATGTAAATAATTAAGAAATTAAAAATTTGAAAACCTCTACTTAGCCAAAATTGCTGCATATTTAGCTAATAATAAGCATACATAAAATTCTATTTTTATAAATTCACATAACTGTTTTTTTTTTTTTTTTTTTTTTTTTTTTTTTTTTTAAGCTTTTGTTTGCATGTACAATTCATTAATACGTTCAGAAACTCAAAATCGCTTCACAACCAAGCATTTATAACTTTTCTGATTTTAAAATAAGCTTCTCACAAGTTTCCTCTCTCCCCCCAGTATGCCAACTGGAAAAATCCAAGGATAATTTACACTCTCCATTTTAAAAACATATTTAGTCAAAATTAAAAATATTATTGCATTTTGTAAACAATATACAGGACATAGTTTTCACTACTATGATCACAACATAGTCCCCCTTGTTATCCCTTTATTTACTTAAAATTCTCCATATTCATGATAGTTTTACCAGCTTAATTCAAATGATATTTGGGATTTAAAAAGTTTAAATATTAGTGAATTTACAACGAACGTCATCATAGGAAAGAAGATGGCGATTTTTGTTTCATAACAATATTGTAATAAAACAAAAATCACCAATATTGTTCTTGTCCTAGTTTGACGCTGTTCGTTTATACAAATCTGTTATAGTTGACAATCATAAAACAAAATTTGCAGTTACAATAGAGAATTAGCAGTTATATAAGATCGTTGTTTAAAAACACAGCCTAAAACATTATTGATCACAAAACTATATTTTTTAATTTTTTAATATTTTACTACCTTAAATTACATGATACCATTACATTGAATAGTAAAAAAATCATTACTTCATACCATCCATGGTGATTCTCCTTGTCTCGCCTTGAAACCATCTACTATCCTCTGTTCCAATTCCGTTTCTTAAATAATCAAAAATTATGGTATTCATAATTCATATTATAAAATAACAAAACAAGATTGCATCTGCTGACGTAGCTTCAAATAAAAAAATTCCTTTAGGAACGTTGAAATATCATTTTCTCATTTCAAGTAATTGCAAAAAAACTGTAGTAAGGCACCGGTCGCAAATTCATAAAAGTGACTTCAATTCAAAATTAATGAAGGTTAAATCAGGTTTTGAATTAAAGTCTCAAATCTAACTACATAATTTACCTATACTTGTGTCGAGTAAAGTTAAAATTTAGAAATTTCAATTAAAAAAGAGAGATTATCTACAGAAGACACAATTTGCTTCTTGGTTCACTGAAGCAAAATTACAGATCCATTGAAATTTTCGGAGAGAGTTATTATTCTTGCTGATAGCCTCCTCTTACACTTGGTTATTATATTTCTTTTAACCTAAGTGCATTTATTACGGTTATTCTAGGCTATAACTCTCTACTCGATTGTTAATCTATTAACCAAAGCAAAAGGTAGATGAAATATATCGCTCATATGCACACACAAAAAAAGACGAAAATATGTTACCTTTATTCATTGTTTTATTCATTACCACATTTGTTGCTTTGTTACTTTCATTCATTGCTTTAATCCTTATTCATTTAACGCATTGTTAGCTTTATTCATTATAAGGTGAGTACAAATAACGGACCCCATTTTAAAAAATCATATTTTCGAAACTACTGCACATATTACAATAAGTGTTACATGAATGTAAAGAAAAATACACCAAGGGTGTTTTTTTGTTTGTTTTTTTTTAGTTACAAATGTTCGATGTGTGGCCATATTGTTACACGGCATACGTCCAATCTGTAATCCAGTTCGTTAAATACATTTTGTGGCATCACTATATAAATGGCTCGTAATGCTGCACAAATGCGTTCTTTAAGTTCTGGCAGTGTTTTCGGCATATATGGTACATAGACAATGTCTTTGACGTAACACCACAAAAAGAAATCACATGGTGGCCATGTAATTAAGGGTAAATCCCATCACCCATCCATCGGTTTGGTTGCTGTTGATCATGGGAGAAGGGGGGGGATTGGTATATTTCTCTTTATATTCATGTATCACTTGTTGTAATGCATGCAGTAGTTTCGAAAACATGATATTTTAAAATCGGGTCCATCATTCGTACTCACCCTGTAAATTTGTTGCAATATTTTTATACTATGTAAGATTAAAGATAATTGTGATGTTCAAATCATGTATTACACACACATACTTAAGTTACTTTAAAACTAATCATGAAATAAAAAAATAAAAAAATCGCAGTGTTTTTATATAATTGAAGATCAATCATTTAAACATATAAGAAACTTGACTTGAAAAAAAATATCAGTATTTGACTTCATATTAGATTCAATTTCTTATATCTTTTTCTACCCAATTTCTTATTTCCAAATGTGAATTATGTTGCTTGAAAGTTAACCATTAGAATAAATTATATTTGAATAGAAGCTCCTAAAATGCTACTTGCAAGCAATAATTTCTCAAATTGGTGTGATACATTCTGAATAAAATCAAATTAAAGCTGTACTATTTGTGAGTTTACTCAAATCTTTGCAACTAATTGTACGTTATGCATCTGTATATCATATACATTCCTATACTGGGTAATCTCTATTAAAGAGGATACGTTTAAAAGTCAATAGTAAAAATTATTAGAATATATGACTCGAACCATCAAGTTTGATTCAGAAGTATGTTTTATATTTTAACAATAACAGCTCCATTTACTGTAGTTGCTTTTCTAGATTTTAAGCATTGAAAAGAATAGAAGCAAGAACATTTATTTAAAAAAATATTTTATGCACTAATAAAAACTAAATATTCATAACAGTATGGACTTAAATTAATATGGAAAGATGTAGTAATCACTCAGAATATATACAGTTCTACATTATTTTTAGTAAAATATTAATAAATTATAATATACTGACCTACTGATGTATGGCTTCTATTCTATAATTGAAAATATAATCATAACTTAAACATAATTTTAGAATAAAAAATAAATAATTAAATAAATATTTTTATCAATGATTACTGATATTGTATTATTAAAGTTCGTGAATATGAAATCGAAAAACGAAGATTATTTTTCTAATCAAATTATTATCATCAAATTACTACTGTCATCAAAAATAAAACAAGTGTTTATTCCATAAACAATTCACATAATTATTTAAAGAACTTTTTTTTAAACTATATTTCAATTATTTAATTAAAACATTAAAAAAAACTAATTGTTTTAGTTATTTTTTTTTTTTTAATTTAGTTAAAATAAAAAAATTCTAGGAGCTGAAGAAAAGTTTTTGTCTTGAGATATAATTGAAAAAGGATGCATTAAGATTTTACCATAGCATAAGTAAAGCTTACTTTTCTTAAGTTACAGTTTGATTTTTAAGGTCAAGTCACACACTAAAAATATTTTAAGACCCAACTTTACTTTTATCAATTGTTTGACAATGCATTTCTAAGTAATTCAGTGATAGTTTTCTTCAGAGCTACATGCATAGAGGTATCATCTACGTGTACACCGAGCATTTCTTAATTACTCAATCTCATCAAATATGAATTATTGGTGCATCCATAGCATCATTTATTCAATTGATATAACAGCTGATCATTTGAGAAATTTAAATATGTCTTACCTCAGTACTATTTTCAAATGTAAACCATAGTAAAGGTAACATAAAACCATATATCAAAACCACTTTATACATTATAATGATGAAGATTTAGAATTAAAACTGTTAAAGATAGAAATGTGGTCCATTTACTTTCTGTATGCTACACTAAAGTATTAAACTGAAAAACAATTCTCGAAAAGACATACGTTCCTAACTAGAAAAGTATCATTAAACCTCAACAAGTATAATAAATATTTTACAATTATGTTACTAGGGATTAATTGTATGCTTGGGGATAATTGGATGACACACAATAACATCTGCATCGTAAATTTTCCATTTTGTTACCTTATGTCTAGAATACGTGTTCTTAATTATTTAGCACATGGCTTGTTGTAAGTTTAACGACAGTAAATATGTTCTGCCAATGACATTTGAATTTGGACGTTGTCTTTACTTTCAAATAATAATTATTCCCGGCAATTTCGTTCATTCTTAGGTATACCCATTCAAAACGTATACTATTGTTCTTAAAGTTATTTTTTAGTTATTTCTTAAAAGTAAAGGTACTTTTTCTGCAGTCAGAGGTGATATAGCACGGCCCCACAGTAGACTCAATACCCAATCAAGCTGGAAACAATTATTTAAGTCATTCATTTTTAATTAAAAATTGTTTCGACAAATGAAGGAATTTGTAAAAGTAGACTTCATATGTGTAAAGCAAAAAAATTAAATAAAATACTAAGTAAAATAAAGCGGATATTTTCCATTTATTTTACCACTTAGTCATTGTGAATTTTAAAACTATAAAATCTTAAAATTGAAAGCATTTAATAATATGCTTGATTTCAAAACAAATAACATACGCAACTTTAAATCAAAAAAAGTACCATAAGACAAAATAGATAATGCAGTATTTATTACAAAATATTAGTTTCATATTGCTCTTAAAAATCACAGTCAACTACTTAATAATAGTCAACTAAGAATAAATATGAACAAAGTGCAAACATTGGATTGATGCTATACTGCAACACTTTATAGAAACACACATTCAAAATAACATTGCAGACAATACATTTTAATGAATTCTTTGAAATAAAATTATTATATTTTTAGTAAAAAGTACAATTTCATCACATTTCAAACTTTAACTCACGCACTATTTCACTAGCAATGTTTTTTTTTTTTTTTTAGTCGGAAAATTAGTGATGGTTTCTTAGGTTCCTTTAATATGAAAATTCAATAATCCTGATTGAGAATTAATTCACAGAAGTGCTTTGTTAAACATAATCACAACAAGTTTTTAAGTAATGTAAATTCTTTAATGCTGGAGTTCAAATTTCATTCCATACCAAAATAGTATTTTTGGTTTACTTTACTAAAGAACTCGAGTATTCATGTTTGAAGACATCCGGATTAATATTGAAGTAATTTATTACAGAGAACAATGAACAACTTCATCGAAGGGAACGTGAAAATTTTCAAAGGTATTCAAAAAGATTAAAAATCCCATCTGCTGTGACATAAACCCTGGAAACAAAATCTTTATATATTTGCCTTGTTCTGTTAATGGTGATAATCTTTCTAATAATCTTTACAATTTGCATTGCAATTTGGATTATTAGGATCTCATTAGGATTCAACTTAAATGACAGAACATAGATCCGAATCCTTTAGATTCCTACACGTTGGGATATATATTACTTATTCCTGTACATGAAGATGAAGGTCAAATTTCCAAATAAACATATTAAACATCTTGTATTCCAGAGGATGCAAGAACATTATATAGAACTGACGTTAATTTATAACATCTATCAGATGTATAAGAAGTGGAGCAAATGCGAAACTTTCCTCTTTTTCCTATCGATACATGTTGTGAAAGTGTTTATGAGTGTTCTTCTCTTGATAATAAGAAAAATTATTCTTGTCCTGAAAATCCTAGCTAGATAATATTTTACTTAGCACAGTCCGAATTGTCAGAACAAAATTCTTCTTCTGTTTCAGAATATTTTTATCAGTCTATTTCATTTGTAATTTTTATGAGTCAATTTTATTTGTTATTGAGCTACTACAATGTTATCTTATTATAATTTTATTTAACTAGCGTGAACTAATCCTCAGAATGGATTCTTTTAATTACGTTCCCCTTTTAATGTTTTAAATGGAAATGTTTTTGTCTAAGAGTGAAAAATTCACAGTAATCCGAAAAACTGTATTCTCAGAAATTGAGTCACAAAACAAAATTTACAATAATCTTCATCAGAAGATTTAAGTAGAAATTATATTCATACTCTAAGAGTAGCACTCTTATCTACACTATGTAATTGGAAACTGCACCTATTTCTTTTAGATTACACGAGTTTTTGTTTAAATAAGATAAAAAATGTACTCACAATTTGCACAAAATTTCCATACTAATTTCAAACCTTAAAAATTTATGAAAGTCCTGTTTTTTACAGTAATTATTTGTAAAATCTTTCAATTTACGGGAAATGCTTTGAATTTTTAACTGTAATTCAACGATCAATAATGCAATAATGATAGCCGGATTGTAATAATTTGAATACTTTCACTTAGAAGTCTCCTTTACTTAATATCGCTATCTCTTACCTTAATTTCTCAATTTAACTTCATCCACAAATAAAAAGTTGTTTCGTGCCAATGCCTATTTGAAGGAAAAGCTCTTATCATAATATTCGACTATGGTTTTGTTTATTCAACTAGATCCAGACTGTGTGTCGGTGAAAAGTGACCACAACTGTATGAAATGCTTGACAGGTTTTATCACCTTTTCACTAATAAAGAAATGTTTTACAGAAAAAGAAATAGAGCGTGATTTAAATTTCAGTGGATCTGTAAAAATAGGAAACACTGCCCAAAAAAAATAATTTTTGCCCTCCAAACATATGGTATGTTTTATAATAAGCTATATAATTTTCCCTTCTGAAATGTGTTTTGTAGTTTATAGAGAATATGTTATAGTTACGATGATTTACTGTGCACCTTTTGTTCTGTTTATAAATTCCGGTAATAAATTTTTATTGGATAACATTAAAGAAGTTTTTCAATATTAAGTATATAAGTAAGCGTTTGAAGAAAATGGGTCTTGTGTGCAGATGCTGGGTCTTTCTGTGTCGAAAATTTTGATCCTTACTATAGATTCAAGTAAAATCGAAAAGCATAAATGGAAAGGAGGAACTTATACGAAATGAAAATCAGAACAATCATAGCAATTTAATGTATTAGAATTTTTACGACTAATAGATGAAATGTAACTAGTTACGTAAGAAGTTTTATTGTGAACAGTATTGAACGAGCCTCTTTTAAATTATTCATCAATTATAACGATTTAAATATTGTTTTTTATTTCCTTTTTAAAAACTTTGTGTTTTTAATACTATTCTTCTGTAACTTGTACTTTTTCAGTTAGTTCAACTCTTCGTTCTATAAGCAGCAGCATAATTACACCGTAATCAAATGTATACTTTAAAAATATTTGATAATCAAATATTTATTTCATGTTAAGGATTTAATGAATTGAAACAAACTTTCAGTATGTTTTTCAAGTATTTTCCTTGAAATTTGCTTTTTAATCTTTTCAAGCATTCTAAAACTTTATTTAAAAGATCTAAATCTCAGTTTATTTTTATTCGTGAATTTTATATCATTTAGTAAAATATAACCACCTGATAGCATATTGTGACATTGCTACCTCGCTAGATTGAGTATGGTTAAAGTCCTATTCTTACTTTGCCAGAGGAATTATTCCATTCAGTGACCTACAGTAGATGATCGCACCATTCACATATATAAATATGTAAAAGTTTGCTTTCAAAACCTAATGCCTAACTACCATAAAAGTTTGATAGAAAAAATATGTTGGAAATTACGGCTGAAATTATAATAGCCCTGTCACTTACGATAATAAAAAAAAATACATTAAAATGGCACAAATTATTTAAGATCTATATCACTTTAAGCTGACTGAGGATCATGTACAAGTACATACAACTTTTTTACCATACTATGTCAAATAAAAAGAAGAAAATCGGAAAATCTGGGCTGAATAAAAAGTATTGCTCTCTTAAATTTTGGACCATTCTATATATCACAGGTGGGACGAAAGTTACGGCTTTTTCGTAACAAACTGCAAATTGCTGTATCCGGCCAGCGACAGAAGAAAAAAATCAAACTTCATAGTATAGACTTTTTTTTAACATAATTTTAATTTGTCCAAAATAGTATGTACTAACTATGCAGAATAGAGTTCGTTACTATGTTCCCGAAGAAACTATATGAACAAACTTTCCGCAAAATAGTTTTCATCGAGAATAAATACAGGAACGAGATGAAAACAGGAAGGCAAATACTGAATAGAAAGAATCTGAAAAATAGATTGGAGAGTATAACATTTTCAACTCAATGTGATGACATCTAAAGAATCATAAAACAGTGCTGTTATAAGTTGGACCTAGTATGAAAGCAACGAACCTATGAAACAAAGCAAATATAAAACGACTGAGCAGCTCACTTCTTGTATTTTCTCAAAATTGCCGAAGTGCTATGTACCATTTCTTTTTATAGAAATAACATTCTTACTGAAGATTTGGTTTCAACATGGCAAACCGTCGTTGAAGGGCAATTTACTTAATGTAATATTACTAAGACATAGCTATTTTCGAGGTAATTTGCTTTCATTAAGATTCCTACGTTTTGTTTTGAGCATTCCAAGGTCTTGTTCTGTTTAACGGCTGATTAATCACATTTCTGTAAAAAAATTCTTTCAAAAGTTTCACTGGAATAAATAGTGAAAGAAATATTTTATGCAACTAAAACTTTTTACATTTTGTATAAACTGTGAAATCAACTTATATCCTTTTTTTGATTTGCACTTGGTCCTTAACGTGTTTTTTTTTTTTTTGTTTTTTTTTTTTTTTCCCCTATGACCTCATCTCTAGGGTTAACTATTTAAACCTGAAATAATTTATAATATATTTATTAGCTTTAATAGAAATAAAGAGGCAAGATAAATCTTTCTGGTTATTAATATATTTTATTAATACAGTGCAAATGGCATACATTACATTCTTTTTCAAAAACATTTTTCTTTCATATTACCATTTGCTAATCTAGAATTGTATATTTAACTCTTTATTAAAATTGCACTATATACATATAGGTTCACATTCTTTTTACTCCTTAAGTCCTTTTAAATTTAGTGTTTAAAACTTAAACTTAGAATTGTATAAGTTAAATAGATATGTTTACTGAAACTTGTAATTTGTTCAATGATTAGTTTCTGAACATATATCATTAAGAAACACTAAATTATTGTCGAAAAAAGAAGTATAAAGAATTTGAATGATTGAGAGTTACATAACTTCTTAAATAACTTAGATGTTTTAAAATAAATTCATCGTTTATGATTCGCATAGCAGTAAATTTTTAAAAAAATAAACGATCGCTTCCAAACAATTTATTGACGACACTGGGGTGGGGTGTATCAGGAAACATAGACTTGCAATATTATAACGTTTCAGGAACGATACATGTATCATATAAACATCTTAGAGATGTTCTAGAGATGCGCAAATTACCACCTTCTAGGTAACTGCGGTGTTGCAATAAGACTTGACTTTTTTAAAGCAAAAATATTTTGCAACAAATTTAATTTTCTTTTATTCTGCTACTGTGTGATTGTCGATTTAATTCGAATTCAGCCCAAATTATAATTCCATACCACAATGTGGTCCAACATTCCCCGAATTACTTCAACTTTGCAGAATTAACTGCTTTCATTCGTTAGAGGCTTTTAATGTATGGCGTTAGTTGAAGGCAAAGATTTTTTTATTTATCTTATAAAGGCCACTCTGATGCAATCAAAGTGGGATGACTTAGCATCGTTGCACAGAAAGATCTATATTACGTTGTCCATGCGACGATTCAAACAAGTCGCAATAAAAATGGGACAGTTGCTAGTTGTCATAGCTGATTAACATTTTAGATGGATTGGATCAAGTGTTAGTACTTTTCTAATAGGCTAAACTGGTGGGAGAAATTGCAAAACTGTAGATGTATTAGTCAGTATATAGTGGCACATACAATGTATTTATTTATTGCATTTATAACTAGCTTTCATTTATCTTTTCTTGTTTATTGTCAAGAAAAATAAATTGATTTCACGAAACAGCAAAGATCTTTAGCGTATATAAAAAATCTCAGGAAATATAACTACATATAGCAAAGCCGAGCAGGAATCAAAAATGCTTGGTGACTAATGCGCTAGGATCATACTTTCCAATTTAATTAAATGAATAAGGTGTTTTTATCTCGCATCGTCCGAATACACACACACACGAATTACAAACACAGAGAGAGATTTATTGATTAACATTTTGTCCAGTAAAACATAAATAAATAAAAAATAAAAAAATAAATTGAATAGGTACAAACGATACTTGATAACAATTGATTATTGGTAAAAAAAATAAGTTGGCGTCCAAGTCCGGCGAATTATTCATTGCAAAACTATATTAAGTAACTGCCCCAAGCACAAATACCCTGACCAATATTGCTCGACACTGACCAATCGTGACGTGGACCGTTATAGACTGGCCGTTGTTACAGATCTTGTCCAATCTCTCCCAGTGCTGTATAAAATTTACTGGAAGTATTGAAATGTTATTGCAGAGTTTAAAAATTGAAATATATTTTTATTCGAAAGTATGGAGGGGTAAAAAAATGTTTTGTTATAGGTTTGGGCATGCTTGTTTTTTTCAAAAAAATCGACCATTTTGGAACGATTTTCGAGATTCGTCGTGGACTGGCTAATCTTCCCAGAACCCCTGTTTCCGACCAATACCACTGTGCTACCTGAGTACGCCTAATTACTTTTTTTCTTTTTACATAAAAGTTAATTTTTAAGAATATCAATGAAATTGAAATTTCTCCTTAATGCTCATTCACATAAATAACATGAAGCATGCCACCAAATATTTTCCCAGAATATCAACCAAAATCAATGAAGAAAACAATAACTGCCTCTTCGTTAAGTCAAATAAGGACAGTCTTTCACACAATATATCAACAAAACTCTACATCTTCGGCATTGTCCTTGATAAATTGGTGGAAGGAACTTATGCGGGTGTAACTGTTATTTTCATCTGAAATCGTCGACAAAATTCCAATTGCTACTGATGTACCATCATTTCTGTTTTCCACTAGGGGACCACCTGAATCACCCTAGAAAATGACATGGTATTATTTTTTTAGCCAAAGGACAGAAGTAGAAGAACATATTCCCATACAACTTTTGAAAGATTGATTTAATTTGTAAATTTTGCTAGAATTTTCAATGATAGTATTGGTAACTGTCCTAATAATTATATGATAGTATGATACAATAAATCAAAATAATAACATTTGAAATGATCCTTCCCTAAGTAAGAAAACCATTTTAACTTAACAACAGGAATTAAAAAGAAAACAAAAGAAGAATGCAAATTTGCAGAAAGAAAAGAAGTTTGAGATGAAATTTGCCAAAGACAAACATAGTTTTGCACGCTTCAAATAAGTTAATATTTTTAGTTTCGCATTACGAACAAAAACTACTTAAAAAGAACAAAAAAATGTCTTAATTTAAAAGAAATAAATTTTTGTTGTAAAATTTACATAAACATTTACTTCACCCTTCTAAATTATATTGTAAATTATTCATGCTAGAATGAAGAATTACCTGTGTACTAATAAATACAATTATACTCCTTTAAAACTATTTTATGTATCAAGATGAAGAGAATAACTCTACAATAAAGTTAAAAATGATGCATATTTATAAATTAAGCGAACAAAAAGATGGGATTACTTAGCCTCTATTAAAAAAGGGAACTGATTACTTTCATTCATATGTAATATTAACGCATTAGAATAAAAGAATCACGTAGAAACAACGTTACTCAAAATGTACCATGTGCATTTTAGCAATTATATTAGATTAGTTTAGTTTATTGGAAATATTTTTACGAATTTTCAGTGTTTTGACTCAATGTGAACATTGGGATATTCCACATTTTGAACGTTGATCCCTTTTTCTATTCTAAAGGATCGTGGTTAAAAATCGGGATAGCTTTATTTTACTATGTTCAGTTTTGTGATCCATTTTTGCAATTTTCACCGTCCTGGCTTTATGGGAAATTATGGGATTAAATTATGGAATCGAAACATCTGATTCCGTTTCGAATCTTGAAAGTTAGTTAAGCGAAATCAGAATAGCTCACTTTTCTATGTTTATCTTTGTTGGTATTTGTATCAAATTTCAAGAGTTGTGGCAAAATTAATGCTGAGTGAGTGAGAGAAAGCTTTGGCTTTTATGTATAGAAAGATTATGTAGAAACCTAAAACTCTTTTAATCGAACAAAGCAACTCAACCCTCCAGTTTGTAAACCTTTAATCTACTTTCTGAGTTCTAATTACTACAAATTGAAATCAATAAACTAACCAGACAGAATTTAAATGACTTTAAAATTAAATTTTCTTGTCACACACACGAACAATCTTACCTTGCAAGTTGATGTTTGATAACTTTTTACGTATATTTTATTTTCGTCTTCGCCTATTACAGTTTGTTCTTGGTACCTCAAATGATCAGGAAATGGATCTCCATCTACATAGCCTAAAGAAAGAAATTATTATGATTTATTAAATTGAGAAATTAATTAAAGAAAGAAAATATATTTTAACAAAGTGGTCTACAGTTTATACACACTTACACCACCGTTAAGTTTTATGTATTCTAATTAAACACGTATTCTGATTGTCTTCAAAAGAGGAGGATTGGAACTAGTCTCTTACTTTTTGAACTTCCATAATATTTTACGAGATATCGTCAAAATATTACAGTCCACCATACAACGCATACTCACACTTGTTCCACTGTTTGGCGAAAACATGGATCTAATAAATGGTAAATCTACTGGATTTGAGCTTTCACTTATCAAAATGGCATGATCGATTACATCATGCTAAAACCATAATAATGATGATACACTCGGCTCTGAGTCAAATAACCCCCTCCACTTTTCCACACTTTTACTTCTCAAAAAACATGGGTGTACATATGCTTTCCTTGTACCTTAATGTAGAGAAACTTATCTGAACACTGTAATGTTATATTGAAAATAAGCATTCCTTGAAAAAAAAAAATGAATTGCCTCTTTAAATTTCTTTTATTTAAAAAAAAAAATCTGTGCTTATCTTATATTAACATCACAAAATTTATTTCATATCAATTTTCAAACAATAAAAATAAGTTTGATAATATAGTCTGAATTACTGCTCAATAATGACAGTTGTAAGTCAAAAAGTATTAAAAGTGAGGAAGGGCAAACACAAACTTCAAAAATAAGATAAAAATTAAGCATGAAAACTGCCGAGCCTAATCTTTGCCACAGTTCTTACGCAAAAAAAAAAAATATTGGCATCAGATTGTGTTACCAGACTACCTATTCTTTTTTTACTCTATTTTAACTAAAATTATAGAAACTCATACAAAAAATAATAGAATTTTATTAAACACAAGAACAAGGAAATGTAACCCCAGGCATCTACTTCTGTAAGCACCTATTGTTACACTGATTACAACAATTTTTTTGTTTCAATAAATGTTGTAATAAAACACAAAAGAGAAATCCAACTTACAGTCCTCAGTTTTTCCCCAGCCCATAGTGACTACTTTCTTATCTTTGTGGTCCGTAGATGATCCTTCTACACAAATGGGGTGCTCTACGGGAATGTCTTTCTCAGCAGTCAAAATAGCTATATCATTCAAAATATCATTTTCATAGAGGGCATACTCTGGATGCACGCGTGCTGTTTTAATCGTTACTTTTTTACTGTTCTTAATGAAGACACTCCCTACGTGGGCAATGACACTGGTTGACTTCTCTTCACTGAAAAGTGAAGGGAAAAAATATAGATTAATAAAACACCAGTCAAAAATGCATGTTTAAGCTTCTGTATTTGAGAAGTCAAGTACATAATTTAATGCATGTTTAATTTTTCTATTAAAACTAATTAAGGTTTTACTAATTTATTGAAAATCAAGGAATAAATCTGCAAATCTTCAGCACCGAAACAAACAATCTCTTAAGATTACAAAATTAAAACAAAATAATCCATTGTTATTTCTTATTGTCGAATTTTATTTCAAAAAAGTAATTCTAAGGCTATATGTCCTCGAAACACAATAATGTCATTTTTAAATGCTCCTCAGAATTTTGAGCTGAATCAGATAACATCAACACTTTCAATAGCACCTCACTCACCACATCCGTAGTCAATGTGGAGACATTGGAACACTGAGACCGTGGCGACTTATAAGTGTAACAGCTCTAAATGTTCTGTACAAAAAACAAAAGATATTATTTTATTTGCTTCGATTTTAAAAATATTTAAAATATTTGTATCGCTGTACGTAATCTTATAATACCTTATTTAATTCTTGATTATCACAGCTTAGACGTAAAATACTAGCCCAGCCTGCAAAAGATCTTGCGATCGAGATGATATGCCATTGGTTTTCAAGATAAATAGACGCTACGGTGGTTGTGACCAAGAAAATAAGTGGTGGAAAACCAGGAAAACACCCACCAGACAACAGGACCTAATTTAAATTTGTATAGAGCCTGGGCAAAAGGGAATAATAGTGGTCCCATGTTATGCATGTAGATTAAAAGATATTCGATTCCGACTGCATATTTCTGCAACTCCAACAACTCCCCCCATCCCCCAAATAAAGTGTGGTACGTTAACTACTCCCACCTCTCTAACCGACCTTTTTGTCTGACGTCATGAGCTTCGGTAAGCCCAGAGGATAGTTGTTATAAAAGTAATGAAGCTCTCATTCAAGACTTAATTTTCATACATACGTCTATGAATATTCCATCATCTGAAAAAACTGAATTAAAATTTTGCGAATATATTTTTTCAATGTAAAGAAATATATATTTTAAGTATATTTCAAGCATTTTTAATAGTGAGAAAATTCTTCATTGATATTCCATCGTTTCAAATTTATAACTTTAATATTAAATAAATAAGAAGATAATTAAAATTTTAACATTCTAGCTGACAGATGGTAAATTAAAGGTAAAGAATCTAAACTACGTATCTTAAAAATTTCAGAAATATGCGAATATTCTTTTTGCATTTTCAACTCACTAAAATTATTGCTTTCATAAAAATAGCATTACACCAAGGGGGAAAATAGAGAATTTTTCACCTTAAATTTATTTTTAAAAAATAATTAGAATTTCAAATTTCTGACTGTAATTCGCATAAGTAAAAAGAAAAAATTATTTATTTTTTAAATTTCAGAGTGGGTCTGTCAAACAGACTCACAAACTTCCATATGATTTTGCATTACGACTAGGGATGGAACGGATGTGAGTTTTGCCGGATACCGGATTTCGGATATCCGGGGTACCATGTCTACCGGATACGGATATCCGAAACGGATTTCACCGGATATCCGGCCGGATATTCGGTCTATATACTAAAAACGATAGTTATACGATATGCTATACAAAAAAATGGTCATGATATGAAGTATCAAGTAAATTATAATTAGTGGTTAGAGCACCACACTGCATGCCACAGGTCCATGATTTGATTCGCGGACTGGGCAAGGTTGACTTTGCTGTTTATACCTGAAATAAATAAACTGAGGAGGATCATGCATGCTTGGGAACTAAACACTGGGGTTGGGCGTCAGAATGACCGTCTGAGGAGAACATCTGCTATGTGACACACAAATGCCACAGTCAAGAAAGCTGAGCTGGGCCCAACAAGCCTTGGTCCACACGGGCTGTCGCCCCACTGAGTTAAATTTTTTTATTTAAGCTTTAGTTGATGAAACGATGTTTTAGTGATGCCAATACCTACACTTGCTGAACAATTTTGAAACTTCATCACCATTTTGTTTGTGTGTTACTTAAAATTGTACCAAACATTTTGCAATGTGATGAAAATATTTCAGAAATACGTTTGTAAATTGTTACACAACTTCTTCTTACCTTGTATCATGTAATGCAAACATAAGATAATCTTCCTCAAGTCTGCATAAATATCCTATATTGCTTTTACCCGAAAAACACACAGCAATTGTACTGAAGTCAAAATAATAAAACAATGGAATTCCATTAACTAATGATATTTATTTCTAATTTATTAAGACAAATGTGTTAAAAAATACTTAATAAAACTGACAACAAATTTAATAAGAATTTTTTAATTTGATTAAAATATATGCAATACTTAATAATATATGCTATATGCTATTTTCAATATATGCTACTTTCAATTTACTTCATGCATTGTTTATAATTGATAAATGATTACAAAATTATACCGGATGCATTTGTTAATAACAAAAGATTTATTTTTAATATTTTATGAAATTGAAGTCTATTTTTTTTTTTTTGTAATGCACCTAAAACATTACGGATTTAAAGAAATCTCGTAGAAAACTTATATTGGATCTATCGGAATATTCCATCTTTAAATATAAACTTAAAAAATTTCGAACCCAAAATTCATCAACATTATGTTATACCATATTTAAAATATATATTTAATATAAACAAACAAAATTAGTACTTACATATTTTTGTGGTTAAGGCTTTTGCTTTAGGATCATCTAAACTCCACAATTTTGGAACAAATAATGTCGATTCCAATGTTGTCTACGTGCATTTCTTGCTTTGATGAATTGTTTTTTCTTGTTCATCAATATTTGATGCTTTTAGTGAGTCTTTTAACCTTCGGTGAATTTCCTTATGCACATTCATTAAATGGTTCCATAAGGGTTTTGTGGAAAAGGATTTTGGGCTTTTGCCGTGCACAATATATTTTTTAAACGATTCTGTTAAGCAAGTAACACATAGGGCTTTGCTTTCGTCATTTCCATTAATTTTAAAATACTTCCAAATGGGTGATTTTAAATGAGGCATTATTAAAAATTATAACTTGGATTGTAATTGGAGAAAACTATGATTCAAGACATTCTAGAGAGCTAAATATATTTCCACATTGTGGCGCTGCGTTAAAGACCTAAACATTACAATACTTCATTTTACGTCAGAAAAAATATACCAGCTTTCAACTTCTGCCAATGAAAAATCAGAAATTAGACCATACCATTCACAGCATAAAGGGGTAGGGTATTATCGTCGATAGAACAACAAAAAAAAGCATTGAGGAGTGCGCATTGGCTATTTATTGCTTTTTACTCGCTAGCAAATGTCAGAAAAAAAGGAAGTGAGTATAACTAAAACTCTTAACAAGTTGTATAAAAAAGTACTATTTATTAGTATTTCGGTTCGTGTTTGACGGAGAAGCATTCAAATATAACATCTGGAATTAATCAGATATTGCAAAACACGTATGAAGGATGTGTATGGAAAAAGATTGGAGGAATGGTTTATGCTTATCAACTCGTCGCCAATAATACGGGGCCTCTTTCTGTGAATTGAAACTATGTAAATGCACCTGCATCTTCTAGCTCATCTCTGAAGTTAGGAATATGCGAAAGCATAGTTCTCACGAAGGAACTTTTTCGTTTTCTAACTTGACTGCAATATATGTCCAAGAAAAAAAAAATTAGAAAAAAAAAGTGTAGGATGCGGTGTCCACTTTGTCCGAAAAAGATCATTATTTTTTGCCAAAAATTAATTTCTTGTGGATACCTGGTGGCCGGATATATAGCCGGATATCCGAATGAAATTATCGGATGTCCAGTATTTCAAATCGGATATCCGTCGGGGTTTCGGATTTTGGAAAATCAGCCGGATATGCCGGATATCGGATATTTGCCGGATATCCGTTCCATCCCTAATTACGACCCAATTTCAATACTGAATTAAAAAAAAAAAATCTAATTTTAAATTCTGCCTCCGTAATTAATTATGTTTAAAATTTTATTAAAGTTGTGAGGGGAAAAAAGGTAACGTCAAGCAAGAGTGAAAATTTGAATCATCATCATCCTCATCATTATAGAGATAATGCATGACACGTAAAAATGTTATTTATCAAATGTGTAAAGTCGGATATTAAAGTATTGTTATTACAGTTTGTACTACTATTGCACAAAAAAATAAGGAATTTTTCTATAAATAACTGAAAATATCAATGGGCCCTACTAATTGAGCTATGGTCAGATCTCTGACAGTCAGCAATTGAACCCTGCCACAAAGTCCGACTATTGCGATACACGATACCCCTTAGCTTCCGTATCTATTCACTTTAAAAACATTGACTAAAGAACTCCGCAACCGATTTTTAATCATTATTTTATTCAAACTTACCTCAAAACACAATGCGCAGCTGTAAGTATTGTTTTCTTGCCCACAACAAACCCAGTGCAGCCTAAACCTTGATCACTAATCTGAACCTTAAAAAAACATGAATATATCAGAATATTTATTTCTATAAGCATTTCCTTTCATTGAAAAAATATATCTAGGAACATGGCAGTGTTTCGCCGCCATGTGCGATGACAAAGCGGCCGACATGCAAGTGTATATTATGTTGACCAAGCTTAGGCCCGTTTTCGACCCCTCACAGTTCAACTTTCTATTATAGCTAGAACCCTAATTTTTTGCCACCGGGTGAGTAGACAAAAAATAACAACATAATTGTTAACATTGAACAAGGGAACCTGGGAAAAAAATCCTTTCAAAATCGCCAAAGTTTCCGGAATTTTGTTCTTCTGGTTATGATCAAAACTTTAGCCAGGTCTACAGCCAATACTATTGAATGTTTTTTTTTTTTTTTGTTTTTTTTTTTGCCTTATTTTCTTTATTCTTCTCAGATTGATTAACGGAAGTGCCTTTTGTATGATTTGATGGGTACGACGGTCTTTACCCTCCCCCTCCCCCCCGGATATGGTTCCGATACGTGGGAATTTTAGCCAGGCTTACAGCTTAAACATCTTAATATATTCAGGCTATTCATTTTTTATTCCCCTCAATTTGAATACAGACAGTGCTTTTTGTTTGAATTAATTCGTACGAGGGTTTGTAACCAACACCCCCACCTCTTCTCCGCACACACTCACCCTCAGAAATGATTCCGGGATTTGGGAATTTTAGTCCGGGTAATGACTTATTGAAACGGATCAACGGATTTCGGATATTACCCTTCCGCTCACTTTTTTTTTTGTGTGCTCAATGACTTATACTTGAGCGCAATAACGGCTAATCAGGCCGAGACCTACAGCCTAAAAGTGAATTCTGAACCCCACTGCTTACTTGAAAGGAATTTAAGAATCCTATCTCAAAAACCATGAAAATTGTCTATGACTAATTTATTACATTAAATCTTATAACTATTCTAAAATTATTATTACCTGAAAATAGTCAATTTGAAAGTTTTAAAACAGGAAGTAGGAAAAGTATCAAAATGGGTTCTTTGAAAAGAACAAGCAAAGCATTTGTTTGCTCATCTTTTTCAGTTTTAATGTTAAACAGGAAACATGACACCACTCAAAATCACCGATGCGTTATCAATTATAAGGTCTTTATTCAAGGCATTCCAAATAGCGAGTGATAGGAAACCTATGTAGCAAATGGCGAACAATCTCCCCTTCTCGCCAAGTTTCTCGCCAATATTCGTCACACACCCCACCGGTGAACAGAATGTTCACCCAATTAAACATATAATGCAAATCAAAGCAATGAAATAAACAATCAAATGAAAATAAACAATTAAGATACATACTTAAAGATCTCGCAACAAATAAATTTTAAAATTAATTAATAATGTACTCTTCATTAACATAAATGTGAAAAATAAGAACAAATTAGTTTAAGAACATCATGTGATTTCTAAAGGATAAAGCAATTGGATTGGTTTTCTGAAGAGACCTTTAGAAGTTTTAACTAAACAAGATCTAACATTATTGTCTCTTCCAATATATATCTCTTTGATTACCCCAAGATCCCACAATAATTTTGACTTAACATTCCCTTCAACAATCACCACATCATTTAATTGCAAGTTTTTACGAAGAGATGGGGATTTAAAGTTATTAACAGTCTTTAACTGGAGTAAATACTGTTCCTTCCAGCGTCTCCAAATTTGTTTCAAAAGGAGTGTCTGGTAAGTCTTTCTCCTTTGGTATGATTGCTTGGCCGATGTAGAGTCAATCAGTTCGATGAAATGTACAGGGTATTTAGAATCACCATAACCTAATTCGAGGAAGTGAACCGGCGTGGGAGGTTCTGGCTCCCCTGGGTCATTCTGTACATAGGTTATAGGTCGATTGTTGACGATGACTTCAACCTCTGAGAGAATCGTTGAAAGTCCTTCAAATGTCACAAGTGCCTTGCCAAGTATTTTACGCAGTGGTTCCTTTACAGTCTTAACAAGGCGTTCGTAGAAGCCACCCCACCAAGGGGCACGTTCAACCAAAGAACTTAAAACTATACTCGAGGGGCATGTGACATCATACGACCGGTAATTCGTTACGCCGCCAACCAAAATCACGCTGAAATCAGCTCTTTTCACTGCGATTTCACCGAAATTCGATCATTAAGAGCCATTAATAAATAAAAACTGCAATTTTAACTAAGTAAAAATATATTTCAGAATGTCTAAAATCCATTTAGAACGTCTGTTTAATGATTTACTCAATTGAAACTTGATTATTTACAGTTTTATTGCAATACAGTCACAAATTCCCATTGAATCCTGTGCTTTACAAGCCAGCTTTCTACCAACCAAAATGTCTAGGAACCGGTTTTTTCCCCTCCGGAGTTGCTTTGTTGGTAAACATGGGCATCGCCTATAAGAAGGCAAGCTTCGCCGATACGTAAGTGCTGCCATCTCGCGGATTTTCAGAGTTGAGAGCACAAAACTTTCGCCAAATTGCTCCGATTTCCAGACATGCGCAGAGCTTTGTTCTTACTTTGGCGATCGTGCTTTTTAAACAAACAAATAAGAACATCAGATTTATTTCGTCGAATTCGTGGGAGATTTAAATAGCAGAATAAAAATGGAGGATTCTACTTTGCAAAGTAACATATTATTTATTCCAGTTTGTTCAAATTGTTCGCTTTTGTGCACAATAAATTTCGGTAATGTTCTGAAGATTATAGAATTTTCGCAAGGAGAATTTTAACAGGACATTTTTTGCAGTGTTGATGGTTGTGATGAAACTTGATGGTTAGTGTTCTTAATCGTTTGTTTTTATTTTTTCGTCTCATTCAGCAGGCTAGTTTTTATGTTAAATATAGTTGTTTTTTTTCATGAACTTTTCTTTTTGTATTACTTTGACACCGCTTGAAAGAATGTTTATCATTTGTTAGTTGCATAAATGCACTCAATTATTATGTGTTTATTATGATTTTTTGAAATTTGACGCAAATCTCAATTACCATTGGGGTTTTTTATTTTATGAATTAATAAAGCTAAATGATTATTGTCAACTGTTAGTAAATTCTTCTAAACTAGTACATGCTAAATGATATTGGTTTTTGTAGTTGCAAGTCATTTTTAAATTCTTGCACTCCAATAACTAGATATTTTTTAGTTTCCTAATGTACTGCTTCGAAGAATGCATGGAAACTTTATCGAAATAATTTTCTTCTAGAATGTGTTTCAATAATTTTGTAATTAGTAATTTTGTTAATTCTTGATGTTCATATTTATTACGAAAACTTACTAAAAGTTCACCAATATTGGAATATGCTGAAAAAACCCCAAATCTAATATTAGGATTCGTATTGCATTACAGGATGGAACTTGCTTTAGTGGTTCAATATAATATTAATATTGTTTAAAAAAGTATTCAATTATCTTAGCTAAAAATATAATTAACATAAATTTGGTTGAATGTGTAAATATGTCAAGTAAAAGTTTAATGGGCAAAACAGATTTGTTCTTTTTTCGGATAAAAGATTTCTGGGAAACCATAACATTTTATCGCCAAGTGAAACCAAAAAGAGCGATAAGCTTGCCAATGTAGAAACCCTGCAATGACGTCATGTGCTCTCAACTATTTTACATTATCTCTATGGAAGCTTGCCATCTTTAACCCGAAGGGTTATTATAGTATCTTTGGTTCAACTATGAATTTCCAGCTGATACCTTTGTCTGCGACGAAATTTTGTAACTTGCTGTCTTTCAAGATGTTAGTGAAATACGTCAACTCTCTTTGAGCCGCTTTAAATGTACGAGCATTGTCGGAGTAAATCACTTGGCAATTACTTCTTCGTGCAAGGAACCTTCGAAAAGCAAGTAAAAAACACTTTGTGGACATGTCCGATACTAGTTCCAAATGAACGGCGCGTGTTACAGCACACGTAAACAAAGCGACGTAAGATTTGTGAGTATCTTTACTGTTCTTTACAAGGATTGCACCTGTAAAATCAACACCTACGATTTGAAAAGGAGGAGATCGGGAAATTCTATCTCGTGGCAACTGACCACTCAGTTGATCAGCTGGTTTGGCATTATATTTTTTGCAAATGACCGTTTTAACTAATTGACGGATTTTAGGTACCCAATAATGTCTTCGAAGTTGAGTCAAAGTTGCGGATACACCACAATGACCTATTTCTTCATGTACTCTAGTCACAAGTAACTCGGTAAATTTACAGCGTCGAGGAAGGATTACAGGATGCTTTTCACCAAAGCATAAATCTGCTTCGAGCAACCGTCCAGTAATTCGTAACAAATAGTCTTTTTCCAAATAAGGCACTAAACTCTTTATTTCCGAGTTATTCTGAAGTTGCTTGTTACTTCTTAAAGCTGATATTTCAGCAGAATAGAATTCGGTTTGAACGTATTTGATCAAAAAATATTCAGCATTTTGTATCTCATCTGCAGTAAGATACAAGCTCAATGATTTATTTAAGTTTTTAACATTGTTCACGAATCGAAAAATCCATGCGGTTACTCTCAAAAGTTTTTTAAGACTGCTGAATCGTTCTATGTTGACAAGAGATTCCTTCGGTTGGGTAACTGCCACATGCACACTGGAACGAAGTTCCAATTCTTCAGAACAAAGTTCCGAATCTAAAATTGGACGATGAAGATTTGGCCAATGATCAGGTGGTAGTCTAAGCCAAGGTGGACCGTTCCACCACAGTTCGTTTTGCACTAAATTGAGAGCAGATGTACCACGCGAAATGAGATCAGCAGGATTGTCCTTTCCTGGACAGTGTCCCCACCGGATCGGGTCAGAGAGCATTTGGATTTCTTCAACACGATTTTTGACGTATGGTTTGAATGTTGAAGAATCGTCGCGAATCCAGTAGTACGAAATAAGAGAATCCGTCCAGTAGTAAATGTTGGCGTCGAATCTGAGGCAAGATGATACCTGTTTAGCCAACCTAGCTGACAATAAAGCTGCTGTCAATTCAAGTCGGGGCAATGTCATTGACTTCAAAGGTGCTACACGACCCTTCGAGCAAATAAAACTCGTCTCAATTTCATTGTTACGAGTAACAAAGCGCAAGTACAATACTGTGCCGTAGGCTGTCTTACTCGCGTCGGAGAAACAGTGTATCTCAAACATTGATACATCTTGTTCGAGTTCACCTAAATAGTACCGAGGTATCTTTATCTCAGTCAAGTCCTCAGCTTCGCTACTCCACTGCTGCCTCTGGTGGCGTAGCTTTGGAGGAATTTCCGAGTCCCAGTCCATTCCCAGAGTCCAAAGATCTTGAAGTACACGTTTCAGTTTGATGACAAATGGGCCGATAATCCCTATAGGGTCGAAGATACGCCCAACTACACTTAGAATAAATCTCTTTGATTCGATTTTACGAGACATAAACTTTAATAAGTCTTTCGGATCAAAATAAATCAAATCTCTTTCTGGATCCCAAGAAAGTCCTAAAACCTTAATCGGTAGACTAAGATCAACAGCAACAGTTTCAGAGAATTCTTGCTCAACCCTTTCTTGTTGCCATAACAAATAAAGTTGCTTCGAGTAGGTTCGCCACTTGCGGAGTAACATGCCAGCATCACTGAATATTTGCAAGCACTCCATGGAGGTACGTAGAGCGTCCTGAACATCATTTCGGCCGGATATGACGTCATCAACATACACAGAGCTGTTTAGCAAATTAAATGTATGAGGATACTGTTCCTTGTATTTTTTGAAATGTTGTTTTAAAGTTGCTGCAAGCAGGTATGGACTAGGCCTAAGTCCAAAAAGAACTCTCGTGAAATTTAGGACGTAGGGATCATTGTTTAGATTATTAGTCCAGAAGAAACGCGTGAAATCTCGATCAGCAAGGTCCAATTCAATTTGAAGGAAAGCCGATTTCACATCAGCTGTAAAGGCCACATAATTTTCTCGAAATCTCAGAAGCAGTTCTAGGATATTGGGATGCAAATTTGGTCCCCTATATCGACTTTCATTTAAAGAAATGTTTTTATCTTCGTGAGCTGAACCATCGAAAACGACTCGAAGCCGACTTGTGGTTTTGTCGCTACGTATCACTGCATGATGGGGTAGGTAAAATCCCTGACTATTCGACAAAGATTCACAAGAAGTACGCTCAACGATACCTTGCCTAACATAGTCATCGATTACATCCTTATACTCACAAAACAACTCTTGATCACATTTGAATCTACGAACCAACCCCTCAAAGCGTTTACGCGCAACAAACTCATTATTTTGTAAAGCCTCTCTCATACCTGGTCTCCATGGCAAACTTACGCGATATCGACCATCTACGAGACTAATTGAGTTATCAAACTCACTTAATACCTCTTCATCTCCCTTACTCCAAGACACCGAATCCTTATCATGTATCCCTAAACTTTCAATCTCCCAAAACCTTCTTAACTCAGCCGAAACAGATTCATCTTCACTGTGAATCAAATGCACCGAAGTACATTCGCTCTGCTCATCGCATCTACCCTGAAGAGATCATCCCAGACTGGTGTCGACAGCAACCAATGATGAATCAAGTCTTTTTATTTGATTTGTTAAGGACCAATAAAAATCTGAACCAATTAACAACGAAATTTCACAACTCCCAGTTGATTCACTACAACTAAACGTCAATCTAACACCTCTCGATTCCCTTTCCTTCCAAACTTCTGGGTTCGGAAGACTAAGTGTCGCCTTAGAAGTTTCCTCAATTTCCAATGCCTCAATCACAGTCTCCTGCCCATTCAATACATTCCTTAGTCTAACTTCTACCTTGCAACAAGTTTGATTTTTAGGAGTTTTTGATCCGAACGAGTAAATATTTAGCTTTTCCAAACCTATTTTTTTTAATCCCAATCTACGGGATACATCTTTCTTAACAAAAGTCTTTTCCGATCCATTGTCAAAAAGACAAAATATTTTATCCGATGAAGTGCTACCGATAATTTCTACCTTAACACATTGCAATAAAACGCCACCGCAATTATTCATAACAGAATTTGAAGTCGTCGATTTAATGTCAACAGGGTTTTCTTTCAAGTCTAAATGCGAATTTTGTTTTTTAGAATTTTCTGACTTGAAGCAAATAGCGCGAGCATGGCGACCCTGACAGTAAGTACAAACAATCCCTTTGCAACCCTTTACACGGCAATTAGTGTTGCAACATAAAAAACATCTACGTTCCTTAATAAGCTTATCCCTCTTTTGTTGAACGCATAAATTCTCACACAAATCAGATGAATGAGTATTATTTTCGGAACAAAATATACAACTAAAATGCGCAGCTGTCAGGAGTTCGGTTGCAGATGCGCTCACAGTTGATTTGTTATGATTTGAAGAAAATCGCGAATTACTCTTTTGTTGCGTATGGGTTAAGAATCTAGGCGCCCTCTCGGAGAATTTATTCGAATGTGAGCCTTTGATTCGTGACTCATGTGATTTTACTAAAGCGTCCGTGCGCTCACGACTTCAAACTTCATCGCGTAGATATGATGTTAAATCAGTGATTTGGGACTGCTTATCTTTATAAATTCGATTGAATTCTAACGCCAAATTAGGGGGAATAGCTTTCATAATTATCGGAAACAAAAGACAACTATAAGAATTAGGAGATATTCCTAGCGTTTCGAGTCCCCTAATATTTAATTCCAATTGATCATACAGATTTCTTAACGCGATAACATCAAATGATTTGCGAACTGGGGTCAAATTTAACAAACTATTCATACGATAGTCAACTATAAGCTCCTTACGTCCGAATCTATCTTCTAGAATTTTAATGGCTGTGGCATAATTTTCCGACGTCAAAGTTAAACCTTGTATTGCCAATTCAGCATCAGATGTGACAACCGATTTTAAATAGCAAAATTTGTCCACATCACTCAAACTTGAATTTTCATGCACTGCTGATTTAAATCTAGCCCAAAAACTAGGGAAACTACTTATATCTTTGCCTGAAAAAGACTATAAAGTAAGTTTTGGCAAGCGTGGTTGATTTGTTAAAGCAGAAGGAAATGAGCTATTTACAGGAAGTGTTACGTTTTGCTGTTGTGTTTCCCCCGAATTTTGAATACTAACTGAACTTGGAATCGAAACCGATTCTATATAACGCTCAGCGAGGGTTTTCCAAATTATAAATTTATCTCTATATTCTTCACGAGTTAATATTTCATCTTCCAGATTATCGATATTTATTAAACCCTCGACTTCCTTATCGAGTTTACTTAATTCCTCAAATTTAGAAATTAACTGTACATATATTTCATGTACTACTGTTTTGTCGGCAGAATTATTTATTTCGGATTCCAATTTATTAGTTTGCCTTGTCACAATAGACCTTATGACAGAACGAGTCTTTTTTGTTCTTTCTAATAAAGCCAGATTTGATGCATCCATTTTAAACCGAAACACTTTACAAGCAAAACAAATATTAAAATGACAATACCATACTAATCCAAAATGCAGCAATCTAGTACAAATTTCAGCTCCACAAATAGAAAACCAATATTAGAATCCACACTAACTTATTAATTACTTTCCTTTAATCAAAAAACGAACAACTTCAATTTTCGCAACACCGACACACGAATCAACCAAAAGCAACGAAATAAACAAGAAACAAAAACGAATTACTCACCCCAACATGCAGCGAAAACATGCGCCAATAATCCAAAGTGGTTAGTATCACTCACACAACAACACAATAATTCCCAACAACACAACATTTCCCGGCCTATGCACCATTATTTGCAGGAAACATGACACCACTCAAAATCACCGATGCGTTATCAGTTATAAGGTCTTTATTCAAGGCATTCCAAATAGCGAGTGATAGGAAACCTGTGTAGCAAATGGCGAACAATCTCCCCTTCTCGCCAATATTCGCCACAAATGTCTCAGAAATGTGACCACAGCCATTTAATGTCTCAGAAATGTGAAATGTTTGCCGCTAATTCAAAGGTGCGTAGCCAAAAAGATATAAGTAGTTGAATAATTAAATTAGTTAAAGATGATTGATGTTTAAGGATATCAAGAACAAGTTAAAAAAAAAAAAGAATTTAAAAAAATTCAAATACTTGTTACTTGTAAAAGTAATTTAAAAATGAAAAAATAAATACCAATAACAATTTCTTCAATGTTAAGCTTATGTTTTTCCAAATTTAAAGTGAAACTGTCAGAGATTTTAAAATATTCTTTACAATGAAATAAGGATCCAGATTTGTTTTTTAGAGGGTGGAGTGAAAGAAAAATTTCAAAAATGAGATTTTTAATAGCTATATTATTTGTAACAATTAAGTCATAAAGAGACCTTTCGAGAATATTGAAGAATATGCCTAAGAGAATATATTCTCCTCAAATAATTTTAAATCAAATAGAAACAAGTTCTAACAGCATAATTTAAAAAAAAAAAAATTAAAATCTCAGTTAAAATATTTTTAAAAATTACTTTGAATCAAAATATTTGGTTACTCAATTATATTTTTTTACAGTTTACTTTCCAGCGTACTGCCGTAATTGAATATTTAGATTATAAATATGAATGACAAGCTTAAAATTTAATTAAAATCATGAGCTATTTTTAGTGGAGAAATAAATGTAGCAAAACAAATTTCAAAGACTTTGACTTTTCGAAATTTAACTTAAAGCGAAGTTTTATCATTTAAATAATAGCATACTTGAGATTTTCGGAAAATCTGTCTGTGTTGAGGGCGGCAACAACATTTACATACATTAAAATACTTTAAAATAGTGTTTCAATTACATAAATTTTCTCCTGATATTTGCTAACCATGAAAAGAACTTTCTCGGCAACGCCGAAGTAAAAATATTCTGAAAAAATAGTGGAGTCTGCTTATTTAAATCAGTTGTGGCCCGAGATCGAAAACACTAGTGCAGCCGGAAACGTGTGCATGTGGGAAACATGTGCAGCCGGAAACAGTGGTCGTGTTTGGTTACTATTTTCAAGGATTTTTACAAGAGAAAATTGTCTCCAATAGTTAATTTGGTTTAAACTTTTTTAATATTTTTCAGAAATTTCACAGCAGAACTATCACTACCACCCATTATGTTAGTGGGGCCACGACCCAAAAAAAGTGAAAGAGCTACCCCCCCCCCCCCCCCCCCTCAAAGAATTCATGTATACGGTGTCTTTTCCTATTAATACGATATTGTTTTAAAATTAATTATAAACTATTGTCATATTTTTGTATAATTTGAAAGATAGACACGCATACTCGGATTTCGCCGTTAGGTGCCCTTCTCACTGGATAGCGCATGTCTACTTTACAATATCCACAAACTTTTAAGACTTTTATGTAACTTTTGGCGTATGTAAAATAAGACCGTGGCAAATTATTTTAGTTGACACCCTGAAAAACACTACTTACCGCAAAAGGAAATTGTCCTTCTTTTGCTTTAATTCCATTAGTTACTCTTTCTTCAAATTCAACTTTCGTTTCTGGAAATAACACAATTAGAAAGTGAAGCTAAGTATAAACATTCCCCAGTAACACATATCCACTGGCCAATATCGGTTCGACAAGGTTATTCCATCCTCATGTGAACCGTTGTAGACTGGCCGTTGCTATACGGATCTTCGCCAATTTCACCCAGTGCTGGATAAAATATACTGGAAGTTGTGAAATGTTGATGCAGAGTTTTAAAATTGAAATATATTGTTATAAGAAAGGACTGAGGAGTAAAAAATATGTTTTGTGATGGTTTTGATATATTTTTTTTTTTTAAATTTTTTTTTTTTAAATCATGTATTTTGAAGCAATGTTCGAGATTTGGTGGACTGGACAATCTTCTCAGAATCCCTAGCTCCGACATTGGCCAATACCGTGCCACCTGGGTTATTATTTCCAGACGATATTTTGTTTTTGTGGCCATCCCTTTTTCCATTTTATATAAAAAAATATATTTATATTGATAAACGATGTACCAATTTAAAGGCTAAGATATTCGCTTATGACGAATAGTTTCTTTTCAATTGCACATTGTCTTATTTATTTAAAAAACATTTTTTTTTTTTTTTTTTTTTTTTTTTTTTGAGAAAGAGAAAGAGAGAAGATTCTTTGCAGAGAGGAAACTCTACATAAGGGATGAGTCGACTCTGCCAGTCAATTATCCTTCTTTTCCTATTGTACTTTAAGCTACAATAGATCAACGTATTACTATTTTATAAAGATTTAGTTCTCCACTTTAATCAATTATCTTTATAATGTGTTGATAAATCGAACTAAAATGTTAAAAAAGTTTAATTGGATACTCTATTATATATGTACGATTTATCACCAGACCGACCAGCTGCACGAGCAGTGCTGTGCCAAATTCTTCTTTCAAGATCAAGTTTCATTATATCTTTTTGCAAAAGAATATAATATTTCTAACTCTGATAAACTTCCAAAGAAAATAATAACTCAGCGAAGCCTTAGAGTAGCGGTTTCCAAACTTTTCGGGTCACAGAGCTATTTTTAAAACAAAAATTTGTGTGAGGCCCCATAAAATGTCTAGAATGTTTTCTTTATTGTTTCAATCTACAAAATGTAATAAATAGTTAAGATATTTGCAAATTTTTACTACATTATTACTTGCACGCTAGACTGGGTGGTCATAGTATATAAAAAAACGTACCGTTTTTAAGAAAAGCATTAGCAATCAAAAGTCGCTCATCTGTAAAACACAGAAAATATGTAACTTTGTACAAAATATCTTGAAAGCTCAACCAATCACTGAAAAAAGAGATTAAGGTGGAGAAATCGATTATTTTCAATTAGTTTTTAATAAGATCTAGATAACTTTTAAAAAATTACAAACATAACTATAAAACACAACTTGTCTATCACTTAAATAAAATAATGTATTACTTTTTACAATTTAAATAAACCTTGAGGACAATACCAAACATTCAAAATGACGATTGATTTGGAGAAATCGAATATTTTCAATGGGTTTTTAATAAGTTCCATTTTAATTAAGTAAATATATTTTACAGCCAATACAATTATGTGAAACATAATTGCTCCTTATCACAAATAAAATAATATATAACATTTTAAAATTAAATTAAAGCTTGAGGGCTATACCAAGCACTGAAAAGAAGGAATAAGACGGAGAAATCGAATATTTTCTGTGGGTTTTTACCAAGTTCCATTTTAATAAGTAAAGAAAATTATACAACAATATCAGTTATGAAACACTACTCCTCTATAACACAAACAAAATAAAGTATTTTTTACAATTGAAATAAACCTCGAGGTCAATAACAACCACTGAAAATAAGGATTAAGATGGAGAAATCGAATATCTTCAATGGACCTTTGCTGACAGGGGCGAGTTTTAGGGGGAGGGCCTTAAAATTTTCAATTTTCTCCATTTTAATCCGTAAGGGAAATTTCAAATTCTCAATTTTCAGAATTTAACCATCTTTTTGCGCCTAGGGACATAGAAATCATCACTCGAATTTATTCTGATAATTTTTACTTTAATCATATACTAATTTTTCATTTCTATAATTTAGTAATCAAAATTTATATATACTTTATGTTCATTTAGACCAGCGTTCGCCACTAACTTTTAGAGGCGGGCCATATGACTTATGTTGGAGCTTTTCGCGAGCCTGATGCACCAATATATGTATTTTTATTATCAATTTCACAATGCGTAGCATTTCTAAACACTGAAAAAAAAAATGATTTTTTAATCTGAATCAAATTGCAATTGATATTTGATACTTTTTTTTAATAATTAAAAATTAATAATTTTCATTATTAGTAAATTAAATTCTAAAAGAGCAGTGAGTCTTTTGTTCCAACGTGACAATTAAACTTGACCTAACTTTTAATATATCTATTTAAACTGTACATCCAGATTATTCTGCTTTAGAGGGTTGTAGTCAATATAAATTGTGAGACGATGGCGGTCGAAATCGTTCAGTTTATTTTGTGATAGAGTCGATGTTTGTCGCAGTATTTTTTTACAGCCAATCTTAATAAATAGTCCAAATGAGATTCAGTTAAGTTATTCCTGTATTTGCTCTTTATGAAAACCATCTTTCTGAAAGTTTCTTTATATAGTTTCTTCGGACACGCAGTGGAGAACTCTCTTCGACATACTTAATACAAACTAAAATATTTCGGGAAAATTACAATTAAGTAAAAAAAAAAGTTTATTCAATAATTTTTTATTTTTTTTTAATCTTCTGTGTTATTGACGGGCCGCAGAAATACCCGTCTCGGGCGGAGTAGTGGCTGACACTGATTTAGACTTACTAATAAGAATTGTACAAAGAAATCAGGAAACAAAAACATCAATTATCTAAAATTTTCCAGTTCTCATTCAGATCAGATATGAGATATCAGTTATTGCAAAAGAAGAGGAGATAGTGAGATTCTACTTCACTCAAATGCAACATCCGGGCGGAATGTAGGTTCTTTTGTGTGTTCTCTCACGTTACAAAATTCCTCAGTTTTTACGCGATTTTCTCGACGAAACACGAGATGAAAGAGTAGCATGTTATTGCATTTTACTCTTTCTTTTTTTCGCACGTTACTTCCCCCCCCCCCTTCTTCATGATCAGAAAATTGTTAATTAGTATTAAGCCGGATTTACACGCTACCAGTCGGAGTTCCAGTTTAGATCGCCAGTCTCTGAAGTCATGTGACTCCACCTGGCTACTGGTTCCAGTAGATCAAATATTTTCTATTTACATTCGCAGGCGACTCCCATTATCCAATCACGTGCGCTCTAAAGGGAATCCCCGACAGATGGCGCAGCGGTCACTTAGCTAACGTCACAGAACTGGCGATCTAAACTGGAATCCCGACTGGTAGCTTGTAATTCCGGCTTTAAGGATTATACACATGGCAAGAACTATTTTATCATTAACAGAATCCATGGTAATAGTGCTTAATCTAACCCATTCCTTCTTTATTCAAAACTTTTAGGATTTTTTCTTAGGGATTTTTTGGGGGAAAATATATATATATATATATATATATATATATATATATATATATATATATATATATATATATATATATATATATATATATATATATATATATATATTCCATTTTCTTATTTTGTGTACGCCTCCACATTTTTGACCACTCAGAATTTTACCATTTAAATTCGTTCTTGAGAGATAATATATTAACAAATTGAAATCAATTAAGAAAAAAAGGTTCTATTTGACTGGGATTTAATTTTAAAATGCTCTATTGATAATAGGCAATGCAGTAAGGCAAGATAAGAAGTCAATATTGATTCCTGTAATCAATAGGCATGTAATAATAAAGATATTTTGAAATATTATTTGCAATTTAATGAATATTTTTAAATGCGTACGTATAAAAGAATGGCGATATGCGTACTCCTATCACATCTTTCTCAAAAATACATGCACTCCACTCCACTGACACTAAACTATCCCGTTAGAAGATATCAATCCAATTAATGACCATTCTCTATGTCAAATTCAGACGCATGCTATATATAAAATGAAGGGTCTCAGCAAGACGAATACCGATCAAAAAATTCAAATGAAAGTACCTGATACTGAAAATCTGTTTTCTACTAGTACAAGTCCTCATGTACAAATGCGGCCTTTCTTGTGGGCATACGCAAGAGAATAATTTATTTCGATACATATTAATTATTAATTGAAAATAGCCTATTTCTGTACATTATAGGGATTATAATGAATACCAGAAAAATAATTTATGTATTTCGTGAATTTGTCTACTTTTGCCATATATACTTAATTTTGTAACTATTTCATTTTGTTTCGAAGAGATTAGTATATTAAAATAAAAACTAATGATAATTAAGATAGCTTTTAATTGCCTTCTCATTTAACCAAGACCATAAACGCCTAAGATGGAATAAAGGAAACTAAAAAAATAAATTATTATTTTTATTCAAAGTGTAATTTGCTTCGGTTTTTTGTAAAAGATATTAAACATAAATGCTTGAATAAATAAAGGAGAGATAAAAAGATAAATTTTAAAAAGAAAACATCTTAAACAAATACTTACCTTGTAAACTGAATGCATCATCCTGCAAAATAAAATTATTTTTTTATGTAATAATATATATTTTGATTTATATTATTAAAATATATATATATATACATATATTTTCTGACAATTAGTTTCTTATATGCAATTTTCAAAATTGAGAAAGATTTTAGAGGAAATCAAAATAATAATTAAAATTTCAAACATTTTATCTGTTTAGGGAGAAGGGAGGATATAAGAGAGAAATACAAGGATTACCTGTAAACAATTAACAAAAGTTGATAGAGCTAAAAAGTGAGATAAACAAGCAGCAATAAAATTGAAAGTCTTCATTTTGAAAATAACTTAATAAACTGATGTATCTGATAAAGTGGATGTTCTATTTTATACTGTGAAGGGTATAACACATGGATACATTTATGCAACTTAATTATTTCTAAAAAAGTTTTCTGTTCTGTTTTTGATTTAATTAATACCATTCCTTGCAACAAAACGATTCGTAAAATCATAAAGATAAAAAGAAACTAATTAAAACAAATTTACCATGTAGCAGATGCTGTTCCAGCTGGTTATCAAATTCTAATTGCTACCTTATGTTGAAGTGACAAACATGAAAATAGCAATTAGTATGCTTCACTTAATCAATACAACAATCAGACAAAATATACAAAGTGGCGGTAAATAAACTGCACTGTTTAGAACCGTCTGCACCTTGTTCAAAATAAATATATCTTCATGAATTTGGATATTTGTTCTATTTAAACAATGAAAAAATGATATCTGGATATAAAAGAAAAATCACATCAAATCTCCACGTCCAGTTAAAACACTTTAAGATCTTATATGAAGTTTAACTTTATACGATCTGAACCTTATCGGGAAAGATGTGAATGAAGTTTTAAAACTAAAAAGAAAACAATCCAATAAAGTTTTGAATATCTGCCATAAATTTGTTGTCCTTCATGATCAGAAAATTGTTAATTAGTATTAAGCCGGATTTACACGCTACCAGTCGGAGTTCCAGTTTAGATCGCCAGTCTCTGAAGTCATGTGACTCCACCTGGCTACTGGTTCCAGTAGATCAAATATTTTCTATTTACATTCGCAGGCGACTCCCATTATCCAATCACGTGCGCTCTAAAGGGAATCCCCGACAGATGGCGCAGCGGTCACTTAGCTAACGTCACAGAACTGGCGATCTAAACTGGAATCCCGACTGGTAGCTTGTAATTCCGGCTTTAAGGATTATACACATGGCAAGAACTATTTTATCATTAACAGAATCCATGGTAATAGTGCTTAATCTAACCCATTCCTTCTTTATTCAAAACTTTTAGGATTTTTTCTTAGGGATTTTTTGGGGGAAAATATATATATATATATATATATATATATATATATATATATATATATATATATATTCCATTTTCTTATTTTGTGTACGCCTCCACATTTTTGACCACTCAGAATTTTACCATTTAAATTCGTTCTTGAGAGATAATATATTAACAAATTGAAATCAATTAAGAAAAAAAGGTTCTATTTGACTGGGATTTAATTTTAAAATGCTCTATTGATAATAGGCAATGCAGTAAGGCAAGATAAGAAGTCAATATTGATTCCTGTAATCAATAGGCATGTAATAATAAAGATATTTTGAAATATTATTTGCAATTTAATGAATATTTTTAAATGCGTACGTATAAAAGAATGGCGATATGCGTACTCCTATCACATCTTTCTCAAAAATACATGCACTCCACTCCACTGACACTAAACTATCCCGTTAGAAGATATCAATCCAATTAATGACCATTCTCTATGTCAAATTCAGACGCATGCTATATATAAAATGAAGGGTCTCAGCAAGACGAATACCGATCAAAAAATTCAAATGAAAGTACCTGATACTGAAAATCTGTTTTCTACTAGTACAAGTCCTCATGTACAAATGCGGCCTTTCTTGTGGGCATACGCAAGAGAATAATTTATTTCGATACATATTAATTATTAATTGAAAATAGCCTATTTCTGTACATTATAGGGATTATAATGAATACCAGAAAAATAATTTATGTATTTCGTGAATTTGTCTACTTTTGCCATATATACTTAATTTTGTAACTATTTCATTTTGTTTCGAAGAGATTAGTATATTAAAATAAAAACTAATGATAATTAAGATAGCTTTTAATTGCCTTCTCATTTAACCAAGACCATAAACGCCTAAGATGGAATAAAGGAAACTAAAAAAATAAATTATTATTTTTATTCAAAGTGTAATTTGCTTCGGTTTTTTGTAAAAGATATTAAACATAAATGCTTGAATAAATAAAGGAGAGATAAAAAGATAAATTTTAAAAAGAAAACATCTTAAACAAATACTTACCTTGTAAACTGAATGCATCATCCTGCAAAATAAAATTATTTTTTTATGTAATAATATATATTTTGATTTATATTATTAAAATATATATATATATACATATATTTTCTGACAATTAGTTTCTTATATGCAATTTTCAAAATTGAGAAAGATTTTAGAGGAAATCAAAATAATAATTAAAATTTCAAACATTTTATCTGTTTAGGGAGAAGGGAGGATATAAGAGAGAAATACAAGGATTACCTGTAAACAATTAACAAAAGTTGATAGAGCTAAAAAGTGAGATAAACAAGCAGCAATAAAATTGAAAGTCTTCATTTTGAAAATAACTTAATAAACTGATGTATCTGATAAAGTGGATGTTCTATTTTATACTGTGAAGGGTATAACACATGGATACATTTATGCAACTTAATTATTTCTAAAAAAGTTTTCTGTTCTGTTTTTGATTTAATTAATACCATTCCTTGCAACAAAACGATTCGTAAAATCATAAAGATAAAAAGAAACTAATTAAAACAAATTTACCATGTAGCAGATGCTGTTCCAGCTGGTTATCAAATTCTAATTGCTACCTTATGTTGAAGTGACAAACATGAAAATAGCAATTAGTATGCTTCACTTAATCAATACAACAATCAGACAAAATATACAAAGTGGCGGTAAATAAACTGCACTGTTTAGAACCGTCTGCACCTTGTTCAAAATAAATATATCTTCATGAATTTGGATATTTGTTCTATTTAAACAATGAAAAAATGATATCTGGATATAAAAGAAAAATCACATCAAATCTCCACGTCCAGTTAAAACACTTTAAGATCTTATATGAAGTTTAACTTTATACGATCTGAACCTTATCGGGAAAGATGTGAATGAAGTTTTAAAACTAAAAAGAAAACAATCCAATAAAGTTTTGAATATCTGCCATAAATTTGTTGTCCTTCATGATCAGAAAATTGTTAATTAGTATTAAGCCGGATTTACACGCTACCAGTCGGAGTTCCAGTTTAGATCGCCAGTCTCTGAAGTCATGTGACTCCACCTGGCTACTGGTTCCAGTAGATCAAATATTTTCTATTTACATTCGCAGGCGACTCCCATTATCCAATCACGTGCGCTCTAAAGGGAATCCCCGACAGATGGCGCAGCGGTCACTTAGCTAACGTCACAGAACTGGCGATCTAAACTGGAATCCCGACTGGTAGCTTGTAATTCCGGCTTTAAGGATTATACACATGGCAAGAACTATTTTATCATTAACAGAATCCATGGTAATAGTGCTTAATCTAACCCATTCCTTCTTTATTCAAAACTTTTAGGATTTTTTCTTAGGGATTTTTTGGGGGAAAATATATATATATATATATATATATATATATATATATATATATATATATATATATATATATTCCATTTTCTTATTTTGTGTACGCCTCCACATTTTTGACCACTCAGAATTTTACCATTTAAATTCGTTCTTGAGAGATAATATATTAACAAATTGAAATCAATTAAGAAAAAAAGGTTCTATTTGACTGGGATTTAATTTTAAAATGCTCTATTGATAATAGGCAATGCAGTAAGGCAAGATAAGAAGTCAATATTGATTCCTGTAATCAATAGGCATGTAATAATAAAGATATTTTGAAATATTATTTGCAATTTAATGAATATTTTTAAATGCGTACGTATAAAAGAATGGCGATATGCGTACTCCTATCACATCTTTCTCAAAAATACATGCACTCCACTCCACTGACACTAAACTATCCCGTTAGAAGATATCAATCCAATTAATGACCATTCTCTATGTCAAATTCAGACGCATGCTATATATAAAATGAAGGGTCTCAGCAAGACGAATACCGATCAAAAAATTCAAATGAAAGTACCTGATACTGAAAATCTGTTTTCTACTAGTACAAGTCCTCATGTACAAATGCGGCCTTTCTTGTGGGCATACGCAAGAGAATAATTTATTTCGATACATATTAATTATTAATTGAAAATAGCCTATTTCTGTACATTATAGGGATTATAATGAATACCAGAAAAATAATTTATGTATTTCGTGAATTTGTCTACTTTTGCCATATATACTTAATTTTGTAACTATTTCATTTTGTTTCGAAGAGATTAGTATATTAAAATAAAAACTAATGATAATTAAGATAGCTTTTAATTGCCTTCTCATTTAACCAAGACCATAAACGCCTAAGATGGAATAAAGGAAACTAAAAAAATAAATTATTATTTTTATTCAAAGTGTAATTTGCTTCGGTTTTTTGTAAAAGATATTAAACATAAATGCTTGAATAAATAAAGGAGAGATAAAAAGATAAATTTTAAAAAGAAAACATCTTAAACAAATACTTACCTTGTAAACTGAATGCATCATCCTGCAAAATAAAATTATTTTTTTATGTAATAATATATATTTTGATTTATATTATTAAAATATATATATATATACATATATTTTCTGACAATTAGTTTCTTATATGCAATTTTCAAAATTGAGAAAGATTTTAGAGGAAATCAAAATAATAATTAAAATTTCAAACATTTTATCTGTTTAGGGAGAAGGGAGGATATAAGAGAGAAATACAAGGATTACCTGTAAACAATTAACAAAAGTTGATAGAGCTAAAAAGTGAGATAAACAAGCAGCAATAAAATTGAAAGTCTTCATTTTGAAAATAACTTAATAAACTGATGTATCTGATAAAGTGGATGTTCTATTTTATACTGTGAAGGGTATAACACATGGATACATTTATGCAACTTAATTATTTCTAAAAAAGTTTTCTGTTCTGTTTTTGATTTAATTAATACCATTCCTTGCAACAAAACGATTCGTAAAATCATAAAGATAAAAAGAAACTAATTAAAACAAATTTACCATGTAGCAGATGCTGTTCCAGCTGGTTATCAAATTCTAATTGCTACCTTATGTTGAAGTGACAAACATGAAAATAGCAATTAGTATGCTTCACTTAATCAATACAACAATCAGACAAAATATACAAAGTGGCGGTAAATAAACTGCACTGTTTAGAACCGTCTGCACCTTGTTCAAAATAAATATATCTTCATGAATTTGGATATTTGTTCTATTTAAACAATGAAAAAATGATATCTGGATATAAAAGAAAAATCACATCAAATCTCCACGTCCAGTTAAAACACTTTAAGATCTTATATGAAGTTTAACTTTATACGATCTGAACCTTATCGGGAAAGATGTGAATGAAGTTTTAAAACTAAAAAGAAAACAATCCAATAAAGTTTTGAATATCTGCCATAAATTTGTTGTCCTTCATGATCAGAAAATTGTTAATTAGTATTAAGCCGGATTTACACGCTACCAGTCGGAGTTCCAGTTTAGATCGCCAGTCTCTGAAGTCATGTGACTCCACCTGGCTACTGGTTCCAGTAGATCAAATATTTTCTATTTACATTCGCAGGCGACTCCCATTATCCAATCACGTGCGCTCTAAAGGGAATCCCCGACAGATGGCGCAGCGGTCACTTAGCTAACGTCACAGAACTGGCGATCTAAACTGGAATCCCGACTGGTAGCTTGTAATTCCGGCTTTAAGGATTATACACATGGCAAGAACTATTTTATCATTAACAGAATCCATGGTAATAGTGCTTAATCTAACCCATTCCTTCTTTATTCAAAACTTTTAGGATTTTTTCTTAGGGATTTTTTGGGGGAAAATATATATATATATATATATATATATATATATATATATATATATATATATATATATATATATATATATATATATATATATATATATATATATATATATATATATATATATATATATATATATATATATATATATATATATATATATATATATATATATATTCCATTTTCTTATTTTGTGTACGCCTCCACATTTTTGACCACTCAGAATTTTACCATTTAAATTCGTTCTTGAGAGATAATATATTAACAAATTGAAATCAATTAAGAAAAAAAGGTTCTATTTGACTGGGATTTAATTTTAAAATGCTCTATTGATAATAGGCAATGCAGTAAGGCAAGATAAGAAGTCAATATTGATTCCTGTAATCAATAGGCATGTAATAATAAAGATATTTTGAAATATTATTTGCAATTTAATGAATATTTTTAAATGCGTACGTATAAAAGAATGGCGATATGCGTACTCCTATCACATCTTTCTCAAAAATACATGCACTCCACTCCACTGACACTAAACTATCCCGTTAGAAGATATCAATCCAATTAATGACCATTCTCTATGTCAAATTCAGACGCATGCTATATATAAAATGAAGGGTCTCAGCAAGACGAATACCGATCAAAAAATTCAAATGAAAGTACCTGATACTGAAAATCTGTTTTCTACTAGTACAAGTCCTCATGTACAAATGCGGCCTTTCTTGTGGGCATACGCAAGAGAATAATTTATTTCGATACATATTAATTATTAATTGAAAATAGCCTATTTCTGTACATTATAGGGATTATAATGAATACCAGAAAAATAATTTATGTATTTCGTGAATTTGTCTACTTTTGCCATATATACTTAATTTTGTAACTATTTCATTTTGTTTCGAAGAGATTAGTATATTAAAATAAAAACTAATGATAATTAAGATAGCTTTTAATTGCCTTCTCATTTAACCAAGACCATAAACGCCTAAGATGGAATAAAGGAAACTAAAAAAATAAATTATTATTTTTATTCAAAGTGTAATTTGCTTCGGTTTTTTGTAAAAGATATTAAACATAAATGCTTGAATAAATAAAGGAGAGATAAAAAGATAAATTTTAAAAAGAAAACATCTTAAACAAATACTTACCTTGTAAACTGAATGCATCATCCTGCAAAATAAAATTATTTTTTTATGTAATAATATATATTTTGATTTATATTATTAAAATATATATATATATACATATATTTTCTGACAATTAGTTTCTTATATGCAATTTTCAAAATTGAGAAAGATTTTAGAGGAAATCAAAATAATAATTAAAATTTCAAACATTTTATCTGTTTAGGGAGAAGGGAGGATATAAGAGAGGAATACAAGGATTACCTGTAAACAATTAACAAAAGTTGATAGAGCTAAAAAGTGAGATAAACAAGCAGCAATAAAATTGAAAGTCTTCATTTTGAAAATAACTTAATAAACTGATGTATCTGATAAAGTGGATGTTCTATTTTATACTGTGAAGGGTATAACACATGGATACATTTATGCAACTTAATTATTTCTAAAAAAGTTTTCTGTTCTGTTTTTGATTTAATTAATACCATTCCTTGCAACAAAACGATTCGTAAAATCATAAAGATAAAAAGAAACTAATTAAAACAAATTTACCATGTAGCAGATGCTGTTCCAGCTGGTTATCAAATTCTAATTGCTACCTTATGTTGAAGTGACAAACATGAAAATAGCAATTAGTATGCTTCACTTAATCAATACAACAATCAGACAAAATATACAAAGTGGCGGTAAATAAACTGCACTGTTTAGAACCGTCTGCACCTTGTTCAAAATAAATATATCTTCATGAATTTGGATATTTGTTCTATTTAAACAATGAAAAAATGATATCTGGATATAAAAGAAAAATCACATCAAATCTCCACGTCCAGTTAAAACACTTTAAGATCTTATATGAAGTTTAACTTTATACGATCTGAACCTTATCGGGAAAGATGTGAATGAAGTTTTAAAACTAAAAAGAAAACAATCCAATAAAGTTTTGAATATCTGCCATAAATTTGTTGTCCTTCATGATCAGAAAATTGTTAATTAGTATTAAGCCGGATTTACACGCTACCAGTCGGAGTTCCAGTTTAGATCGCCAGTCTCTGAAGTCATGTGACTCCACCTGGCTACTGGTTCCAGTAGATCAAATATTTTCTATTTACATTCGCAGGCGACTCCCATTATCCAATCACGTGCGCTCTAAAGGGAATCCCCGACAGATGGCGCAGCGGTCACTTAGCTAACGTCACAGAACTGGCGATCTAAACTGGAATCCCGACTGGTAGCTTGTAATTCCGGCTTTAAGGATTATACACATGGCAAGAACTATTTTATCATTAACAGAATCCATGGTAATAGTGCTTAATCTAACCCATTCCTTCTTTATTCAAAACTTTTAGGATTTTTTCTTAGGGATTTTTTGGGGGAAAATATATATATATATATATATATATATATATATATATATATATATATATATATATTCCATTTTCTTATTTTGTGTACGCCTCCACATTTTTGACCACTCAGAATTTTACCATTTAAATTCGTTCTTGAGAGATAATATATTAACAAATTGAAATCAATTAAGAAAAAAAGGTTCTATTTGACTGGGATTTAATTTTAAAATGCTCTATTGATAATAGGCAATGCAGTAAGGCAAGATAAGAAGTCAATATTGATTCCTGTAATCAATAGGCATGTAATAATAAAGATATTTTGAAATATTATTTGCAATTTAATGAATATTTTTAAATGCGTACGTATAAAAGAATGGCGATATGCGTACTCCTATCACATCTTTCTCAAAAATACATGCAATCCACTCCACTGACACTAAACTATCCCGTTAGAAGATATCAATCCAATTAATGACCATTCTCTATGTCAAATTCAGACGCATGCTATATATAAAATGAAGGGTCTCAGCAAGACGAATACCGATCAAAAAATTCAAATGAAAGTACCTGATACTGAAAATCTGTTTTCTACTAGTACAAGTCCTCATGTACAAATGCGGCCTTTCTTGTGGGCATACGCAAGAGAATAATTTATTTCGATACATATTAATTATTAATTGAAAATAGCCTATTTCTGTACATTATAGGGATATAAAAGAAAAATCACATCAAATCTCCACGTCCAGTTAAAACACTTTAAGATCTTATATGAAGTTTAACTTTATACGATCTGAACCTTATCGGGAAAGATGTGAATGAAGTTTTAAAACTAAAAAGAAAACAATCCAATAAAGTTTTGAATATCTGCCATAAATTTGTTGTCCTTAAAGTGTCATTTACACACAAACTTGATTTTTTATTCTTTATTTGTAATTGTTAACATGATTTAAATAAGCAATCAAATAAATATTCTTTCTTTCAATAGTTAAATCTAACACTGGAAAAAGAACTTATAACTTGAAGGGAAGGCAGCTTGTAGGGGGTGGGAGGGCTCTTTCCTTCCCCCCACCGCGTACTATTTCCCATTATAGGGAACGTACATAGATTACGCCACGCCCATATTTTGCCCCCTATGTCACGTTTGAGAGACTCCTGCCCCTAAAATTACGTGACGGTGCTGCAACCCCGTCTAATTTTTTTTTTTTTTTTTTTTTTAAATTTTTTTTCCAAAATGTGGTTTTGAAATTTGAACAGCTGCTTATTAACACTTTCTGTTTTTAAGAAATTGCGATATTTCGTATACCTTCCAATTTTCATACAAAAACATCCCCCAATTGAAAACTGTTCCCGATTTACGAAAAATTAGTTTACCCACCAGTGGGATCCGGATTTACAGTCTGGGAAATTCTGTTTTAAATAAATATATTGCTTAACTTTGTGAAACAGGCTCTCCTTTTTTTAGTTCAAAACTATAACTTCCATGGAAGACAAGAAAACTTTCGTAACGTCAAACGTCACACAAGCTACATTTTTATATCACAAGTCAGCAACTAACAGTGCGTATTAATAATTTTTTTTTAACGAATATATTTTTATTAAACTAATTTCCACGTTCACCGAGGAGGTATTATAGTTCATGAACGCATTATCTCTTTTTGCCAAGGCAAGGCGGGCTCCCCAGTAAAGATATTTCTTGTATTACTTTTATCTTTCATTCCCAAAGACACAAGTCGAGTGATAAACGCACAAAATCTTATTCACTGACGGGAAGTCATTGTCAAAAAGCCATAGTCGAAAATTCATATTCAGGAAGTCATAAGTCGGTATACAGTGGCAGTGGGTGGGACAGGGTGGATAGCCCGGCCCCCCTCACTTTTTTTGGACCCTGGTCCCACTTATAATATGTGGATTGACTCAAAAACCATCCCCCAATTGAAAACTGTTCCCGATTTACGAAAAATTAGTTTACCCACCAGTGGGATCCGGATTTACAGTCTGGGAAATTCTGTTTTAAATAAATATATTGCTTAACTTTGTGAAACAGGCTCTCCTTTTTTTAGTTCAAAACTATAACTTCCATGGAAGACAAGAAAACTTTCGTAACGTCAAACGTCACACAAGCCACATTTCTTGTCTGCACTGGATAAAGAATATTGAAGATGAATGAAACCATTCGTTAGTTGGAAGATAAATATTTCACAGTTCAAAATTATAACTAATAAAACTAAAAGATAATTATTTTTAAAATCCAAATTAATCTTCTTTTTCTAATGAACTCTTTCAGTCTGTGTGGATGGATGGTTATTTTAAACTTTCATAACGTCTCGATTGAGCCGACATTTTAATTACACTTCAACAGAGTTTTCAAAGCTAATTTGGAGAATTCGAAATTTAAAAACTAATGAAAAAATTTTAATTTTAATTTGTATACTGCCATTTAGTAATATTGAAAAGGTTTTTTAAAAAAAGAAATTTTAGTTTTGACAACATTTATTAATTGCAAAAAAAATATTTAAAAAAATGCTAAACCAATTTAGTGAACAAGACCTTCATTTCGATATAATTTTAAATTTTCCAAATGCAGTTTTGGAAAAAAAAATATATATATACATATATATAGCTTAAAATTATTGCAAAATTATAATACCTAGGAGGTTTTTTTTTAAAAATCTAAATTTAACAAAACCGGAGATATTTAATTCAAATTGATATTACAGAATTCTAACTTCTTGAAACATTTTGCTCTTTTTATTTAATAACAGAGACAATGTACTTTTTGAATTGCAATGGACAATAATTATTCAGAATATTTGTTTTGAATATTTAATTCGAAAAGTCTTTTCACCTTAACCATACAATAAAACATTTTTCTTTGTCTTAAACATTGTATCATTATTTAAACTAACACTCTCTATTAATTAAATATGCTACAGCCGACCAAACGGTATAGTGTTTAAATACTAGCTTCTAGACCACGAGGTTGTGGGTTCGAGTTCCGGGTAAGGCATGAATGTTTGTAAATGTAATTTGGCTTGTCAAATGACGAATGTTTCGGCGCATTATAGCCCTCGTGTTGCTGACGGCACCAGATAATCTGAAAACAACCAACCAATCTGTTCATTTGTGCAATATAAAGAGGAATTAGCCTTTGTACTATATAAAGAGGTGACACTTGAACATTACGTACAGTGGCGGCTGGTGCAGGGGGCCAGGGGGGGCCTGGGCCCCCTCACTTTTTTGGACCCTGGCCCCACTTAACATATATGCTTGTTAATATTGTTTTGTTGTGGGATTTTTTTAATATTTAAAAAAAAAAAAAAGCAGCTTAAAACTTATTTATTCTGTCATTAGACATTAACTATTGTGAAGGGTGCAGGGAGCTCTTGCAGCAAATTCGAAAAAATTTTAATCAATCACGATCATTACTGCAAAAAAGCGACCCTTCTCTTAAGATGCTAGTTTTCCTGGGGACAAAATGACCCTTTCGTCGGACGACCTTGAATTTGAAACCGATATGGCATATAAGGTTGCGACTTTCACGTGACATCATGTTTCGCCAAAGCCTAAATACAAAATTTCTAAAACATCCCTGATTGCTCTGCTCTGGGGTGGACTTCTCTGTAAAGGAATGGCCATTTTTTGTAGAGACGGCGATTGCACGTTGGTCCTCTAGTATGACGGTGCGAAAAAAGTGGCTACAATAAATATCCATTGCATTCATTTTCTCTCTTTGTTTTTCAAAATGTAAGAGTAAGATTTTCTCTGCAAATTGTTATTATTTAGATACTTACTTTTTTACCGAAAAATGTTTGATTATTTATGTGTCGTCCATATGATCGGAAGAAGTGATTTGTCTCACATTAATATTTGATATCCTATTAAATTATTAACATAACTTACAATCCGATGCCATCAACGGAAGAATTTCTATACGGAGAATAAAAAATTTTCATCTCTAAATAAGTGGCTCCACTAGACACTGATAAAAGATAAACGTCACAGTTACAGAATTTTCAACGCCCCCCCCCCCCCCTCTCAAATAATATGTAAAATGTAGATAAAGCAAACCTAGTTACTGTTACCAGAAAAAAAATTTCATGAGCATTTAGTAAAGAATCTGAGTCATGAACCTACACCCTTTAAAAACAAAAATCATACAAGCAATTTGAAATTGTCAAATAAAATTGGTGCATTCTTAAAATTGAAGAAACTATATTTATTCTTAACTCAGGTAAGATCCAATTCTCAAAATAAATTCTGAATTAAATAAAATATTCAAATTTGAAGCGAGTTCCATGTTTGCTCAACTTCTTTTCAAAATATCAAGAATCACGGTAAAACACCTATTTTTAACAATCGCTATGTCAAAACTCATTGACCAGAGGCAATATATTCAATTCACATGTGAAACGTAGTCGAATCGAGCCCCATCGGATGTTTTGCAGGTTGGTTTCAATGTAAGTAGACATCTCAAATTTAGATGCATATGCAATGCATTTTTCAAGTAATTATTCATCCTCAAATCAAGTAATTATTAATTTTTTCATGAATTTAAATTAAAACTGTTGGACTGGTCAATATAACAATACCTTTGACTTTGGTTGCAAATTTATAAATATTGCACATTCTAAGTTATTTTGCATGAATTAATTCATGAAATATCATTGACGTGAATATTAGGAGCAATACCGATGTCTTTAAAATGATTTATTTAAATTATTTTGAAACATTATAAAATGATTTATTTAAGTATTTACTCTAAAGTTACGAAAAGTGAAATTGTAGCTGTCGGCATTTTTTTTTTTTTTTTTTTCCCTTCTATGATTCATGTAATATTTGATGAAAATTTTTCCCCTGTGATTTCTACAGAATTTTTAACCAAGGTTTCGACTTTATTTATTTTATAACTCTTCCCTAACTCTTTGTTTTCTTTTTCTTAAATACAGAATAGAAATTAAGTGACATCGGTTTTCATACTTTCACTTATTTTTTGTGACAGTGGCAAGGGGGTGCAGATCGCAGGCGCGTAGCCAGGGGGTGGCTGATGGGGCTTTTTTTTTTTTTTTTTTTTTTTTTATTTTTCGAAATTTTCAAACCTCGAAAGTCAGAAATAGATCTATTTATGCTTGGATAATTAAAATTTTAAATTAACACAAGTTTTCGTTATTTTCTAATTTTTTAAAATTGGACAGACAAAGCACTGGAATTATTAACGAATCGAATTAAGTTGAATCTGACCTGAATGTAGCACTCCAGACTTCAGACGTGATGACTAGTCGACGTGATACGCGATGTCTAGTCTCGTTGGCGTGGACTTTCGTCTGACAAAAGGCTTTCAGAGTCCTGGGGATGGGAGGGGGGGGGGATCTTGTACTTGTCTAGTCCATGATCCCTCCCCCCTCCCCAGGGACTCTGGTTCACTAGTACAATAGGTGACAAGGGGTGTACAGAAAGCCACAAACCGGCTCTTTCTTAGCAGCCATCTCCAACCTCCAAGAGTAGCATTGTATACATATTCAACATTGCTCGGATCCCACGTTGTTAAACACTTCAGAATTCTCCTACCAGACAACCTACAAAAGCCTACAAAACAACTGAAGAATACTATAGAATAACAATTTTTACGCCCTACTTAGATGATATGATATCTTCATTAAATGAGCGCTTTTTGCCTTATAAAGAAACAATTTCTTCCTTGCAAAACCTTATTCCGCAACACACTGTTGGGAAGAGTTTTCAAGATATTGAACCATGCATCTCCTTTTATGAAGATGATCTTCCTACTTACAAAGTTGTGATTGAAGGCGAATGGGAGCTGTGGAAAAGAAAGTGGATGTCGGTCGAAATGTTACCAAACTCAGCGACTGGGTCGCTGTATGAATGCGACCAAAAAATCTTCCCCAGCATATACATTTTGCTTAAATTCCTATCCATTCTGCAAGTGTCAGCAGCCAGAGCTGAGAGAAGTTTTTCTACTCTTCGGAGATTGAAAACTTATCTTAGAAGTACAACAAGCGAAAATCGCTTAACTGGACTGGCTTTGCTGAATATCCATAGGCAATGCTCAGTTTCAGACGAGATTGTCTTCAACAAATTTGCCAGCAGTGGAACTGTTAGAAAATTCAATTTAACTTTGTAATGCCTCTTAATTAAATACAATTGTCCTATTATTAAACTTTATTTTAAATGTGATATTTTTTCTCATTTCCTTATTTTAAAAAGCATTTTTATTGTGTTTCATTAAAGCATTCTTAATCAAATATTATTCATGAATATTAATACTTAATGTCACGATTGTGAAAAGAAAGGGCCATTTGATTATTACTACATTTAACGAATACATTTTCTTTCCAGTGAATGCTATATGTGCTAAAAGTATTACAATCCCAAAAAGTGTTTATTTGTTTTTTAGTTTGATTAATTTTGATTTGTAAATTATTGAATGATAATCATTGTTTCCGAAGTTGACATTTATAATTTCTCAGCCCCCCACCCCCACCCCCACCCCGAAAAAAATCTTGGCTACGCCCCTGGCAGATCGCATGCAAAAGGGTGCAAAGCGGCTAAAGTGCTTCAAACCAGGAATTTTCAACCGTGAATGAGTATCGGATTTCTTACGGAACAATTTATAAGTAGATATGCAGTAATTTTACGTTCAATTGAATAATTTGAAGCCTGTATTTTACTTTTTTGCCTAGGAATTCTTCGCTTCATTTTTAATTTTCAAAAGCAAAAGATGCAAGTGCATTCATTTTACCCTTCCTGACGTCGTCCATTCTCAAACGAAACGTCGCGTCGTTTTTGTAATAATAATTCCTTTTATTGAAATATTTACTTTATCAGATATCAGTATGCTTAGATAATTTAACTGTTTAATAATCTTGTAGTTTTGTTTTCCCATATTTATTTAAGTAACATTTACAAAATTACATGAAATTCATGTGTCTTGATATTTGCATGTCGCCCCCCCCCCCCCCCATGACATGCAATTGTTAATTTGGGCCCCCTCACTTTTAATACCCACGAGCCGCCACTGATTACGTATTCTGGATCACTTGGTGGCTGTGTTGGTGCTGCTGTGCGTAATGGTCAAGTCGCGCAAGCATTTTTGTAGCTGAATAACTAGACCTAATGTAGAGGAATTTTTACAATGAGAAGAACATTTCACTAATTTTCATTTTAAACTTGGCTTTGCTTTAGATCACAGTACTTTTCACTGTCATAGTTATCATATGAAGAACTTGGTGCCTTTCTTACAGAGATGTTTTTTATGGGATTTCACTTCTTTTTTTACGGTACTAATTTTAAATTTATCACTTATTTATACAGTGATAACTAGTTTAAAAATGTTTAGTGTTCATAATTTTAAAAATTGCCAGGAAACGTCTTGGGGTTAAAAGGGTTAAGGAAGGGGAACTAATGTGGCTGATACCTGGATTGAGATCAGACAAATAAAAACTGATAATTAGACGTATATCGAGATTTGTCATGAAATACACTGTGTTGCAAAAGTTTAGACAATGAGCAAATTCACACAGATTTCATAATAAATTTAATTAATTTTCGTAATACACCTTCAGTGTAATATGCAATGCATACTTTATAATATTTATAACTATAAAAGTTAATTGTGCATATTGAAAGTTATTAATTGGTAACAAAACAAATTAATATGGCCTCAAAAGTTTAGATAAAAATGGAATGAAATGAAAATAAACATGATTTAAAACTTAATTGGGAATCCATTTTTGTTGATTAGTTAATAAGTATGAGTTTTAGAGGTCTACGATATATCGATACGAAGATATTTTTATCGATATTTCTAAAAAAATATCGATATTAAAAATATCGATATTAAAAATATAGATAAAAGTCACCGATTTATCGATATTTTCAAAAATTTTAGTTTTTTGATTATCGTTTTGTAGTTTCATGTGTTTTTTTGATTTTCTTTATTCCTTTTTCAAAAACTTCAAAACTAAAGTTTGAACTTGGCTGAGAGACAGTTAAAATGTCCCCAATATTCAATATTTTGCCATACGCTTAAAAGCTATTGAAAATTATCTAAATTTTTCTTAAAATCACGGCACCAATTAAGCGAAAATATAACTTTTTGTTTGTAATAGATCCATTTCAGTTGAAAAAGTAGTCACCTTACAAAAAGCAATCATGAAAAGTAGAAATTTGCCCCAAAAAACTTTGTTTCTGGCAAAATTGAAAATCAAATTAAAAAAATTCATGTATCGATATATCGATAATTTTTCCTATGCAACGATATAGTATCGATATTTATTTTGATCTATATTTCCGACCTCTAATGAGTTTCCATCGATGAAACTAAATGTTGCATGGTTTGAGGGTCGATTTGATGCCATATATCCTCTATGAATCTCTTGGGTTCATTTATAGTAGATCATTGTATAAAATTGCTGTAAACTTTGCGACAAGTGTTGCCCCAAAGATTCTCTGTTATGATCTGGGCTATATGCTAGCCTGTCGAGAACTTTTAAATTCTGAGAATTAAAACAAGCATTTGTATTGCCTACAGTGTGGATCAAAGCACTTTGTTGCTGAAACTTCCATGGAGGTCCACCTTGAAGCTCAGCAAATGGTAGAAGGTTAACCTACAATGTCTTAGTGTAATGCTGCGACGTTTGGTGACTTCTGGTACAGTGCAAAGACACTTGTCCATTGTGGCAAAAGGCAGTCCAAACCATCACCGAGCCACCATCTTATCTGGGACTAAAAAAGTGACGAGGTTCCTTCCGCAAGTCATACCCGTACGATGTCTAACCATCTAGACTATCCAGATTCCATTTTTTTCATATCTATATACCAGAGATTGTCATTTTGGTCTCTATGACATATGATTTCGAGTCCATAACATTCTATGTGACATATGATGTGGCTTTCAGAGTTAGTATCTTTTTTCTGTTTTGTTGTTCCTGTTTTCAAAATTCGTGTACTTTGATACTAAAAGTCCAAATGACTTTTGAAATTCACGAACAGTAATTTGTTGGTCACTCGACAGTCTTTGGATCTGACGATTATCGGGTTTATTCGGCACACGCGGCCTGTCAGATCTGAGTTTTTATTTGTATTTGCATTCATTAGATAACACTCCATAAATAGAAGTCTTATGTCAATTAATAATGGTCAAAATTTACGAAACGAGCTTACCCTCAGCTTTCAACTGCCAAATTTGCATATGCTCATCCGTTTGAATTTCTTTAGTCCGTGGCATCTCCATTACGAATTGTTATTATTTGCAAAACTTAAATACTCGAAATCTATAACGTCATCTCTTTTAAATTGGCATATGCAAACAAAAATTAGTAGAAACTCGTGATTGTGTCTATACTTTTGCAACAAGCACATTTCTATTTTTATCCAAAATAAATATTATTATAGCAAATTAAACAACTTTGTTTTAATTATAGAATTTTAAAAGAGTTTTTGAATATATTTGTTGACGTTTGTAATTATACTTTCACAATTTTAAATTTTAAAGCCAAATATTATCATTATCTAAAGTGGTCTTAGGGTACATATTCAATATGCACATACGTTGACTTCCCTTCCCACCCACCCTCCCCACAAAAACTTATCTCTTTATGTTTTAAAAAATTTTAATAATTGTACTTAGAAAAATTATCGAGGGAAAGAACAAGTTTCCGACTCTATACTGGACGGTTAAAACCAGTAATATGACACTTTTTGAATGTGTTAGTATTTAGTTTATTGACATTTTGTACTTTGAGTTTGATGCAAGAATACTTATTCTATATCTACATCAGATAAGGAAAGTGAAATTTTCAAAACCTTAAGAAGAAACATCTGTGTGATGGTTGCTGGCTATCTCTATCGCCAACATAGAAAAACAAAAAAAGTTATTAGTTGGTTATGAGTGAAAAAAAAAAGTACAACTGCAAAGGAAGAATACAAACAAATTGCAGAGCGAAATTCTGTGGAAAAGTGACCATTCCTGTATTCCAAATGCAGCAGAAACAGAAGTAAGAAGAAAAGGAGAAAACTGTAAAAATAAGTCTAGGGAGGACGTATCAGTCCCTGTGAATGTCATTTTCAAAGAAGAATTTTCTGGAATCTACAAGGATATGGCATTGTAACGAAAACTCCACTTTACAGTAGTGCAAAATTCGCTTTATGCAGAGACAGGACAAACTTTAACTTCATAATTATTATTTATTTTTTTAATATCAATTTTATAATTCAAAATAAAAGTTGTATTTCATTGTGAAAGACTCATGAAATTTGTTAAAATAGTAAAAAAATTGTGGTTTTGTGCTAACCCATTTTGAAACATGAAAGGCTGTTTTTCTCATTAGAAAGTTTTGACACTTGTTTTAAAACGAAAACGTAATATTGATTTAACCTAAAAATTATTTCTTGAAAATGGAAGAAATTTTCCACAATAAATGTTTTTACAATATTTCTTTAATTGGTCTTTGAAGATAGTTTATTTTGTTTACTTTTGACTGATGAATGATATTTTTAGTTAAGCCTAACACGTATTTTATGCAATTTCGAAGAAAAAAAAATCCAATTATTTTAAGCAACATTCACGAAAGAGTTCTTGGGGGTCTTGACAAACTCGAGATTTAAAACAGATTACTTTATTAAAACTGAAAGTGCATAACAAATTAAGATGAGAAATAAAGTCAATTGGAATTCAAAAATGGATACAGATTACAATAAGTTAGAAAAGGTAACATCGTTGAAATAGCAGCGCCACAAGTATATCAGATCTGCATCAGATCAATAAAATTCACTTCCTAAAGAAATTTAAAAATTATCACAAAATATGCCTGAGAGCATGCTGCAATTTTCATTTCGATTTCTTAATTACTTTAGGAAGAAAAAAAAATTATATATAAAAAGAATACCTAAAAGTGAGTGGATTTAAATGTTCTCTCAATTAAACAAATGTTGGATTGTGAAACATCACATTACTTTTAATTACGCTACGATAATGTTCATTAGGTTATAAATTATTTTTTATAGAGGCTTTGGCATAATTTTGCGTGTTCAAGTACCTATTCCTTTCTTAATTCTTATAGATAAATAAAATTTAAAAAAAGGAACTCTTGCAATAAATTTTTTCACATTTAAATATGTGTAGAAGCGGACTTTTACTAAGAGTGACTTTCACACATTAACTTATTTTTATTGTATCTCACTTTTAAACTAACATAAAAAAATTCCACCAAAAAATATCCACAGTTTTTCATATTCGTAATCAACACATCGAATCTACATATATAATTCTCTTACGTAACGTCCAAATTCGGCTGTATTTCTGTGAGCAGAATGGCAACAACTTCAAACATCCAATCACAAATCTTCTAAATATATTTTATGCACGAATTTCCAAATTCAGCAATCCAGCCAATCACAATATATCTTTTGAAATTTGACTAATACATTTGGCAACAGCAACAACTTGGATTCGCTATATTTTGTTTTTCTTATTATCTACAGATAGAAATGATTGCCTATTTAAAACGTACTGATTTGATAGTTACGATGATGCAAGAAGAAATAGATCCAAGATGTGTAAATTTGTTTTGGATTAGAATTCCGGATGAACCAGACTTTTTGGAAAAGTTATCAACTGGAACATGTTCCGGAGGTCGCCGGGTTGCATTCAGCGCTAAATCGACAACTTTCAAAGAGACGTTAAGAGGCATTGTGCAGTAAATCTGAACCTATATTCATTCCTAATCAGTTTAAATTCAGCTATTACGAATCAAAAACTATCAAAATAATGAATAAAACCACCCACTCAACTTCAAAATCTCGTATGAAATTTTAAAAAAACTTTTGGCGAAATAGGGCTAATTTTCTCGCCAAATTTGATTTTCAAAAAATTCCGGTTGATTGAATGCCGGATAATTGGCCTTTCACTGTTTTATTTTATTTTCAAAGTATTGCAAAAAAGATTATACAAGCATATGATTGCTTCGTTAAGAAATTTCGAAAAGCAACTTTAATTATTTTGGCGCTTCATACGAAACCAGCCCATAAATTTTAATTGTTCAATGAAATAACTTATCTTTTTTAAATATATGTACAATACTGTTTATTTTTGTGGTTTTCCAAGAACTTTCTACTACGTTGCCACACTGTCCCTGCTTAACACGTCTGGACAGCAGTAGGGTAATGACGTGGCAAGTATTCTGGCTCTTAATAAATCACAAAACGTTTTCAGTTTCATGGCATTATGCAGCTGAAATAGCTTTTTGCTCGGGCATATTTTAAATGCTTCACTTTAAGGCAAGCAAAAAAAGTAAAGTTTAAAGTATTAAAAATAAATATATTTTATTATCTAAATACTTATATTTAATCATTTCAACTATTAACTGGTGATAGTGATTAGAATCTGAAAGCATTGGGCTTTTTTCAAAAAAAAAAAAAAAGTTAAGAAAGGCAAATAAGTCAAACTCCATTAACGTGATATCGCTTAACATGAAATCCCCTTTAACTCGAAGTAAAAACAGTTCTTCCTACTTAAAACTTAACTTTAATTTATTCCTTTAACATGAAATTCCGATTAACTTGAACAATTTCGACGGCCCCATCAATTTCGCGTTAATAGGGTTTGACTGTATTTATATTGGAAATAAATTTAAAAAAAAAAATTCTGAACCGTCTCATTTTTTACAGACACTGACAGCCCCGGTGATTGTACCATAAAACCCTACTAGGGGGCTTCGCCCCCTGCTCGCTAACGCTCGCCAACCCCTAAACGCCTCGCTGCCCTCGGATTGAGCGGCTTTGCCGCTCGAATTTGTGGTTAAAACATCTTGCTGCGCTCGAATAGGTTTGCCAGTCATAAAAAAATGTAACCAAATTTTTATAAATTTAATGTAAGGCCTAATAGAGAAAACACCCAAATTGCAGTTTTATAATAGAAAGTTAAATATACTATCCGCCAACATTCTGACTTAAAACTTCATTAGCTATGCCCTTACATTGAAGTCCCAATATCTTTTATTTATTCTGATAAGTCGCCCCGTTAGAGAACGACGTCCAACGCGAGGCATTTTCTGGATAGAAATACTTCAAAATAATAATTACTCTAATACAAAAATGCTTCAGAAAAACAGAAAAAATCAATTTTGAAACGAAGAGTTTAAAAAGAGCTTTAAAATTAGCAACGGATTTGTTGTTTACATACGTAAGGATGTTGCCATTCATATATTCAAAATCATTGAGGCTTTGTAGTAGCTTAATGATGAAAAATATTGAAATTTAACTAATTAATAAAGTGTTAATAAATTATTTTGGCAAGTTTTGGCAAATCTTCAGCTTATTTCCTTTAAAATGACACCTTGATCATTGAAATTGGTTGAGCAGTTTAGGCGGACGGACTAACCCCAAAAAACGTATTGCCTATTAAATATATAGATGGCCAGTACGCACCTTACTTTGACCATTATTTAAAGACTGAATAGAAAGATTCCTGAAAATAGATTGGAAAACACATCATTTTCAAAACGAATGAGAGACATTCTCTGGATTTCGATAATTATACCGATCATATACTGATAGAATTATTGGATATGTTACGAACGTGTGTTAAAGTTTAATTATCATTAATATTATATGTAACAGAAGAGTTTGATATTCTTTTAAAAATACGATGAGTTATTTGAAGTTTTAATTTCGGCTATAAGAGCTTTAAAAATATAATGTATAATATTAGATATTTTGTATAATTTTAGATATTTTGTAAAGTGATCGAAAAATGTAATAATATAACAATTTCCTTTTGAGAGTCCTGAATAGCTTTCCGACTAAATCAACAGATACGTAATGGAGAGGGATTTGAACCATAAAATAACGCGTTAGAGGTGTTGGAGGAATTATATTTCATTATTTATATCCATAACGCTCGTGACAGCCTTCTACATATACTTTTGAATCAGTAAAAAGGTTACCCCAAAAATAGTATTCCTTTATATTGTTATATGTTTTAAGGTGTCCAAAAGTAGAGTTACCTTTGGGAGAAAAATTTATAAATTGAATATAGCGTTCGTCAACTGAGTTTTTATATTGTATGTATTTGTATTTTACTGATTTCTTGTTTAAGCTCCTATAATGATGAAGCATCTGGACAATGCATTTGGATAGAAAAGTAAGATTTCAATTATTTCTGCGTATTTAATTGAGACAGGAAAAGTTATATCGAAGAAAATAAAAATACAAATATTAGGAATTTAAAAATAAATATACGGAAGGAAAATAGAGAAAAGCACTACCTAGTTGTTTAACCTTTTGCCAATTTGATTCAATAGATTGCATGTAGTGTGATAATAAGAGTACATTATTCCAATTTCGTGTAAATGTATAAATGATAAGGAATGAACGTTGTTTGAAATTATGTTTGCAAAATTTGTAAATGGAAAGCAACTGTGGGATTAGTATTTAAACGAGATTAGAAGGAAAGGGAAATTTGAAGTATAAGAAATGATCGGGAAAAAAATTACAAATCGTGAAGTTATAATGAGGAACTTGCACAAGGGAGGAAAATTAATATTTTTTTGTATTTTCTAATGTTATTCAACGAATTTATTTGAGTAGTGCAATTATTTTTTATCTTTATGCTTTCAATTAATAAAAAATCGAGTTTGAAATTAGCTGAAATCAAAGTAAAAGTTTTTGACCAAAAACGCATAAAAAACTGTGACGTGGTTACGCATAGATAAAGTCGAAATTCGGAGGGGAAACCTTGCTCATTCCTCGTCTAAAAAAGGTTTTAGTCTGGTTCATAATCTGCGCGTTGACGTCACACGCAAAAGTTGCTTTTTCCCGCCAAATCGCAAAGTAAAAAACTAAATATTTTTTTGAACTATCTATCCGAGCTCAAATTTTTGAAAGAATGATATTGTTTTTCATGATTTTTTAACTACTTTTATTTAAAAAATCAAATCAAAAACGTGGAAGTTCCTAATTGGATATGTTTGTTTTGTCTGAATAACACAACTTACTGGAAAATTGAGTGAACAATTGTCGCATATTGCCTTTTGCAATATCTGCCTAATTAATAACTCTTATATTAATTAATAACGCTTATTACAAAAAAAAAACGAGAAATTTATTCAAAAGAAATGAGGAAATTATCTAAATGAAAAGAGAATTTATTGAAGTAAGAAAATTGAATGAAATAAAGGGAAGGATTGAGGAATTGGGAGTTGTATACTATTAGGTACATAAATTGTCAGAAAAATACTGCAATCATTGCTGAAAAATTGAGAAATCATTGCAGCTTAATTGCCTTTGAAATCCCTGCCTCATAAAAAAAAATCTTCTTAATTATAGGAAAATTTTATTTCATGAATAATGGGAATGAATAATATTGAAAATGAATAATAGATCGATTTTTTTTTTTTTTTTTTTTTTTTCCCTTTCCTGAGGGTATGTTATTTGTTAAAGGGGTTACTGTTTTTCGGGTTTTCTCCAGTTTTGTAACCAATTTTTTTTTCTCCTGACCAGTTAATTACTAAATAGCAAGCATTTCTAAGATTAATATTTATACCCAAAGGGAATCTATTTCAATAGAATGGCTTCACGACCCAGTCTTTATTAGTATATTAGTCAGCAGTGGTACACCGCACAGACAGACACAAGTATAACAGAAAACATCATTTATTACGAACATAAAAAAGACATTATAAGGAATTTAAGTTAAAAGTTAAGAAGAGAGAAAAACAATATATCCGTTAAGATGCGAGGTTACAAATAATCTGAATATGACATGCTCAGAAGGGGTTACATAAAAAGTTCCACTAGGGATTGCTACTGCCACGCAGGACAGTTGATTTACTGCGAAGGGAAGTGGGTGGATATTGCATCATGTGATTATCCCAACAATCTTTGTTTTTGCTTTTGATAAATTTAGGAATTGGCTTATATAAAAGGAAATTAATTACTAAATTTTATTATTTGGTAGTGGCAAGGTTAAGGATGAGGAATACTTACATGATACGCATTCGCCAATTTTTATGCAATTATATTCATACTTATCCCCAACGGGAATTTATCGAATTGAATGATCTCATAAATCATTCGTTTTGCTTTTGTTGAGGTCAAAACTAAAAGTTATCATGGAGAAAGCTAAAATTTTGTTTGGTATACGAGTTAATTGGAATTTGATTTGACACAACTTGAAATTACAAAATTATTGTAGAAGTAAGATGTTGAGGAGAAATCCAAGGGATGGTAGGAAACGATTTAACAGTAGGGTTTCTTTCCCTTATAACACATTGTATCGTACTTTCAAGATGCGGCGGTGCCTTTGAAGTTAGGTGTTACCGGAATCCACTTAAGGAGGGTTCGATTTTGTAAAAGCTTTTGTTACATATTTCTAGTTACAGATTTATTTTCACAAGTACTATCACTATTCGATCATCTGGTCAATAATACAAATATATAGAACTTACAGTGTTCATAATTAAAAACACACAAATTATGATTAAAACCAAAAGCGTCCGCCCAACACTAATAGTTCCGAATAAATCCACTGTGGCTTGAAAAACTGGAAACTAAATGAACACGTATTAAAACGTTAACCTGGCACGTGATACTGGTGACAAAAACGCATCGCCCCAACCGTGACCATCGATATTGTAGAAGATCATCCAGCTCCGCGTCATCAGTGGTGGATACAAATTATGGGATCGCAAGGTAAACATTGTATGAAAGTGGATACACTGATCTTCAAATTCTGCTTTTTCTAGTCGTTCGATGGTTATTACGATTTATACGTTTAATATTTGGTGAAAATTTTACTAAATGCAGAGTTCTTGTTTCGATCTAGAGTGCAACGGGAACTCCAGTACTGGTCCTAAGGTTAGTGTATTCAAATTTCCTTCCGATGACAGTGTTAGAAAAAAATGGTGCTGTGCGATACATCAAAACAATTTTTTCCCTACAAAATACAGCAAAGCGAGTGTAGCTTTTTAATAAAATATTTAATATTTTTTTTTAAATATAGGTGTATAATTTTTTTTGAGATGTTACTTAAGTGCTGAAAGGAAGAAATTTATGAGAGTGATAATTTTTTTTCGAGTTCAACTTTTTTCTTATTATTATTTTTCAAATGAAAGTTTAGAAAACATTCTTTGGTAAAAATTCTAAGTACGGTACGAATTCTGCGCCAAAGTTATTTTTGCCACAACCATTTTTTTAATAAAAAGTAAACTACCCTATAGTTGACAAAATTTTACGTGGTTTTATGTAAACAATTCTTGGCTCAGAATCCGTACTTTGAAGTTTTACCCAATCTTTATTAGCCTTTCAAAATAACCAACATAAAATAAAAATTAAACGTGTAAACTTTTTCTTATTTCAATGTATTGTTTTGTTAAAAAATTGATAGATATGTTCACAAATTTTTGTGCTCTTATTAAGGTATGCGAGCTACCTTTTCCTCCAAATGATTTTGTATATTCAAAAGTAGCACTTGATAAGAAGAATGGATAATATTAGTTTTTTTTAAGGTGATTGTACATGCTTGTCCTGGAAAACATTGTGAATAGAAAAAAAAAGAAAAAAGTATATATTATTTCCTCCAAATATAGGTTTTCTCTGAAAATATGAGCCTTGAATTTAGTTGTGGTATTTAAGCTATTATTATCTGTATTTTGTTTATTGTGTTTATTTGTTGTGTTTCATCAATTGTAGATATCAATGTTTTGAATTAATGCTTTTCTTGTTTCCTTTCGCATTTCAGACGTTTAGAAATATTTTAAAATTATTTTGAAAAAAAATCATATAAACAAACAGAAATTATACTTGATCGTACTTATAAGGGAATGAATAAATTTAAGATCCTCAAGATATATACAAAAGTAGTGTTTTAATATGTAGTGATAATCTTATTTTTTACATTGTCAAAGAAATAAAATCATTGAATTGTATCTACGACATGTGACGTCATAATGATAGTTGGATGGCCTTCTATAATATCGGAGGCCACTCCCCAACACACACGAGTTAAAAACACAGAGAGGTCTTGATTAAATTTTTATTCAGTAAAACCAAAATAAATAAAAATACAGAAAGAAATGGCACAAGTACAAACGATGCTTGTTAACTATTGATGAAAATAAGTTAACGTTGGCATCTGGAAAATTATTCGTTACTGAAGATTTAATAGAAATAATTGCGTCTACATTTCTTTTTCTTTTTACCTAACAATAAATTTTGAAGGATATTGGAGAAATTAAAGCTTCTTTTTAATGTTCATCCATATAAATTAAAAAAAAAATTCCACTATATATTAGGGCGTATCGAAAAAAACTTTTTTTGGAAATTCAAAATTTCAAGTTGATAAAAAGTTGCCACTTTGCTCACATGTTTACCAAAAAAAGTTTTAGTTCAATCGAAAAATATTTAGGTCTCCCGGAATGGACCTGAAGTTTGATGTTTTTTGACAAAAACAAAGATTTTTAATTTTTTTTTAAGCATAAATCTAAATCAAATTTTTAATTTCAAGAATAAAAATGTTGAGTTTATAATACTAATTAACAGTAATAAAAAATTATAACTACCATTTAATAATTAGGTCTCCTTGAATCTACATGAAAAACTTAACTATTTTACAAAATACGGATATTTTTCAATTTTCAACCCATTCTTTTGGTTAGTTTCAATTATTTTATTCATAGTCTAGGTATAGTAGTACATCATTTTGAAATATCGGGAATATCATTTTATGAAATAGCGTTTACTAAACTCAAGTATTAATTCATATCATTTCTGCACTACTCCACGTTGGTTGGAGTCTCCAATCAACAAAGACTCTATTAGGTTTGAGACATGAAGGTTATCGAAAATGATTCAATGTCACAGGGTTCGAATGATGAAAGTGTACATGATAGTAAAATGCTTCTACCATGGGAATTATTATAAAGTTGGATTATTTCAGTGAAATAAGACCTGCCAGAAATTCTATTCTCTTTTTCTAGAGATTGTGACCTTAGAGCCAATCTCAATTAGAGTAGAAGCTCAATCAGCAAGTGCTCTTTTGTGGAATTTAAATGTTGTAATACACGAAAACCAGGCAGTTGTAATAGATAAATCTCATGTTTTTCATGAAACGGTGAAATATCATCAAAGTATTAGTTCAACTATTTTTCTCTCTATTTATTTAATCGAAAGGATGAAACAATAAGTATAAAAATTGTAAGTTGTAAATGTGGTAGCATAAATAAACGATAAGAATATGTATCTTTGGTATAAGAACTATATTCAACATATTTTGGACACGCAACTCCAGACAGTGTCTCTGTACGAAACATAATATCATCATTACATGACGTTGTATTGTAACCCATAAGGGAGTATAAATTTTCATTACAAACTCAGCTATTTTTTTCAACTTCGAGGTTGGATCAAGTGATACAATACGTATACGTGAAATTCGATTTGCCATTTTTAATCATCTTGAATGGGAAATGTTTCCAGGGTTTCTGCTTGCTAAACCTTGGGGGCATTTGCTTACTAGTACAGCCTGATATATTTCCCAATATTTCTGATCGGTGTTCAACTTTATAAAATCAAATTTTGGAAAAACCCTATCAATGTTATTGTATTCAACAATTGGTAAATATCGACAACTTGTTAGACATTTTCTTAATGGACAGTAAAAGAAGTACGTTAATAAATTGAAACATCGAGAATGATCATAACTTTTCTAAGAGGCAATTCGTTTAAATGAAATAAACAAACAACTGCTTGTACTGGTTATTTTAAAGTATTTACGAAGAATAAAATTGATCAATTAGAGACTTCAGTATTTCATTCATCACCATCATAACCAAGACCTTGAATAGTTTTCTTATCAATGGAGCTTTATTTCATAAATTGTGATGATGATGCTACGTTTCACCCAGAGCCACTGTTTGCAGTTGAGTGTCCAAAATACGTTGAATATAGTTCCTATACCAAACATACATGTTCTTCTCGTTTATTTATGCGACCACATTTACAACTTACAATTTTTATACTTATTGCTTCATGCTTTCGATTATATAAATAGTGAAAAATGAAAATAAGAGGGAAAAATAGTTGAACTAATACCTTAATGATATTTTACCCACTCACGAAAAACTTTCGATTTATCTATTACCATTGCCTGGTTTTCTAGTGTTACAACATTTAAATTCCACGAAAGAGCACTTGCTAATAGAGCTTCTACTCTAATAGAGATTGGCTCTACGGTCACAATCTCTAGAAAAGGAGAGTAGATTTTCTGGCAATTCTTATTTCACTGAAATAATTCAACTTTATAACATTTCCCATGGTAGAAGTATTTTACTATCATGTACACTTTCATCATTCGAACCCTGTGACATTGAATCATTTTCGATAACGTTACCTTCATGTCTCAAACCTAGAGTCTTTGTTGGTTGGAGACTCCAACCAACGTGCAGTAGTGCAGAAATGATATGAATTAATACTTGAATTTAGTAAACGCTATTTCATAAAATGATATTCCCGATATTTCAAAATGATGTACTACTATACCTAGACTATGAATAAAATAATTGAAACTAACCAAAAGAATGGGTTGAAAATTGAAAAATATCCGTATTTTGTAAAAAAGTCAAGTTTTTCATGTAGATTCAGGGAGACCTAATTATTAAATGGCAGATACAATTTTTTTATTACTGTTAATTAGTATCATAAACTCGACATTTTTATTCTTGAAAATAAAAATTTGCTTTATATTTATGTTTAAAAAAAAAAATTTTAATCTTTGTTTTTGTCAAAAAACATCAAACTTTAGGTCCATTCCGGGAGACCTAAATATTTTTCGATTGAACTAAAAAAAATTTTTGTAAACATGTGAGCATAGTGACAACTTTTTATCAACTTGAAATTTTGAATTTCCAAAAAAAGTTTTTTTCGATACGCCCTACTATATATTTTCTCAGAATAGCAACCAAAATCAATAAAGGATGTAATAAATGCCTCCTCTTGAATCAAATAAAAAAAATATTTCATCTAATACATCAACAAAACTTTACATCTTTGGTGTTATCCTTGATAAATTGGTAGAAGGAGCTTAAGCGGGTGTATTGTTCTTTTTCAAGTGAACCCGTCGATAGAATTCCAATTGCCACTTTTGTACCATCATTTCTGTTTTCCACGAGAGGACCACCTGAATCGCCCTGGAAAATATCATGGCATTATTTTCTTAGTCAAAGGACAGAAGTAAAAGTACATATTCCCTTACAGATTTTGAAGGATTTACTGTGAAACCTATCTGTAACGATACTGTAGGAAAGCAGAAAAATATTGTTATACATAGGTTATTGTTGTACGTAAAAACCTGTCGATAACGATAATGGGACTATGAAAAATATTTATACAGAGATATTTCACTGAGATAGTTTAAGCATTTTGCGCCTCTAATGTTTATGTACGTATAGTAATGTCTGTATGGACATGTTAGAATATATTTAGAGAGAGAGAAGCACATCGTGTATACCATTAATTCACGTTTCATGATTTGGTGTAATGCAGTTGCGACCCGTAGTCAAAAATGTTAGTGCTGCCGGAACAGCCCCCCCCCCCCCACCTTGCCTCAATCATTCATGAATGGAAATTATTTAATCTTAATTACTCAAACGCAAAGTTTCCTTTCAATATTTGCAAAATGATATGAGAAAGAAAATAGAAAAATAAACTTATTTAAACCTATTTATAACGAGGTTCATATTTCAAAATGGTTCAATTATAGGTTTCAGTAATGCAGTAACAAGAAAACACAGGTGTAAACTTACCATAAAAACTATTTCCGTTTGGTGGGGGAAATTCTAAGATATGCTCGTTTCCCTCCCAAGCTCCTTATTCCAACACATCCCGACTCACTCACACACGAACCAATCAGTACATCGAATTTACAATTGCAGCCGAAGTCGCGAAATTCGTCAGGACTGCATTTGACACTACGCCATGACATTTAGAGTGGAGGGAAATTCCATACTAGCAGTTGTTTCCATAGAAACAATGCAGCTATTTGGAACTTGAAATTTCTGGCTATATTCGCTCGACCTTCGTAGGTTTAGTTGATTAGAGTGGGCTTTTATCCCCTCGATTTTTACTCAACAGATTTACTATTTATCGGATTTTATTATTATTATTATTATTATTATTATTATGTATTTATTTACCGTAGAAATTCCATCTTCATTTGCGATTCTAATCTACATTTAAGAAAATTAGTAAAATAAATAATCGAAATTGACTAGCATATAGTAGATTTCAATTTTAAACTAATAATTTTGATACAGCCTGGCTGTACTTGTTGTGCCCAGCGAACCACCACTGGTGTAAGGCATTTTCTCTCGTGACTCAGTGAAGTGAAAATATTGCTCAATTTTCATCTATAAAAAACAGGAGGTGTTAGCAAATTTTCATTTACAGGAAAAAAAAAATTTACTTATTCAGCGATATATCTGCTAATTTTGTTTCTTTACTTGCTGATGCAAATGACAATGATATATATACTCATGGACCTGGTCTAGTTCCGCTAGACTAGTATTTACGTATATAACTACCAGCTTTCTAAAGAGATAAAAAAAAAGTGCATATCTACACAGCGATAAATCACTGCGGGGAGATCAAAATACTTTAAGGAAATAAAAATCCAGCAAAAAAACACTTTTGAAAAGTAGAAGAACCACCAACCTCAAAAACACAAAAAACTTTCTTGCAATAAAAAAATCATAAACATGATGAATATTTTCAGCCACAAATACAGTGATATAAAAAATGGCCAGCCTCTGATTACAACTCTCGGTTGTGACTCGCTTAAGAATGTATGCTTACTTAGTTTATTTTTAAAATTTAAGTTCAACTCCCATAAAAATTTACGCTGATTGAGGTTGGCGCCCGTCTTAATTACTAACCTTTAACCCCCCCCCCCCCCCACACACACACAATAAAAAAATTCCAAAATGTATGTATCAACCAAACAAAAGCTTACCAAAAACAATTCAGTTTCCTACTTAAAAAATTATTAATAAAGATTTAAATGCAAGCGTTTGAGCACAGTTTCTCTATACTATTTTGAAAGTTACATGAACATGTAGATTTACACCACTTTGTATTTCCTACCCATCCAAATGAAATCATAAACTCGAATATTCGTGCAATCTGTCATAAACTAGTCTAAACGCAAGTATTGTTAATATTCCTATGACGGGCGCCAACCTCAAGCAGCGTAAATTTTTATGATAGCGGAACTTAAATTTTAAAAATAAACTAAGTAAGCATACATTCTTAAGCGAGTCACAACCGAGAGTTGTAATCAGAGGTTGGCCATTTTTTATATCACTGTATTTGAGGCTGACAATTTTCATCATGTTTATGATTTTTTTTATTGCAAGAAAGTTTTTTGTGTTTTTGAGGTTGGTGGTTCTTCTACTTTTCAAAAGTGTTTTTTGGGGGGATTTTTATTTCCTTAAAGTATTTTAACCTCCCCGCAGTGATTTATCGTTGTGTAGATATGCACTTTTTTTTATCTCTTTAGAAAGCTGGTAGTTATATATATATATATATATATATATATATATATATATATATATATATATATATATATATATATATATATATATATATATATATATAAACGCGCTTTGACCTTCAGAGGAGATAGAGGTGATCAACTGACTACACAAGATTTATCAGTGGTCACCAAAGGTGTATGAGATATGAACATAAAAGAAAGGTCTATCCAACTTGCAATAAGTGTTTCACCGGTGCAGCTAGCCTGGCTCACCTCCTTAGCTGCATGCATTTTGAAAAGGAAGATTTCCTGCTCTACCCAGTCTTGTTCTTCGATTTCCTGAGGGTGGGTGGACTCATGGACCTGGTCTAGCTCTGCTAGACCAGTTGGGATAAGAAACAACTGTTATATATATATATATAAATATATATATATATATATATATATATATATATATATATATATATATATATATATATATATATATATATATATATATATATATCTGTATTTACGTATATAACTACAAGCTTTCTAAAGAGATAAAAAAAAGTGCATATCTACACAGCAATAAATCACTGCGGGAAGGTCAAAATACTTTAAGGAAATAAAAATCCCCCCAAAAAAACACTTTTGAAAAGTAGAAGAACCACCAACCTCAAAAACACAAAAAAATTTCTTGCAATAAAAAAATCATAAACATGATGAAAATTGTCAGCCTCAAATACAGTGATATAAAAAATGGCCAACCTCTGATTACAACTCTCGGTTGTGACTCGCTTAAGAATGTATGCTTACTTAGTTTATTTTTAAAATTTAAGTTCCGCTATCATAAAAATTTACGCTGCTTGAGGTTGACGCCCGTCATAGGAATATTAACAATACTTGCGTTTAGACTAGTTTATGACAGATTGCACGAATATTCGAGTTTATGATTTCATTTGGATGGGTAGGAAATACAAAGTGGTGTAAATCTTCATGTTCATGTAACTTTCAAAATAGTATAGAGAAACTGTGCTCAAACGCTTGCATTTAAATCTTTATTAATAATTTTTTAAGTAGGAAACTGAAGTGTTTTTGGTAAGCTTTTGTTTGATTGATACATACATTTTGGAAAAAATTTATTGTGTGTGTGGGGGGGGGGTTAAAGGTTAGTAATTAAGACGGGCGCCAACCTCAAGCAGCGTAAATTTTTATGGGAGTTGAACTTAAATTTTAAAAATAAACTAAGTAAGCATACATTCTTAAGCGAGTCACAACCGAGAGTTGTGATCAGAGGCTGGCCATTTTTTATATCACTGTATTTGTGGCTGAAAATATTCATCATGTTTATGATTTTTTTATTGCAAGAAAGTTTTTTGTGTTTTTGAGGTTGGTGGTTCTTCGACTTTTCAAAAGTGTTTTTTTGGGGGATATCCGAACTTTTTTTTAAACACTGGCGACTTCTATTTTTTGAATTTGTTCGTTTAATCGTTTTTCTATTTATCACCTAATGGTACACCTGTTACCAGGAATATTAATAATTCTTCAAATTGAGTTCGACGATACCTTACATGCAATAATTATCTTTAAAATTAATAAACCGGAAGTGGTTCCAATAGCATACCTGGTACTTTAAACATTCATAATTCTTCAAAACAAAAATCCAACATGCCATATTTATCTTGGAAATTGATAAACCGAAAGTGGTACTACCTATGCTATACCTGGTACCTCAAACATTCATAATTTTTCAAGACAAGCCCAACGACACCCAACATGCCATATTTATCTTCAAAATTGATAAACCAGAAGTAGTACCACCTATGGTACACCTCGTACCATGAATATTCATAATTCTTCAAGTTGAGTTCAATGATATCTTACATGCCAAAATCTACTTGAAAATTTACAAATTGGTTGAATGCGGACGGCAGTAACCTTCAAAATCGACCACGAACGAGTAATAGATACTTGTGTATGGCAACTCAACCCCCAAAACTTAAAGAAATACGTTGCCATCGACAAAGAGCCTGTCTTCCAAGTTTCAGCTTGATTGGTTAGTTTGTACGCATAACGACCTATTTTAGGGCATAATAACGACTAATCTGTCCAGGACCCACAGCTTAACGAGGATTCCGAATCACAACGAACATCCACACCTAACCCAGGAATCAAATCCGGCACCTTTAGCATACAAGGCCAGAGCGTTCTAATAAATTGTTACAAATAAATATTACAAGTTTTTTACAGTCTAAATATTGCAATATAAATTATTTTTATTATACCAAGCATTATTTTGGTTCACATATAATAACCCATTGATATCTGACAAAATTTAAAATATTTTCTTAACAACAATTTTAAAATTCAGTATGAAATTACAATTTTGATGATATATGATTCTACGATTTCATTCTACTACTGAAAGTGAACAAAATCAACACATCTTTAAAAACGAATGACATTGGTGCAAGTTCCATTTGCCAATCGCAATGCTTGGTTCATTTAGTCCTCTGTAATGAATTGACTGTGACGTTAGCTCGCATAACCTCCACATTTATTCTTTGTATTCAGCATTCAGCCCATACTATCAACAAAATGTGATTGTTTACATTTTTCAATGGAGATTTTCCCAAATTAAAATGTTTTTGAAAGTTAACTATCTCTATATTGTCAGACAGTTCAAATAACACATGCAATTTGAAGAACAAATATTTCTCTTTAATTCTGTCTCTTCAAAAATTAAATTATTTCACTTTTAAAGATTTTATAAGCTATATAATTATAGTCTAATTCGTTCTGCCTATACTTTAACTTGACGTTCATTCTCACTTAGCCTAACATGTAGGAAAAACTAACTTCGAAATGATAGCAAACCTGTTTGGCAACTTTTGGCATATATATCTGAACCCCAATTACAAACTGATCACCCTTATCTGTCGCCAAATTATGAAATGAAAAAAAGTTGTTTTAAATTAATTAAAAATAGAAAGAATTATTTAATAAAGCTCAAACCAGCTTAGGATTTTAAGTTGAAACATCCCCCATCCTATAATTCATTCCGTTTGAAGATCTATAGTCTAGTTAGGGCTGGACGTTTGTCTAAATTTTTACATCAAAATCGGGCTAGAACTCGTTTTTTCATTTCGTTTTGGAAATTTCAATATTTTTTTTCTTCGTTGTCTTTTATCCTAGGTACTCAATTTTTATTTTTTTTTTCTTTGAAAGATATCACCGAGACGAATCTATGGTATTTCTTGTTGCTACACATTTTAATGTGTAGTTAAGTTAATAGAAACGCAAATACACTGAATAATATATAGAACTTATGTTACTTTAAACTTAAGGTTTAATTCAAAAGAAAATAGAACAACTACAAGCTACAGTGCAGAAATAAAACAAACAGCATCAACATGATGCCACTCACAAAAAAAGAAACCATGAAACATATGAATAATAATAATGAAAACAAAACAGCAAGTCAATTCAAGTTCATTATATCAACACTTCCCCTTGAACTTGTAATTGTCATTGGTACCATGCCAAGAATACTAATGCAAAATTAAGTGTTCCTTTGATATATTTGAGCACTCTTTTCACCATTGACCAATGTTTGTGTTCAGCTTTATCCAAGAATTGTGAGTAGTATGAAAAGCAAAGGCGATATCTGGAGGAGTAGCAATAGCCATGTACATCAGGCTACTAACAGCTTGTCTGTAAGGAATCTTTTTAGAGTCAATTCCTGCAGTAACTTCCCCTGAGAGATTGCCCTTTTCTGTAGGAATAGAAACAGGATAAGCATCCTTCATGTTGAACCTTTCCAAAATTTTATCAGCATAATTCTGTTGACTATAGTAATATCTCCATTTTTCAATTTTTTTTAATCTCCACACCAAGATAATATTACGCATCCTTATAAATTACTTTGAATTCACTCTGTAATTCTGCAAGAAAATGGTTCTTAAACAGCGGTGTTGTGGCAGCAAGTCTATCATCAACATGTAATGCTAGTAACCACTTCTGTTGTTTGTCATGCCTTGGATCAGCATAACTCTCCTTCAAATCATACTTTTCTAGAAATTCTTTAAACCGTTTTTTCCAACATTTTGGCGACTGTTTCAATCCGTTAAGACTTTTGCCCAGTCGACTCACTCGACCCAAATTATCATCATACCCTTCAGTGTTTTCTAATAAGGACTTTATCTCCTCATCCCTAGCCTCATCTTGCCATTCATTTTTATTTTCTGATTTAAGTACTTGATTATAATGTTCTGGTTTTAACTGTTCTGCAATACAGCATTCAATGAGGCGTTCAGGGGCTTTCAATTCATTTCTGTTTCTCAATTGTCGATTGCACTGTATATCATCAGAAGTTTCATCTGGGTCAAACTCAGTTCCAGTGTAGTCAGGAGTAGAAGTATCATCTATGTTGGGCTGTTCTGGCTCAAGTGCAACAATAGCTGATGTTGATACCAATTCAGGAGAAAATACTACTTCTCTTGTACGTTCTATCTTTCGAGTGCCTTTGAACCATACACGATAACCATCAACATCATCTAAATATCCAACTAAGATTCCTTTTCGACCCTTTGGATCCCATTTTTTCTGCTTCTGCTTGGGAGTATGAACAAAACACTCTGTGCCAATAATTCGAAGATGATCAAGTCTTGGAACTTTGCCACAAAAAACTTCATGAGGCGACTTTCCTGCAACTGCTGATGTTCCAGCACGATTCAATATATGCACAACAGCATTCACAATTTCAGCCCATAAGGATTTTGGCAAATTTTTAGCAATCATGATTGATCGAGCTAAATCCACAAGAGTTCTGTTATTCCGTTCTGCAGACCCATTCTGTTGGGTTGTGTAAGGTGTACTGTAACGAAATTCTGCACCCATTTTCTGTAGCAAACCCTTAAAATCTTTGTTGTTATACTCTAATCCACCATCACTGAGAACTGCCTTGATTGGCTTCTGTGTTTGATTTTTGAAGAAAACACAAAATTCTTCAAATTTACTAGTAACTTCTGATTTATGTCTAAGGAAATACACTTTTCTATATTTTGAATAATCATCAGTAAAACACACGTAATAATGAGAACCACCCATTGATTCTTCTTCCATAGGTCCACAGACATCAGTATTGATAACTTCACCAACATCTTTTGCACGTTGTTGACGATTTTTAAATGGTAACCTATGTTGTTTACCTAATATGCATGCTTCACAAAACTCATTATCATTAGATACTACTATACCTTAAGAATTAAGAAACTTTTTCACATGCTGCTTATTCAAATGTCCAAGTCTCTCGTGCCATAGTTGAAGAAAGTTCAATTGATTCAATTGAGCTTCAGAAGGAGACACTGTTACAATGTTTGTTACATTGTTTACTTCAGGCAAAATAACTTTACATAGCAATCTAAATAAGTTACCTTGACGTATTCCCACAGCAACAACACCTTTTGGCTTTATAAATTCACATTTGTCATTAGACATGTTGAACTTTGACCCATGGTCTAGTGCTTGGCAGACAGAAAATAAATTTCTCGAAACATCTGAAGTATATAGTACATTTTCTATTACACTGTCTTTCCAGAAACCATGTACCAACATTTTCATAGATATTTTGCCATAACCATATGCTTTCATTGAAGAACTGTTTCCAACTCTTATTTCTATTGGGCACTCGTATTTTGTAAAACTTTGAAAGCAATCATTTCTGTCTAAAAACAGACCTCAAAAACAAATCAGAAGACTCCGAAAACAAAGTGCTTAAGTTAATTCATAGCTTAAAAAAATACTAGAACTCAGATTATTTTTCGTTTCTCAAAACACAAGCATCACCGAACTTTATTCCACCAATTTTTTTTTACAATGCCAGCTGTAAAAACAGAAAAAAGATTTAAATAAAATTAAACATGTTGCCAAGTACAAAAAAGCTATTTAAAATAATACGTAATATCTGACATACTCCCACCTAAGTTAACAATATTATGACTCATGAGTTAACTTACAAACAAAAAAGATATTATGCAGAACACTTAAACACAACAAGTTTTGAAATAGAACATAAGTTAACTTATTGCAAAGAAATATTGAAGTTAAAAAATACAAGGTATGTAATTCTATAGGGATAGTTTGTTAGGCACTTTAACAGTTCGACCGCTTCTAATAGTAGATGGAACATGGCACACAGTTTCAAGTGGAACACTATTTGTTATATTTTGACGAATGTTACTTTTCACAAGCTTATCTCTTGACCAGTCCTCATTTGCAGATACTTCCAAATGATATAACCTTTGGGCTGCTCTGAACAACTCGCCTTGTTGAGTTTTCAGCCTAACTCGACGCACTACTCCATCAACTCCTGGTAATGTCTCAATCACTCTACCAAGCGGCCACAGCACCCTTTTCTTGTTATCATCTCCAATCAGCACAATGTCACCTTCTGCCAATGGTTGAAATGTCTTCTTTTTCTGTCTAGAACACAGTGCTCCTAAATATTCCTGTCGAAACCTTGCTCGGAAAGCTTCTCTAATAGTTTGCAGGTAGCGTATTCTTCTTCTCAAATAGTTGGGATCAGGTTGAGTAATGATATCAGGTACAAAACTGCTTTTTATCTCTTTTAGAAAATCTACTGGTCTAATGGCAGTAAGAGTTGAGTTAGAGGACACCGTTGTCAAAGGCCTTTCATTCAGAATGCATTCACAGTTGCACAGAGCAGTTTGCATCTCTTCATGGGTTAGACTTGCTCGACCTAAGGTTTTCTTCAAAATATTTTTCATCATACCAACAAGTCTTTCATAAAACCCTCCCCACCAAGGAGCACTGGGAGGTATAAATCTCCACTGCATCTTTTCATCTCTGGCTTTATCACAAACCTTATTAAAATCAATACATGAAAGTGCCTTTGCTGCTCCAGTAAAATTAGTTCCGTTGTCACTGTATAATATAGAAGACTTTCCTCTTCTGGCAACAAAACGATGGAAACATAATAAGAATGTCTCCGTTGACAGTGATGTGACCAGTTCAAGATGAACTGCTCTATAGACCGCGTAGGTAAAAAGACAGATCCACCCCTTTGAGCCGTCTTTCAAAATCACAGGACCAGCAAAATCCACCCCAGTCACTTGAAAAATATTTGCATCTTGAACTCTATCAGCAGGTGGTTGTGTAGTTGGGGGATTTACAGGTTTTGCAGAAAACCGCTTGCATATCACACAAGATCTCAATGCAGATTTGACAGTTCTTCTTCCACAAAGAAGCCAAAATCTTTCTCTCATGGAATTCAAAGTGTAGGTAACACCTGCATGTCCTTTTTTCTTATGTTCAGCTAATACTAAACTCTTCACAATAGGATGATCTCCAGGTAAAATAACAGGTGTTTTAAACTCTTCATGATCCTCTCTTCTACATATGGTACTGTTTAACTTAATGATGCCCTTTTCATCAAAAAATATGTCCAGTGACTTTAAACGTTTATCTGCAACTCCTGTAAATGACTCTTGTTGGATTAGATAAACAATGGTTTTCTCTGCTTCATCTATCTCATTCACAGAAAGATTACCTTTTCTTTTTGTCTGATTTAGACAATTGTAAAGAAATCTCTTCATCCATGCTACAGTGTGCAAAATCTTCTTATAATCAGAAATATGTGAACCCAACAAGCTTGTTACTTCAAAGTTCATCATTGAAGATGTGACACCTTTCTTCCTTTCACAGTTCACTTCTTCTTCATTAATTATTTCTTCAGATGAGGGCCACATTTTTCGAGGCAAGTGTAGCCAGTCTGGCCCCTCCCACCATTTCGATCTCATCAATTGTTGAGCAGAACATCCCCTACTAGGTAAATCAGCAGGATTTATAGACCCAGGAACATGTCTCCAGGAATTGCTATCTGTCAGTTCTCTGATTTCCCTCACCCTATTATGGACAAAAATACCCCATGGTTCTTGTCTTTTTATCCATGCTATAACAGTTGTTGAATCGGACCAGAAATATACTTCATCACATGCTATTTCAGTTAAAATAGTAGTTGAGAGACGAGATGCTATGGTTGCCGCCAGGAGTTCTAGTCTTGCAATTGTAATTTCTCCCTTTCCAGTCGGAGCTACTCTGCTTCTTGCTTGTATCATTTGCACTTGTACGCGATTTTCTGATTCAACTCTAATATAAACAACAACTGCATATGCCAGTTTAGAAGCATCACAAAAGAAATGTATGGAACAGTCCTTGGCACCACTCAACCGAAAAAATCTTGGAATACGGATTTTATCAATATGAAGTACACCCTCAATCCATTTCAAAAACTCTCTTCTGGTATTTTGATCAACTTCATCATCCCAACTAAGTTTCATCTTCCAAATGCTCTGAAGAAGTAACTTGGGGATCAAGACAACAGGAGCAATAATACCCAAAGGATCAAAGAGTTTATGTGCAGCAGAAAGGAATGTCCTCTTAGTTATCTTCTCAAGTTCCAATTCTCTAACACAGACTGTATTTATTTGAAGGGTATCAGTTTTCTTATCCCATATCATTCCAAGCACGTTAGTAGGCTCTGACTTATCAGCTGTCAAATTGGTTTGCTCCCACCCTCTAAGATCAAATTTTCTACTAGCCATTATTTCAGTAGAAACTTTTCGAAACACATCTAACTCCTCTGTGTCTCTGACACTTGTTACACAATTGTCCACATAAAAACTTTTCATCAGTTTCTGTACAACACTCTCAGGGTAAAGTGATTTGTGTTCTTGAATTTCCTTCAAAACACCTGTCAACAGATATCTGATTGTTGAGGACAAAAGAAAGGGGCTGCAAGTTACTCCTAACACCACTCTGCAGTGTCTATAAACTTTCAGGCCTTTCTCACTAAGCCATAAAAATCTCAAATAGTCCCTATCAGTTGTAGTAAGTCCTATTTGAAAGAAGGCTCTTCGAATATCCGCAATAACACCAATTTTCTCAGTCCTAAACCGCATCAAAATACTTGGCATCAACTCAATGTGGTTTTCACCTTTTTCTAAGCAATCGTTTAGACTTGGAAATCCTTTCACCTTGGCTGATGCATCGAAAACAGGCCTTATCTTTGTAGTGCTGTTTTCTTTCACCACAGGTCGATGAGGTAGATAATGTACATTTTCTTCACAATTATCTTTTACTTCCTCTATCACACCTTCTTCAAGCCACTCGTTAAAAACATGCTCATACTGCTCATAAATTGACTACAACTTCAGTCGCTTGACAGTCAAATTTAATCTTTTGTAAGCAAAATCATAATTAGTCGGCAACTGAGCATGACCTTCTAACCAAGGCTTGTCTTCATCAATTTCAACTGTCTCTAAAAAATGTTCATGTGCTGCTTCTTGTAGCTCTTCCCGAGTTCTCTTAGCATATGGATCAGTAATTCCTAAAACATCTAATGACCACAGATGACTTACAGGGACCTCTGCCGAAAGCAGTGAAAGAGAAGTGTGGGTTGCAATAGAACCACCCCCACCAGGTATCCTACTCATGATAATCCATCCCAGATGTGTTTCGACTGCAACAGGACCTTGCTTCAAAAATTTTATGTTTCCTGTCAAAAGCTTGCCAGCCACATCAGCTCCCAGTAACAGTTTAATTTCGTTGTCCACTCCAAGAGAACTATAGTACTCAGTGTCGCTCACAGAAATCCCATATTCTTTCAATTCATCTAACCAAGGACCATTCGGGATACGTTTAATATTATCACAAATCTTTGGCTGGTCTAAACAAACTACTTTACAATTGAATTTAGCATCAACGCTTTCTAGAGTAACTTTGTATTGAAAATGTAATTTCTCGCCAGATGACACACCTCCAAACAACTTGTGTATCAACTTGATTTCACCATGGTGCTCGAAATTCAACATTTGGATTATATCTTTCGAGATATAAGTCCTTTCAGAGCCTGTGTCAATAATAGCTCTTACAAGTATTCCTCGATTCCCATTCCTTATGCGTAAAACTAGGGTTTGCAACAAAACTTCAGAAAGAAGTGAATGGCTGGTCAATACATTATCTCCTACAACACTTTCAGTTGTCTTACTCTCATGACTTTGAGAAACATTAGCCCCTCCTCTGCACAGAAGTACATTGTGCCTTTTACCACACTTAAAACATGACTTCATTTTACATTTTCGTTCTTGGTGTCCTGGTGTCCTCCCTAGACACAAGAAACAACAAAGAGAATTAGCCACGGCAGTTTCTCTTTCTTCAACTGTCCAGTTTCTAGCTTGCTCACATTGCCAAGAATTGTGTTGGTTTGCACAAAACAGGCACAGTTTCTTCCCTTGTGGTGTAACAAACAACTCTGATGTTGATGGTGTATGAGAAGATTTACCAAATTTTGTTCTCAGGTTCTGATGTTTATCATTCCTAAAAACTCTTTTTCCAGAACCATCTGTACCTTTGTCAAAAGTCTGAGAAGCAATGTCAACTCGTTCTTCTGCTTCTACTTCACCCTCCAAAAACTCTAACAAAGAATCCAGGTCAGTCTTGTTGATAACTTCTGCTCCTTCAACTTCTGGAACAATAGGGTTGGTAGACCGTCTCAAAACAGCTCGATATCTTTCCCATGCCTTAAGTGTTTCATCAGGTATGCAAGACTCGACAAGTAGAAACAACATTGCCTCATACTTTTCTCTAGTTACCCCTAACACCTCTAAAGCTCTAAGCTTAGCTTCAAGTTGATCATACAATTTTCTTAGGGAAATATTTCCTAACTTCTGTTTTTGCAAAACAATAGATAATAAGTCCCTCACATACAGCTGAATTAACAATTCTTCTTTACCATATCTTGACTGTAATTGTTTCAAAGCTTTTGAATAACTTTCTCCCCCTGGAGGGAAACTATTTACTAATTCCTCGGCACACGAACCTTTTTGCATTGCCTGACTGAGATACGAAAATTTATCATGGTCATCCAATTGCACATCTCTATCAATTTTTTTGAATTGACCCCAGAAGCCTAGCCAGTTTTTTAAATTTCCGTCAAACGTAGGAAGTTTAATTTTAGGATATTGCAATAGTGAATTTGATTGAACTACCGAGCTACACACAGACATATTATCTCTCTCTTTTTCACACAAATAGACAAACTCTTCTAATTTAAACTCAAAGGCTCGGTATCTGTCAAGGTATTTTTCAGATTCGTCGATCTCTTTATTGATTTCATCTTCATCGCGTACTTCACGAAAAAGTTCATCTCTTACCTTTTCTTCTGCCAAAAGCAGCAATTTTCCTTTTTCTCCAATAACCTTCAACTTGAGGAATTTCTGCTCATTATTTAAGTTGGCTTCAGTATTTTCAAATTCGTTGCACGCTTGTGTAAACAACCGGCGATGCTGTGTTCTAGCTTGCTTAAGCAATTCCATAATGCTTGACTCAAAACCAGTAGACTCTCACGAAACCGAAAACAAAGTTCAGAGTCCTGTCGCGGACGCCATATGTCTAAAAACAGACCTCAAAAACAAATCAGAAGACTCCGAAAACAAAGTGCTTAAGTTAATTCATAGCTTAAAAAAATAATAGAACTCAGATTATTTTTCGTTTCTCAAAACACAAGCATCACCGAACTTTATTCCACCAATTTTTTTTACAATGCCAGCTGTAAAAACAGAAAAAAGATTTAAATAAAATTAAACATGTTGCCAAGTACAAAAAAGCTATTTAAAATAATACGTAATATCTGACAATTTCGGTTAGTCATATGCTGCGTTGATCCTGTGTCAATGACCCATGTGTCATCACTACTAGTTTCCAGGCATTCTGTAATGAAAACCTCTTCATCTTTAAACTTTTTATCTTGCACGTTACTTTTCTTAACAACACAGTCCTTTTTCATGTGGCTCCTTTTTCCACATCTGAAGCATTTAAATGGCTTCCCCTGCTTATTTACAGGTTTATCATATCTTGCTGTGCCACTATGGACTTTATCCGGATAAGATTTGGAAAGTAGAGCAGTTGATTCAGTCTTTCTTGAAAATTGTGACATTCGTTGCTGCTCTTCAGCAATTAACAGTTTTTTCAATTCGACTAGTGTTTGTTGCTCTTCAGGTCTTGCACACCAAGCCATTTTCAGTGGCTCCAAGTTATTAGAAAAAGTTTCCAAAAGTTTGCTCATTATGACAAAATCATTTGGCTTAATATCTAAATCAGACATCCGATAAATTAAGCGATCCAATTTTGCTATGTGCATAGCCATTGTATTTGTTGGATCTCGCACAAAAGATGAAAATTGCATCTGACAGGCATACTGAGCTTGTGTATTTTTCTGTTCAAATAGTTCATGCAGCTTCAACCAAATTTCTCTGGCAGTTTTACACATCGATACAAGATCGCATATTCTGGAATCTAGAGTCCTTGAAAAAATTCCTCTAGCTGCTCTATTACCTTTATTAAAACTGGCTAGGTCACTGTTGTATTTATTTCTAACATCCACTGTAGCATCTTTAGGAACCGGTTCCAGTTTTATGATCTTGCCAGAACACACCTCATACGCATTTTCTTTTTCCATAAGTAGACCTTCTGCCATCCATTTCCATCGGACACAATTTTCCGATCCAAGAAGTTTATCTGTCACGATAAGTTCCATAATTACTTCTCAATGAATCAACCAAAAAAAAAAATTAAACCACTCTTTCGATTCAGGTTTCCATTTGGTTAGACCTAACTTTCATGAGCTCTAACTCTAGTGCAAAGGGATGCGAATCTGGGCCCATAACCTACTACACATTTTAATGTGTAGTTAAGTTAATAGAAACGCAAATACACTGAATAATATATAGAACTTATGTTACTTTAAACTTAAGGTTTAATTCAAAAGAAAATAGAACAACTACAAGCTACAGTGCAGAAATAAAACTAACAGCATCAACATGATGCCACTCACAAAAAAAGAAACCATGAAACATATGAATAATAATAATGAAAACAAAACAGCAAGTCAATTCAAGTTCATTATATTAACACTTGTATAATTATTTCGTAAGTGCTCTAGAAAATAGTCAATTTCGGCTTTTTCACTGGAAGTTGTGCAGAGAATAGCCTGTTTCGTTTCTGCCTTTTTAAGGTTGGCGGCGAAACGACCGTTTCGTCTGATTATGTGAGAACCAAAACAAATATCGTTTTTTGCAAGTTTATTGTTACGGTAAATCTAAGTTAAAAGTTATAAAAGTAAAGCTAGTTTAAGTTATAGCAGTATCTTTATACACAGTTTTCACTTATTTCCTTTTAGTAATAAAATTGTTTTGCGTGTATAAGGATCATGGATTAGTAATATTTTAGGGTGCATTTGAGTGATTCCATGAATGCTGAAAATGCAATTTACTTAAAAAATTAATTTTATATTTTAAAAGTATTATTAAAAGGTAACTTTCCTAACAATTATATGATAATATGATAAATTAATCAAAAGAACAAAGTTAGAAATGATTGTTGTGTCCTTATATAATAACAAGTTAGGAGTCTTTAAAATATCTCTAGAATAACCATTTTCTTTAATGCATAAATCATAACTCCAAAAACAAAACAACAACCATGGCATAGCGAACAGTGTTGCCAACGGGATTTTAAACTCTAACAAAATATAATTAAAACATATATCCTCGTGACAATGATCCTCCCCTGTTACGTCACCCACTCGTACTTATATGAGAAATGTGAACGTGCTTTAAAGTGCATTAAGTTTGTAGATGTGTGTGGCATTTTTCGTTAATATTATCGTTTGCCAATGGCAATATTCACCGTGTTCTTTTTGCATTTTAAAAATAAAGTAATTTTGTTCTCTTAGTAAAGGAAAATGGTAGATGTTGATTAATAAAGTAAACGATAAGCTTTAAGGAGAAAGGAGGACTAAGTGTTCTTTCAAATCTCAACATCCCCAAAGTAAGAAAACTATCTTAACTTTACAAAAAGAAAACTAAAGAAGAATGCAAATTTACAGAAAGGAAAAATAGCCTGAGATGAAATTTGCCAGAGACAGATATATTTTTGCATGCTTCACATAAGTTAATATTTTTAATTACTCATAAGCAAAAATTACTTTCAACGAACAAAAAATTTCTTAATTTAAAAGAAATGAAGAAATTTAGGATGATGATGGGGTGATAAAATAATCGGAGAAAGCCTTGACCGCATTAGGTGGGCTATAAAGGTTATGCCTTTAAGAGATTTCGTGATTTTGTTTTAGGGGAAATTGGGATATTCCACATTCGGAACGTCTGACTCCATTTTAAACCTTGAAAGCAGTTAAACGAGATCTGAATAGCACACTTTTTCTAGGTTTGTCTTTGTTGACAATTGTATCAAATTTCAGAGTTGTGGAAGAATTAATGATGAGTTAGTGAGAGACTTTGACTTTTATGTATAGGAATATTATATAGAAACCTAAGGAAACCAGCGGACAAGCAACTCAACCCTCGTGTTTGTCAGCCATTGAAATACTTTCTGAGTTCTAATTAATAAAAGTTAACGAACTAACCGGCTAGAATTTAAGTTTTTAAAATTATGTTTTTTTTTTGTCACACACGAATAATCTTACCTTGCAAGTTGATGTTTGATTACTTTCTAGGTATATTTGTTTTTCGTCTTCGCCTGTTACAGTTTGTTCTTGGTACCTCAAATTATCAGTATTTGGACCACCATCTTCTAAGCCTAAAAAAAGAAAGTATTGTGATTAATTAAATAAAAAGTTTAATTAAAATTTTAAAAACTATGACAAGGTGGTTAACAGGATATTTACACACTTACACCACCGTTAATTGTTATACATTCTAATTAAACACATATTGTTAAATGCTTCAAAAGGGGAGGAGGGGGACAAATCCCGTACTTTTTGAACTACCATAATATTTTTGACAAAGATATCGTCAAAATATTTCAGTCCATCGTCGCCCCCCCCCCCCCCCATTTACAACGCATACTCACACTTTTGCTACTGTTTAGCTAGAACATGGATATAATAAATGGTAATTAGGCCGGATTTGAGTTTCCACTAATAATGGCATAAGAAAGTACTTGTACACCATGTTTATTTTTTTATTTTTTTTGTTTTTTTTACAAGTAAAAGTGTGGAAAAGTGGCTGGGAGGGCCAGAGGAGAGGGGGGGTAGGTTGATTCGACTCAGATTGTATCATCATTATTATAGTTTTAAGTTTTAGATAAAACTTAAAACAATAATAATGATGATACACTCTGAGTCGACTCAACCTACCCCCTTCCCTTCCTCCCAGCCACTTTTCTACACTTTTACTTCAAAAAAAAAAAAATTAAAAAAAAAACATGGGTATACATGTGCTTTCCTTGTACCTTAATGTGAAGGCACTTATATGAACACTGTAGTGTAATATTGAAAATATGCACTCCTCAAAAACAACCTCCTTAATTTCTTTAATTTTAAAAAAAAAATCTGTGCCTATATTAACATCTCAAATTTATTTCATATCAATTCTCAAACAATAACAGTAAGTTTAACAAAACAATCTGAATTAATGCACAGTGATGAATCAGTTGTATGTCAAAAAGTATTGAAAGTGAGGAGGAGCGAGCACAAACTTAAAAAATAAGATAAAAAGTAAGCAGGAAAACTGCCGAGCCTAATCTTCACCACAATTCTTATGCAAATAAAAAAATATATATTGGCAGAAGAATGTGTCCCCAGACTACCTATTGTTTGTTTCCATTATATACTAAGATCATACTAAAACTATAGAAACTCATGTCGGAAATAATAGAATTTTAATAAACACAAGAAATGCAACCCCAAGCATCTATTTCTGCAAGCACCTATTGTTGCACTGAATGGCTATTACAACTATTTTTTGTTTCAAGAAATGTTATAATAAAGCACAAAAGAGAATTACAACTTACAGTCTTTAGTTTTTCCCCAGCCCATAGTGACTACTTTCTTATCTTTGTGGTTCGTAGATGATTCTTCTACACAAATGGGGTGATCTACGGGAATGTCTTTCTCAGCAGTCAAAATAGCTATGTCATTTTTATTGGCATCTTGACCATACTCTGGATGAACTTTTACTGTTTTAATCGTTACATTTTTACTCTTCTTAATGGAGACATTACCTACGAGGGCAAAGATTCTGATTTCCTTCTTTTTACTGAAAAGTATATTGAAAAAATATAGATTAATAAAAGACCCGTCAAAAGTACATGTATTCGTTTCGGTATTTGTGAAATTAAGTGCATAACTTAAAACATGTTTAATTTTTTTATTGAAACTAAGTAAGGTTTTAATAATTCATTGAATATCAGGAAATAAAACTCCAAAACTTAAACACCAGAATTATCTCTTCAGATTACAGCCACAAAATTAAACAAAAAAAAATAATTTCATTTCGTATTGTTAAATTTTATTTTGAAAAAACAATTCCAAGACCACATGTCCTCAAAATACAACCTCACTCACCACATCCACGGTCAATGTAAAGACACTGGAACACTGAAAAAATTATTTAATTTACCTCAATTTTACAAACATTTAAAATATTTGTTTTGTTGCACATAATCTTATAATATCTTATTTAATTCTTGATTATCACAGCTTAGAGGTATAATGCTCGATTAGCCTATAAATGATCTTGGGATCGAGATAATCTTCAATCAGTTTTCAACGTAAATAAACGCAATGTGGTTGTGACCAAGGAAATAAGTAGCAAAAAACCAGGAAAACGACAGGGCCTTATTTAAATTTGAGTAGAACCTGGGCAAACGGGAATAATAGAGATTCCACGTTGATTAAAAGAAATTGCACGTTGATTAAAAGCTATTCTATTCCTACTACATATTTTTGCAACTCCAAACACCCCTCTCCCCTCAAATAATAATTTACTGAAACTATTCCCACCTCTCTAGCCGACCTTTTTGTTTGACGTCATTAGTTTCGGTAAGCCCAGAGGAGAGAGGTTATAAAAATCTCGTATAATATTATATCTCGTACAAGGCTTAGTTTTCAAACGTACATCTACAAATTTTACTTCACCTGAAAGAACTGAATTCAAATTTTATGACTATATTTTTTCAATGTAAAGAAATATGTATTTTAAGTATATTTCAAGCATTTCTTAGTAGTGTGAAAATTCTTCGTTGATATTCCATCGTTTCAAGTTTATAACCTAAATATTGAATAAATAAAAACATAATTAAAATTTTAAGATTTTGGCTGACAGATGGTAGATTAAAAGTAGAAAACTACTTAACTTAAAAATTTCAGAAATCTACGAATATTCTTTTTTGCATTTTCAACACCCTTAAATTATTGCTCTCATAAAAATAGCATTCTGCCAATGTGGAAATTGAGAAATTTTAACTTTAAAAATTTATTTAAAAAAATAATTAAAATTTTTAAATTATGATGGTAATTCGCATAAGTAGAAAGAACAAACTACTTATGTTTTAAATTTCTAAGTTGTGTGCTTATTGGAAGTTACTTTCTATAGAGTCACGGTCAAACACACTCACAAATTTCCATAGGATTTTACAATAGGACTGAATTTCAAAGCTGAATTCAAAAAAACTAATTAAAATTTTAAAACTCTACCTCCATAACTAATTATGTTTAAAAAAATTATATTATTGCTGTTACCGTTACCGTTGTTGTTATTATAATAAAGAGATATAAGCATGGCACCTCCACATTTTATTTCTCAAATGTGTTAAAGTCTAAGATTAAAAAATTGTTACTGCAGCTTTTGCTACTATAGCGCAAAAATTAAGGAATTTTTCGATAGTTAACTAAAAATGTCAGTGGGCCCTACTAATTAAGCTATGGTCAGATCTCTGCCCGTCAGCAATGAAATCCTGCTATAAAGCCCGACTATCTCGATTCCCCTCCGCGTCTACTCACTTTGAAAACAATGACTAAAGAACTCCGCAACCGATTTTTAATCATTATTTTATTTCAACTTACCTCGAGACACAATGCGCAGCTGTAAGTATTGTTTTCTTGCCCACAACAAACCCAGTACAGTCTGATCCTTGATCAGTTATCTGGACCTTAAGAAAACATGAATATATCAGAATATTTATTTCTATGAACATTTCATTTCATCGAAAAAATATATAATTATACCTAAGCCTGAAGAACATTATACATATTATTATTGGTTGGTTACTGCGCTCAACGAACTATACTTGAGCACACGGCTTATCAGGATAGGACTTACACGAACCACGACGAACCTCGATGCCTAACTCGGGATTTGAACCAGGAACCTTTGGCATGCGAATCCAGAGCACTAACCATAAAGCCATCAGGTGGACCCTATTATTATTATTATTATTATTATTATTATTATTATTATTATTATTATTATTATTATTATTATTATTATTATTATTAATAATAATAATAATAATAATAATAATAATAATAATAATAATAATAATTTATTTATTTATTTATTTTTTAATTTTGTCGAATATTTCTGGTCTATTAAGTTCTTTGTCAATTTTTTTCCAATTTTTATTCGCCTACTACTACTACCATCTAAAGACTATTTACTTGAAAAGCATTTAAGATTCCTAACTCAAAAACCATGAAAATTGCCTATCACTAATTTATTAAAGCAAGATCTTATCTGTAGAAAAAGTATTAAAATGGGTTACAACGCGCAAAATATATTTTTTTTCTGAATTTTCAATGTTGTTCATTAATGAAATTTCTCAGAAATGTATAATGTTTGTCGCTAATTGAAAGGTACATAGCCAAAAAGATATTAGTCGTTGAATAATTAAATTAGTTAAAAATAATTAATATTGAAGGATATCAAAGGCAAGTTAAAAATAAAGAATTAAAAAATTCAAAAAAATTTTACTTCTAAAAGCAATTAAAAATGAAACAAATAACTATTAATAACAATTTCAACAAAATTAAGCTTATGTTTTTCCAAATAAAAATGGAACTGTTAAAAATTTTAAAAGATTGCTTGCAATAAAAAGCGGGCCCAGATTTGTATTGGGGGTGGAGGGACAGATAAAATTTCAAAATTGGGATTTTTATTAATTATCTTATTTGTAACTTATTAGGTTATATAAAGAGACATTTTTAAATTTAATATTTTTGTCTCAAATAAGTTCAAACAGCATACTCAAAAATTATTTTTAAATCTCAATTAAACAATTTAAATATATATATATATATATTGAATCAAATTATTTCGTTACTTAATTGAATCTTAATGTTTACATTCCAGCGTACAGCCGTAATTGATTATTTAGACTGTAAATATGAATGACGAACTTAAAATTTAATTTAAATCATGAGTTACTTTTAGTGAAAAAGTTAATGTACCAAAAAAACCTTCAAATACTTTGGTTAAAACGAAGCTTTATCATTTAAATAATAACAATCCTGTCATGTAATTGGAATTGGTCTTTCTGTTTGACAGTGTAAATAAATAAATAAATAAATAAATAAATAACAAGCTTGGGATATTCGGAAAGTCTGCCTGTGTTGTGGTTAGCAAGCACATTTACGTGCATTAAAATACTTTAAACTAATTTATCAATTATTTAAATTTTCACCTAATTTTTACTAGCCAAAAACAGAAGTTTCTTGGCAACGTCTAAGTAGAAATGTGCTGAAGAAATAGTGGAGTCTGCTTACTTAACTGCTTTGAAAACGATTTTCTCAGGCTTGTTGTAAATTTCTTATCTTAAATATACCCCGTGAATATTTCCAAGGTTGTTTTATTTTCCTGGAAAAAAACTTTTTTTTTTGTTTCAATGGTAGTGATTGTTTATCTTTTTTAAGTTGCAAGAGAAATTTTTAAACACCTCAAACTGGTTCTGAACGGTTTTTAAAAAAAAAAAAATTAAAAAAAAAAAAAAAAAAAAAAAAAAATCAGAAATTCTCCAACAAAACTATCACTACCACCAATTTATGTTAGCGGGGCCAAAAAAAAAGCGAAACATACGCATATCCAAATGCACATAAATTGCGAACATAATTGCTCCCCCCCCCCCCCCCAGACTCCACTGATGCCATTTAAAAAATTATTTTATATACGGTATCTTTTCCAACTAATGCGATGTTACTTTAAAACTTAGTGATAAACAATTGTTATATATTTGGTATAATTTGAAAGGTAAACCTAATCTGTCTCATTGGATAGCGCATGTCCACTTTACAATATCTACAAACTACTTTTATAACAATTGACAGTAGCTTTTGGCGTATATAAAATGAAGAGATGGAAAATTACTTTAGTTGGCACCCTGAAAACCTTACTTACCGCCCAAGGGAATTGTCCTTGTTTAGCTTTAGTTCCATTAATTATTCTTTCATCAAATTCAACCTTGGTATCTGAAATAACACAATTGGAAAGAAAAGCTACGTATAGTATAAACATTAGAGGTCTGAAATATCGATCAAAATAAATATCGATACTATATCGTTACATAGGGAAAATTATCGATAAAATATCGATATATCGATACATGAATTTTTTTAATTTGATTTTCAATTTTGCCAGAAACAAAGTTTTTTGGGGCAAATTTCTACTTTTCATGATTGCTTTTTTGTAACATGACAACTTTTTCAACTGAAATGGATCTATTACAAAAAAAAAAAGTTATATTTTCGCTTAATTGGTGCAGTAGTTTTAAGAAAAATTTAGATAATTTTCAATAGCTTTTAAGTGTATGGAAAAATATTGAATATTGGGGACATTTTAACTGTCTCTCAGCCAAGTTCAAACTTTAGTTTTGAAGTTTTTGAAAAAGGAATAAAGAAAATCGAAAAAACACATGGAACTACAAAACGATCATCAAAAAACTAAAAATGTTTGAAAATATCGGTGACTTTTATCGATATTTTTAATATCGATATTTTTTTAGAAATATTGATAAAAATATCGTCGTATCAATATATCGCCGACTTCTAATAAACATTATTATTTCCGGAGGATGCTTTGTTTTTGTGGCCATCTCATTTTCACTATTTTTTACAAAACCAAAATTTGGTAAACGAAGTACTAATTTCTAGTCTTAAGACATCCGCTTCTGACGCACAGTTCATTTTCAATTGCACATTGTGCTATTAGTTTGAAATTCAAAGTTCCTTATTTTTTATGAAAGGGGGGGTTGTATGTAAAGGGATATCTATATGGGTAATGCATAGACTAAGCCCGACAATGACCTTTTCTTCTGCCGTCGCACTTAAAGCAACAACAAATAAACGTATTACTGTTTTATAAAGATATAGTACTCGACTTCTAGCAATTTCCTTCACTAATTGTTGATAAATCGAACTAAAATGTTAAAAAAAAAAATTCTATTGGATAATTTATGATGGATGTGCGGGATATGATTTATCACCAAATTGGCCAGTTATCAAGCCATGCAGTGCCGAGTTCTACTTTCAAATTAAGTTTCATTATATCTTTCAGCAGAAGAATATAATATTTCTAACTCTGATGGACTTCCAAAAAAACAATTCCTCGAAGTCTTATACTAGCGATTCCTAAACTTTTCGGGCCAATGAGCTATTTTTAAAACAAAAATTTGCGTGGATCCCCCAAAAAATGCCTAGAATGTTTTCTTTATTATTTAAATCTACAAAATGATATAAATAGTTAAGATATTTGAAAATATTTACTAAATTGTTACATGTACACTAGATTGGGCGGTCATAATACATAAAAATATGTTCTTTTAAAGAAAAGCAATAGCAATTGAAAGTTGCTCCTCTGTAGCACAAATAGAATATATATAACTCTGTTCAATTAAAGTAAATCATGAAGGCTCGACCAATCACTGAAAATAGAGATTAAGATGGAGAAATCGATTATTTTCTATAGATTTTTAATAAGTTCTATATTAAATAAAGAAAACTTTACAACTCCAACTATAAAACAGAACTTCTCAATCGCTCAAATAAAATAATATATAACTTTTTACAATTGAAATAAACCTTGTGGCGTTACCAACCATTGAAAATGAGGATTGATATGGAGAAATCGAATATCTTCAATGGGTTTTTTCTGAGTTCTGTTTTAATTAAGTAAAGAAAATTTAACAGCAACAACGATAAAAAGCAATTCCTCCATAACATAAATAAAATAATATATAACTTTGTACAGTTAAAATAAAATATTGAGGGTTCTACCGAAACAAGATGGAGAGAACGATTATTATCAATTAGTCTCTGCTATGTTTTATTTTGAGAAGTAAAGAAAATTGTACACCTACAGCTATAAAACACAACTCACCTATAACACAAATAAAATAATATATAACTTTTTACAGTTGAAAATGAGGAATAAGATGGAAAAATCGGATATCTTCAAAAAGCCTTTGATAAAAAGGGCAGATTTAGGGAAGGGGGGGCCCTAAAATTTTTAATTTTTATTTTAATCCCTTAGTAGTTTTTCATTTCTGTAATTTAGAAATCAAAATTTCTATTTACTTTATGTTTATTTAGACTTACTAATAAGAATTATACAAAAAAATCAGAAAATAAAAATTTCAATTATCTAAAATTTCTCAGTTCTCATTTAGATAAGATCAGATATTGCTACGAAAGGGGAGAGGTGAGACTCTTCTCTTCAGTCATCGGTCACCCACATGCAACATTCAGGAAGAGTTCGGGAAATACAAGATAAAAGAGTAGCATGTTGTTGCGCAATATTTTTCTTTTTTTTTTTTTTTTTTTGCATATTTCTTTTTTATGATCAGAAACTTGTTAGTTATTAATAAAAATTATATACACGGCAAGAACTGTTTCATCAACAAAAGAATCCATGATAAGAGTGCATAATCTAACCCATTCCTTTTTGTTTTAAAATTTTGGGATTTTCTTATCCTATTATGCGGACGCGACTATATAAAGTCAGCACTTAAATTAAAAATATTTTTTTTAATTTTTTATTTTGCGTACGTCTACACATTTTTGACCAATCTAAGAATTATTTCCATGTTTACCTCTTCATCCGTCTTAAACGCTTCTTACAATAAAATAACTGGGGAACCGTTTGAATGATTTAGAGAAATTATCAACTGTCACATAAATAATCCATAAGTACTCCTTAACAGAAAAATAAAACAAATTATTGAAAATCCTCCCTTTGAAATTTGAAATTTATTTTTTAAATGTAAGTGGAGTTTTTCACTTTATTTTTAGGTTAAGCAAAAGCTAACAAGATGTGAATTTCAGTTATAACTTCAATTTAGAACAAATTTGATCAGAAAAATTTATATAAGCAATCATTCCTTTCTTGAATCCCTTCCTTTCTTGAATTCTAAACATTACTGGCAAAGAAAGCTGATACAACTACATAACATCAGTTTCCAGATGATAACTTTAGTTGTTTCGTTTAAATTCGTTTAACATTTCCTGTATATTGTAGTTATGTCTACAACAGCGTTCCAAAGTAAATTTTGTAAAAGGATGCAAGCCTCAGATTTTTTTCTAGTGCTTTTTTTGCACGACTGTATTTAAATTAATTAAATATTTAAATAATATTTAAATTAACGATAATTATAATAATTTGAATTTTTAGGCTGGCAAATTATGCAATATAAATTTTGTCTAAGTTCAATTTTAAAGTGTTCAAGACTTTTATCTTTGGGGAATTCCTTGTAAGTCAATGTCCGCGTGAATTCTTGATAGAATCCAACTTTAATAGGTTGATTGGAGACAAGTGTTAAGCTTCATATACTTTTTTATTAATACTTAACTACTAAAAAGTGACTTTGCATATGAAAGTTCACAATTTTGTCAAAATGGTTAGCATGCTTGCAAAAGGAGAATTTTAGTTTTCGAGTTACACAACTCTGATATATTTTTTAAAATAAAATTTACTTTTTCTGTTTTCTAATGTAGAAATTAGTAAAACAGGCCATACCAGTAACTATTATTACGTTCAATGGATGAAATTCAAACAAATACATTCAAAGTACTGCTTCATTTTCATAAAACAGCCACTTATTTATTCAAGTTATTCATAAGCTCAAAGCAGCTTGATTGTATGAAAATTATTTTTTTTTTTTTTTTTTTTTTTTTTTTTTTTTTGTCAGCAGACTATCCATGTCAACAGCGAATCTTTTATAACTGGGATATCATTAAAAGTATTTTATTTTCTCTCTGGTTAAAAGCATCAAGTTTTACTTAAAAAGGAGGTTGGCATTTTTGACTACCTTTAAATTATATTTGGCATTTTCACAGAATAAAAAATTCATATTCCAATCACATCTACTAGAAAAGAATGTTTAGGCTTAAAGTGTACATGTATTATTCTTTAAAACTGCCTATTCAAATAGAAATTAAAAGTTATATTTCTAAGATGTCTGAATTTTACCATTTCAATCAGGGCCTGATTTACCATTAGGCCCACTAGGCCCGGGCCTAAGGGTCCCCAAATTTTGAAAGTTTTCTGAAAATTTTAAATATAATGGTCTTTTTATGGGAAGTACTGAACAAAAATAATAAAAAAATTTTAGTTACACATCCACAAATTCCATATTTTTTATAGTCACAGAGAGTTAAGTTAGATAGATTAACCTAATAAAACCTAACTAAGCAAATCTTTCCGGTTCAGACAATCATATACAACTTCTTCATATGTACACGGAGACAAAGGCTTTACGCCGCTGTTCTCCTTCTCTCGCCTCTTGTAAAAAGATGTTCACCAACCAACCATATACAATTTCTTATATTATGAAATGAAAGAGTCTTTGTGATTGGTTGGTTTGCAGGCTCTTCCGTGGACTTTTTTGGCCCTCCTTTTTGGTGAGATCGTAGAAACAGTAGAAAGGTTACTTTGTATTATTTACGATTATTGTTATAAAATTAAGTAATCTTTATTATTATATAATTTGTGGACCCTGTGGTAAAATGTAAGTTTAAAATACAGGAAAGTGTACTTTAAAATTAGTGTTCATGGAGGGGTCTTGATTAATTCAAAAGTTTTGAGCAAATCAAGATCATACTAATTATAACAAAAAAATCGTGTGAAAGTAAACTATGAGTTTTAATTGTAAAAAGTTAGTCTTAACGAATGTAGCTTGATCTGGTAATATTGTGACGTAAAGAAATAAATATTTGCTATTGGGGCCCCTCTCTGAATGTTGGGTCTACAGTAAAAAAAATTCTAAATCAGGCCCTGATTTCAATTCGTTCGTGAGAGATAATATATCAACAAATTAAAATCAGTAAGCAAAAAATAGGTTCTATTTGACTGAGATTTAATTTTTAAATATAAAGATATTCTATTAATAAAAGGCAATGTAATAAGGCAAAGTATGAAGTCAATATTGATTAAAACAATTTATAGCCATGCAATAATAAAGGCATTTCGAAATATTATTTGCGATTTAATGAATATTTTTTTTTTTTTTGAATATAAAAGAATAACGATATATGTGATAGGGTCGCATCTATCTCAAAAAAGCATACATTCTGTTCCGCTACACACAAAACTATATCAAGGTATCTGATGGTATCTGTCAAATAATGATCCATGCTTTATGTCAAATTCAGACGCATGCTATGTATGAAATGAAGGGTCTTTAGCAAGACGAGGGCTCATCAAGAAATTCAAATAAAAGTACCTGATACTGAAAATAGGTTTTTTATTAGTGTAATCTAAATTACATTCCTAAATCTGCACATAGAAATGCAACGTTTTTGTGGGAATACGCAAGAGAATCAATTATTTCGATACATATTACTTATTGAATGAATATAGTCAATTTCGTTACCTTACAGGGATTATAATGAATACCAGAAAGAAAACTTATGTACTTCGTAAATTTGTTAACTTTTGCCATTGACAATTAGTTGCAAAATTATTTAATTTTAAAAATATTAATATATTTTTAAAAAAAATAATAATAACGATAACTAAGATATCTTTTAATTGTCTTCTCAGATCACCAAAACTATATACGCCTAATCTATAATAATAAAACAAGCTGTATATCTGTCTGTGACTCTGTAGAGCTATAGAAAGCTACTTTAAATTGGAATAGAGCTCTGAAATTTTTAACATAAGAAGTTTAGGCCTTCTAATTTTACTTATGTCAAACAGAATGTTAAAATTTTTATTAGTTCTTTTATAATTAATAATTTAATTATTTATATTTTTTTTTACAAAGTGACTTCAAATAGAGATTCAGCTCTGAAATTTTCAACATAAGTAGTTTTAGCCTTCTAATTGGACCTTTGAAAAACAGAATGTTAAAATTTTAATTAGTTATTTTTTATTTATTTTTCTTAATTAATTAAAAAAAATTTTATACAAAACGACTTCTAATAGAGTTACAGTTCCAAAATTTTCAACATAAGTAATTTTGGCCTTCTTATTGAACTCTTAAAAAACAGAATTTTAAATTTTTTGTTATTTTTTTTAATTAACTTTTTTAATTAATTAATAACTATTTTACAAAATGATTTCCAATAGGGCTACAGCTCTGAAATTTTCAGCATAAGTAGTTTTGGCCTTTTAACTGGCCTTTTGAAAAACCGAATTTCAAATTTTTATTTAGTTCCTTTTTAATTAATTAATATATACTAAACAAAACGATATCTAATAGCGCTACAGCTCTGAAATTTTCAACATAAGTAGTTGTGGACACCTGATTGGACTTTTGAAAAACAGAATTTTAAATTTTTATGTAGTTCTTTTTTAATTAGAATTTTTAATTAATTTTCAAATATTTTACAAAATGTTGGACTATTGACAAAAAGAATGTTAAAATTTAAATTTTCTTTTTGATTAATTTTTTTAATTAATATTTTCATAAAAAGCTACTTCTGATAGGCCTAGAGCTCTGAAATTTTTTACATAAGTAGTTTTTGCCTTTTAATTTTGATTTCCACAAACACGTGTTAAAATAATCCTAAAGGGGTGTTATATTATTGTATTAACTGAGATTTTTTTGTGTGTCTCGACAGGTGAGAGGCTTCTAATATTAAGGTTTTATGTAGCAATTAGATTTTAGTGAGTGAAACGAGCTTATACTTATGCAACAATGAAACTTTCAGCGAGAGAAGCGAACCTATTCTTGCATAGTAATGGACCTTTCAACGAGTGAAGTAAGTCTGTACTTATGTGTCAATGAATTTTTCAGCGAGCGAAGCGAGCTCCATTTTGCTTAGCGATGAACCTTCCTGCGAGCGAAGCGCCTAAAACTGGGACCTATACACCAAAGACGGATTTCCGCAACGCGAGGCCTCACAGCTAGCTAAAATATTTCACATGTTAAAATTTCGCAGCTAAGCACGGGTATTCAGCTAGTATGTAATAAAGGAAAGAAAGAAAATAAATTATTATTTTTATTAAAAATGTTATTTGCATCGTTTTTTGTAAAACATATTAAACATTAATGATTGAATAAATAAAATTTATAATAATAAAGAGAGATAAAAAGATAAGCTTTAAAAAGAAAACATCTTAAACAAATACTTACCTTGTAAACTGAATGTACCATCCTACAAAATGAAATTATTTTATTATAGAATAACAGATATTTTTATTTATTTTATAAAAAAAACACCTAATAATTCAAAACTGCAATTTTCGAAATTGAGAAAGTTTTTAGCGGAAAATCAAAATAATAATTAAAATTTCAAGCATTTTATCTGTTAAGGGAGAAGGGGGGATATAAAAGAGAGATACAAGAATTACCTGTAAACAATTAACAAAAACTGATAGAGCAAAAAAGTGCAATAAACAAACAGTACTAAAATTGAAAGTCTTCATTTTGAAAATAACTTTGTAAACTGATGTATTTGATAAAGTGGATGTTCTATTTTATACTGCGAAGGGTATAACACATAGATACATACATGCAACTTAATTATTTCTGAAAGAGTTTTTTATTCTGATCTTAGTTTAATTGATGCCATCCATTGTAACAAAACGATTCACAAAATTATAGAGATAAAAAGAAAATAATTGAAACAAATTCGCCATGTAGCAGATGCTATTTCAGCTGGTTATTGAAATCCAATTGCTACCTTATGTTGAAGTGACAAACATGAAATCCAATAATCAGAGCAAATATACAAAGTGGCCGTAAATAAACTGCACCTGTTTAAAGACGTCAGCCAGCTTGTTCAAAATAAATATATCTTCATGAATTTGGATATTTGTGCTATTTAAACAATGGGGAAATGATATTTGGATATAAAAGAAAAATCACATCAAATCTCCACGTCCAGTTAAAACACTTTAAGAACTTATATGAATGTTAACTTTATACGCTGAACCTTATCGGGAAAGTTGTGAATGAAGTTTTAAACTAAAATGAAAATAATCCAATAAAGTTTTGAATATCTGCCATAAAATTTTTGTCCTTAAAGTGTCATTTACACACAAACTTGATTTTTTTTATCCTTTATTTGTAATTGTAAACATTATTTAAATAAACAATCAAATAAATATTCTTCATTTCAATTGTTTAACCTAATAGTAATCAGAAGGAGATTTTTAACTTGAAAGCATGGCCGTATCTAGCGAGAGTTATAGGGTTCAACACCACGTAATACTTTCCAATATATATTATAGAGGACGTACATAGATCATGGTACTGTAAAATTAATTTTAAATTAATTTAAAATTATCTTATCGGGATCTTAAAAATTAATTTAATTTTTTAAAAAAATGCATTTAATGTAAATGTGTAATATGTTAAAAAAATGTATATCGAAATGTATTTTATGTAGCTTTAAAATTAACTCAAATAGAATTATTATGTCCAACTTATAACAGATTTACTTTCTTGGTCAAAATTATCCCGAATGACTGACGCAAATTTTTTGAAAAAGGGTATTAATTAAACTTTTTCCTCAAAATTTAAATTGTTGCATCTCGCAAAGGATCAACTCCCACCCCCTCCATGTCAAAGACCATCACTTTGGACAGACACTCTCCTTCTAACCTCTGAGCGTGACGTAAGTTATATTTGTTCACATACATTCAACTACTCGGACACATTATTTCGAATTTCTTTATAAAAACTAAGGGAATTGAATTATTGGTTTTTCACAATATTTTCCATTTTTGTGTAGAGGGCACGTACATAAACTACGTCACACTCAGAGGGAGGGAATCTGTCCAAACTAATGGACGTGACATGGAAAGAGGAAGGTCTAACGGCTACACAAACTACTATTTTACCTCGCCTGACACTGTGAGCGCTACGAACATAAATTTGCCTTGGTGGTTTTGAAGAGTGAACTTTGCGAGACTTTGGGGGTGCTGGTAAGGGTTCTTTCACACGGTGCAGACGCGGATGTGAGTGCGGGCCCGCAAATTTTTGTAATGTATTTTGAATGGAGCTTTTCACACTGTGCGAGCAGTTAAAAGATCGGTTTCGCAACTTCTAAACCTTCGTGCGGGCCCACAGAAGTCGGTATATCTCGGCAATTTCCATCGATAACTTCAGTTTGAATTAAGAAGACTAATTAAATTATTATTTGCAATTCAAAGTGTATACCTCCGGACAAAAAACCTACGGGCATCTCATCTATGCAATTATTGAATTTTAACTTAATTTTGAATTTTGACGTTTTTATAAAAAGTTGGTAATTTTAAATACTTTCAAAACCAAATAATATTAAAAAAATATTACAGTTAAATTTTCAATTCTAGTAGGTTACTTGTACCAAAGCATTGTGTATCGTTTGTCGTTAAATATAAAATTTTAGATGAGTTTCAAATTGAATTATGATTAATGCAGGATTATACCCTTTACTTAATTTTTAATTTAATCAATCCTCAAAAGAATAATTTTTAAGCAGATATTAGTTTTCGAAACACTTGTTAGGTGTGAAAAAATGTGTTTCTAATTCAAAAGATATGGAAAAAATTTCCAATGTATACTAGTATTGAAACTTTTTTTCTAAAACATAACATCAGCTTAGAGAGAAAAGATTCAAACTCCACTTTTAGTCTCAAACCACTTTTTGGTATTTTGGAAACAGGAAGAGAATCCCACATCGGTAGGTAAAAGCTGCCGACTATATATTAATACTGCTAATCAGTACTGGTATTATCTTAGTTGTTTGTTCAACTACAATGCCGGCCTAAGAGCAAAATACTGTGTGTGCAAAAATGAGTTTTGGCACCCCTTACAATGAAAATGGGTATAGAAAACCCTCCGAAAATGGTATAGGTGCTATATAACTAAAATTTGCTGGAACTTAATACCTTAAGTTGATATTTTAAAGGGATTAAAAACTAAAACTAATAAGTAGTAATAAATAGTAAAGTATTTATTACTTTTTCATTATTTTTATTATTTTTCAATGACTTCTATTACTAATTCTTTTAACGAAATTTTTCAAATTTTAATAGACTTGTTGTACTGTCGGTACACGTGGTGTACGTGGTGTACAGTACTTGCGTAAAGAGCATGCTCCTAAATTCTTTTATAAAGTTTATAGTTTTGTCAGTTAGAACATAATAGACATATTTTTTTAACGACAGAGAAAGTTTTAATTAAATATTCACGAAAAAAAAATTTAAAAAAATATTACAGGAAATTGATTAAAATAATCTGTATTACACACAAAGCAGTGAGCCTTCCTAGCTTTAGTAGCGGAAAGTGTTTTTATTAATTTACATTTTTACCATGTTATTTTTTCATTTTTACCATATTATTTTTTTTAATATTTTTCTCATTTCGGTGATTCTCTCAAAATCACATGCGTGCGATCGCATACGCCTTAAACCGGCCCTGATTAATAGGATGATCCAACAAACGCATATCTCTCCGTTTCCTTTTATAATAAAGGAGACATAATACCCTAACCTTCTTTTATCCATACAAAAAATTTACACTTATATTAAAAAGTAAAACTTAAAAAATAACTAAATACTTTTAATCCCCGCTTATCCACTTACTGCATTCATTGGGTGAAAATAATTATCAAACTCTTCAAAGATGCTGTCAAAACGTCCGCAGATACGGGTTCTTGTGAAAAGGCATGCGTTTGAGGGCCCGCTACCACACCGTGTGAAAAGAGGCCAAAAAGGCTTGAGTTTGCGTGCCGGCACTCGCAACGTCTGCACCGTGTGAAAGAGCCCTAAAAAGGAAGCTTAAAGATGGCTCAACATTTATTTCTTAAAAAATTAATCTTTAAATTCTTAAATATGAGTGCTGTTTAAAACTTTTCTTAAAACTTGATAGGTTTATCTTTTTGTGAATTTTGATTGTCTCGTTGTAGAATCGGGATTATGTTCGTGTGTCTGCATGTATGTCCTGTGTGTCTTCTATGTGTGAACAGTAAAAAAAAGTTTTTCCTGGAAACGGATTTAATGAAGATGTTACAAAGAGATATCGCTTGCGTAAATTAACAGTTTGGCTTTTGCTTAGAAAATATGATAAAAAAAAAAAAAATTAATGTAAAATTTTGAAAAATCTTATTTACAAAATTTTATTACCCAAGAATCATACGTAACTGAGAGTAACATAGTAAGGGGTAAAAGGGAGGAGGGGTGTAAAAAAGTCAGTATTTTTCGTCGTATAATTTATTTATGTACCTAGATGGGTAAAAATATTTTTTCAAAACTGAATTCGAATTTCTCGAAATGAACGTTTAATTATGGCCTTGCTTGAAGGGTTATTATAGTACCTTTGCATCAATTTCAAACAAAATATTAAACCATGGCAATTCTTGGTTTAATTCTTTGTTTGAAGGTGATAAATAGTAGTTGATAAATGAAGTTAATAAATAGTGGAAGAATATTGAAAGCATAAAGATAAAAAAAATAATTGCACTGTTCAAATATATTCGTTGGATAACACTAGAAAATACAAATAATATTCATTTTCCTCACTTGTGCAAGTTCCTCATTCTTCCACTATTATTACAGATCTAACTCTTGCGTTAAGATTTTTCGGAGTAATATATATGATTTATCTACCTTACAAATGAGCATGTATTTTGAATAAGATCGCACATCCAACTTGGTTGATTGTATATTTTAGGGTTTTTTTGGGGCAAGAGCTACTCTGCTACAATAAGACTATACTATACCAGAATATCGTGAAAACATTATTCTTGTTATTCGCTTATAAAAGTGACAGTAAATTCCCGTAGAGGCATTCAATAATACATTTTGAAAAATGTTATCTCTATTTTCACAGCTATTAGAAATCAGTATTTTAAAAAATGAATGCTGGGCATCAAAATAATTTTTAGTGTTCTTGTGCAAGATACATTATACTTTTATTTACCTAGTAGAAGATTTCATGCAATAAAATATAAATTCGATATCTTTAATGTAGCTTTATTGACATTGGATAAAAAGCTATTGTGTCCATGTTTAACGGCCATTCTGTAATGCTTAATATGAGCAAGACAAAGGGACATTCACCTTTTCAATACTTCAATGGCAACAAAGTAGTAAGACTTTTAACACTTTTTTTAAATCACAAATTTCTCGATATATTATGTTTTTTGTGTGGTAAAAGAGGAGAGTTATCTTTAAAAAATATTCACAAAAAGTTAATTGCTCCCTCTTCACTGTTAACTAAAAAAATGTTTGGACCTTAAGCTTAACTCTTGCATTCAATTCAGTTTTCGTTGTGTTAAAACAAGGCTTAACTGCATCCCCTTCAGCCATGGTTGAAAAGAACAGCAAGATAAACAATAGAAGAAGAAAATATTATTGAATATATTCAAGTAAATTGTTATAGAATTTATTTAGGTTATTGAACTTGTTTGTTTAAATGTTTCATTTTGCTGCTAATGAGTTGAACATTATAATTTTTATTGCTTATTTTTTAATTTGTATAATAATTTTCTATAGAATAGCTATCTCTAAATATATAAAAGGCAAAGCCATCACTCAGTCATCACTTAATTCTCCCACTTCCCATTTTGTCACAACTCTGAAAATTGGTACAAATATCAACAAGGATAGAAATGGAAAAGGCTATTCCGATCTTGGATAACCAACTTTAAGGAGTCGAAAAGGAGTCAAACATTCCAAAAGAGAGATATTCAAATATTCCACTGCCTATCTAGTTAACTCTGATATTTAGTACAAAAATCAACAAAGGAAAGCATAGGAAAACTAAACTATTCCAATGTCAATTAGTTAATTTTAAGGGGTTTAAAAAGAGCCAAACGTTCAAAACAAAGGATTTTCAACTTTTAATACATTCACAGCTGTGATATTTGGTACAAATGTTAACAAGAGCAGGCCTAAAAACAGTAAATTCTTCCGATATCGATTAACCAATTTTAAGAGGTCAAAAAAATAGGGTCAAACGTTCAAACCATACGAGGAATATCCCAATGTCTCACTTCCAACACAATCCCAACTCTGAAATTTGGAATCGAGAGCAAACGTGTAGGTAAAGTAATCTATTTCAATCTTGATTAATTTTTTATTGGGTCAAAAAGGGATCAAACGTTCCAAACGAGGAATATTCTCAAGTTCCACTTCCATGTAGTAGCAACTCTAATATTTGGTACAAATGTCAACAAAAAAAAACAAAGAAAAAGACAACTATTTTGATGTCGATTAAGCAACTTTAAGGACTCAAAACGTTCCAATACAGGAATCTTCCAATGTAATAACAACTCTGAAATTTTGTACAAATATCAGTAAGGGTAAACATAGAAAAAGTCAACTATTCGTTGTTGATCAACCAATTTTAAAGGGTCGAAAAGTTTCAAACGAAGAATATTCCAATGTCCTATACTACTTCCAATATATAGTTACAACTTTGAATGCGCACCAAGGCACATAGATAAGTAATATAAAGCACTAAGGCACATATATAAAGTAAGCTATTCAAATTTTGATTCATTCATTGAAAGGGTCGAAAACGTATCGAAACGTTAAATAGGATTTATAGCTCAATACCCCACTCCTAATAAAGATAACTAAAGATAACAATAAGGTAAACTATTCCAATCTCAATTAACTGTTTAGAGGGGAGAAAGGGAAGTAAACTTTCCCAAACGAGGGATATTCAAATGTTCCACTTCCTCTGTAATCACATCTCTGAAAATTGAAATCAAGATAAAACACAAATAAATAAGCTATTTTGATCTCGATCAACTATTTTTTTAAAGGATTGAAAAGGATTCAAAACGTTCCATACGAGGAATATCCCAATGCTCCACTTCCATTATAGTTCAATTATAAAATTTGGAACAAATGTCAACAAGGCAAGCATAGATAAAGTAAGGTATTCCGATTTTGATAAATCAATTTTCAGAGGTGGAAACAGGATCAAACGCCGAATCGTAAAATCCTTGAAGGTCTTTTGATTGCTAAAGCGCACATGATAAAATTTCGTAGTGAAGCACAAATATTCAGCTAGTTTAATTTATAAAATTGTGTTATAAAAATCTGAAATGCACTTGCTCAATAGTAAACAGGGTTCCCACTCAAATCACAGAATGAAAATCAATGACTTTTTAATGATTTTTAAGGACCTAAATAATGTTTTTAAGGACCTTTGAAAATTTGTTTTCAGGCCTCATGTCTATATATAAATTTTTAATAAAGTATATTCTACCAAAAAGTTACAAGTTGACGCATGCGTAATACAAATATGTCTGAGAATTTCGATAGATTGTGGATAAGTGGCGGTCACGAAGATATAGAAAGTCTGATTTATATTTCTATAAATTTTGCAGTGGGGCACACAACATTTGTAACAATTAAGGACATTTAAGGACCTCTAAAGCATTTTCAAGTACTTTTAAGGCCTTGAAAACAAGTTCAAAAATATTAAGCACTTTAATGAATTTTAATGACAGTGGGAGCCATGAGTAAATATTTTTTTTTTTTTAATCAATAATTTTGGGTTTTTTTTACAACAAATAAATTAAAGAGGATTTATAAGTAAAAGAAAATTGTGAACTATTGCTATGCATAATGAATAATAGATTGAAACAAAATGATTTCTCAACAGTTAAGGAATAATTTCTTATTATAAGGAATAATATTTTACACGACATGTTCTCTTTATAAAATGTAATATGACAAACAAAGAAAGTTTTCAACTATAACTTTATTAGACATTAACAACACTGTCCAAATGGTAAAAATGACTATATAGAATTGTTGACTAATATAAAATTGCTGGGAAATGTATGATTTATAACAGAATAAAAAAAATAATAACATCTTATCAAATAAACAAGAGTAAAAAAGTACTTTTAGAAGTATGATTTTTTTAATCATGTGAATACAGAAAAACCATAAATAAAATATGTACAATATGTCCATATTTATAAATGACTAGAAATAACAATAAAGTATAAAAGGCAGTAAAATACTTTTGAAAAAAAAAAATACTTTTGATGTACAAAAATAACAATAAGAATACAAATAATTTTATATTTAAAAAAAAAAAAAAAATGCATGTTATTGATTCTTCTTATTGTTTTATATTCAAAAATATCAAAAGGGTATTTAAAAGAGCATGTGAGTAGAAGAGATGGTACTTTGTTTCTACAAAATATTTTGATGATGACTTGCTTTGTTACAATCTTCTAGCCCAGTGCATTTCGAAACAACTTTTTACAAAACCTTGAAATCCCAGTAAGGTGAGTAGGTTAGTAGGTGAGTAGGTAAAGTAAGGTGAGTAGGTACGAAAAAGACCACTTAATGAAATAACATAAATTGTTTTCATTTGATGTCTATCTATTATAAATGAAAATTAAAATAGTAAAAGACAAAACAAGATGGAGTCAGTGCATATACATTGGTGTAAGTATTTCAAATATAAAATAAAATATATTACAACATTGTGCTCCTGTAACTTTTTGAATTAAAATTCATGCAAGATGATACTACTAAAAAGAAAGTATGGCAAGTTTCAACCCACTTTCCATTTCATGGTTGTTATGAATTTCGTTTTTAAGAATCTCCTATATATGAACTTCAATCAGGCAAAACTGCAGCATCGTGCTCCTGTAACTTTTTGAACTAACTTCTACTATGTAGGTCATTTTTTAAATCCTTTATGTGAAAATACTTCTCATTTTAATATAAAAGTATCAAATTTTGAAATTATTTGTTTATAAAGATTAAAATATATAATTCCTACTTACTGTGAAGCTTTTAAATAAAGTTAAATTAACTTAAAACATTTTTAACATATTTTTAAGCATACTCAACATAAGAAATAAGCTGTTTCAATTTAACCATGTGATGATGATATTGCACAAGCAACATACTATAAATATTTAAAGACATTTAAATATACTTGAAGAACCAATTTATAGATCTAGAATAACTGATGAATACATGTGGCTAAACAATTAAAATTTATAAATAATTACAATAAATAGTAATTTATATGATGTTATAGCCATGAATAGACATTAAAAAATATGTATATAATTGATTCAAAAGCATTCTTCAAATACATTCTAAAATACAGCACATCTAATCAACTATGAAAATAAATCTAACCAACTATAGAAATAAGGTTTAAGTATTTCACACATATAATTTGGCTTTTTCAGTTTGTTTAATATTTTCCAGTATTCAAATACATTTTATTTTTTTTAAGTTGAAAACAAAACATAAAGAATTCTTTAGAGAACAATACAAAAACATGTTTCAAAATGTCAATTATTACTAACAAGTAAAATATTAAAGTTCATATATTATAACTAGATAACTAAAAATAGGTTGCTTCGAGAAAAAGATTACAAAATTTAATTTTGCATTCTAACAGTGTTATCGAATTTTGATGTCGTTATATATTTATCACCTATGGACGACATAACACTTGCCTTGTTGTATCCTGTTAGGCACATAGCCTAAAGGCACTTTTTTATGTAATTACTCATTCACAGATTTTATAGTTTTCTACTTTTAATACAGGATAATTTATCCAAGTTTAACAAATCATCTATATAAGGATCATATTTATAAACAATAAATTACAAGGGATGTATTGCAACTTTAATGAATACAAAAATTTAAGTAGTTTATGCAAATGAGCTAATTTAATTTTTAAGTAATGTTTTAATATTCCCAGAGAAAAAATAATTACATTAGAGAATATTGAAATGAAAAATAAGGCTGTATAACAACAGTTCAGAAATGAAATAATTTACTTTATAAAATGGAAGGCAAATCTGATTAACTACTACTAATATTTTTATTTAAACAACCCATAATATTTATTTATTTTTTTTAAATCCTTTCCCAAACAAATCATCCGGTTTTTTACATTTCTATAAAAGCTTAGCAAATGAGACCAAAGGGCATCTTATTGTGGGTTTTTTGTGCAAAAGGTAAAGTTAAAATTAGAAGAAATTTCAGAAATAAAACATTTTAACAGAAAATATTTTTTAATACAATTTAAATTTTCATGTTATATTTAATTCAGGGAAACGCTATTTTTAAACTGTAGTATAATTTTAAAGTGGAGCACAATTTAAATATTCAAAAATAAAACTTCATAGTAGTAATAACTGGAAAAGAGCAATTTCTATACTCTAAAAAAACTATTTTCTCACATTAAACATTTCATTGTACATTCAGTAGAGGTTTGAGATATAATAAGCCAAAAAAAAAAAAAAAAAAAAAAAAAAAAAAAAACACATACTATATGCATATTTATTAAATGTAAACTGTGAAGTCACTACAACATGACCAAATTGCATAAAAAATCACTTAAAAAAATTCTTTCAACTATGGTTTCACATTGAATATATTACAAATATAGAAATACTTCTAAATACATATAACTTTATGCGAGAATATAATTAATGAAGTTACAAAACTAACTTCGCTAACTACTTTGAATGTTTTGGGAATATGCAAGATATCAAGCAAAGCGTTTAAAATTCTCAATGTCTGATGTTGACTTCCCAAATCTAATGAGCCTTCATAAAACATTTTAAAATGTTGTAGACATAAAATTGGTCCCTTGAATGTAAAAACATTTACATAAACATGTGAATTTATAATTCATTACTTTGAATTATTAAGGCAATGCCCACAAAAGAGCTAAAATTATCATATCAAGATCCAAAGATTCTAAAACTTTCTAATGAAAATGATTGTGTTTTCTGTTCTCGACACCTAATGTCTAGAGGCATCTGTTTTAACCAATGGTTCTGTCGATACCTTGGCTTCTACTTCAGCATCAGTAGATTGTTTAGGATTTTCACTTAAATTAGTTTCAACTTCATATTCATTTTCCTCCTTAGGAACCCCATCTCTTGTGAGGAGGTAAGGTCCGAATACGGTACAGAGTATTGCACTTAAAGGTGCTGTCAGCAGAATGGACAGAACACACATATTTAATACCTGAAAAATAGGACGAAAGGTTTCAGTGTTGATTCATTGTAAATAATGAGGTTTTTTTTTTTTTTTTTAATACTTGGTTAAATTCAGAGAGCTTAGATTGTTATACAAATAAAATGCTATTATAAGTAAGTAAGCAAGGTTTGACAGTTTTCAACAACTTTACATACTAGAATACAATATGAATTTAATGTTACAAAAGAAATCAATTGTAACTGAAATGTATTAATTTTTTCAGAATGCATTACAATGTAAAACATTTACCTAGGTAGAATAGTAATAACCTTTCTTTAATAAAAAAAAAAAACATAGTTCGGCAATAGAAGTTTATTTATGAGTAAAAAGTTCAGTTAGTAAGTTAACTAAGAATATCCAAATTTCTAATTTACAGTTATTAAAATATTTTTTAAAAATTTGGGAATTTTATGTCTTAAAAACATAGAAGAATATTTTACTAAATGTATATTTTTTAACTTTAGAAAAATGAGGAAATCAATACACGAAGCAATAGCCATAATATTATTAAATAGTACTATTTTTAATTACTATTGTTCCATATCTTTGTAACTCTGGATTGAGATTATTTATTCTTGCATAATCTAAAGCTTGTGATCCTATGGCTGCCTGAAAAAATTAACACATATTAATAACTTTTAGCTAAAAACAATTAGAGATTTAAATAAGTAGAAAATAGTTTTTAAAAAAGCAAAAATACATATCATGGTTACAATAGATTAGGCATCTTTGTGATAAATACATCATAACAGTTCTCAAAAAGTCAGCTATTATAGAAACAATTTAGATTTAAAAGTACAGAATATTCTAAAATATATAAAAAGGGTTCAGAGAAAAAAAATTCTAGTCCACTTTTTCATGAAACTGAACTTTCACCTCGTCGCCTATCATATTAATTAATAATATGCCATCATTTTGTTTCCAAAACACTAACCATATAAAATTAGCCACCAAAAAGGCATTAATGCACCTCTTTCTATGAGATAATTGGATTTGCATTTTTTCTTAATTTGCTTCCCATAGACTAAAGTGTTGTTTTCACTGACCAAAAAGGATAATTAAATACAAAAAAAATTATATCTTTAAAAAAATCAATGAAACATGTTAAAATAATAAGGTTAATCAAATTTTGCTGCATAGTGCTTTCTGCTTGAGTAGAAAGTATTAGCAATCAAAGTAAGAATATCATTCATAACAGATATAAAATAAAAGAAAAACTGTACTAGCTGTGTTTTCTGTTTTTAGGATTAAATAGTTATTCTGTTTTTAGATTAAAAGTAAATGGACAAGGACTAGATGTGTGATCATAAGACTGTACAAGCTGTGATATTCAACAAAGTTGATAATTTTTTCACCTTTAGTGTGATGATTGATTGCCCATAATCGGATGGTAAATAAAACATATAATTAAATTGGGACTCTCCGTTACCCCGGTACCAAGCCTAAATGTTTACATGTTTAAATGATGAGTAAATGTATCACCAAGTCTAAATGTTTAAGGTTTGTTATAGTATTGCTATAACAACCCTATAATGATTTGTTATAGGAATTATAAATGATTTGTAGATTGTTAGTATGGATGAATTATTGCTGCAATTTGGCAGTATTTATCTGGTACCAAGCTAACAGAAAAATAGTGCCATTAAATTTAATGTGCATTTTTTCCTGTTATACCAAAGGAACACATTTTGTTTGCTATAAGAGTTACATCCAAAGAGTCTTTGAATTTTACAATCTACTGAATGAAGTATATTTACAAAAATAAAATATATTTACCGATAAAAAAAATTAGTACATAAATCCCAAGTAAGAACTCACTACGCAAGTTATTAATCTTATTGTTGAAATGAAATATTTGTAATAATGTATGAAACTACAACTGCTACAAACCACTAAAACCACATAAATAAAATGTATCATATTTACTTGCACAACTGCTTTGGGAAGCCAAGCAAAAACCATGTACAGTTTTTCTTTTGAATTAAGACCTACTCCATAACAAACTAAAACAGTGGCAACAGATCTGCAAGCAAGCCCAGACATTATAGCCAACACTCCATTACCTAGAAAAACCAAATTAGTCAGCCGAAATCTAAAAACAGTACGATTCATAAAAGCAAAAACACCTTTTTATTGAATTAATGAGGTATATAAAATATTTTGGACTAAAATGTGTGTTTCAATTATAAACCATCATAGATAATTAACTGCAGGATAATACAAAATTGCCTATTATTAGTAATTTGTAGAATTGGCTGTAATATAAAAGAAAGAAGAGATTGTTCACAACTCGTCTTTTGAATTGTGTACAGGAACCAAGTTTGCTTGATTCATTTATTAATTTTGAATTTATATTATTAAAATTAATGTTCCCTGGCATAATTTTGCTATAGGTATACAATAATTATTAGTTAAAAAAATATCAAGGAAGTATGTAAGCTCTAAGTACATTTAAAATATAAGGGAAAATCTTTAGAAATCACAAGAATTGACATAATTTAAACAACCAGCCCAGATAATTAACTATCCAATAATGCAAAATCGCCTACTATGAATTTGTAGAATTGGCTATAATATGAAAGAAAGAAGTGATTGTTCATAACTCTCTTATTGAGGTTTTTTTAAATATGTTTGCTTAGTTAATTTATATTAAGTTGTAATTTACATTATATAAATTAATGTTCCCTGGCTTAATTTCATTATCAGGTATGGAATAATTATTAGTTTAAAAAACTATCAAGGAAGTATTTAAACTCTTAGTATATTTAAAATATGAATGAGCATTAACATTAAGTTTTGAGTTACCAGCATTTTCCCGTAAAGTTGCTAATGTTACTTCAGTCCCAATCAAAGCAAATAAAAATGGTTGAATAAATGACCAAAGCTTAGAAGTTACAACTTGAATGTTTTCCTAAAAGATAAAACACATTGAGCAAATCAAAATTAAATATCAAAAACTTAAATCACACCTTTGAACATAAAAGCATTAATGTTTACAGGATTCCTACTGAAATCCCAGAATGAAAATCAATGACTTTTAAGGACCTAAATAATATTTTTTAATGACCTTTGAAAACTGGTTTTCAGGCATCATGTCTTTATATAAATTTTTAATACAGGAAATTCAATCCAAAAAGTTACAGGAATTTTAAAAAATATGAATGTAAAAATATTGAAATAATACTTTTATTGAAATGTGCTAAATATAATATGTAAAGGGTGACCACAAAATTCAGGAATAAAAGTTTTCTGATAATTCCCTGACAGATATCTAAAAAATTCCCTGATTTTACTGCAAACTTTTTTTCAAATTTCCCTAATATCTCCAGAAGTATAGACACCCTGTTTAAATAAGACATTTATGCTAAAGAGATAATATGCCATTATTTAAAAAATAGTTTTGGTGTAATTCAAAGTTTAAATTATTCGAAACATTAAAATTCTAATGATTACCACCACAATTCTCTGAGCAAAAAGTGCCAAAATACAGATGAAGGGGAAAACGCACCTTAAATAATACAAAATTTCCCTGATTTTTGTGAAATTCTAAAAAATTCATTGACATTTCTCTAATTTTTCCAGAATCAGAAAAATCGCTGACATTTCCCTGATTTTCAGGTTCTGTGGCCACTCTGATGTATATGGAAGGACTAGATCTCGCCAACCAAATATAAGTACAAAATAGGAAGTACTATGATATAGAACAGCAAGAAAATTTCTTAAATGGTTAATTAATATGTTTTGGTTTTTATTAAATACTGTAGTTAATAATTCATTTATTATTTACATAACCTTGATTCTCCCTTTTTTTTTTAAATCCTGTAACACTTCTCGATTTTAAACTTAATTAATGCATTATGCAAAGAAAGTAGAAAACTCTCCCCAATTGCATCAAAAGCCTATCTAATCAACAACACAAAAGAATTAAAATTGGCAGTAGAAAAAAACATAACATCCAAATGCTGCAGTTTTTTAAGCAAAGATTTATTCAATTCGAGCAATTTTGAAGCATTCCAGATATATCTTTGCATAGATTATTTTGGCCCATTCCACAATGAACATTAAACAAATATTAAAAACTACAAACATGGAAGTAATATTAAACTGATTGAGTTTATGATCATATTATAAGCACTTGTTCTAGAAAAAAAAATTACAATTTCTCATTAGAATTTTTATAAATTTTGCAGTCAGGTACACATTATCCACAAAAATTAAAGAATTTTAAAGGCCTCTTAGCATTTTCAAGTACTTTTAAGAACCTCTAAATAATTCTCTAAGCAATCCTCTAAAGCAATAATTTTCAAGCACTTTTAAGACCTGGAAAACAAGTTCAAAAATATTAAGCACCTTTAATGACTTTCAATGACTGTGGGAACCCTGTGTGAGATTTTTTTAAAAAAAAGAACTTGCTTTAAATGCAAATACAGTAATTTAAAATTCATAGATTATAATAACCAGACAATATTAGAACATTGATCACACCATATAGTAACACTAGCTTTCATCAAAGATAGAGATATAGAAATAACCTGAATAACTTTTACTCAAAAATTACAAAAGACAAATGTTAACAAAATCAAAACACAAATACCAAACAGTTGAAAACTAAATATATTTACAAATGATAACAATAGCAAAAACATACAAAACGATCTTGAAAGAATATTAATCAAAGGCCTTTTCAGGGCAATTGACAGTCACCGACAAAATTTAAAAATTGTATTTTCATTCAAATTAATGTCTTATGAATTATTTATTTCTCAATGAATTTACAAACTTTTTCACTTGAAGTGCTGTTAGATATTTATAAATATAGTAATTGTGCAAAAATTATAAAATAAATAGTTTGAGTTTACAAGCATTTTTTTAAATTATCTCAAAACAGTGATTTTTAACACCTTGGTACACACAAAATAGCTTATAAATATTTTTTAAGGAATTACTAATGTTAAGTTAACATTTCGATTGACGATGATAACCTATTTTTTAGATAATATTGCTTTTAATGTTTATGAAAAAAAATTGTATGTTTTATATGAACTAGAAGAAGAAAAATTTATAAAATTCACATTAAAAAAAATATATACATATTTAAAATAAAAATTTTAGGTCATCAATATAAAACTCACTTTTATAATATTTATTCTACTCAAAAATTAGATTACAATATTGAATAGATTTTTTTAAAAATATACCTGTGTTGAAAATAACTGTTTTGAGTTAATTTCAAAAAATTCTTACAAACTAAAAATATTAATTTTTTTATTATTATTATTATTGCTTTATTGCTATATTTGTAAATATCAAACTACAAATTCTGTAAAAAAAAGTTTGTAAATACGTTGAGAAATAAATAATTTATAGAAAATTGAAGTTCAATGAAAATTCGGCTTTTAGCTTGTGTCTGTGAATGTCAAATCCATTTAATATATCATGTACTGAACCTGCAGAAACTATAATTTAAACTAATTGCAATTTACCCAAGTTTTTAAAAAGATTTTTTCATATCAAACTAGTGAATGTCTAATATTGGAAAATATTAAGTATACCTCACCAAAATCCAACTAAAAAAATTAATAACTCATGAATAGTAGATTAGGCTAAAATTAAAAAATATTGCACAAAACTGACCTCTTTTTGTAATGTTAAAAAAAAAAATTAATACTTAGGTTTTGTTTAAATACATACAAAGTCTGGTAATATATTTTTTAAATACTGGGAAAAAATAAAAATACAGCATGACTCAAGAGGATGCTAAAAATGTTACGAATATACAATTATCATTCAAACAAAATGTTAAAAAAAAAAAAAAATTAAGTCTGACAATATACTTACAAATCTAGCTTCATCTTTTCTAAATTTTATTGAGGCAACGAATGCTAATGTAATACAACCAAGTGGGCCAGCACCAGGTAAGCCAAGTCTTATACTTGCAAAAAGAGCAGTCATGGCTCCAAATGAAAGAAGCAGTACATTATAAAAAACCAAGGTATTCTGTAAATTGAAATAATATATATTATGAAACAATTCCATTATATTTATAATGCACGTCAAATACAGGGTGGCCAGGAAATAACTTTCCCTGTTTGGTGGCATCTGCAGCTAAAACTAATGAATGAAATGAAACCATATTTTATGCACAGACTATTGAAGGCATGGGGAGATGAATTCCAAAAAAAAAAAATTAGTTACAAAAGTTGCCGCTAGGTGAGATTTTGGCGCTACTTGTACGTACGTTTGAGGAAATTTACATATCGAGATCGCAATTATGCAAAATTCTAATGCGTACATGACAGCAGCGCAACGCATTCCCTTTAAAAAGAAAAGAGCGAACGTCCAAACAGCGATTCTTTCCTTGACTGTTAGTGATATGCGACCTACCTTACCTCAACGTGCTTTGTTAGTGAAACTGTACTACACTAGACAGTGTAATGCTGTGGTGGCTCTGCGGGAATTTCGAAGACTTCATAACCTGCGTAAAGGTCCAATGTCTGTTGCAGCAGTAAGAGCGATGATTAAAAAATTCGAGGAAACTGGATCGCTTGGACTTAAGAGCTGGCAGAGGACGAAAAGCAGTACCAGAAGATGCAGTAACAGATGTTGCTACAGCGGTGTTCGGCGACACAGGAACCAGCAGTGGTCAAAGCGCTCGTGCAATTGCTCGTCAAACCGATATGTCTTATTCTACTGTATGGAAAATCTTGCGTAAAATGCTACATTTCTATCCGTATAAGATCAGTCGTGTGCAAGAATTAAAAATAACAGATTACGATAAGCGCTTAACTTTTGCGTTAACGTTTCTTGCCCGAATTGAGATTGACAATGATTGGCCTTGGAAAATATTGTGGGGAGATGAGGCTCATTTTCATCTGAATGGATCTGTTAATACTCAGAACTGCCGTATTTGGGCATGTGAGCGACCCACAGTGATGCTAGAAATGCCATTACATTCCCCAAAGGTAACCGTGTGGTGCGGTTTCACGGCTAATTTTATAATAGGACCATACTTTTTTGAGAACATGACTCAGGCAGGACCTATTACCTGCACCATCAATGGCGAAAAATATGGGAAAATGCTACAAACTTCCGTTATTCCGCAATTGCAGCAAAGACAATGCTTAAACTCAATCATTCTTATGCAAGATGGAGCTCGGCCACATATTCATCGTTCAGTGCAGCGCCTTTTAGGCCAGATTTTGGTAATGACAGTCATTAGTCAATATTTTCAGACGGAATGGCCGCCCCGTTCCCCGGACATCACCCCATGTGACTTTTGGCTATGGGGGTACCTTAAATCCGTTGTGTGTGCTGGTGGCATTCCAAACTTGCATGTCTTGAAGCAGAGCATAAGACGGGCCGTTGCGAACATCCAAACAGACAGTTTGCACGCAGCTGTAGAGAATGTTATTCACCGGATGCAATACATTGTACACCGGGAAGGTCAGCATATTGAAAATGTTACGCGGCGTCCAGGGGACCCAAATGTTAATAACTAAAATCTTATTTTATGTGTTCCAATAATTTATTCATAACTGTATAGTATTGACATTCTGAAAAATCAAATTTCCATGCTTTCATTCACGTGTTTCGGTTCCGATAGCGCCACATTTCCCCCTATCAGCAATTTTTAGAACTAAATTTTTTTTTTTTTTGGTGGAATTCATCTCCCCATGCCTTCATTAGCCTGCATATAAAATATGGTTTCATTTCGTTCATTAGTTTTAGCTGCAGATGCTGCCAAACAGGGAAAGTTATTTCCTGGCCACCCTGTATATCTTAAAGCATTCTTTATAAACCCAAATATGAAAATAGACTTATGTCCAGATATTTGCTAAGGAATAAAACGCTGATCAAATTAGTTTTTAAAAACTAGTTAAATTTTTAATTATTCAATAAAAAATCACTCGGAGGGAAAGTATATTAAAGACATTAAGGTCTGACTATTTCAATATTTTAATTAATGTATAGACTTTAGAATATGTACTTTTTATTCTAATAAATACAAATAATCTATAGAGAATAAAATAGATAGTTAAAACAAAATAAAACCTTTTTCAATTTTTCACTAGGAAAATTCCAGAAAATAACCCCAAAGACTGCTCCAAAGGCAAATCCAACTAAAGGCTCTAACGGGGCTTTAACAATAGTCCACGTCAGATTGTCTAAAACATAAATATATGCCTAAGACATAATAAAAAGCACAGAACAAATAAAAATTTATTTGATTATATTGAGATGAAAATTATATGATCAAGTAGTTATAAAATACTAGCTTTGTGACCGGCTTTACTTATGACCATATAGTGCACATAAAATTCTATAATATAAATTGCAAGATACATTGCATGTTATTTCCTATTTCTGTACAAATTCTGTGCAATAAAAATATAAGGTTGATATTGAACACAAACATTTATTAGAAAAATGTAAAATTAAATATTAAAAATTTTTAGCATTAAATCAAATGAAATATATACTATGTTACATTAAAAAATATTTTTTAAATGAAAATCCAAAGTACAGCATTTACATGTATCATGTGCTGTCAACAGATATAATACTTATCGTCAAATTCAAAATCGTTTTGAAAAATTTACATTAAATATTTTGTACACCTTGAAATACATATGAAAAAAATTAACAAAACTTAAATATTTTACTTTGATCAAGGCAACTAGTTCTGTGCAAAGAAAACAATTTGAATTTAAGAGACAATTTCTGGCTGCCCCTATGTTTGATTGGACTGAGAAAAATAGTTTAAATAGAAGAGAAAAACAAAAAATTCTTTTCTATTGAAAATCTGACTCAATAAATATAATGCTACACTGACATTTTTTCAAACAAATCTTCTAACTCGATTTAATGAGAATTGAGTGGTAAGACATGTTCAAACTTCTAGATTGTAATATTTGAATTTTAGAATTTAATTTATACAAAAATATGACATTATGAAACAATTCTTTGAAAATATGCATACCACACATTCAGAACCAATGTTGTAATTACTTATATATTCTTATTATTTATTTGCAGAAATATTTACAAACCAAGTGAAAAATTAACTGAATTTGATAAGGATAACTTTTCATAGTTAAATATATAAATTCATGTTTTATTCAATACAAACATAGTAAAAGTAGCTGTTTGGATGTGGGATAAAATTGGGAAATTAGATACTGATTTCTGGGTTTACATTTTCCCTATACCTTTTAAAAGTGAGTAAGTGAGTGTAGACATTAAAAAATATAAAATGTAAATACCATCTGAGAAGGCAATACTAAAGCAAATTGTAAACCCAGCAATCGCCAAAATGTCGTCTAAGGAACAGGCAGCTATAAGCAATGTAGGAATTCCTTTAGACACACCATAACCTCGACTTTCCAAGTGCAATATTATTGGTAAGACAACTTCTGGCGCAATTGCTGACATTATAAATCTGAAATAAAGTAATTAAAAGTTAAATTTATCCAGTGAATATACTTGAATGTTACACTTCTACAATTGACTATTACATAAATTTCTAATGAAAGATATAATAAAAACATTTTGCTATGAAAAAAAAATTACAAAATAAAAATTACAAGGCAGCATTTATAATTAAGCAGATTAAAACTTAAATTAAGATAATAATTATTTATAATTAAGCTTATTAGTGTTTATAATTAAGCTGAAATAGCAAACACACAGACTATGAAATTTTATTGCCAAGCTTACACCCTAATGACTTGGCCCAAAATCTTTAAATGGCTAAATCATGACATATTTTTGACTGAGTTTCTATATTTAGCTGATGCTATGTTAGTAAACAAAGAACTTGGAATTACTAATCTTAAGGAAAAAACAGTATTTCAATTGGAAAATCTTTTTTATTTGGTATGAATTAGCCTTGGCACTGGATTTCTGTTTTGGATTTATTTTTAACAAATAAGCATAAAATTAAGAAAGTGTTATCTTACCCTAACATCAGCGCAAACACCCATGGTAATCCTAATAAATAGTGGGCAAAAACTCCCATTGTCAATGCTTCAACAAGAAGTGGAACAATAGTCAATCTGAGAACAGCCATTTTTGATTTCTTTAGATGTTGGCCATCAATCCCTAATCCAGCTCTCATGAGAATGATGGCAAGAGCCACTTCCCTTTAAAAATCACATTTTAATTTCATACAATAACCTTATGTTGAAATGTGCAATGCAATGTTCTCTCATTTGAGGTACAAATTACATTAGAAATATCAAACAAAGAAACTAATAGTACAAACTATTAATTAAAAGCTATATTAGCAAATATATTATCATTCATCAAGAGGTTGAACAAGTATTTAGATTGTTATTTTTAAATTTTGAATTTCATAAATTGGGTACCAAAAATCAGCAAAAGTGGCATGATACAAAAGTTTCAAAAGTTGGCTCTAAAAAATTTTCAAAACTTGTACCTTAACAACTCTACAATGTGTGATTGGTCATTCAAACAAAGATATTCAAAAAAAATTATCGAACAAAAAAAAATAAGAGTAGAATGTGAACAAATAAATTATTTCGCAACAACAAGATTTTGGAACGAAACAGTTTGTAAAAAGGTAATATTTACTTATGTTCTATGCTAGGAATAATTATAGCTACCAGTAACATTATAGTAAAAATAAATTATAATATATGTATAGAAATAAAATAACATGTTAATCATCTACTACAGGATATAAAAAGTTTTATTTTCCAAGAAAAAGAAAGAAATGTAAAGAAGCTTTAATAAAGTAGTGCTATTATGACAGCCTTTAGAACTGAAAGTAGTTTTTTCATAAAATGAATTACTTAAAAAATATTTTAAATTAAAAAATTTCCAAAACTCGTTCCTTTAACAGTCCACTACTAGTCTTCAAATTTGTATGTGTTTATCTGTATCTCCATTAATTAAAGTATTTTTTCTAATAGTATGACATCATAATGTTAATGAAGAAGAAATATAAGATAATTAACATAAAAATTCACATATTTTAAACAAATGTCTAATTTATAAGTTAACTTAAATTATAAAAATCTACTGTTATTTATGTACTTGAATAAGTATAAAAAAAGATATATTTAAATTTGTGTTTGAATATTCATAGACCAAAAAAAAAAATTCTTATACAAGAAGAAAATGCAATGACACTCTGCAAGCATTATTTTGAAAGTAATTTCAAATTAAAAATAGGGTTTAATGAAGATTTCATTCATTTTGGTAACATAGACCAAAATCGCATTTCATTTGAAACTGATGAAAGCAAATTCAAGAGCTTTCAGTAAAATTATTTTAATAAGTTAAAAGCAAATATATAAAATTATAAAGTATTGTAACTCAAAGCCACATAGCTAGAAATGTTTTTTTTTTTTTTTTTTTTTTTTTGCAATCTTACCTTACAACTATAATGGTGTTTTTCTGGATATGATTATAGTAAGGAATGGCATCTACATTTCGGTAAATGAAACCTGCCATCATCATGCCTATAAAATAAAAAATAATATAAGTTTCTCGTTCAAAGTAAAGGAGGTTTTATTTTAAAATCAATCTTTTTATATAAATACTAAATGTTAATTATATAAATGCTAACTGTTAATAATATATTATAAATATTTAAAAAGTAAACAAAATTTCATCATGCAATAGTTTGATTACAAACATATTTAATATCAAGTTCAAAAAGTCCTTCAATCTTGTGAAATTATCATATGCAAGACTTAAATTCGTAATCTGTTTTACTAGTCAGGGCTCAATATTTCAATTTATGGCACTTCAACGAATATTAAGAGCAAAAGTTAATGTTACTCTCTTTATTTCTTTAATATCAGTCATTCCATCTACACGTGATTTTGAAAAATAAACACGAAGATAGTTCCAAATAAAATTTTCGAAAATGTAAAGGGAAATGAAATGTCATTAAAAAGTGACAGATGCAGCCTTTCTTTTCCGTTATTTCATAAAATTAATTTAACAGATGCTAAAAATTCCTAACTATTCAAAAACTTACAAACACTAATAAACAGCTCCTATTTAAAGACATCACTAAATGTAGTTCACATGTTGTAATTTTATTACAAAACTAGTAAAAGGCCTGCAATACAATTAAATGGTGTAATACACTGAGAAATCAAAACTAATTTGCATTGTTACGTAGAAAATTAAATAGAAACCATATAATAAAAGTTAAAAATATGCATAAATAGACTATCTAATAAACTTTTGCAGTAACTGAGAAGGTTTTAATTTTTAATTGCAATAAACATAGTTTTTATTCTTTTCAAAAATTTTGGCAGGGTAGATTTTTGTAATTGGCCCAGCATGAAAATAAGAAAATTCATAGCTGCCCATGTTAACAGGATAAAGCATACCTAATAAGTTACATTAAAGAACTAAGTAAAGTATATATATAACAAATATGAAACACTGTTTATCAATTAAAATTGACAATAATACTTCATTGACAATAATACTTTATTCAACCGATCAACTTGAAGTAAGCAGTTTTTTTTAAAAGAAATCCTTTAGTGATAAAAGTCCACAGATATAGGTAAGGGTTGTTGTAAAAAGACTCCAGCATTTTTTGTGCAAAAAGAATATTGATTCTCAAAGTTGTATTGTTATTTCCAATAAAAATAGAGAACAATTATTTATAGCCAACTCAAAATGTATATTAACATCCCTAAGTACTAGTATACCTATTGTACCTAAATATCTTATGTATCGTAACAATTTTCCAAATAGATGCATAAATGTTGCAGACAAAAACCAATGAGTTACTAAATTATATCAATATTTTCTCCTCTGCAAACTGAATAAAACGCTTTTCAACACAAATTTTCCCTTTAAAGTAAGGAAACATATTAAAAGACAGGTTTTCTTAAGAACCCAATGATGAAAGGGGAAAAAATGTCAAATCCAGTAAATTCACAAAAAATAGCCAAAATCCCTTTTATGTTTAGATGACTCTTATATTAATATACTTACCAAGGAGAGGTGGCAGCTTTACTAGTCCAATTACCTTCCCACCAACAGCTGCAAATAGGCCTAAGAGTAACAGAGAAAACACTTCAGAGCCAGGCATTGCATCTTTCATCAGCATACCCAATACAGTGAGAACGAAAAAAGTCAAAATGATGAAATGTGTCAAATAGATATTCATTTGTTTTCTAGATGGCAATACAAACTCCAATGCATGATGGTACCACTTCTTTTCACCCGTGGTGGAATCTAAAATTAAATTGCATTTATATAATTTGTTAATTTTAAATAAGTACATATTTTATTTCAAGAAAAGTAAGATCAACGCTTCAATCAGGAATATTATACTATTCCCAGAAAGAAATTTTCTTTATGAAGAGAACTGGTTAAAGACTTTGAGAAGGGCTTCCAAACAAGGGTGTATTGTAGGCAGAGTCTAATTTTCATACAGTATACAGGGCACTTTCCCGAGGAATAATTTTTTGTTCTTAAATGAAAATTTCTTTAATTTAATTATTTCAAACTGCAATGTAACAATGATTTAATAATAGAAATCACGATTAAAAAAATACATAAAAGCTTTTTGTAGTTTTAATTATTTGGAATCATCTCAGTATTTGATGGTTGTATACAGTGAGAATGATTAGAGAGTAGTTGCTACCTCACTTTATTAAAAGTTTCTAACGACAAAAATAAGGTTATGCCTACTACCCTATATGTTCAATAAAAACATTTTATTTTGGAACGAGTAAAGTAAGACAGCTTATGGTTAAGAAAATTGTTTGGCCTCTAATAAAAGAACCAATGTTCAGACTGTATAAAAATTATTTAATTAAATGCTAATTGGTTCTTAATGATTGCAACACAATTTGTTTCTAAAAGCCAATTTTAACAATTCAAGAAAACAATGAATATGACTATAAATTAATTTTAAACAAGATTTCATGTAAAGCATGATTATAATAAAGTAGTATATAATAAAGGAATACATAATATATGAACATATAATAAAGGAATACATAATATATTAATATATAATAAGGGAATACATAATATAGGAATATATAATAAAGGAATATATAATAAAAGAATATGTAATAAAGGAATCATTCTAAGACCTATATAATTTGATGAAAACAAGTGTAACCATTTACATGAAAAGAATTTTATATGAAGTATATTTCTGCTAACAAGGCATTCATCTGCACATACAAAAAAAAATTCGGAATAAAAATTAAAAAAATTGTATTAAAAAATGACGAGTGAAAAAATAAGTTTTCACTCTGAACACAAAAAACACTTGAAAGGCATTTTTCTGTTAACAAAATGTGCTTTGCTCCAAATTTCACCAATTAGAGCCAAATTAAAATTCAAACCAGAGATAAGATTAACAAACATAACTGTACCCCAGCTTCACATTCTCACATCTAGCACTTTATTACAAAATTTACTGCAAGCAACAAAAAAGCTACTGGTACCCTGAATAGAAAATTACAAAATAATCAATTATTTATGTTGATTATGATGCAAAAAAAAGTTAAATATATTGAGTTATTAAAAATTACCAACTATATCCCAATGACTCCAATTTTCCAGCTGTGGGTTGCTCTGTATTGTAGAAACTTCCATGACTCTAGAATTGATTAGATAATTTGAAGAAATACTTAAATAGAAAATTTTACAAAATTGAAGTGCACAAAAGGTAACAACAAAGGTTGACAAGTTAGTTTTTGATGTTTTAAAATTTGTTTTTCATAATGGACAAACACAAGATTTTTAACAGAACTAACTCAAAACAAAATACATAGTTTAGAACAAATCAAATGAACTATACGAGAATTCAAGAATAAAAAATATATAAATTCAAAATACTTTTCTGACAACCAAATGCTTGTATAAGATCTTGAAGAATTTTGTAAGTGAATACTTGTACTCTCCCAGGAGGGTTTGAAGCATTCAACCTTACGGCCGGGAGGAAACAAATGAATACTTAAACCACTTGTAAGTGAATTCAATGAAAAGGTCAAATAACCTGCAAAAGAGAAATATTAAAGATTTTAGATGAACATATTTTTAGGCCTTGCAATAATTAAAAACTCAAATTAAAGTTTTATTTAGATAATTTTTACCCCGCACACTACTAAAAATAACCACATTTGCAGGGGAAAACATTCATATTCTCTATCAACACTTTTTGTCCACACCGTTGCCTTAGAAACAATGACGGATGCGAAGGTATTCATCTTCCTCATCATTCATTCATTAAGGGGATTTGAATTTCATTTCGATAGCAAAACCGAATCCATATCGATACATCGATAATATCTTTCAAATAAAAATATCATATTTTTTTAAATGACGTCATAATCATATGAATTGTTTTTAAATCATTGATATGGTAAATGGTAATTCGAATTTTGTCATTTAAAAATATTTAATTTATGGCATGATGATGGTAACCAAAATTCTATATCTCTCGGACTTTCTGGGTGAGTAAAAATGTAACTTGAATTATAGATATATTTAGTCATCCTGAACTGAATTTGAAAAGAATTTCCACAATTAAAAGTTTTTGCTTAGCGTTTTATCTTTGTATAAGAGCTTTTTTTTAATGAACTTAATGATAATCAATGAAAAAAAGTGCGGCAAACTGTGAAAAATTAGTTTTCTGACGTCACCCTTTAGCTAACGAAACGTTTATCCTTGATCTACCAACTAGCCTCTCTGGAAATAACAAATAAACAACCTCTCTGAAATGAACTACTTTGTTTTGTTAATATTCTCCATCGAGTATATTCTCCTCCAGTTTCCTAACAGAATCCAGTTACGACGTGATAAAAATTTAAATTAAGATTTAGGAAACTAAATTTTCGATTATCGTTGATACTTTGCAATTTATTTTCTTATCAACTCAAATTTCGATTTGTTGTTTTCAGTAGACCTGCAGCTTCCAGACTAGGAAATGATAAAGAAAGAATAAGTTTCGAAATGACCAGTTCAAGTAAACTTTAACATTTGGACAATTTCTACCAACTTTCAGTTATTTCCTGCAATTCCAAAGTAACGAAATGAATTCCGAAGCTTTTGTTGTTTGAAAAGGGTATGTTTTTATCTCTTGTTTTAACTACATGAACGGACACTTGAATCACATGAGCATGCAAGTTATTTTCGTCTATTACTACATCCTGTCACGTCTGAAATGTCATTTCTAAATCAGTGAAGCATTTGTCTGTGATAGCTCTTGATTCCTTGTCTTAAATGAAGGGATTAATTTGTTTTTTCCATTTTTAGGAAGTGTCCTTGAATATATCTCGTACATAAGTGCGACATCTGATAAAGATGTTTTGGCCTGGTTTTGTTGTTTATTTCATGCTGTCACTCTACGTTGCTGATGCAACAATCGAAATAGTAAGCTTGTATTATTTTATTTATTTATAAATATAAATAATTCATCCCAACTTATAGTAACATATTGATGCAGGTGCACCCTGAACAAAACGTTTTGAGGAATATAAGAAAGAATAAAAAGAAATACCAGCATAAAATTACATTAAAGACTTACAAAAAAGGGATTGATCAGTGCAAACTTTCAAATTGGTGTAATAGAATAAGCATCAATCATTATGTTTTGGAAAATTAAACGACTAAACTTAGTGGAACTTTTAGGGAAAAGAGATTTTTTTTTAGATGTGTTTCATCTTCTATTTATATGAATGCCCTACAAAATATTAATGAAAATGGCAAAAATAAATTTAAAATAAAAAATGTACTGTTAAATCATGCAACATTTGTTATCGGATATTTAAAAAAAAAAAATTAAATGTGTAAATGAGCTAAGCACCAATTCAATAATCGAAACAGTTATTTTCCTTTAAATTATGTTAATGGTGGTTCTAGTTAGAAATTCCAGTCGTCCTCTAGTAGCTGACCTTGTTTTTAGCTATTGTGGACCTTCAAAATTTCCTAATGAGTGTGTGTATTTATGCCCTATATTCTTGCCTGGGTCTAAAAGTATAAATCTACGTGTTTTAAAATGAAGAAAAACTAGGTATATTGAAAATCGTGCAACTTTCAATTACACTTAATTCTGATAACTACCTTTAAATTTACCATGAACTGGTGTAATTTACAGTTTTCTATTCATATGTACATTAATTTTTTTAAAAATAGAAGTTTGGTGATAATTATTACATTGATTAAAAAAACACCAGAATAACAATATGTTTTTTGATAAATATTACATTATCCTTTCTTGTAAGAGAAATAGAAAATAAACAGTTGCTAATCGGCAATCCTCAAGGAAAGAAAACTCGGTTAAAGACATTTTTTTTTACGCTTTTAACGCATTTCTAAGGGAATTTTGGAGGTAGTGATGTTTAGAACACTTTAAAAGGGGCATTACCTCAACGATTTTGGTGTCTGTCTGTGTAGGGAATGATTACTTTGTAGCGGCACGAGCTATTAGTATAACACTTCAACTCCATTGGCGTCGGATGAGCTGACGAGTTGCCGTCTTAAAGACGACATGTAGACAACTGCTAAGGAAATGGTGTATGGAACTACTTTGCGACTTGGTGAATTTTTTAGGAACTCTTCAGGATCAGAAGACATCTCGCTGGCTGAGTTTGCGAGAAGGTTGCGTGCAGAGATGATAGAGGTACGTCCTGTCACATTCTCAAATCACTCTAAACAAGGTGCCTTCATTCAGGGAGATCTCCACCGAACGTCACGTTCCATGTGTTTGTAAGTCCCATGAGACAGTAAGACGACCCTTCGAGCAGCCCTACAAAGGACCATGGAGAGTCGTTTCTCAAGCTGACAAGTTCTTCGCTTTAGAGGTTATCGGTCATCATAAACACTGTGTCGATTGATCGCCCGAAGCCTGCTTTTATGGAAAATGGTGAGCTCCAGAAAGACACAGTTAACTCAACTCCATCAGCGTTAGATGAGCTGACAAGGTCCTGTGCATTGCGTAGCAACAACGAAATAACTTTCCTTTGCCAGCAGTTTTATTTATAACTTTATTCCATGAATATTTTCTTAGCATGTTGTATCATTGGAGTTTATTTACTTAATTAAAGTGTAATAAATTTATGTTATACTAAAATGGAGTCAAATTACTAAATCAAGAATCGCAACATTGCCAAAACTTATACTATGTTAACATATGGATAATTGTAAGGAAAATATGAAATGTATAAAATAATATTTGTATATATTATTTGGATATTGTTTGTATAAAGACAATGATATTTAATGATTATTTAGCATGAAGCCTTAAAAATGTTCTTCCAAGTATTTCAACTTGTATTCATAGATTTAAATGTATATAGATACAAAAAGCAATAGAATAAACATCTCCAGCAATGTTACTAAAACATTGTGTGCTAGACCTGTCATCGTCTTGTATTACATGAAGATAGTCCTGGTTGTGCACTGCATTTTTAAGTTTGAATAAGTAAACTTTTGTTGCTAGTAATTAATCTAATATTTTTTATCAGCTTGTTCGTTATTGGCCATTAGCTAATCTGACAAGAATGCTAAATTATGTTGACTAATATTGATGTGGTAGTTTTTAGATTGATTGTGCATGATGTTTTTCAACAATAAAGTTTTATGTTTAATTTTCTGTTTTGAATTTGTAGTTTGATAAATATGGCAGAAAAGTGGAAACCTTTCAAGACAGAGAAGCTCCATTTGATGATGATTTTATTACCATGGAGGTAAAACTTTCTATTTCAAAATTGCATTTGTACATAGGAAGCAAAATATCTATTTGTATATACAATGTAAAATTTAAAATCCAATAAATAAACTATTTATAAATCTCATTCTGTGAATTATATATGTGTTTCCAAAACGCTGTGTAATCTCTGAAAACCTTCAGGTGTGAAAAAGTATAGCTTGAAATTCTAGAGAGACAAAACAATCCCTTATACTTCATGTTTCTAAAATACTTAGTAAAATAGTTTATAAAAAAGCATAACATAAGTTTCTGCAGAAAGAGAACAACCAACCTTACAATTAGACTGTCTTAATCTACAAACAAAGTTTAAGTTTAATTGTACTTTAACAAAATAATGAATCCTAAAAATTTTGACTGATAGAGAATGATCCCTTGTAAACAAAATTTATGGATATTCAGAAAAATTATTTCTGCTAGAGACCCTTCATACTACATCTCTTTGTCCTTGCAATAACTAGTTAATTTTATTTTATTAATAAAAACGGTTTTCTTTGTTTATCTTAAAGCATTATTATTTTAGGGCTTTATAGAATCAGCTAATCCCCCTGATGCATGTGGTAATATGGCTCCACCTAGTTTTCTCACAAATTTTACCATGGGAAGGTTTGTTCTTATTAATGGCTCAAGCGAATGTGGATTCATGACTAAGGTAACATATATTATACATTTCTAGTTGCAAATGTTTTGTTAAATGAATTTGTATGATGTTCATGTTTACTGTTTCATTTTTTACATGCTTTCTCCCAAATCATATCTATAGGTGGTATACGTCAAATCTTTTACCCGTTGTTCACACAATTGAAAGCACTAAAGAAAATATTAAACACTTAATAACAAACCTGAAAATTCAAATTTGGAAGTAATTATATAACTAACCTTTACTTTAATTTTCAAATAAATAAGGTGTGAGATATAAAGATTCTCTAATGTATAATAGGTTATTTTTGTATTGTTTTGTTTTGATTATATTAAAAAAATTCTATATATACTAATTGGTAGCTCAACTTTATAATCGTGGTGGGGTTTGTTTGTTTTTGTCCATATAAAATCCATATTTTTTGTCATAAAAGGTAATTAAAAGTTACATTTCTTTTCATAGCCAGTTCTGTATTCGGGATTATTTACATTGCTGTATTGTCTATAAATTCAGCATTATTCAGAATGTTGCTAATTCAATATGTGGGAAATAACTTAATTACTGAATCTGAAATTTTTTTCTTGAAAGTCTGTAAAAACCTATCAGAAATATTAAATTCTAGAAATTCTTTATGCATTGTTTTTTGTTATATTTTATTACACCTAAGATATGTTTTGCAGATCTTTTGCAAAGTGTGAATCTTATTAGATTATTCCATAAAATTATCTATTCTTAGATTGAGTTATATACAAATAAGTAACTTTATGAATTTGATTGCAAACTTTCCAAAATAAATATTTTTAGGCATGTATATTTTGTCATATTATATCTCATGTGGTTTTTTTTTTTACTTGCATTTATAAAAACTAATAACATTTTAGCGTTATATTTGATGATGAACTTTTCCGTTATTTGTAATCCAGCTTAGAAACTTGATAAGTTGAAGGGTGGGTGATGCCTCCACAGAAAACCCAGGAAACTCAAGGAGATAAAGCTAGCCAAAATAAATAATAAAAATAAAAAAACAGGAGAAGCTGCTGAAAAGCTTGATTTTAATGTCATTATTTGAAAAATTTACATAAGTAATTATTTAGGGACAAATTTGAAAGATTTATTAGTATGTAAATTCATATCTAACTGTCCAAATATCACCTTGTTTGGAAAAAGCCTTAATAAATAAAAATATGCATTGAAAAATTTTACTCAGGTTAAAAGCTATGAGAATATATCTGTGACCTGTTAGTAATTAATGTATTTTATTAATTTCTGCATGTGTGGCTTTTTTTTTTTTTTTTTTTTTCCCTATTTATTTATTTACTTACTTATAAATGCATTAAATATTAATGTTTGCTATATAGTATCGGTTTGTTAAACGAAAATAAATAATTTTTGGTGATTGTATTGCATTTTATTTTACTTTACTTATATTTTACTCAGGGTTCGTACGGTCCTTGAAAGTCCTTAAGAACTCCTTATTTTGACTTAATGTCTCCAAGAAGAAAAGTGCTTGAAAACTCCTTATTTTTAACCTGAAGGTCCTTGGTAGTTTTTAAATTTTGGGGGCTCTTGAAAATAACGGACATTTATTATTCCTTTTTGTGTGTATGTGTATTTCAGAAACTTCCATAAAAAAAAATAATCCTAATCTCCTAATCAAAAAAAAAAAAAAAAAAAAAAAACCTTCATATTTTATTTATCTTTATTTTCTCTTGCTGTAGTATTTATCGAAAATATTTATAATAAATAATGTAATTCTGAATTGGAAGAATTAAAAATGATTTTACTGGGCAATGTTTATTTTGAATACTAAAATGTGAGCCTTCTGGCCTTGTCAAGAATTTCATGGCTGGTAAGTAAAGGTCACCGTTGTCAACTTAAATTTCGATTTGCTGAAACTTTTTTTTCTTGTTACAACCGCGTTCAGTGTACAAATAAAGCCTTTTGAAACTATGAAGATTGGTATATAAAAATGGCAAAAATATAGTTCTGCCAAAATTAAAACAAAAGACTAATAATTCAAAATATTTCTGTAACATTAAACAGTAACACGATTCCAATGTGGTTGTTCGGACAATACGAATTATAAAAGGTAATGCATTAAAACAAGTGCGTTAGGATCTTTTTCTGTAAGTACTCACTGATTTAGTATTTTTTAGTCTATTTATAATATTTGCTCTTCTAACTATATCGGGACTCTTGCTGCCAAATGCATTCAAATTTACGACTTTTAATTTATTTATAAATCCTTTATGTTAACTTCAATTTTGTGGGTTTGTCGATGGAGGAAAAATCTGCGGAGGCCTAATCAACCCCCTTGCTGTCATCCAAATGGGCTGAAACTTTGCAGATAGGTTCGATGACGATGCATTCTATCAAATTTTGGGGCTGTAACTGTCACTAAAAAGTCGCTTTTACGGAATACTAATAAACTAACTTGCCTTCATCCAATCGCATTAAAAAAGTGAATCGACCATTGTTGAAACTCTTTTCTGTTGGCAAATTGTTTTTAATAAATAAATAATAAAATTACTTCAATCATAATAAATTAATAAGAGCATAATGCAAGTTCATTTTTAATAAATAAATTTTGAAACGTAGTTTGCCGCACATTTTGCTTATGGAAGTGCTTTTGATATTTAAATTTAGATACAAATACCAAGCACACGCTGTTTACAGAATCGGCACCTGTGTTAACTAATGTAAAAATTGGCAATGCATATAAAGGATTTATAATTCAAACTTATTGGTTATATTAATGCCCTCTTATTTAAACTTCAAATATGGTTTGAAAACTGAATTGGAGAAATAAGGTGTCTGTTCCTGTCATAACTAATGTGGACAGAAGTCATTTGATCGTATTGGTATTGCTGCTTTTGACGTAAAATTACACTAAACTCTACAGTTATTGGTTTAGTATTCTCTTAACGTTGATGAAACTTAGTAGTATTAGAATTAGTTGTCAGCAAAATCTTTTATTTTTTTATCGAGGTGTTATTTAATGGTTTATTTGTGAAATAATCGTTGAGGAACTAACCTGCATCCAAATATTCATAGCGCTTAAGGAAGGTTGTATAATCGGGTGAGTTTGACAAGTCAAATTTGCACAGGGAAATGAATGAAAACTAACGATTTCACTCGAAGTTTCTACCTTGATAGCAAGCTTTTAAATGGAAAGTTGTCTCACATTAACAATGCTTAATGCTACTTGGTTCTACAAATTTTTTATAGAAATTATATTTTTTAACATTTCAGGTGACGAGAATACACCCCAGTATAGTAACACAATCGAACTATATAGCCTATCAAAATCGTATTTCGCCCACCTAATGGCTGTTTGGTTAGCGCTCTGACCTCGCATGCCAAAGGTGGCTGATTCAAATCCTGGGTTAGGCGCGTATGTTCGTTGTGGTTCGAAATCCATTTAAGTTATAGATCCATCTTAGTATACCGTTATTGTGCACAAAAATGTCTTTGAGCGTACAAAGCAACTAAACCGTGTTTCCCACATTTCAATTGCAAAATAAGATTCATGACGGTCTTGTTTTATCCAATGGTTATGAAGGATATTAATTTCAAGCGTACAGGCTAACCATGCACCATTGCAAATTTTTGGAATTTGTGAATAAGCTGCCCATTAGATGGTTTCACATGACAAAAGTGTTAGTGTTTATCCATCCCCCCACGTAACGTTAATTTGGGTTTGGGACTGATTGGCGTTATTGTGCTAAGGTTGTCATTTTGCGAAGTAATGAAGTCGTTCGAGTTAAATATTGTAAAAGTTCATGATATATTTGTTTGTACTTGCAATGCATTATCTTTCTGCAAGATTGGGAAATATATTTGTATTTAGTAATTTATTTGTAATTGTTTTCAATACTTGATGATTTCTCGTAGCAGAAAACCCTTGACATTGTGATTTTGGCGCAGCTTTTTCAGACCTTCGGAATAAAGGATCGCCTCAAATTACTTGACATGGAATTAAATTTTGAATCTCTTGCAATTGTGATTGGAGATTTTTATTATTTCTTAAATACTGCCCCTTCCTTTGCCTTTAAGGTTGGTTGGTTTCTACGTTCAACCATTCAATTCCTTCTTATCCCAGTCACTTCAGCATTATTGCTTAATAGTTCACATAATTTCGTAAAATGATGCATCCATCTATTCTCTTTAAAATGCATTTAACTTTGCTGTTTTCTAACCATTAATAATGCAAAGAAAGATATCCCTGCTTATAAATTTACACATTTTTAAAAGTTGATAAAAAATGCGGTTCCTTTTGCTTCAAGGTACCGAATTATTAAAAAGAAATATGGAAACTGCATCCAAGTACAATAATTTTTACCATATACTAGAAGTGTTTTCATCTCAGGATGTTTTCTTATTTAGTAATAACGTGATACGTTGTACGATTTTAATCTTCCGTTAGTCGTGCTGCTTTCCGACATGGTTAGTCACTTTGCATCTATGAGAAGTTTCCGGTTTCTTAAAAGCCAAATGAAATTTATTCTAATTTCAAAAATTAATTGTTACCGATTTAAGATTCTTTAGAGATATAAAGTAATAAACAATCCATTTAAATCGTAAAATTTATTTAAAAATCGTATCGCATGTAACTCAATAAAAATAAAGGCAGAGGAGGGAAAAGTGTATGGATGCGCCTGTGAGGTGCGCGCAGCTAACGGACAAGGGAAGATTTTATTTTTTTTTACATTGGTAAGCTGTACATATGATGAGGGGTTAACTATTCAATCTAAACAATTGTATTTATTGAAAAGTTTTTGTTGTAATTAATGTCGTATATCCTACTATTTTAGATTTCTAAATTCAAAAATAACTTTGCATTTAGAAAGTTAGAAAAGCGATATATATTGGATTATTGATTTTCAAACATGCCATGGAACGAACATAAGTTCATACTTCATCACTCTCGAACCCTTACTGTCGAGCAAGGTTAGAAACTGAAAAGAATTATCGTTATAAAGATTATTATGACCAATTTTGCACTTATAATCCGATCAGCTCCATGGTTACTGGATGCATTTAAGTTAATCAATGATTTAGATGCGGTTTACGCATCTTGGATGTAACCCGTTTTGCGCATTTAAAAAATTGCAGAAACTGAAATCGTCCTATGAAACACAATTCAATAAAATTATCGTTGTATAGTACACAGAAACTAAAGTTGTTATATTTGATGTAACTGACCAAATGATTACATTTTAATGAAAATAACATCTTCGAATTTTAATGATACTGAATGCTCCCGTCAAATTTTTTCTATTTTCTTAAAAACTTAACCTTTAACTGCTGTATGCGGTTTGACAGACCGCAGGTAATTTTTTGTCGAATGCTTCCAGCCCCCTAAAATATTTTATCTTTGACTTTTATATTAATTTTTCCAATTCTTTGTTTTTTGAATTGATCTTCACCAATTTTTTTGGTGCAGTATAAACCATGTGTTGCCCTTGCACCAAAAAGATCAAAACACCCAAACACATCAGTTGAAGGCAGTGGCGGCTGGTGCAGGGGGCCTGGGCCCCCTCACTTTTTTGGACTCTGGTCCCACTTACATATATGCTTGTTAATATTGTTTTGTTGTGGGATTTTTTTAATATTTAAAAAAAAAAGCTTTAAACTTATTTATTCTGTCATTAGACATTAACTATTGTGAAGGGAGCAGGGCGAGCTCTTGCAATAAACCCGAAAAAATGTTAATCAATCACAATCATTACTACAAAAAAGCGACCCTTCTCTTAACACTTTAAATCCCAACCCGCCCTATACCGCCTTGTAGAGAATTTCCCAGCTAACCGCCTTTCGGGCGGTTGCAGGGGTAAACCAGGGGTAAACGTATATTTTCAAGTGAGGGGAACTGCCCTGCCTTAGTTGTTTAAAGCGTGACGGTCCTCAACAATAGGCTATTGTGGGGCATGTAGAGGGGAGACATGGATTTAAAGTACTCAATGTCAAACTGCCCCACCCTTTGGACATGGAGTAAGATAGTCAGGGACTTTTCTTTTATGCGAATCTTGTCATGTACTTAGCGGTGGCGTTTGTTTCATTGATAAGACGCCAACTAAATTCTCTGACATATCAAGCAGATGACCCAACGCACACCCCTATTGCAGGCTGTATACATATAGTAATGATCTTTTAATGGTCGACAGTGACCCCCCACAGCAATCCCAGGAGTGGCAGACAGGAGAACGAGTTGGGCGAGTTCATTTCCAGTTTTTATGAATGGAAAGTCATCGGGGTTTTGTGAAACCCACAACGCTGACTCCATGGGATTTAAAGGGTTAAAGACTTAAAGATGCTAGTTTTCCTGGGGACAAAATGACCCCTTCTTCGGACGACCTTGAATTTGAAACGGATAGGGCATATAAGATTGCAACTTTCACGTGACATCCTGTTTTGCCAAAGCATAAATACAAAATTTCTAAAACATCCCTGATAACTCTGCTCTGGGTGGACATCTCTGTAAAGGAATGGCCATTTTTTGTAGAGACGGCGATTGCACGTTGGTCCTCTAGTATGACGGTGTGAAAAAAGTGGCTACAATAAATATCCATTGCATTCATTTTTGCACTTTGTTTTTCAAAATGTAAGAGTAAGATTTTCTCTACAAATTGTTTTTATTTAGAAATTTAATTTTTTCCCGAAAAATGTTTGAGTATTTAAATGTCGTCCATATGATCGGAAGAAGTGATTTGTCTCACATTAATATTTGATATCCTATTAAACTATTAACGTAACTTACAATCCGATGCCATCAACGGAAGAATTTCTATACAGAGAATAAAAAATGTTCTTCTCTAAATAAGTGGCTCCACTAGAACTAAGCCATCGTATAATGCTATGTTAAAGTTAAAAGATAAACGTCACATTTACAGAATTTTCAAAACTCCCCCTCCCCCCTCTCACCCAAATAATATGTAAAATGTAGATAAAGCAAACCTAGTTACTGTTACTAGAAAAAAATTTCATGAGCGCTTAGTAAAGAATCTGAGTCATGAACCTACAATGAACCTTTAAAAAGCAAAATGATACAAGCAATTTGAAATTGTCAAATAAAATTTGGGCATTCTTAAAATTGAAGAAACGATGTTTATTCTTAACTCAGGTAGGATCCAATTCTCAAAATAAATTTTGAATTAAATAAAATATTAAAATTTGAAGCAAGTTCCATGTTTGCTCAACTTCTTTTCAAAATATCAAGAATCATGGTAAAATACCTATTTTCAACTATTGCTATGTCAAAACTCATTGACCAGAGGCAATATATTCAATTCGCATGTGAAATGTCGTCGAATCGAGCCCCATCGGATGTTTTGCAGGTTGGTTTCAATGTAAGTAGACATCTCAAATTTGAGATGCATATGCAATGCATTTTTCAAGTAATTATTCATCCTCAAATCAAGTAATTATTCATTTTTTCATGAATTTAAATTAAAACTGTTGAACTGGTCAATATAACAATACCTTTGACTTTGGTTGCAAATTTATAAATATTGCCCATTCTAAGTTAATGGCATTTTTCAATAGTTCTAATGTTAAGCCAAAATTATTTTGCATGAATTGACTCATAAAATATCATTTACTTGAATATTAGGAGCAATACCGATGTCTTTAAAAGGATTTATTTAAATTATTATAAAATTATTTATTTAAGTATTTACTCTAAAGTTACGAAAAGTGAAATTGTTGCTGTCGGCATTTTTTTTTTCTTGTTTCTTTTTTCTATGATTCATGTAATATTTGATGAAAAATTTTCCTCTGTGATTTCTACAGAATTTTTAACCACGATTTTGACTTTATATTTTTTATAACTCTTCCCTAACTCTTTGTTTTCTTTTTCTTAAATACAGAATAGAAATTGAGTGACATCGGTTTTCATACTTTAACTTATTTTTTTGTGATTAGTATTTTAATTTATTATTATGTCAAACAAAATAAAAAAGCTTTTGCTTCCTACACTCTTGGTATCTAATCCAGCCACCTGTATTGTACATAAAATGTTTTATACTGTTGAAATTATTGGTAACTTTTCTTATATTAAAAAAGTTTTATCTTCAAAGCTGTTTAGCTTTTACACTTCATCCAATCGACATGAGTTCATTTTAATGTGTTCTCTATTCTTAATTTAATAAAATTATTAATTATAACATGCTTTTCATTATATGATTAGGAGTAACTATTTATATTTAACGGGGGGGGGGGGGGGAGCAAAAAGGTAAACTTTAACACTTTCTTTTTTTTTTTTTTTTTTAAATTTAATTTTTTTTTAATATTACAGTGAGTCCCGATAATATTGTACTTATGGCTGTTCCTAATCACTGACCACTGGTCATTGAGATAGCGTCCAGCTCTTGGTAGGCTTCCCGGAAGACCAGAAGATCCTTAAAATAATCTCCATAAATAAAAAATTTAAACCCTCAAACGCATAGACAGTGGCAAGGGGGTGCAGATCGCATACAAAAGGGTGCAAAGCGGCTACAGCTTCAAATCAGGAATTTTCAATCTTGAATGAGTATCGGATTTCTTACGGAACAATTTATAAATAGATATGCCGTAATTTTACGTTCAATTGAATAATTTGAGGCCTGTACTTTACTTTTTTGCCTAGGAATTCTTAACTTCATTTTTAATTTTCAAAAGCAAAAGGTGGAAGTACATTCACGTCCTGACGTCGTCCATTCTCAAACGAAACATCGCGTCGTTTTCGTAATAATAATTCCTTTTATTGAAATATTTACTTTATCAGATATCAGTATGCTTAGATAATTTAACTGTTTAATATTGTTGTCTTTTCCCATATATATTTAAGTAACATTTACAAAATTACATGAAATTCATGTGTCTTGATATTTGCATGTTTCCTTCCCCCCATGACATGCAATTGTTAATTTGGGCCCCCTCACTTTTAATACCCACGAGCCGCCACTGGTTGAAGGTTAAGACTCTATGAACTTTTTGTGCAAACTTCATCTTGAGTAAGAAATAAAATGTAATATTTTTCACAAATTATACGCTATATTCCTGTCGTCGAACATTATTATTATTATTTTTTAAGATTTTTTTAAAATTTAATTTTAAGGTCCTTATTTTTTGTTTGGAAGGTACTTGGAAAGTCCTTAAAAAGTCCTTAAATTTGTTTTCGAAAAATCCGTACGAACCCTGTTACCGTATTTGAGTTATCTTTTTTATTTTGACTGCTTTGTAAAAATTCAGTTTTACCATTAGCTATCCACTAATTGGTATTACTTTTGAAGAGGCGTAATGCTTCAAAAAACTATCCTCGATGAAACAAGTTAGGCAATGCTTGACAATAATTTGTCATTTTTTTTTTTTTTTTTTTTTTACTAAACTCTATTTTAAGAATTACATTTACGGATTATGACACTCTAACTATGCATTAATCAATTAATAGTTGCTAAATAGTATACATGTTGAAATTTCATATTGAAGCACAAATATTTAGCTAATACAGGGTTCCCACTTTCCTTGAAAATGCTTTGATGAAATTTGCACTTGAAAGTCCTTGAATTTTTTAGCTTTCACCGATAATCCCTTCTCCATTTTGTATTTTTATGTCTAAAGTGTCTACTTTTATGGTCCTTGAATTATTATTTTTTTCCTTAACAAAAGTGTAATATTTTATAAACTGAAACTCTATAAATATATATGCAGGTTGAGATTAATTCAGAGTGGCCACAGAACCGGGAAAACCTGAAAATCAGGGAAATGTCAGGGAGCTTTATGATTCTGGAAAAAATCAGGGAAATGTCAGGGAACTTTATGATTCTGGAAAAAATCAGGGAAATGTCAGGGAACTTTTTAAAATTTCATGAAAATCAGGGAAATTTTGTATTTTTTAAGGCACGCTCATCCATATTTTGTCGCTACTTACATGGAGATTTGTAGTTGTAAACCATTAGAAGTTTAATGTTACGAAATAATTTAAACTTTTCATTACTAGCAAAACTATTTTAAAAAAATTGCATATTATCTCTTTAGCATTCATGTTCTATTTGATTATTAATCAGGGTGTCTAGACATCTGGAAAACCTAAGGAAATTGGGGAAATTTGAAAAAAAGTTTGCCCTAAAATCAGGGAATATTTTAGAAATCTGTCAGGGAATTAACAGGGAACTTTTTCTCCTGAATGTTGTGGCCACCCTGTAATTGTTAGCTTTCTAACACCTCTTTAGTTTACCTAACCTTAAAAGAGAATTAGCAAATTTGAAAGATTGTATTTTGTCTAAAAATTCTCTTGTAAGGTTGTTTATGATGTAGGTTCCAAAATATTTGTTCATCTACGGTTATCATTTCCAGATCTGTATTACATTCATGTTGTATAACCAATGATTACTTAGAGTATTATATAAAGACAAAATTTGGATCCCTTTAAAAATAATTCTTGCATTAAAAATACTATACCTAAAATATTTTATTTTATTATCAAAATAACTATGTTTGAATATTATAAATTATTCATCATGTTAAAGGTACGCAATGCAGAAAAAGTTGGGTATGATGTTGCTGTGATTTTCGATCCCTCTCCTCTCCCGTTTGAGTACATCCATACAAGTAAATGTTTTATACTTTGTAATATCTATCTACTTCCTAAACCTTGATTTTAAGCATTTTTGTTCACTATTATTTACAGCAATAATAAAGAATGTTGCATGTAATGAAAAACATAAATACAATTACTTAATTTTGCTAAGTTATTTATTAATGAATTGTTCAACTTGTATTTTGTCAGTACCCTATTCTTTTTCCTTTACTGTCTACAAAAAAAAATAGTTCTTTTTAAAAAAAAAATATTTTCACAGCTTTTCCTATTCCAAGCTTTGAACTGAATGTGCAAGTTGTGTTTATATCTTATGATGATGGCATTGTGGTGAGAAATAATTATTTATACAACCACAGGTATGTTTGCTTGTGTTATAGTAATTTTTATATGTACTGTGTAATATCTAATAGTACTTTTATATAGTGGATGTATAGTTTAATATTGAACAGTGTATGCATGTAATTCATTCCATTATTAATAAATAAAAGTAAACATTTTCACACTGATATTTACTTGATAGAAATCCCAAGATATTTCACTTGTATAAAGAAAGATTAACAATTATATTCAATTTCATTACAATTGTATGTGTTAAAAAACAGTTCATTTTTAATGAATCAGTTATCTTTTATTTTGATGAATCATTTAAAAAATTTACATATACAATTATTACTACATAGTGGCCACAGAACCAGGAAATCAGGGAAATGTCAGAAAGCTTTCTGATTCTGGAAAAAATCAGGGAATTTTGCAAAAATCGGGGGATTTTTCTATTGTTTTGAAGGTATGTCTCCCCCTTCATGCATATTTTGACTCCATTTCCTGGAGAATCGTGGTAATCGTTTGTAGTTTCATGTTATGATATAATTTCGACTTTTCATTACTGCCAAAACTATTTTTAAAAAATTGGCATATTATCTCTTTAGCATATCTGTTCCATTTGATCTACGCATCTGAAAAAATTGGAAATTTGGAATAAAGTTTGTCGTAAAATCAGTAAATTTTTTAGAAATATATCGGGGAATTTTTTTTAATGCTGTAGCCACCCTGTACTATCAAAGCTTACTTACTGTTAATTTTAAGAGGAGTAATACTTTAACCATTAGTAATTCAAGGTGTGTCCAGCAACAGGAGAAATATTGGGGAGTTATTTAGATCTAAAAATATATGGAATTTATCAGGGGATTTTTGAAATTGCAAAAAACCAATCAATTTCATTTTTCATTCAAAAGTTCAATAACTGTAAAAAGAATTGACAGCAATCAAGTTATTGAGCTCCCTTCTCATCGAATTCCCTTATTTAAAATGATATTTTTCTTTTAATAAAATTTTGAAGAATAAAGTTTCTAAGTTTTTATAGATGCTTAATTAGTAACTTCTAGACATTTTTAAAATTTACAATGGTATTCAATTTTTTTTTTTTTTTTTTTTTTTTTTTTTGTGCAATACCTTTCTTTAGATTTTTTTAATTATTTACATTATTCTAAAACTATGGTTGTCAAGGAAATTTATTCTTTCCCCTCTGCACATCATGTTATTACACAGGGTTCCCACGTTCATTGAAAGTCATTAAAAGTGCTTAATATTTTTTAACTTGAATTCAAGACCTTAAAAGTGCGTGAAAATGCTTAGAAGTGCTTAAAAGTCCTTGAAAATGCTTAGAGGTCCTTAAAAGTCCTTAATTTTTGCGGATGTTGTGTTCCCAACTGCAAAAGTTATAAAAATACAACTCGGACTTGCTATCCCCGCATGACCGCCACATATCTGCACCGTATAGAAATTCTCTAACATATTTGTATTACGTATCCTCCAACTTGTAATTTTTTTGGTAGAATGTACTTTATTAAAAAATTATATATAAACATGATGCCTAAAACAAATTTTCAAAGGTCCTTAAAAGCATTATTTAGATCCTTAAAAGTCATTGATTTTCATTCTGTAATTTGAGTGGGAACCCTGTTACAATGCAACCTTGATTATCCAACACAATTCAGACTGAAGATGGGTCGGATAATAGAAAATTGTCCAAAAAAAATAGTAACAACAATTATTGATTTTTTCATTTATTAAATAAAAAATTTTAAGGTTATTGAATTTTTTTAATGATAGTTTTTGTTGTTATGGACTAAATAACCAGGTGTTTGTGTTTTTTTTTTGGTTTTTTTTATCTCGAAGTCTTTATAAAAGGAATAGTTTAGTTTGAATTCTAAGCATGTTAGTCCTTTTGGAAAAATTTCAAAAGTCTCACCATTTTATTTGTGTAACTTTGCTCGCTTTCTTTCACTTCACTGCTACTTTCCTTTAGAGCCTCATCGCATTCACTCAGAATCTAAGAAATGATTTCATCAACAGATAAAATTTGAAATTTTTTAATTTAGTTGTTGTTTAACCAGTTATTAATATTTGCTGTGTTGTATTTTTCTGATCTCTTAATTTCCACATCCTACATTCTCGCAAAACTCTGGTTATTGGAATCCATTTTGAAAAGCAATGGTGGAACATTCTTAAGAGTGAAAAGGTTAGAGTAAGAAAGAAAATTCCTCTTCTCAAAATGGAGAAATTTTTGGATTTAAAGATGGTTGATTAATCAGGAGATCAGGCTAAAAGAGACTCAGTTAATCGGAGTTCTACTGTACTTATAGTTTTTAAAATATGGAATAACTTTTTAATTTGTGATTGAATAACTTTGAATTGGCTAAAAATTACAAATGTCAATGTGTAAGCATTCTAATTTTATTCACTGTTGTTGTATTTATTTATATATATTTGTTAAGTTAAAATATCCATCTAACAAATATTTACTCATAAAATATTCAATTGGTTGTTTAACAGCAAATGTAAAGTTAAAGCAAAATTTTAAATCTGTAAGTTACCTTTCTTTAACTTATAATTTATTAATTATATTAAATTTCAAATATGTTTTACTGGGTATTTTAAGTCAATGCATTTTTTTCCAAATCATGTTTACAAACTATTATTTCGTTTCTTTTTCAGTTATGAACATAATTTTCTCATTAAATTGAAACCCAACACTCCAGATATAACATACTACATGTACCTTTTTGGTGCTGTCATTGGAGTTTGCTTCTTTGTGATGTTGCTTTTCATGATTGGTTTGGTAAGCTATATTTTCTACTAATTTGTTTTAATCATTGACTTTTTTGGAACTTATGAAAGTAAAAAGGGTTTTGAAAAGGGGAAAAGGCATTTCTAATCCCGGTTTTCACTTTAGCAAAACTTTCTTAGTTACAAGATAACATTATTTTTTATTTAAGAATGGATAACATTATGAGGTATGGTTGTAATGAGTCAGTGAATTATAACCTATTGTCTGTGAAGAATTGAAAAATGGTCTATGTTGCTGCCAAAATTAAGATTCAATAGTATTATGCAGTCAAACCCATTTAACATGAACTGCCTTTAAGGGCCCTGTCTACTTTGGATGCATGAAAAAAACGCTATTTTTATCAATTTTTTATTTTAAGACTACTGTTACGTTTATTGATGTAAAACTTGTTAGGCTTAACAAAAACATTCGTAAACTACTAAAAAAAAAATTATTTTAACCACTTTTTTAGTGTGAAAAAACAACGGCCCATCTGAAATGAAAAAAATTTAATGGTTTTAGGTATAATGTGACAGTGGCTATATCCCTTACTTCTAATATTAATTTATATTCAAAAATAAGAAACATACATGTTTTAGTTAGGGGTGTCTAGGGGGATGAATTGGTAAATAATGAGGAGGCAGTTGGCTTTTCATATCGTTCTTTTAATGAACGCAAAAGGAGTACAAGGGCTGTTAAGCCTTGATTAAAGATTCGCTTGCATCCAAAGAGGCCCTCGCAGCATCTAGAGTCCGAATCCGAATGTAATGCTCCGCATCTGCGCTGCTCTTATAAAGCACGGTGGCGCCACTGTCGCTACGGGTGGCGCTGCTGCTTACTGATTGAGTATTATACGACACTCGGGCATCCTGGACATAGTTCGACCCCGAACTAATATTTGTAGTGGAATCTGAAAATAAATCAAAAAGAAAGAAAAGAGAGAAAAAAAAAATAACACAGATTTTACAATGTCTTCTTAATTTTCACAACACTGTGAAAGATGAAAAGTTGAAAATTTAAAAGTTCACAAATGTTCTGTTTGACATCAGGACATTTTTTTTTTTTTTAAAAATCAACTGTCAATGTTTTAAATGTTCTTGACTATAACTAAACTTGAAGGAAAAAAAATGTCAATAAAATGTTCTTGACTGATGAAAATTAAAGGAAAAATGTCAATAAAATGTTCTTGACTGATGAAAATTAAAGGAAAAATGTCAATAAAATGTTCTTGACGATCACTTAAACTTGAAGAGGGAAAAAAAATCACAATCAACAGTTTGTTGATTTAAAAGTAACTAAAAAAAAAAAAAATACAAAAAGTTTTTTATGTTCCTTCCCAACTCTTCATAAAATCAACAGCAGTTGAAGTAAAGTTCGGGCCGTCATGAATCCCTGTCTTCTTAACATCATACCTGTCGTTTGGTCTTACCTTCGTGACTTCATAAGGACCAAAAAATCTGGGTCTTAATTTCAGGCCTGCTCCAAATTGTGTTCGCTTTATTGCCGCGTTATCACCTACGTTGTATATTTTAGCTTCTTTTCGGTGTTTATTATAATGTTGTTTACTATTTTCTTGAAGTTTTAAAATATTTGATTTAGCATATTCTCTTATTTGCGATTTGTTTTGAATTAATGTTTGTATGTGTTCCTGTTCAAGTGTTTCTTTAATGTGAAGATCATCTTTATTTTTCATTTTTATTCCCGTTAATAATTCGAATGGTGTGTATTTTGTAGATAGAGAAATAGTACTGTTGATGATTCGTTGAACTGAGGATACATGTTTATACCATTTAGTTGGATCTTCAATAGAAAGCTTCGTTAAGACGGGGATTAATGTCGCGTAAAATTTTTCTGCTTGACCATTTCCACGGGAAACACCTGTTGTAATGGTGATATGCTCGACATTTTCGTCTTGGCAATATTTTTGAAATTCTTTCGATGTGAATGCTGAAGCTTTATCAGAAATTATACGTCTTGGATTTCCAAATGTTGTTTGCTGGTGTTTTAATTTTTCAAGAGCGTCATTTGTTGAAGTCGATTTGATGGGGTAAATCCAAATAAATTTTGTGAATGCATCTACGACAGTAAAAATGTGTTTATAATTCTTATTAGTTGATGTAAGAGGACCCAAGAAATCAATATGAAACGTGTCAAGTGGCGCATCTCCTTTTGGAATGGGATGTAAAAAACCTTCTTGTTTGCCAGATTTTCGAGATGATAGTATGCATTGTACACAATTTGAAATTACGTTTTCTACTACTTTTCGTATGTTAGGAAAATAAAATTGTTGTTTAACGAGAGTTTCTGTTTTGTTTATGCCGAAATGACCTTTAGAATGTTCAAGTTGCACTATTTGATTTTGCATATCGAATGGTATTATCAACAGTTCTTGGTCATCGACCAATTTATAAAGAACGTTATTTTTTAATACGTAATCTGTTGTCGCTGACTGTTCAAGTAATTGTTTGATACTCAATGTGAATTCGTCTTTTGCTTGTGCTTCTCTGATTTTCTGTGTCATTGCGTTGTGCTGCAAAACCATGACAGGATAACGGCTGAGGGCATCTACATGACGCATTTGTGTACCTGGCCTGTGGAGTATTTCATAGTTAAATTCTTCTAAGAAAAGAGCATATCTTGCTATTTTAGGTGGCAAGTCTCGTTTTGACATTGTCTGTTGAAAAGCTTGGCAATCTGTATAGATTTGAAATTTAATTCCTATTAAGTAATGTCTGAATTTTTTCAGAGCTTCAACAATAGCTAATACCTCTAACTCGTAACTAGAATATTTTTCTTCTTGGGGAGATGTTTTTCGACTCATAAAATGTATTGGATGCATGTTATTATCTGAATCGCTTTGAAAAAGTATAGCTCCAAACCCTTTAGAACTAGCATCACAATGTACTTGTAAAGGGAATCCCTGTTTATAAAGGTGTAATACAGGTTCTGATGATAGGGCTTGTTTTAAGGTAAGGAAAGCTTGTTTTTGATCCTGACCAAAATGAAATGGAACTTTATCTCTTAACAGGTCACTCAAGGGTCTAGCGATTAGTGCATAATCCTTGATGAATTTACGAAAATAGCCACTTAAACCTAAAAATGATTGAATGTGTTTTTGTGTTTTAGGTTCTGGAAAATTTATAACAGAGCTTGTTTTAGCTGTAGAGGGACGAATCGTACCCTTCTCCAAGATATGACCAAGAAAATTAATCTTCCGTTTTAGGAAATTACACTTTTTAAAATTTAACTGAAGTCCATAACTCGATGCGACTTCAAAAACTCTTTTAAGTTTAGAAATACCTTCTGCTTCAGTTATTGAATAAATTAAAATATCATCCATGAAAATAACAATAATTCCTTCATCCATGAAAATAACAATAATTCCTTCATCCATGAAAATAACAATAATTCCTTCGTTTAACAGTTCTCTAAACACTATTTGTATAAATTTTTGGAAGACGGAGGGTCCGGTTGTAAGTCCGAACGGGACCGAGTTAAAGACATACTGGTTATTATGTGTAACAAAACTGGTATATTTACGACTATCAGCATGCACTTTGATGTGAAAATATGCATTTTTCATATCTACGTTCGAGAAAAACATAGCTCCTTGTAATTTATTAAAAATATCTTCGATGAGCGGTAGTGGAAACCTTTCTTTAATTGTTTTTTTATTTAACTGGCGATAATCGACACAGATCCTGGTGCTGCCATCTGGTTTCTTAACAAGAACTAACGGTGCTGAATAATCGGATGTCTCTTCCGAAATAATACCATCTTGTAACCATTGATTTATTTGTTTCTCAACTTCTATTTTTTCAGAATCGGCCATTCTTCGTGGACGATGAGATATCGGTAGGTCGTCGGAAAGAATTATCTTCATTTGTAAATTAGTATCCTTAATTTTATTTGGCTTATAAGATTTAATAATATCTTCGACTTCCTTACGATAAGAAATATTTGTTATGTGCGAAAGATCAATTTCAGAATAAATCGCATCACCAATTGTAAATATATAAAAATCCGAAATTTTTTCCAACTCATCATTCATTTTTTCTTTATGAGCGCTTTTTATTTCGAAAGGATCATATTCCGATTCAGTAGTTTTTTTATTTTCTGTATTAGTCATAGACGAAACAGATTTCTTGTAGAAGCAATCCATTGGCGAAGGCACTTCGTCTTCAGCAGGAATTCGGCAGGAAATCAAAGTGGGGCCACAAAGGTCAACTGCTTGAGATTGGAAAAGAGTATTTCCCTGCAAAGATGGAATGTTAGTTGCATACATGTGTGGGTGTCTATTTTTAGAATCGCTATAGTTTCCTTCTTCTGAAGATGTGGAATGTAGATTTTTTGCGTTTGTAATTTTATTTTCTGTTGTTACGTAATCAGATTTTTTTGGCATGTGTGGAAGTTTATCTTCGTAAAAAGTTTGATTTGGATATTTTTTCTTTTTCTCTTCGATATTTTGAAACAACTTGGTTCCGATTATTGGAAGGGGGTTTGTAGATTGTCCTTGACATGAATAAAGATTCTGATATATCTGAGGGGGGATTATTAAATCTTTACTTATATTTTCGCAGACGGCTGCTGTAACGATTATAGAATTTTGTGGGTGTTTTGGAAGAGAATTTTATTTTAGCAAGTTTTGCTTCTTGTTCCATGAAAGCACCCTCTAAAATAATGTTACCGTCATACTTCGTATTTTCCGGTACGCATGAAGATTTGACACACACGATAACACTTCCTGAATCAATCAAAGCACTTACTTCAGTGTCATGAACAAGAATATTTTCGTATTGTAATTTATTTAAAAATCTTTCGGGAATAGTTTGTTTTTGCGTTTCGACTTTACAAACGGGATTTTCGTTTGAGTTGAATTGCCGTTGAAAATTATTATTTCCGCCTCTAGAATTGAATCTCTGATTGTGGTGACCTCTGAAATTATTATTCGGTCTTCGAAAATTTTCGCTTTGTGTTTGATTACTGTTCCGATATCCATTTTTGTTTTTATTTTCGAATGGACGGGGATTTATTTCACTTAGTGGTTTGTGCTTGGAGGCAAAATAAATATCGCATTCTTTTGAAAGTTCTGCTGGTTTGAACCAGTTTTCTCCTTGGCGAATTGAAATATGTGATTGGGTGTCTCTATCTAGGGAACTAAATAATTTATCGGAAATCATTAACTCGCACACTGATTCGAAGTCTTTGACATTTCTTAATCTACAATAATATTCAAACGCTGTAGTTAATCTAGATGAAAATTGGACGTGTGATTCATTTGGTAATCGTTGAGCACGACGGAAATTTAAAAGACAGTCTGTTGCCGTTGGTTGAAATTCTCGCAAAATAATGTTCTTAACTTTTTCATAATCTTGTAGTTCGTTTTCTGGTATGTAAAGTAAAATGCGATTTGCACGCTCTCCTAAAATATTAATAAGAATTTCCGATTTAAATTCCTGAGGTATATTTTTTGTTGTATAGGCACGTTCCAATGATTGAAAAAAAAAGATTAAAATTTTCTGGTTTAGTCGGAACCGGCATACTAAGAGTTTTAATGCTTCTTATCAGATTTTCAATGTTCGGGGGTGATGTTTCGAATGTTGTGTTCGTGTTTCTAAGTTCGGTTTGGTTTGTTTCTGAAGTATTTCTGATCGCTGCGAGTTCAAGTTGCTTTTCAATTTGTGCTAATTTAGTTTTTTCGATTTCCAATTTGTTTTCTTCGATTGTTTTTGATTGCAGGAGCTTAATTTTTTCGAGTTCTATTTTGTTTTCTTCGATTAATTTTGCCTTTCTTTCCTCGACAGTTGAATAAATGAGATCTTTAATGAAATCAGGTTCGCTTTTGAACAAATCATTTTTCTCAATTAGTTCTTTTAACTTAATTATTGTGGCACCTTCCGGTACTATCGCGCCTAGTTCCTGGGCGACCTGTATGAGATCCTCTTTTTTCGAATGCTTATACATTTTAAATAATAAATTTTAGATCCTACCTCCACTGTTGAGGGTTTACCGTCGATGACTGTAGATGTGAAGTTGCATTTGCTGGGGCCCACAGTACCTCGCTTTTAGGCTATCCATTTGCTGAAACTTGATCACTAGAAATAGTAGCACCACACTTTTCGATGCACACGATGCGTTACACTTTTTAGAGCACAATCGATGGAACAAATGTGATGAAACACTTGTGATGTTGGTTTTGCTGCGTTGCTTGTTGGGAAGTGGACGTTGTGTTGGTCCCCGTTGAATCTCCCAGTGTGTGACAGGAAAGGCTGGAATTCGTTTTCAGTCAAAGAGGATGAAGAGGGAACAAACTCCGGTATTTCAGAAGGGTTGAAGATCGAAGGGGACGAGAAACTCCGGATGGCTTTCCCGTGAGGTGAAACGCTTCGCTCTTCGCCTTTCTTTTCGGGGCGCTGCAGGGATGATTTTCTGGAGCGGTGTGGTTCCGCTGGTGTTGGAAAGGCAACGTTGTGGAAGGTCGTTTTTTCGTTTTCTGCTCTTTTTGGCGGCGTTGTTGCTTGTAGATTCACGAGGCGTTGAGTTGGCCTTTCGATGATTTTGTTGCTCCTTTGTTGAAGATTGCTGCACTTTGGAAGGGTTGCTCCTATATCGATGATTCTTACGCTTTTGGAGGGGTTGCTCCGATAGTGTTGACTGCTACACTTTTGTGGAGGGGTTGCTCCGATAGTGTTGACTGCTACGCTTTTTTGGAGGGGTTGCTCCGATGACTGCTACGCTGTTGGAGGGGTTGCTCCGATGACTGCTACGCTGTTGGAGGGGTTGCTCCGACATCAAATACTGCTACGCTTTTTTGGAGGAATTACTTCTCTTTGAAGGATTGCTGCTCTTCTTCCAGCATTTTTGTTTTAGTAGCCGTTACTTCTGGTTGCGAAACGAACAGAGTTCAGGACCGGTTGAGCCCCCATGTTTTAGTTAGGGGTGTCTAGGGGGATGAATTGGTAAATAATGAGGAGGCAGTTGGCTTTTCATATCGTTCTTTTAATGAACGCAAAAGGAGTACAAGGGCTGTTAAGCCTTGATTAAAGATTCGCTTGCATCCGAAGAGGCCCTCGCAGCATCTAGAGTCCGAATCCGAATGTAATGCTCCGCATCTGCGCTGCTCTTATAAAGCACGGTGGCGCCACTGTCGCTACGGGTGGCGCTGCTGCTTACTGATTGAGTATTATACGACATACATGTGATTCTTCCGCGAATTAGCGGAAATCAGCGAATTGTTTTACGTGAATTAGCGGAAATCCGCGAATTCATCATCGGCTGAAAATCCCGTTATCCGCTAAAATTTTGGAATTAGATTAGATAAGTTTTAAAAAATATTCAGAAATCGTTTTGAAAAGTCAGCCTTTTCCTTCATTCCCTAAAATGTTTTATTTATTTCAACTGACTGTCAAGGCCATTCGATCGACTTCCTTTTTTCATAAAAAGAATGCCTAGTGCGCTCGTTTCCCACTGTCCTTTTTCCACTGTAGTTCATGACTTGTTTTAGTCTGAACTAACTTGGTTAAAGAATAGTTAAACCGGTTTTCGATGCTGTTGCCTTTGTCACGTGGTCTTCATACATGTGATTCATCCGCGAATTTGCGGAAATCCGCGAATTGCATCAAAATTATCCATCTTCCACTGAAACTTGTGTCAATTTTGAAAATAGATGTATTCAATTTTTTTCGGAAATCGTATTGAAAAGTCGGCTTTCGTCCTTCATTCCCTTAAAATGTTTCTAATAAAAATCCTATTCAAATTCAAAGTCTCAAACTAAATTAAAAAATGTATAAAATTTGGCAATTTATCGCCGTGTTTTTGTTTTTTTTGCGAAAAAGGTATTCTCACCAATTTCATTAAAAAAAAATTCCAGTGGATTGAATCTTGAATGCCAGATAATCGGACTTTTTCTGTATTTAACTATTATTACAGGGTGTCCAGTAGTTGGGAAATATACTTGAATTTTTTGCATCTCGGGAAAATCTTGGATTATGATTGAAATTCGTATTAATGTTGGAATTTTCGGTTGAATTCAGAAATTTTTACTCCTCTTCAGTTTCGGAAAAAGTCTTCTTATATCGGCGTTTTTCCACAATTTTCCCATTGATTTCGCGGATCAAAACATGGTTCTATTCGAAGATTTTTGACCGAAATTTCGAACATGCCGGAGATCGATGGAATTTCCTGACAAACACGAAATCTGCACGTTTAATTTCTGCTAAACCACCGATGGAATGAATACTTTTCCTCAGAATTTTTCTTTAATATCATAGCTTCTATCTGCATTATTTACGTTGATATGCGATGGACATTTTGCTGAACGTTACGGTGATGAAATGGCCGTTTTCCCGTGATTATGGCGGACGCTATCGCTGAGAATTACGTTGTTGCATGATGATAAATTTTGTCTGAAATTCGGAATTTCCGCTCTTTTCTTATTAAAATTTCGATTATTCTTGAGATCGATACAAATCTATCTACATTACAATCTTATTGAGCTTGTTAGCAAATCTGACAGCCATGGATCTTATGTGCGTTCAGACTTCCTCAAACCTCCGATGTAATGGCCAATTTTTCTACAGATTACCTATCTCTATCGCCATTATTTACGTTGGTGTATGGTACTTAGTTTCGCTGAGCGTTCGGCTGACTTAAGGTCGGTATTTACATAAATTTACGCTGCTAACGGCGGGCAATATCGTCGAAATTTACGTTGTTGTGGTGTTAATTTTTTCCGATTGTTGCTTTAATGTATGGATGCTGTTGCTTTAATGTTGGATTTTCGCCGATACGGTGGCCGCTATCGCCGATATTTACTTTGGAGTAATGGTAATTTTCAACTAAGCCGTTTTAATAGTAGATATTGCGAAATTTGCTGCCCTCTTTAGGTGTCATTCGCCTAGGTTTCCGGTGATGTGATAGCCGCTATGCCCGTGATTAGTGTTTGTGTGAAGATCAGTTTTGCCTTTTGATTTGAATATATACAGAATTACTAAGATTTTAATTTAAAAAATTCGACCCAATTGTCCAATTTTACTGTATATTCTTATTTATAATTGCAATTTTAACTGCTATAATATATAAAATAAGGTATTTTATCATATAAAAAAAAAATATATATATATTTTATCTTGAGCCATTAATAATAGTTAAAAAGTTAAAGCATTTTTTTTATATAATTGTTTAAAATTGGCTTTTTCAACTGTGGAAATTTGAAATTTTTTGCTTGGGTACTGTATTGTGGTCTTGTAGAATCTCCCTCCCTTAGTACTTATCAACAGAAATGTTAGTGACAAGCAATTGTTTTCAAAGAAAAAGCTAGTGCCAAAGGAAACTGAAAGAAAGAACTGCAAAAGCTGCCAAATTACAGAGAAATGTTTGCCTGAAAAAAAAAAATCCTATGTCTCAAACTATCCTACCACATTCGAATCTTACACTCAAAATGAAGCTGTTTGTTCCAATGCGGTTGATGCTTAGCACAAACTATTAAAGTGTACACCTAGTAACATTACCTGTGTATTTTGTCTGCTTAGATTTAGACCTTCATATTTATGACTTGGTAAACTATATAGTACCTTTTTTTTTTCTCAGTCTCAAGTATGAGCCTTTAAAATATCCTCTCTTCCTATTTTCAATATAACAACACAATTCTTTTCTGATAAGCCATTTCTTATTTTCATACAATTTTTCTAATTTCTAAAATTAGTTCAGCACACTACTAAGTAGGGTATATTTTTATACTTGAAAATATGGTGATAATTGGTCGCAAGAGGGGTCCTTGAACATTTTTTGATGATGCTTGAATTTTTATTCGAAATTTTGCTGGACACCCTGTATTATAATTTCTGAATGTGTACAAAAACATTTAAGTCAAGTTAAATTTTTCAGTTATGATTAATACATGAACACAGTTGTCTTTATTTAATTATTGTGTGTGTGTCAATCACAATGAGACGTGGTTGTTGTAGAGTTAATAATTGAAATCAATCTTATATCCAAAATTTAACTAAAATTTGTATTGAATTTTGTGCGCTAATATATGTTTTTGTGTATTATGCTGTAAAATGACGAAAAATATTTCAGCTAATTTTTTGCTTGACTAATCACATGTATGAAGAAAATGGCGAAAAAAAGACAAAAAACGTGGGGTTTTTTTGCCAAAAAAAATCGTAAAGTGTACAGAATATGTGGTTAAAATTTCATAAGAATCAGTTCCTGAGATTTTTTAAACAGCGCAACCTTTTGAGGACTCCTGTTTGCCTGGCATTTTCCCCCTAAAAAAGTGGTTAAAATCAATATATATATTTTTTTTTTTTGGTAATTTATGAATGTTTTTGTTAAGCCTAACAAGTTTATATCAATTATCATAACATTGTTCTTAAAAAAAAAAAAAAATATATATATATAGTTTTTTTCAAGCATCCAAAATAGACAGAGCCCTTAATGCAAAATATAAGCAATTTCCCGTAGGATAAAGCTTGTACTGAACGTTAATTTATTTGTTTAACACCAAGTTGCATAATATGAAATCCTGCTTTAGATGGAAAAAATTCCTCTTCAAAGCACTTTTTTTAGGTAACCTTAATTATTTTAAATGTAATTTAAAGGTGATACAAAAAAATTCCTCAAGTTGAAACCCTACGAAACAGAAAAAAAAATGAGTGATCAAATTCCAAGGAAATCGCTGTGGACTGAACTGATTTTGGTGCTAATTTATATGGCATCACTCTGTAAATTTATTCTGTAACGTCACATACCACTCCTATATCAAATATCAGGTTTAGAAACTAAACTTGTCGCATTTGCATGTTGAATCTTGTCCATATGAGTCAGAGCAGCAATCACCATCATTAGAATGTTAATTAACTATTTTCTGTAATTGTGTGGATTTTTTTTTTTTTTTATAACATTAATGTATTTTACAGGAGTGAAAATCTTCCACTTTTACGCTGATTTCCACCTTTTTTTTTCTCTGAGAAGTTATACTTTTTCTATAATTTTTAGTGCACTTTATCGGACTTTATTGCACACTTGCCTAAAATCCCCTCAGAAAGAATGTCCAGCTGCTCCACTATTCTGTACTCACATTAGTACACAATTATATTCTTATTAAACTATTTTTGTTGTTCAAAATAATGCTGCATATCTTTTCCTCTTTTTTTACATTTGGGCTGTTTTCACCTCCGAATTTAGATAATACATGAGGGAAAAAAATTAAAATTACCAGATGAATGGGAATTAAAATTACTAGGAGGAATGGGAGTGGTTATCTGCAACATGCCTCTTTATAGACCCGCACTCACCTTAAGGTTCAAAACCACTTTTATAAATAAATCATGTATGAAAGAGTTCTGCCTAAAGTCAGAATTTTCTAATTTGTAAAGCATTATTTAGTATTTTCATGATGAAGCAAAGATGCAAAGAAAGTTATTATCCAGGGGCAGGGGGAACCTTGGTGATTTCCAGCAAGTTGGTAAATGTTAACACTTAATTGCATCATTGTATAAATTTTAAATATTCTAGCAAAGTAATTCGAGAGATAAGGCGAGAGAAAAGGCATGTTCCTAACAATTAAGTTGAAAGCACATCCATGTCTAGTTAAATTTTGCTTGTCATTTCACTTTTTTTTTTACATCTTGAAAATACAGTTATAAAGAAATTATGTTCAGCTCAAATTCAATGAAAACCATTATACACCTAGCATAAAACCAAGATGCTCATATAATAATTTTTACATAATTTTTTTTATGATTTAATATAATTCTTCTATTTTTAGCTTGTAAAATGCATACAAGAAAGAAGGAAGAGCCGTCGCAATAGATTGTCAAGGCGTCAAATAAATCAGATACCAACCGCGAAGTTTACTAAAGGTTCAAATTTAATTTTAACAAATTTTTTATTCATTTCCTTATTAATACTTCTTGAATGTAACTTAAATTTAAATGATATAAAATAATGTGCTGTAGAGTAATCTTTATTTTATATTTTTAGGAGATGAATATGATACTTGTGCCATATGTTTAGAAGATTATAATGAAGGAGACAAGCTTCGAATACTTCCTTGTTCCCATGGTAATTACTTTTTCTACTTAAGAGTTGCCTTTCAATCAAAATGTTATATTTTACTCTTCCATACTGTAATTATGAATCTTTCTTTATGAAAATATATTTATACTGTGAAAATTTAAATTTAAAAAAAATATAATTAATAAAATATAAATTTTTTTCAATAAATGAAGGAATAATTACAATCCTATTTTACCTGTTCCTGATTTAATGTTTACTTAATGGTAGAATGGTAAAAATTATTGAAAAATGGTTTGATGCAAATAGGCGTGTTTTTAAATGAAATTAAAATTAAATTTTTTTAAAAGTAGTTTTTAAAAAAAAAAAATTTGAACCAAGTAAAAGTTGTATTAGAATATTTCCTCTGTTCAGAATTTAATTAGTTCACTAAAATGCATTAATTTAAAGCTCTAATTAATAATGAACTAAAATTTGTTTATTTGTTTTGTGTTTGTTAAAGTTATCATTTGAAATTTTTAAACTGTCTATCCGACTTAGCATATCATGCCAAATGCATCGATCCATGGTTGACAAACAACAAAAGAAACTGCCCGCTTTGCAAAAGAAAGATAACTTTTGGAGACTCTGGAGATGAAAGCGACTCGGAAGACTCTGAACTGACTTCTCCAGCAGAAAATTCCCCCCTATTGGCCTCCTCCTCAGCCCTCCGCACATCATGGGGGACATTCGTTGTTTCAGTACGTAACCCAAATGACGGCAGTGGACCCTCTTCTATGCCATCAGTACCAACCAGTGCCTCATCTGATAATCCATTTCTATCTGCGGATGAGCTGGAAAGTCTTTTGCCTCCTCCTCATCATTCCATAAACCAGGGTACCGACAACCAGGCCATCGTTTTCAGTGATGAAGTTACCGACAACCTTCCGTCAAATCAAGCTGGAATTATTGATCAAGCCTCCTCTTCTGATCGTTTGGTTTTAGCATTTGCATTATAATTGTTTTATGTGTTATTTTACTCTTTGCAAATAGATATCTGGTTTATAATCATTATATTCCATCTAGCATCAAGAATAAAGTATTCAATTCCGCAGTGATTCAGTTAGTTTGTGGTGAAACTAACGAGCTTCTCAGTTTCTTTGTTTGAATGTTTGTTTTAATTTTGCAACGGGCATTGTATATAGGTGAGCTTTTAAATTAAGAGTGTAAATATCTATAATGACAAGAGTATAGACACACTAGATTGTTCTTGCGTTGCTTTATGTTATATTATTATTTTTTGTTTTTGTTTCGATGAAAGCTGCAATATTTTTTTATGATTGCACTCAGTTTGAGCATACTCAAAATATTATTTATATATTTTTTTTATTGTTAGCTTTTCAATTTTGTAAGCGAATTAATTCAAATTATAAAGGTGCCATTTAAACTGCTGCTGTCATTTTTTTATTTTACGCATTTTCAAACATTTTTGTTTCAAATGTATTGCTTACATTACAATGATAAGAAAGTGACTTAACTTGAAATACAGAATTCACACTCAAACAAAACCATTTCTAATATTATTAACATCATGTTTGTGAAATTAGTAATTCTAAGCGAGTTTTTTATATAATTTAAAAGTGTGTATTTTATACATACTTCTTGATTTAAAGTGTTTTAATATTTGGCTTTTCTTAAAAAAATTTCAAACCCTATTGGTTGATATAACATAATATCTTCATAATTTTAAATAGCATATTACTTTTAAAGTGCATAATGACATTTTGCAGATAAGTCATGCAACATTAAAAGACAATACGTTAACCCTTTCTCATTTTTTCATACAAAAAAAATCATTGATTTAATACTGTTTTAAAAATGTAATCAATTAAACAGAATACCATTTTTTTGTTTTGTTTTTGTTGATTTGAATGCCATTTGTATACCGGTGTATGTTTTGATTTTTAACTATTTGTGATTTAAATGAATGACGTTCATTTTATTGGACATATTTTACAGTTGAATTTACTTTACAAGGCTTAATTTTAAACTTTGTGACCTTTGTGCTTTGTGAATTATTTCAATTGTTTATTGGAAAGTATTTTGAAAAGCAATTTAATTTCAAAAACTAAAGAGTGTTAGTTTTTGCATTACTTTTAACTCTTTGAATTTCTAAAATTGTAATTTTTTGTAATAGACAACATCCATACAACTAAATCTAATTTTTTAAATTTTACCTTTGTCTTTGTAAAAGAAAAAGTGGCATTTCAAATTTTGAGTAGTCTACAGACTTAATTTTAAAATTTATATTTGTGCTGTACCATCTCAACTATTTTTAACTTAAAAACAATAGCTAATTATATACTGACTCTCCAAAGTGTAAGAGGGTATTTTCAAAGAACATTTTTGGAAGTATAATCCCATATGAATTTTTCAATTGTGATAAGAGATAGAAAAATTATGTGTGGAGTTATTTAACATTTTAATTATATTGACTATATATTCCTTGATAATTAATGACTAAAATCAGCTAAATTACTCGTTCATTCATCAACTCGACTAGTTTATTAACATTATGTTATCCCTTAATTATTAAATTTCTCTTATGAAAAGACATATTTTAGTTTATCCACTGTTCCTTTCAAAATTTTAATACAGTAAGAAAAAGTAGTAGAATTGAGTAATTATTACACAGCTAAATTTGCATTATTTTGTATGTTGTCTTTATGAATTTCTTTGGATAAAAACAAAGACTAATATTGCTGTAAAACAGTCTAATGTTTTTGAAATGCTCTCAACATAGTTTGTATTTTTGTATGTGGTTCACCATTTATGTTTTTATTTGTATTTATCTCTGAATCTATGATCTATAATCATGTTGATAACCTGAATGTAAAAATAAACATTGTGAATTATAATAAAACTTATTTGTAATCACAATGGCATTTAATATTTGTTTTAGAGTGTATTTTTATCTAAAAAAAGCACTTGAATTGTTTTTATTTTTTAATGAACATATTTCAGAAAATGTGCAATTAAGTGCTCTACCTGTTTCATAGAGATCAACTTTTAGAACTGACTTACTGTCCATTACTATTCAATTATTTGATGCATTAAGTCAAATAATGTAAATTACCAAAGTAGATTTTAATTAAAATTTTAATTCTTTTACACATTTATTTAAACATTTAGTCTTAATAAGATATTTGAAGATAACAGCTTCGGAGAAATATATTCACAGCTCATTAAATGTTAGTTTTTGTTGTATAACTGGATATCCAGTCATCTTAGATTTGTGTCCAAAATGGTGCTTTCAAAAATCAGTAGGTGCTATGGCTGTTCTAAACATTTTATAGGCCTCCCTTATTGGGCTGATGGAAGTTTTTGGGGCTTTCTTTTATTTGAAATGAAAATGCAAAGTTGTTTCTTAAGAAAGCTTAAATTTAGCATTCAAGATATTCTTACTTTTTCTTGGTGCAATACAACTCTGCTTTAACTTTTACATCAAGATAATCGATATTGAACTATCTAAGAAATGTACACTTTCAATAATCATTGGGGTGGAAACAGGTGAATCTCCTGAATACAACACACTCGTATCAAAGATAAATATTGAAGGTTCGAAGAAATCATAGCAACATCTTGTATATTTAGAATATGATTGTTTAATAGATAGGATAAATTAAATAATTGTTGAATATTTTAGTTTTCTCCGCCATGGGGCGGAATTCCGCTTTTTTAATTTTTTAGAAAAGAAAAAAATTCCGCTGTTTCAAAGAAAGTTCCGCTTTTCTAATTCCTGAAAAAAATTTCTTTTTTTCACGATTTTGCTATCCCACAGAAAAATAACCTTTTCTCTAAGGCTGAATCGCGAAGCAGCTTCCCTCCGCCCGGTCGGGAAGAGCGGAAAACCTACGACATTCCTGCTCCAAATACAAAAAACCACTGGAATGCATTTTTTTATTTAGGTTGGCGCTTAAACTCGCATTTTAGACTTTTTCAACTGCTCCGAAATTTGATCCTTTTGTGTAATTTCCTTCATACTAATTCACGCTATTAACGTATACCAGGGGTGGGAATTCTGCGCCAATTGCGCCAGCGCGCGCCAAAAGCGGTATCCTGCGCCACCTTGCTACAAAACCACATTTAAGTACAATTCTGCGCCAATTTTGTTTTAAATCTTTTAAACGCGCACGCTAAAGCGCCAAACCAGCTCGCGCACGCCAAATCTATGTGAAGACGAAATTATGGCAACCTCGAGCGCCGTTTTCGCACGATTTGCAAAGCATTCGATTTTCCCCCCAACAGAATGCAATGTGTGGATTATCCCTTTGAAATCGACATTCACGCATGCGCATTCATGTTCAAACGCGCCTTGCACCGGGACAAATTCAAATCGCCGAGTGCTGATAACTGATATCACGTGTGTCATTGCTAGATAGAATTTAAGGGGCAGCCTCAAAATTTCTGATTTCTAGTAAGCACGGATGGCCATTTCGTACGTACGTACCTTGATTTAGTGTGTTTCGTCGGATTTTTACCACGCCCTCTTGTTCTAAATAAAGAAGAAAGGAATTGGTAAAAAGTTAAAGGATAATAACCATCAAATGTTTTTACTAAGAGTTCAAAAAGAATATTTCGGCTCGGACACGCGTAATGACGATGCCTTCTATTAAATTAAGGGTTTGTAATTTACTTGTTGGCTGTTGGTAAATAACTTTTAAACATCCGTTTTACATTTGAAAATAAGTATCACAGAAATGTAATCAAAATCCCGGAATGTTTCCGATTTAAAAGAATAAAAGTAATACTTTTTTATAAGTTTATAGAACGGCAAGTAGGGTAAAAACGCCGTTTTGACGCAGAATTCGACCCGATTTGGAAAATAAAAATAAAAAATTCACAATATTTTAGAACATTCACAAAAATTTAGAAACATTCTTATTTTAATTTTACTGCATTGCTATTTTTGCTATAAGAAAGGTGTAGAACCTTATATACAATTTTTTATATAAGTAGTTTGGCCTCCTGATTGTACCTTTGACAAACGGAATGTTAGAATTTAAATTACTTTTTTTTTTTTTACAAACCGACTTTAAAGAGAAGTATAGCTTTGAAATTTTCAGCATAAGTGGTTTTGGCCTTTTTTTTTTTTTTTTTTATTAGACTTTTTAAAGACAGAATGTTACATTTTAATTAATTTTTTTTAACTAATTTTTTTAATTAAAGAAAAAAAATACAAAACGATTTCTAATAAGGCTACATCTCTGAAACACAGAATTTTAAAATTTTAATTTGTTTTTTAATTAATATTTTTACAAAGCGACTTCTAATAGATCTAGAGTTCTGAAATTTTCAACATAAGTAGTTTTTGCCTTCTAATTTTGCTTTTCATAAACACATGTTAAAATAATTCAGAGGGGTGAGGAGGGTTGTGTTATTGTATTAAAGGGAACATTTTTTGGTTCTCGATAGGGAGGGGGTTCTAGTATTAAGGGTTTACGTTGCAATTAATTTTTAACGAGTCAAGCGAACTTGAATTTGCACTGCAATGAACCTTCTAGAGAGTGAATCGAGCCTGTCCTTGCATAGCAATACATTTTCCGCGAGCTTGTACTTGTGTAGCAATTAAACTTTTCAGGGAGTTAAGCGAGCTGTGTTTGTGTTACAATGAAACTTTTAGCGAGCAAAGAGAGCTTGGTTTTGCATAGCAAACCCGTTCGCGAAGTGTCAAAAGCTAATAAGTATAAATGTTTTCTTATTCACAAATTATATATTTTGAATTTACAAATTATATTTTATGTTGCAATTTTATGTATATCTTATAATTTTGTATTTTAATATGTGTTTTATGTATAAAAATAAAATTATACAAGTTCAAATTTTAATTATGGTAATTGTTGTTAAATCAGCTACAATTTTTATATTTCTGCTATTAATCTTCAAATTTTGCTGCTACATTTTCTCTTATTCTGTTCCAAAAGTTAAATTTTGCTGCTCCAATTTTTTGCGAATCTGCTCCAAAAGTTAAATTTTGCTGCTCCAATTTTTTACGAATCTGCTCCAAATGTTAAATTTTGCTGCTCCAAAATTGCTCCAAACTGGGCTCTAACTCTTCCCACCCCTGGTATACGAATAATGTGCTTGCTTTCAAGTCTGACATCCACGGAATTATTTTAACAAACAAAGCAAGATTCATATTATGGATAAGATAAGCAAATAAAACAGACACGCTGATTCAAAGCAAGAACATTTCATTTACTACGCAATCACTCTATATTACAAACACGAACCAAAACTTTAAGAATCAAAACAAGAACCGAAACTTTCTTAAAAAGTTGAGTTGAGTTGTGTTTCGCAACATCCTCCCCCCTTTTGAGTCTAATCTGACTCAAAAAATAAAGTCATGTTTAACAAGTTTAATTTCTGGGGGGGGGGGTCTGATCTTTCGTCCAAATCTTGACAACTTCGGAACGTCCGCATCGTGAACACCAGGAGAAAACCCAGTCATCTCTGGGTCAGCGGTCGGAAAAAAAGTTGTCACTGGATCATCCGGTGGAGCCGACGACTCTGGAACATCGCTTAGACCAGCAGCTACAGCTGGAGTCTCTGTAGGCAGGATCTCTAGAGGGAAAACTCTCTGCACAGGACGGATTATAACATAGTTACCACACTTCAATTTTAATGTACGAACTTTACCGTCCCTACCAGATAACAAATCCAAAATTTTGGCTAAAGGCCAAAATAATCTCTTTTTGCTAGTGTTCTCTACAAGGACAATTTCCCCAACAGTAAAGTCTCGAGAAGATGACTTTTGGTGTCGTTGTACTAACAATCCCAAATATTCCCTTCGGAATCTACCTCTTAAATCTTTAAGCAATTTGGCTCGATACTTAACACGTTTTCGAAATCTGGCACACTCATCTAAATCAGATACATCAGAGGTAGAATTGGTCATTAGAAACATGGCTGGTGTAATAGCAACCAAGTCCTCAGAATCCTCTGACACATAAGTCAATGGACGGGAATTAATAATCGATTCACAATCACAACAGACTGTCAGTAACTCTTCGTAAGATAAAATTGACTTTCCTAGAGTGCGTTTCAGAAGATCTTTAATCACTCTTACAAGTCTCTCCCACCACCCTCCCCACCAAGCAGCAGTGGGTGGGATGAACTTCCATTTCACACACTGAAGTTCTGTCTCACGTTCAATTTTATCCCAGTCCAGCTTTTGGAATTCAGTAACAGCACCCTTAAAATTACTACCGTTGTCTGTGTACACTGTCTTTGGTCTTCCCCTTCGAGCGATAAATCGACGAAAAGCTAGTAGAAAATTCTCCGTTGAGAGTGAAGTCACAAGTTCTAAATGCAATGCTCGGAAGACCGCACATGTAAATAACACAATCCACACTTTCTCACCATTCAAAAGGAAGAGAGGACCGGCCAGATCTATGCCTATAACCTCAAAAACATTAGCCTCACTTACACGGTCTGCAGGTAAAGCAACAGGCGAGCTAACAGCTGGTTTTGCACTATATCTGCGGCAGGTTACACACTTCCTTATCACATTTCTAACAGTTTTCCTAGATTTTAAAATCCAAAATTTTTCTCGAATTATTGAAAGTAATATTTGGGTACCCGCATGACAATTTACTTTATGTAGGTATTCAATTAACTTCAAAGTTAAGAGGCAATTTTCTGGAAGGAGGATAGGTGTTAAAAAACAAAGGTTATCTTTCCGCTCAGTTATTTTTGTCTTAACGCGTATTAACCCATCTCCATCTTTGAAGACATTAATTATCGGAATACAACTTGGATCAGGGAAAAATTCTCTTTGTATTGAGCCAATAAGAATTTTTTCTGCCTTGTCAATTTCAGAACTTGACAATTCACCTACAGCTCTATCGTCAGATGTCGTACGACAATTACTAATGAATCTTCTAATCCATGCTGTCAATCTGACCATAGAGTGATAATTTGTAAACCTTTGTGAATACCAAGGAACGCCATCTTTGACATTAAGGTTACAAAGTTTAACCTTCCTCCTTTCAGAATTGACCTCTTTAATCTCACACTTTATGTCAGTTACTGGCCATTGGCTTGAGTCTTCTTGCAGCCACACAGGACCATTAAGCCATGCTGAATCCAACAGATGACTCGGGGAGTACCCACGAGAAAGAACATCTGCCGGATTCAACGTACCGGGAACGTGCCTCCAATTGTCCGGAGACGTTATTTTTCCTATCTCTTTTACTCTATTGGACACGAACATTGACTACTCCCCATAGTTTTTAATCCAATATAAAGCTACCATAGAGTCAGTCCAAAATGTAATATTTAAATTCGGCATATCCAAAGCCCCTTGAACGGATTTAACCAATCGTGCACCTACACAACACGCCAATAGTTCCAATCTAGGAATTGAAACGGGTTTCGTAAGAGCTACCCTTGACTTGGCCTTAATTAAATGTAACTTAATCCCTATTTTCGTTATAGACCTAATGAATATACAAGCAGCATACGCATTTTTGGAAGCGTCTACAAAAACATGTAGTTCCGATATTGCACCAATCTCAATATATCTAGGGATTTCTATATCTTTTAAGCATTTCACTTCTTGGAGCCATCTACTGAATTTTTTGCACATCTCAGGTGGCAGAGGATCGTCCCAAGATAATTTAAGTTTACACGCTTCTTGTAGCCAAAGTTTGGGCAACAACGTGGCAGCTGTTAAAATACCAATAGGGTGGAAATACTGCTGCACCATAGACAGTACTGATCGTTTAGTAACTTCAACAATACTTTGGGGTTGATCATTACCTATAGAACATCTCAGTGTGTCTCTATCCAAGTTCCAAATTAGACCCAATAAATTTGTGTCTCCAGTACTCTTAAAAACATTTGGCCCTGCAACATTACTCTCCCAGTTCCTCAAATTAAAACACCCCTTGGCCATAACACTCGTAGCCCCTGAAATAAAATTATTTATTTCATTTACATTAAATACTCCACTAACACAATTGTCTACATAGAAGGAATGCTTTAGTTTTAATATAAGTTCAGCATATTCAGGAGATGAATGATCAAGCAAATGATTTATAGAAGCTGCTAATAGGAACGGGCTTGAACTCACACCAAATACTACTCTACAATGACGATAAACAATCTCTTCATTTTGTGAAGGATAAAAAAACCTTAAATAGTCTCTATGTTCTGGTGCGATACTCAGTTGCAGAAATGCTTTCTCAATGTCCGACGACAAACCAATGGGATACGACCTGAACCTATCAATAATGTCCGGAATGAGTTCAATTAAATTGGGGCCCTTCAATAAACAATCGTTTAAGGACGGTAGATTCATTTCTCTCGATGAAGCATCAAACACCGGCCTCACCTTACTAGTTTGACTTGATAGCTTTATTACGGGTCTATGTGGTAAGTAATGGGATTCTCTATCTAACTCCACATCTGGAACTCTTTCTATAATATTTAACTTTTCCCATTCCTTGAAAACAGCGCAATATTCATCCCTATAATTGTTATTAACCCCATTTTGACACATTCGTCTATGCCTTTTAAAAGTTAAAGATTTATTACTAGGTACTTCAAAACCTCCCTTAAAAGGTAAAAGCAATTCATATCTTCCATCTGGAAGTATTTTTAAATCGTTTTCAAACTGATTTATTGAATCCACTAGCCATTTGCTTTCATTATTTCCCATCGGGTCCCGAATTCCCAACGTTTCAAGATCCCATAACTCTTTTATATTTAAAGCACACGAATGCAATGTCAACAAAGTTAAAACATTAGAATTCAATTTATTTTCATATAAAGCAGGCAATGATATGGCTTTGTGTTCCTCACAAATTCCATTTGTGACTTTACCCATAACTGTGCATCCCAATTTTGTATCTACAACAATCAGTCCAGAATTCAAATTAGTACATTTCCCTGTTAAAATTGAACTAATCACATCAGCCCCCAAAAGTAAATCTACTTCATGATCAGGTATAAGTAAATCTGATATATCAATACCCTTTTCCTTTATTTCGATTAGTGCTGATAAGTCATTCACTTTAGGAACAACCCCACAAATTTTAATTTCGGAAAGTACTTCTATTGAACACTTAAAATTATTACTCAAGCCTTGTATTCCAATATTATATACAAAGTGTTCAAGGGGTTTACTTTCTCTCCCCCCAAACAAACCGTGTACTATGGTTTGTTTTGACTTTGGTCGCAATTGCAAATTTTTAATAATTCTAGTAGTTAAATAGGATTTTTGTGACCCTGTATCTAACATCCCCCGTACAATCTGTTCACGACCATTACCATTTACTTTAACAGCTATGGTTTGTAAATAAATATTTTCTGACACAGATTGATTGGCCAGAACATTACTAATTTCTGGTTCCGCAGTAGTACTACTGTCTGAAGGTGTATCGTCACGCTGAGGGCACATTAAAATATAATGACCTTTTTCACACTGTAGACATTTAACTGTGCGTCTGCAATTACGACTCATGTGGCCAAAACCTAAACATTTAAAACAAGCCCTTTTTTTCATAATAATACTCTTTCTATCATTGTAAGACATTTTGCGAGCTAAAAAACATTCAGAACTTAAGTGATGTTTACTACAAAATATACACTGAATTTTGCCGGACCCCTCTTCCTTACCTGAATTTATTAACACCGCACTGGGATTCATTTGCACAACACTACTATTTTTTCTTTCCGAAATACTCTTCTGCGGGTCACCAAGTCCAGAGCGAGCGAGTAATATCATTTCTTCGCTCTGAACTTCTCCACGAAGAAAGAACATGAGCTTCTCCAAGGAACGCACACTGGAAAGCCGGGGGGAATCATCATCAGTAGAACTGCGGGATGACTCATCCAAGGAGCGGCTCCTCTCCCACGCACGTAGTACGGTTTCGGGCAAACACGATTCCACAAGTGTTTCTAGAAAGTCCGCAAACTTTTCTTTTGTTCTCCCTAGGCTTTCCAAAGCCATTAATTTGCCTTCTAGAAGGTCGTAGAGTTCACATAAGTCGAATTTGCATTTTCCCGATGCATTTCTCATCACTATACTCAGCAAGTCTCTAACGTATATTTGGACGAGTAGGTCTTCACGGCCAAATCGTTCAGTAAGCTGTTTAATCACTTTAGAATAAATTTCCCTGGTTGGTGGGAAACTCTCAACCAGTCTTGCAGCTTTTGAGGCAGGAACAACACATTGCAACAAATATTGGAATTTATCCTCCTCAACAATGTCTTCATCTTCATGGATTTTGACAAATTGTGCCCAAAAGGCCAAATACTCTTTGGGATCGCCGCTGAAACGTTTCAATTCTAATTGCGGTAACTTGAAGCGACGTTTTCCTCCAGTAGATTCAGCGTACTCCGATGCGGGTACAACGGTGGACAAATTAGCTATCGCCGTTTCCAACATAGCAGACACAGTCAAATACCTGTCCCTATATTCCTCCGCTGTCACAAAATCCCCTTCATATGTGATCGCCAACGCTTCATCACTCAGGAGGGCACTGGATACTTCCTCCTGCGCGGCACACAGACGATCAAATTTATCCCGAAGCTTGTTTTGCAAAGCTTGCAGATCCGAGAGTGATTGTTCATTGTTCAATTCATCTTGAATCGTATTCGCACACGGTAAAAGCCGTGCGTAGTGCCTTTCTAATTGCCTTCACTTTTTCCATACTTTCACTGTCGCGGACGCCACTATTTAACAAACAAAGCAAGATTCATATTATGGATAAGATAAGCAAATAAAACAGACACGCTGATTCAAAGCAAGAACATTTCATTTACTACGCAATCACTCTATATTACAAACACGAACCAAAACTTTAAGAATCAAAACAAGAACCGAAAACTTTCTTAAAAAGTTGAGTTGAGTTGTGTTTCGCAACAATTATCGTTTGTTGTACGTCTAAACGTATGTTGGTAAGTTAGAGCCTGATTCTCACCTCCGATCGAATCGGAAAAAAAATCGTGACCGGCTCTCTAGGAATCTGGTCATTTCTCGTTCAGTCAAGGAGTGATTCTGACCTCAGTTTTTCCCGAAATCGAAAAATGACGCACTTCCTCCGCGCTGAAAACTGCGCGGTTAGGAATGCGCAGTAGAGTTTTCAGAACCATGTGATGTTTTGACTTCAATTCAATGTTCATAATTTTCTTGAGGAACTCGGCCTCTCCTAGTGGTGTTGCAAGAAATGGCTTCCAAGAAAGTTGAACAGATACTAAAATGCATTAAAACATTTATTAACTTTTCTGATGATAACAAAGGAATACCTTTGGTCCCTCTAAATCACAAAACAGCAAATTTTGAGAATGAATGACTCAAAAAAAAAAAAAAAAATAGTAAAACTTTTATCAAACACAAGCTAGGCGGTATTTATAGCTTTTATTGTGCATTTTAACTCTTTGTGATGAACACAATGTTTTGTTTATGATTTAGAACATAGTGATAAAATTTATTGGTAAATTAATAATTGGTAAAAATTAATAGCAGGCACCCAACAGGAGATAAATTTATGCAACAGTTTTAATTAGAATATTGATAAGAATCGCAACATGCAAATACTAATTTGCTAACAGTTGGTTGCCGTCTTAATTACATGAATCACGTTCTTGCCTGATACCACCAAAACTATTTGGTAGTCAAAGGAAAAATCAGGTTGGTTGTTTTCAGATTATCTGGCACCGTCAGCAACACGAGGGCTATAACGCGCCGAAACATTCGTCATTAGACAAGTCAACATACATTTACAAACATCCATGCCTAACACGGGACTCGAACCCGCAACCTCGCGGTCTAGAAGCTAGCACGCTAACCACTATACCGTTTGGAAAGATCAGGGTTTTTTTCGTAAATGTAGTGAACATATAAGAATTTATCATGATTACTTTTTCCTTCCTGTATTGGCTCCGTAGCTTTATGTAAAACTTAGGAGAAATGAGTCTTAATAACAGAAAAAATAAAGTAGTTCAGGGCTCATATTTCTTTTTTTCTGGCACTGTGTGGCAAGTACACTTCTAATTTCTTCAATTACCAGCCATGCTGCAGGTTTCGAAAACCGAAAAATTTCAATAAAATGAATATCGTGAGAGTCAAAGGGATTTGTTTTATCTCTAAATACTTTTTGTCTTCTCAATTCCCTGTTCACTAAATACTGGGTAAAATTCATAAAAACTAATGTTCTTGCAGGATCCATTTTGATGTTTGTTGTTTTAAAACAGCAGCAACAATAGACACTTCAACATACAATATAACTAGAACAACCAATCAGAATAAACTTCGCCGAGATCTCGATAATCGTCATGGCATCCCAAGAGCTCCAGAGCAACCGAGACGCATTCCGAGAGATTGGACATCTCGTTAAACGAGATTTTGACGTGAGAATCGCAAATAATCGGAAAGTCACGTAACACCTCCCTTTCCGATTGCAATTCCGATTCGAGAGTAGGTGAGAATCAGGCCCTTAAGCTCGTTTTCTTTAATCGTTTCGTTGATGTAATGTCCACTCTGCTAAGATTTGTGTGGTTATAACGTACGTTATCGCTGGGATTTAAATTGTTGTGGTTTTCATTTTCGCGGAGTATTATACCTATGCAACAACGCTATTGCTGAGATTTGTTTCCGTATGTTCGTCGCTAACACTGATATTTACGTTTATTTGATAGTCATTTTCGCTGAGTGCTACCTTGTTGTAAAATCTGAGATTTGCACCGATATTACCGAAAGAATGTCGATATTACCGTAATGAATTGCGCTCTCGTTGATATGCATTATTGATGATGTGCTTTGAGATTTGTGCTGATATTGTAGACGCTATCTCCGATATGCACGTTGTTGTGATGTTCGTTTTTGCCGATACCTAGATTTTGCGCCGAAATTTACGTTGTTGTGATTGTAATTTCCTTCAAGAGTTACGCCAATACATTAGCGCTATTCTTGAGAGTAGCCCCAGTATATTATTTGGTTCTAACTTTGATATTTCTGTAGAGTAATTTTCGTCGAAAGCCATACTGTAGTAACATCCGATATTACCGAAATTTGCACTAGTATTACTAAGAAAAGATCGATATTACCGAGATTTGTGCTGATATTGTGGACGCTATCGCCGATATGCCCATTGTGATGTTCGTTTTTGCCGATACCTAGATTTTGGCCGGTATTGTAAGCGATATTGCTTATAGTACTTTTGTTAGATTGATGGTCCTTTTCGCCGAGGTTTACGCTAATACAATACCAGCTATTGCCGAGATTTCAACACCGAATTGTAGTCATTCATCTAGACTTCCTTTAATGCGATAGCCGACATATTCGTGATTAGTGCCTGGTTAAGGTTAAATTTTGACGTTTTATTCGAATCTATATAGAATTACTGAAATTTGTATAAAAATGATATAAAAATATTCTGAAAATTTGTCCCAATTGTAATTTTTCTAAATAATCTGTGTTTAAAATTGTTATTTTAACTGCAATTTTTTGTTGCTTTTTATTTTATTGAACAAACTTAACAATATGAATAAAAATCTAGATTTTAAGGTTTTTAATACTTGTAGCTTAAAAATTTAGAAAACTGGATCTAATTAAATTTGGCCTGTTTGTCAATATTGCTTAAAGTTTTCTGACTTGTTGAAATTTTTAAGTTTTTGCTGGTTTTCATCGCTTTCACAGGAATAATTTTTTTTTTAATCACTTTAGAGCTAAACCATACCTGATGACAACACAATATTATACATATTTATCTCCTAATATATATTTCTCCTTCGATTCATATCCACTTGTGACGATTATTGTGACCTGATCGTCACCACTGTCAAAATGACAAAACTGAACAGGATAAGATTAAAAAACCAGGAATGTCCCAAGCAAATTTATGTGTCTCGCAAGTGATGAGTCTACATTTGAATATCTCGATTAAAATTAGAGATGATTAGGATGGTACACAAATTAATAATTTATCAAGAAATTTTAAATTGACTGATGGATTTTAACTTTCCAATTGATATTCTTCTAGTTGTAAATTTCATTTTATAAATGGAGCAAATTTTGAAAAGGAAAGGACGGGTCTATCAAGCAAGAGAAACTACTTCTCTACAATTTCTTTTCGAGAAGGATAAAAGCCATAAAACTCTCTATTGACATCTGCAACAATCGCAATTTTTTTCATTCATTTTGAAAACAGATTTTGAGGAGCTACAGACAGGGACGACGCGAAGGGGGCGTCTCGCCCCCCCTCCCCCCCAAAAAAAATGTGGAAAGTTGAACAGTCGGCAAATTTTCGAAATTTTATCGAGCCCTTTTTTTAAAGTTGATCCACAATAAAATCGAATTAAATAAAAAAATATAAATAATAATAAAAAAAAAAAAAAATATTAAAAATACCGACCCGAGTTTCACAAATCGGCATTTTTATACTAGAAGTCTATTATTTTCCTGTATACGTTGATGGACTGCGTACACAAATATAATAGGTATCTAGCGAACACAAATCAATCAATCATTATCTCATCCCGCCAAAGTTTTTAGAAAAGAAAGACGGCACACGACAAATTTCCAAAATTTCATCAATTCCTTTAAAAGAACCAAAGTGATGGATGTTTTAAAACTCATTGAATAGAAAAAATATAAATAATTAATATCGTCAATAGTATTACAAAATCCTGATCACAATTCTGCCCAAGTTGGCGGTCGGCAATTTTAAATTAGAGTAAGTATATCCTTTTTTTGCAGGAACATTTAAGTTGATATCGTCACTGACAGCTTCTAAATGAAATTAAATATATACATATCTCCCGTACCCTGTGCTGTTGCACAAGTATCAATATCCACAAATTATCTACAGTGAATGAATAATTGAGAACTAAAACTGGAAAACGACCTAAGTACCAAAAAAAATCGAAAATCTTTCTTTTTACGGAAAAATTTCCTAAAGGCCACGCTAAACAAAGTGGAGAACGCCCACAGTGCGAATTCCCTTAGCAATAGTTCAAATTCAATCTGAAGTATGTACTAAACCATTGCCTTAAGTACCAGATGCAATTATTTTTCGGTTTTTCTCCTTACAAAAATTAAAAAATTCTAGACCGCGAGGTTTTCGGGTTTGAGTCCCGTGCAGGGCCTATTCTAACGGGCAGTCGTGGCCTATTTGGGCAGTCGTAAATCAGAAATTGGGCAGTCGTAAAAAAATAGAAAAATAAGGAAATTAAAAATATGATTTTATTAAAGGAGTGCAATTATTATTCATCTTTTTGAATTTGATTATAATAAAATCTAAAATGACTTTTTTATTTGTTTATGCAACCCTTCCTTCTTTGAAGTTTCAGCTTCCACTGAATATATCTTTGTTCCAATCTTGAAACTTAGCTTATGGAGCATGCGCGTAGCCAAGGGTGCCAAACTTTTTAGATTGTAGAAAAAGCTGTAGAAATTATAAACCAAAATAAAACTAACCAATCCCCCCCCCCCCCCCCAATTTTCATACTGAAATGTAGTGAAATTGTCAGCTTCTATGTTGAGTACCCCTCGTTTTCGGGAAGACTTTCCAGGAATTGGAGTTGAAAAACCTTTCCCCAACCCCCCACTTTTTTTTTTTCTTCTTTTTTTTTGGCGAGCAATTCCATCCCTTCTTACCCGTTTTTTTTCCCCTCCTTCTGCCTGTTGCCTACAGGCTATGCTATTAGTGGTACAATATTGTTTCGGGCTGGGTTTGACACTTGTCACCATATTGACCTCTGACCTGATTTAGAAAATTCCTGACCGACAGTAGCATATTTTAGTACAGAAAGTGTAATACTGTGAGTTGTGTAATGTGTTACATTGCATTCAAGGATTTGCTTGGAAAACTAACTATATTTTTCTTAATATTAAAGTAAGTACCAACTTTTTATTTTAAAAAGAACACGACACTGTGTTAGTAAAATTCTTCATAAAAATAATGATTAATTTAAAATATGCACCATCGATTAGTATTTGTCAGCACTGTTTAAATATTGTTTGTAAGTATTGGGAAAATAGTAATGAATATTGACTTTAAGTATTTATTTAGAAAAGTATTTTTATTAGAAAAGAAAACATAACTAATATTTGTTCAATATAAGAAATTATTTTATACACCTTTGGGGCTTCAATTTGTTGAAGTTGTATTTATAAGAAAAATGATAGTGTAATTGTTTTTTGCTATGTGGCAACACTTCTGAATTTCTTTGGATTCAAAATTAATAGAAGCTCAGTCGAGGGGATTTGTTTTACTTGAAATAAAGTTCATGGAAAACGTACTTCACAATTTAGCAAGCTTTTATATTTAATATATACTTTAATCTTAAAAATTAACAGGTTATGGGATCCCACTCACGCTAAATGCGCTGCTATGATTAAAGTAATGCTTGATTTTGCTGAAGTTTCAGAAGTTAGCAGGATAGTTCTTCACTAACGGTAAGAACTGTAAGTTTTTCTTCCTAATTATTCAAGTCCTGAAATCACCTTTGTTTAAAGACAGCCCTTGTGGGAAGTGTATGATTGAAGTGGACTAGTTATTGAAGTGTTTATAAGATTACTATATCGTAAAGTGAAACACTAATTATGGAGATAGGAAAGTTACAGACTAAACCTTTATGTGGAGAAGCTGACTGGCCGATGTGAAAGTATAGAATAAAATTTGCTTTAAATTATTATGCCGATGCCTTAGAAGTTATCGAAGGAAAAATAATTAAACCAAATCAGCCGCTAGAAGGAGCTGATGAAGCAATTTTAAAGAAATACGAAGAAGATCTTTCACGATATAAAAAGGCTAACACTTGTGCCATGATGGTAATAACGAATTCCATGAATGAAGAAACCATGCAGAAAATCATGAGGTTTGATAATGCTAGAGAAGTATGGTTAGAGCTTCATAAGTTATTTGAAGCAACATCTGACAACCAACTGTATAACATTTGCCTACAATTTTTCAAGTGTAAGTGGACAATGAATGACAGTATGGCTGCTCATTTATCAAAATTAAAGAACCTCTGGAGTGAATTAAATTTAGGTCTTGAGAGAAAGCAAGAAACTAAATTGCCTCAGATGTTATTAATTTGTAAGATTTTAGACACACTACCTCAAGAGTATCGTTCTTTCAAGTCAAGTTGGCTACTTTTGAATGAAGATAAAAGAACAATTGATGAGTTGACTACTCAGTTATGTTCTCAAGAAAGAGAATTTAAAGAAGAAAAGTCAAAAGGTGATGTGCAAAATCAAGATGCATTAGAAGCTAAAGCAAGTAGAATGAGGATAGCTTTCAAGAGCAAAAAACAGGTAGGAAAATGCAATTATTGTCATCAGGATGGACACTGGGTAAAATTCTGTCGAAAATGGATAGCTGATGGAAGACCAGTAAAGTCTAATAAGAATGATAAAGTCTCAAGAAAAGATGATGTCATAGCAAATGTGTCCATGTTAGCTCTAGACGAAGAAGTATTTTCATCTGAAGAAAACTGTTATGACTGGTTTGTGGATAACGGAGCATGGAAACATATCACCAATAATAGTAGTTACTTCACAGAATTTGAAAAATTTGACACCCCACATGGAGTTACTGCTGCAAATGGCGAAGTACTACCAGCTGTAGGTAAAGGAACTTTGAAAATTGTGACAAGAGTAAAAGAAGAGAAGCAATTCAAAGAACTTAAAGAAGTCTGGTTTGTTCCAGGTATTAGTAAGAACCTATTCTCAGTACTGGCAGCTCAAGATAAGAATAGAAACAGTAGATTTGAGTCAACCGCAAAAGAGTGTTGGTTGAAAATCAACAACAAGGCTGTACTCTATGGTACAAGAAGCATAAGGGGTGGTCTATATAAAGTTCACATGGAAGTACTTATTCCGAAGAATCCAGTAGAAGTCAATACAGCTACTACAGGCGATTCTGTTTTGCAATTATACCACAAGCGTTGGGGTCACCAAGACAAAAGGCATATTAAGAATGTTCTAGAACAACAAATGAATCTCAAAGTTGAGTTAGACAATCAACTATGTGAAGCATGTATATACGGCAAAGCACATCGTTTGAAATTTGGTACTAGACAGAAGACCACAAGACCTGGAGAACTTATATCAGCAGATGTTTGTGGACCGTTTGATGAATCTTTTAGAAGATATCGTTACTTTGTAGTCTTTAAAGATCATTTCACTAAATTTAGATACGTATTTTTTCTACGTCAAAAATCAGAAGTTGCAGAAGCTATTGAAAATATGATCTCCCATGCTAAAAATTTAGGACACAACATCAAAGAGTTCTTAAGTGACAATGGCGGGGAATTTGATAATGAAAATGTTAGAAGTATCCTGAAGAAAAGTGGAATAGTTCAAAGATTAACTGCCCCCTACACTCCACAGCAAAATGGTGGAAGTGAGCGTGAAAACAGAACGTTGGTAGAAATGGCAAGGACTTTGAAAAATTCAAATTCAGAAATTAACTTTCCTTCGTCATTAGTAGTTAGAAATTGGGCATCCGGGGACATGGCGGAGCAGCGGAGCAGGTATGGTATGGGGGCGTGACCGGATATGACGTCACAGGAAGTGACATCACCGGATATGACGTCACCAGAAATCACGTGACCGGAAGTGGAGTGGAGTTGTTTCCTTCCTGCTGCTGTTTTAGTTTCATTATAAGCTGTTTGTGTATGACGTCACAGTAGGTATGACGTCATAATTTGTTTTATATTAAAGTTTAGAGCGATGGCAACACTTTTTAGTTTCGATTTACCTTTCAGATGGAGTTGAGTTGTTCTAGGACTGCTTGTAAATGAATAAGTTAGAGTGATAGGTTTTTATTGCGTGACGTCACAGCGGGTATGACGGCATAATTTATTTTATATCAAAGTTTTGAGCGGTGGCAACACTTTTTAGTTTTTGTTTCCAGTTAACTGGAGTTGAGTTGTTCTAGGACTGCTTGTAAATGAATAAGTTAGAGTGATAGGTTTTTATTGCGTGACGTCACAGCGGGTATGACGGAATAATTTATTTTATATCAAAGTTTTGAGCGGGGGCAACACTTTTTAGTTTTTGTTTCCAGTTAACTGGAGTTGAGTTGTTCTAGGGCTGCTTCTTAACGAATAAGTTAGAGTGATAGGCTTTTTGACTAGTGACGTCACAGTGAGTATGACGTCATAACTTGCTTAACGTTAAAAGTTTTGAGCGGTGGCAACACTTTTTAGTTTCGATTTACCTTTAAGGCGGAGTTGAGTTGTTCTAGGGCTGCTTCTAAGTGAATAAGTTAGAGTTATAGGTATTTTTTACTAGTGACGTCACAGTGGGTATGACGTCATTCATGATTTTACAAAACTTACCTTTAAGACGATGGCAGCAATAGAAATATGCTAAGTTTTAGGCGGGATGGAGTTGAGTTGTTTTAGGGCTACTTTTAAGTGAATAACTTAGAGTGATAGGCTGTTTTACCAGTGACGTCACAGTGTTAATGTAGTGGGGATGACGTCACGATTTGCTTTATATCAAAGTTTAAGGAATGGCAACATCTTGTATCCTGATATATAGCTAAGTCTCCTTTGATTGGTTGAAATAAAAGCTCACTTCTGATTGGTTAGAATATGTCACGTGATTTCAAATGCTCTTCTCATTGACTATACAGTTTAGTAAGACAGTTTTCTACTAAGTTTAATGTAATTGCGGCGCCATCTAGTGGTAGGAAGGAATATAAATTACATAGTTTATAACTTTTCATGCTTAACCATTAAAAACTTCAAATACATGCAAAGATAATATACTAACACAAATGCGTAAAGTTTCGGATTGAGTGGATTTTTTTTTTCTATAAGTGCTTAACACATTTAAACTAATGTTGAGAGATATAATCGCAAGACACTTTTAAGGAATCAGGTTTAATCAATGTTAGACACATAAAGTCTCATTATTTTCTCAATAACAGTATGAAATGTAAACATAAATTAAAATTTATGAGAAAAAAAAATTTAAACTTTGATATCTTAACGTGAAAATTTTCTTTTACAGAGCTTAACATGTCATTAAAAAGTTTTTTTCTTTTATTGTCATAGTTTTTGAGGGATTGAATACACAACAAAAGAACTTAGACTAGAATTAATTTTCAATATTCAGCAACTGAAACCCATTATGGAAGTTAAAGCAATGATTTTACAATTATTTTTAGGTTGAGTTAGTCTGACCCTGTTGAAGGAATTAGTAGTTGTAGTGTGTTCACACGTGAGTTTGCAATACAATATTAGTAATATATATTTCCAAAAAACGAAATATTTATCACTTTGAATAGAAAAATGACGATTTTTTTTTATTTATGTAAGTATTATACTCAATTTTGTAAATTTTAAATGTATTATCCATATTTTATTGAAGAATTTATATATTTTTTTTCTTCCTCTTTCAGAATGGTTTAGGAAAAACATTTCATTTTAGTCAGAACAATGTTTTCAAAGAGATGGAAATACGCAACTTTTCGATATATCAACCTTCAAATACTTTGAAATTGATTCTATTTGTTACAACCGGTTGTAATTTAAAGCTTTACTGTACTATGCGAGCGATATTATATATCTTAGCTACTTACTGTCTATGTTAAAATTTATATTACCATTAAACTTGTTAGAAATTAATATGTCTATGTTAGTTATATTAATCAAGATAGTTTTTATTGTACAATGATACTTACTTAAGTTGATGAATGGCAACACAGAACTAGCTGCTAATGCTGAATAGATATGTGATAACTGATTTTGGATACTCTAATGCTTAAATAAGAGAGAAAAAGTAACATACTTAAACATCTTACAACTAAGAATTCAAAAGTGAACATGAAAATTTACTTTACGAATAAATATCATGTCTTTAAAATGTGTACGAATATCACTAAATAAGAGAAAAAAGTAACATACTTAAACTCTTTACGACAAATAACTTTAAAATTAACGAAAAAAAACTTACTTTACACATAAAAATCACTTTAAAATGTGTAAAAATATCGCTAAATAAGAGAAAAAAAGTAACTTACTTAAAATTTCTAAGATAAATATTTAACCTTTACGCGAAAATTCCCTTCATGTATAAAAATCACGACTTTAAAATATAACATGCAAAAGAAAAGTAACGTACTTAAACTTTCTACGACAAATAACTTTAACATTAACGTAAAATTTTACTTTACACATAAAAATCCCGATATTAAAATATGTAGAAATATCGCTAAATAAAAGAAAAAAAAGTAACACACTTAAACTTTGTACGACAAATAACTTTGACATTAACGTAAAAAATGTTCTTCACATATAAAAATCACGACTTTAAATTTGAAATGTAGGATGAAAGTATAACATACCTATAATTTCTACGACAAAGAATTCAAACATTGCCGTTCATGTCTTTAAAATGTATAATGACAACTCTAACTTTTAGAAAAAAGAAACACTAAAAATTTACAAGGCAAAGAATTTAAAATTGAACGTTAAAATTAACTTTACATGTACTATCATACTCTTATATCAACGATAAATAAGATAAAAAAAGAAACTCTAAAAATTTATAAGGCAAAGAATTCAAATAATACGCGAAAATTTACCTCACATATAAAAATTATGTCTTTAAAATGTGTAAGAATAATGCTAAATTAGAGAAGAAGAAAAAAATAACATACTTAAACTTTCTTCGACAACAATTTAAACAATACGCGAAAATTTCATACACAATTATTTTCTTAGGTTAATGTTAAATAATGGGAAATTTAACAGAATAAAAATTTCAAAGATAAAGAATTTTAACCTTTACACGAAAATTTACTTCACATATAAATATCATGTCTTTAAACTTTAACGTGACAATTTACTTCTCATATACAATTAAACTCTTAGGTTAATGTTAAATAAAAGAAAAAGTAACATACTCAAAAATTTCTAAGATAAGCATAACGTAAAAATTTCATATCATGTGTTTAAAATGTAACATATAAGAGAAAAAAAATAACATACTTGAACTTTCTATAGCAAAGAATTTAAGCGTTAGCGTAAAAATTTACTTTACATATAAAATTCACGTCTTTAAACGGGATGATAAGCATGTGACGGTAATTAGCCAATCAGGTTAGCGGTAGGTGATACGCCACTTGCCGGCATTTTTAGACCGGAGGATGAGTCACGCTAAAACTTGTTCAAACAGGTCGGGAGACTTGTACAGCAAGAATAACAGCATCGACGCGCAAGCAGCGGGTGATGCTGCGGTGTGTCAGCAGGTCTTCGAGATTATCGTTTTCCTACTTTTCCTTTTTCATAATGAAATGTTTGTGAAAACTTGGAATGAATGAAGTGGATTTCAAAGACACATTAGTAAGTGAAGGTAGAATTCGCATGGACTTTCTTCCAAAAAGTATGATTCACTTGGAGAATTTAAGATCATTTCTACTTGAAAACTTTTCAATTGTCTAAAACATTGAATATTGTTCAAACTCAGTGAGATTATATGCTACAATACGGGTAAAACTTAACAAAATTGTTACATAGAAGAAAAATAGTAAGAGATTTAAAATAAATACTAGTTATAGATACTCCAAGGAAAAAAATTCACCTCTACTTTTCAACCGGAAAATCAATGCAAGTTGGAAATTTATGTTACTTCAAGAAAGACTTAGACAATTTACTTTGTAATAAAATACGTTAAGGTGTCGTATTAACTCGTGCAATACATGCTGACTAAGGTTTATTTTACTTATCTAAGAAAGGTGAATTGGGGGAAAATATTAAATAAATTGTAGATATTAAATACATTGTAGATATGCATTTAAGTTTTGAAAATCACCTGCAAGACTTTTAAAACATCTTAAGATAAATTGAAAGAAACTTGCGAATTATATGTAAACTATATAACTTTTTATACTCTGAAAGGAAATCACGAGTAATTTAGTTAACTTTTTTCATGGTAACACTCATATTCAACGACATGTTTTTAAAATTTAACCTTCTTTACATGATAATAGTTATAAATTTTTTCAATCTCAGATGCGATATACTATTATTTCTAACATATATGTTACGAATTGTGTAAAGTTTTTAAAAGAGTATATGCAAATCACCAATCAGAAACATAAAAATCTAACATCAATCAAACAAACTAAAATAATAAGATATTTTCCTTAGTGGAAATAGTTAACTACTCATGTGATGGAATATACTTAGAAAATTTAAATACTGAAAAAAGTTTGCTAGGCAAACTTAAAGAATATTTTTTTTTCTTGTGAAAAACTAGCATAAATTTGGAAAATGTAGAGTTTGTTACTACGTAAAATTGAACACCATCTGGACAAACTAAATTATACATGAATTTTTTTTTATTTGAGAGGTGCTGACAACATATCTGTGAAGGATTTTGACTTTGTTTTAATCTTAAATTAAAAAACGTTGCTATAACAACAAACAACGTTTATTAACAATTCCTTCGATCTTTACAAAATGCTAGGCCTATGCCTAAGCATTTCTCAAGCCAGTAGGTTCAGACGTCACAGCTCTAAAGCATGCGTCTTTCCTCTCAAAGGATCCGATGGCGAGTCTCTTTTTCCCTCTTCCACTAATGCCAGGCAGTGAAGTGCTGTGTAAGTGGTTTGGCCATCTGGTAAATATCCATGACACACTCCCCACCGATGAACAATCAGTTCATCAACAATACAACTTAAGGAATTTGAGAGAAAATAACGTATATCTTAATTTATCATACAATATTCAAACAATAGATTTTCTAAAATATCTTAACCATATCCAATACTGGTAAATGTAAAATATTCAAACATTAAATTTGTTCAAACTATTAATTATATAATAAAACATTTACTTTTAATTTCTGAAATAATAATACAATAAAGAATCAATTACTCTTACACACATCAGATTTCTAAATAATCTAAATTCAATTAAGTATTAAAACATTTCAAATGTATAAAATAACATATCAAAATTATTTATCAAAATACAGAACAAATACGTTAATCTTAAACTAACAACCACAAATTCTAAACTTATACTAAATATATCATGCAAAACACTATTTTAATGATACTTAATACTTTCATAATTTATATACAACTGTTGTATATGAAATCAAGCATTTAAAATTTCAATCAAAACAAACTTTTAAAGTGAAATCTATCTAATTCACAATTAATGCAATACTAAATATTTAATCATTTGCACCTAAAGTAACTTAGATTATATATAGTGTCCATCTATATAAATTGTCTCTAAATTCAAAGTTATTGCTTAGCTACAAATAGTTAATATCAAAATTCAACTACAAGTTTTAAAATTAGCCCTAAGTATTTAATTCAACTCTAAAGGATATAGAAGCTGGATCGGACGTCTGATCGTCCCAGACATCGTTTTCACCAGGCAGGATCGGACCTTTCCATCTCGCCCTGGGAAAACACTTTGAACTCTGCCGAGTCTCCACATGTTTCTGGGGCAATGCTCACCACCGATGAGGACAACGTCATCTGGTTTGAAGTTAGTGACAGGCTTCCCAGGTGAAGAACAGTTCGCACTTCGCAAGTTGAATAAATATTCTCTTCTCCATCTATTCCAAAATTGGTTTAGTAGTTTTTGATGATAGTTGTATCTATTCACAATAGCGTTTCTGTTTAGTTGTTGAGGCAGTCTAACGGCAGGTAATGTTGATGGTCTATCTCCGACTAAGAAATGAGCAGGTGTGAGGGGATTCGGTTCATCATGAGCGTGAACGTAAGTTATCGGTCTGGAATTTATAACACTCTCGATTTCTATAAGAATCGTTTCAAGTTGTTCTTGCGTTAGAGATGTTTTACCTACGACTTTTCGAAGACACATTTTCACTGATTTTATCATGCGTTCAAATATTCCACCCCACCAAGCCGCTTTTTCTACATTAAATTTCCATTCGATACTACGGGATCCATAAAACTCTTTTACTTGAGGGTTATTAAGAACTCTCCACATATGTTTGAATTCCAGATCACCTCTTTTGAACGTCTTCGCATTGTCTGAAATAATAACACTACACCAACCGCGCCTCGCAATAAATCTCCTGAAAGCAAGCATAAAGCTTTCTGTTGTTAAATTGGGCACAATTTCTATATGAATGGCTCTTGTCACTGCACAAGTGCAAATTAACCCGTAAAACTTTGAGTCTGATCCTTTTGTAAACAAAGGACCAAAGAAATCTAATCCTGTAACACTGAACGGAGGAGATTCCGTAATTCTGTATGATGGCAATGGACTAGTAATTTGATGTCCTGGTTGCGAGTTGTATCGTCTGCAAATTAAGCACTTTTTAAGAACGGATTTTATGAATTGTCTTCCTTTTAATATCCAGAAACGACTTCTAAGTTCAGCTAAAGTGGCCTCAACTCCAAAATGAAGAACTTTTTCGTGTGCATTTAATATTAAAAGTTCAGCAAATTTAGTTTTTGCAGCTAATATAAGCGGATGTTTTTCATCTACCGCACAATTAGATAATTGCAATCTTCCTTTTACTCGCAACTGATCATTTTCATCAAGAAATGGATTTAGTTGATAAATTTTAGAATTTTTATCTATTTCATCTCCACAATTAAGATCTTTAATTTCCTTTTCAAAAGATGCATTTTGAATTAATTTTACCCAATATATTTCAGCTTTTCTCAGTTCTTGAACAGTTAGAACTCCTGTTTGTTTTTCGGCACCAGCTTTAGAGTTATTAATGAATCTTTGTACCCATGCTGTGACTCTGTATAATTTAGAAAGTGTACTATAATTATCTATCTCTAAGATAGGACTAGGGGCAGGATTCACAACACATGAAAACTGTAGGGATTTTTCTGGATTCATTCTTCGCTCATCAGCAATAATTTCTTCATTAATTGGGGAAGAAATATCACGACTAAAGTTTAAATCTTTAACAAGCCAGTGTGGCCCGTACCACCAAATGGAATTGTTAATCATTGATTCAAGTTTTTCACCTCTAGTCAGTAAATCAGCAGGATTATCTTTTCCTTTACAATGTCGCCAATTTTGAGGATCGGTTAATTCTTTAATTTCAACGACCCTATTTGCAACAAAAGGTTTCCAATCTTTTGGATTCCCTTTAATCCAGGAAATAACAATAGTGGAATCTGTCCACATAAATATGTTATCTTCCGAAATTTTGAATATACCTTTTAAGTACTTAGCTAAACGTGCTCCGATTACTGCCGCTAATAATTCAAGTCGCGGCAAAGTCAATGTTTTTAATGGAGCAACTCTTGACTTTGACATAATGAAACTAGTTTTACTTTTACCCTCTTCATTTGTATATTTTATATACGAACAAGCTCCAAATCCACATAAAGAACTATCAGAAAATATGTGAATTTCATAATTTGATTTATAGTTCGATATTCCAGAAAAGTACCATCTATGAATTGATAAATTTGTTAAATGTTTCAGTTCAGAGTACCATTGTTCCCATTTTATTCTCATATATTCAGGTAATTCTTCATCCCAATCCAAACCCATTTGCCATAATGATTGATATAAACATTTTATTCTTATCACATAAGGAGCAATGAAACCAACAGGATCAAATATTTTGGCTGATGTTTGGATAATAAACCTTTTTGTATTTTGAGGATTTTTCAATCCCTCAATTAGAGATTTCATTTCTAATTTAAAGACATCTTCAATAGGATCCCAGATTATACCTAGAACTTTTAGAGAATTTTCATGCAACATGGCATCCCGAATAACATTATTTTTATCCCACAATACACGTAAATGTTCAGAGTTAGTTTGGAATTTTCGTAAATTCATCCCTGCATCTTTCATAATATCAATTGCTTCCATTGATAATCTAAACGCTTCTTCAACCGAGTTTGTCCCGTGATATAAATCATCAACATAAAAAGAAGTGTTCAGCATTTCGCAAGTGTCCGGATATTGAACTTCGTATTTTCGTACATGATATTTAATAGTAGCAGCTAGGATGAACGGTGAACACGTAGCACCAAAGGGTAATGAAGTCATCCTCATTAATTTAAATCTTTGATAATTTATCTTAGAATCGTCTTTAAACCACAAGAATTTTAAGTAGTTTCTTTCACTCTCGGTGATTCTAATTTGTAGAAAAGCTTTTTCTAAATCTCCAGCGAACACTACACGGCTTTTCCGAAAATTTAAAATTATATCCAAAACATTCGGATTTAGATTTGGGCCAGCTAACAAGCAATCATTTAATGACTTGTTATTTGTTGCACTACTGCTGCAGTCAAACACAATACGTACAGGTGAACTATTACTACCAGGTTTTATCACTGCACTGTGCGGCATATAATATCCAGATTTAGTATCATCATAACTTTCTTCAATTATATTTTTATTTAATTAATCACCAAAGACTGATCTATAATTATCTAATAACCAGTCATTTTTTATTAATTTATTGCTTAAGTTAAAAAATCTCTTTTTAGCAATATCAAAATTACTGCTTTCTAAGTCGCAGTTATCTCTCCATATTAATCCCGTCTCATACTTATCATCAATAAATTTCAATTTATCCTCGAAGCTTTTTACTAATTCCATATCATTCCGCGACATCTGTTCACTTTCATCTGTAATACCCAGAGATTCCAATTTCCAGAACTGTTTTAAATAACTGTTTGTATCCTCATTAGCGAATTGAACTCCTAACTTAAACACAACCGCATTTGATGAACACGTGTTAGAGAATTTTCCATATCTTCCCATTACCGTAAATCCAAATATAGTTTCAATAAGTACCAATGAAGAATTTAATTTTATAAACTTTCCTGTGTTTACGATATAATCGCAGCCTAATAGGATTTCAACTTTTGTATCTGAAGTGGAATGCGAATCGGCCATCTGGATATCATTTTCACTCATGTAAGTACGAATATCACCACATGGACTCTTGAGATTTGTTTCCGAAATATATGGCGTGATTAAAGCTTCTACGACCATTTTTTGTTTAGGGTTCTTAATGTTTGACAGTTCTACGCGCACAACGTCATAAATCCTTTCAAGTGGATCTCGCTGGCCAAAAGTATAAACTAAGAGGGATTCTTTCCTAATTGGGCGTAATTTCAATTTCTTTGTTAAGTTGGAAGTAATGAAAGTTCGATGACTACCATTATCGATAAGCAATCTAGATATTTCTGAATTATTTACCATTACTGAACAAGTCTGTAAATATATTGTTCCTTTTGATTCAGAATCGTTTTGCAAATAATTCATCGTATTTGTGATAGTAGTTTCTGAACTTGGGGAACTCTGCTCTGGGATTTCTCTTTTCGTTATCAAGTTATAACATATTGATTTATTATGATATAGTTTACCATTACAGTTATCACATGGTTTTATTTTTGAACGACAAGCTGACGAATAGTGTTTTCCTTTGAAACACAAAAGACAAAGACCTTCTTTTCTTAAGATATCTCTTTTATCCTTAACTGTGATGTCTTTGCATAAATGAGATTCGTGCTCTTTAGAGCAAAACAAACATTTCTTAACAAATGGTACAGAAAAAACTGCAGCCGTTGGGGTATTATAACGAAATTTATTTTGCTTCTTATAATACGAATAATTTGATGGAGCATTCTTTTTACCTGTTGCGTTTTCATTTAGAGAAACTGTAGCTTCTCGACATTCTACTTCTGCACGAATAAACAGCAAAAGTTCATCGATATCAAATGTTCCTTTTTCACGTTGTTTTCGCGTGAATCCCAAAGCCAAATCATCTGGTATTACTTTTAACAATACCGAACTTAATAAGTTACCGTAACTTCCTGAGGTTACATTTAATGCACTTAAATTACGAATTTGAATTTCAATTTCATCGTATATTTTCCTAAGTGCTGCAATATTCGTAGAGCATTTTACTGGCTCAATATTAAGTAACTTATTCATGTGAGCGTTAATCACTAAATCTGAACGACCAAATCGTTCTTGTAGCAATGAGATTGCTTGCAAGTAATTTTCTTTAGACAGAGAAAATCCACTTACTGAATTTAAGGCTACGCCACCTAGCAGTGATTTAAGATAATTAAATCGATCTATTTCATTTAAAGATTCATTATTATGAATTGCACTTTCAAATTGATTCCAAAAATCTAACCATTTACTTGGATCACCAAAATATCTGTCAATGGTTAATTTAGGAAGTTTAACTGTATTTCTCCCAGATCCTGGGCCAATTGAATCATTATGAGAGGCTACTTCTCGCATATTTTGAGAAATATTTGAATTATCATTTTTGATAAGCCTCTTAATTCGAGATTTGATTTTGCATTTTATGGATATCAATTTCTCTTGATATTCCTGAGCGGATTCTATTTCTACAGGAATGTCCTTTTCTTCAAGAAGATTTTCAATTTCTGAATCTAACTCCTGCAAAAGGCGAGTTTTTTCCACAATCTGTTCTAAAAACTCTTCTAATAAATCGACTTCCTCAGAATTTTGATCGCTTAAATTAGTCTCAATTTTATTAATTAATCGTGTTGTAAGACCCCTCATCGAAGTTCTTTTCGATTTTAATTTCATTAATTCAGCCATGATCAAAGAAGAAAAGTACTTAATGTCACTTACCCCTTTCTCAGATAAGGGTATCGTCACCTTTGAACATTTGTCTTCGTTCAACTAGTAGGTAATCCAATTGAAAATATGGCACACACAAATGCTTTTCATTCATGACTTTCCGTCAAAAGAAAAGACTTTGTTTCGTTAATCACAATATCTAAAGGCTTACAAGACTTCTTCCCGGGTTTCGGCACCAAAATGTGAAGGATTTTGACTTTGTTTTAATCTTAAATTAAAAAACGTTGCTATAACAACAAACAACGTTTATTAACAATTCCTTCGATCTTTACAAAATGCTAGGCCTATGCCTAAGCATTTCTCAAGCCAGTAGGTTCAGACGTCACAGCTCTAAAGCATGCGTCTTTCCTCTCAAAGGATCCGATGGCGAGTCTCTTTTTCCCTCTTCCACTAATGCCAGGCAGTGAAGTGCTGTGTAAGTGGTTTGGCCATCTGGTAAATATCCATGACAATATCATTAATATAGAGATTTTTAACTTCCACCCATAATTTCTAAATAACTTATACATAAATTTCAGAAAACTGAAACAGAATGTGTTTTACAAGACGCTTATTTTGTAAGATGAATATTCAATATTAATATAACTGAGCAAAGTTCATTCCGGAAAAAACATGTAAAAGATACTTATATTTTGAAAATAGTTTGAAATATCCTTTTAAATTTATGAATGTTCGCTTTCGAAAGACACAAATAAAACTGATATTACACATGATAATTAACACATGCATAACATTAGTCAAACAAAGTGGAATTTTTATTGCTTGTGACCGATAACTTTTAAGTGAAGTAGAATAACTTACATAGGAAATTTGTGCAAACTTTTTCAACTTTTAAACCAAGTATCATGTAAAATTATAAATTACGATAGGAAATAGCACACTTCAGAATCGGAACAAGTCTTCTAGTTAAGCTAAATTTATTTCTCAAGGAATTGAAAGCATACCAGAAAAGTCCTTATCATTTCGCATCTTTTCTCATGTTGCAAGAAGACATACTTTGTAAAAGATCCTCGTAGCACTTAACAAAAATCAGTAAAAATAAATATATTTTCTAGGTCAAAGATAAAACTTCACAACTTAATACTGAAATTTAGCTAAGTTGCATATGGTTTATTCACATAACTCGCATATGCTTCGAATGTTGAAATATATTTGTCAGTTGAAATCAAACTCATCGAAAATAAATGCTATCTACATTTTCAAGTCGGAAATTACTATTAAATAAACTTTACATGTAAAACATTGTCATGTTAAAAAGAAAAATCTACAAAAATGTAAATGATAATTTTACTGTTGGTACATAAATGATGAATAATTTATGATTTTATTCTAGGCAAACGTTTTATTGTCTAACAGAGAACTTAAACTTTAGCAGAAAAACGAAAAAATACAATTTTTAAATCCTATCATGCTTGTTGAAAATTGAGTTTATTAGCTGTTGTAATAGATTTTTATTGTCCAAATTTCTATAGTTTTTCTTCCCAGTGCAATAAAATTAAGTTCATGCGTAATGAGTAGGTTTTTTTGATGAATCTTATAAACTTAATGAAATTATTATGACCTAAGAGATTGTGTGAACTGAATAAATCAATGATGTAAATTTAAACAGTGACTTGAACTGATACATACTATAACTGTAAAGAAGTATGACAAAGTGATAGATGAAGTGAAAATAGAAGTTGAGTGAAATGTGTTGAAAAAAAGTTGAAGACGACAAGAAATTCGTAAATGAGAATTATCATTGACTTATATTAACTTCGTTTTTCTTGCTTATGACAAGAAAATACACTCTTTCTTATTAAGAACCAACTTGATATCTTATCATAGAATGACAATGATGAAATATCTATACATTAAAAAAAAATACCAAACTTAGACATAGCAAATTTCTTGAAATTCATGTATAATGTGAGAAGTTTTACTGGAAATATAGAAAATACAACATTGAAAGATGTGAATGTTTCGAAGTACTTTATCAGAAAGAAAAAAAAATGCGCTGAGGTCCGCTACAAAAATTTTTAGGAGAAAGTTTAAACAAAATTTAAAATCAAACATGCTTTTAAGTGGGAACACATATATTAAAACTATAGCACATTAAACAATTTATATTATGTCATCTCGGTATCAAACTGAATAACATGAAAAACAACGACAAACTGAATGAACATAATTATCGATATATGTGGAAAAGTTTCCTTTTTTCACATATAAAAAAAATAACACATTGACATACGTTAAGATCACGAAACATGCGTAATCATATGCCGATAAGAGCAACCAATGTTGCGGGGAGATATTCACTTGATTATCAATATCCCATGAATAAATTGATTGCATTTCTAATGCTAATTCCAATAGTATTCCATGTAACTTCAACTTGATATGTTACACTATAGATATATTTATTTTTCAAATATATTGACTTTCAAAAAATCATCCTTCAATATAAGAATGATCATAGTAAGAATAAAAGAAAAGATACTAAGCATTGATTTAAAGTGTATTTATTTCGACTTAGCAACAAATCATATGCTTGAAACGAAAATTGCTTCGAACCAAAGTATAACTATCCAATTTCATTGATTCCTACAAGAAAATTTTTCTCATCTAGTAATTGAATTTTTTTTTTCTCATACACATTATAAGTGTTGTCCAATCAGGTGTAGAATAGTTGAAAATATCCGACCTCTTTCTAAATATTAATAAGTCACTGTTGAAAAACTTATAAAAATTTCAATTTAAACTTAAAGTTTTTTTTATATATATATATATCAAAGAATGTTTTCAAGTCAATATATATATTTAAATACGAAAATTTATTCACTTCAATAAATGTATGTTTAAGTTATAAAACTTGTCGTATGTATTGAAAAATTGTAACTTTTCGTCTTATTCGTATAAATCGATAACTTATACCACTAGTTCTTCATCAATTAATCTCCTAAGTAAATCTTTCAAAGGTAAAAACATACTTATAGCTTTGTGTTTGTAACATGTTAAATTTTACATGTTTCATGTGAAAGTTACAAAATTTTATATATTTTCATGGAAAACATGTAAAATTTAACATGTTACAAAGACAAAGCTATAAGTATGTTTTTACCTTTGAAAGATTTACTTAGGAGATTAATTGATGAAGAACTAGTGGTATAAGTTATCGATTTATACGAATAAGACGAAAAGTTACAATTTTTCAATACATACGAGAAGTTTTATAACTTAAACATACATTTATTGAAGTGAATAAATTTTCGTATTTAAATATATATATTGACTTGAAAACATTCTTTGATATATATATATATATAAAAAAAACTTTAAGTTTAAATTGAAATTTTTATAAGTTTTTCAACAGTGACTTATTAATATTTAGAAAGAGGTCGGATATTTTCAACTATTCTACACCTGATTGGACAACACTTATAATGTGTATGAGAAAAAAAAAATTCAATTACTAGATGAGAAAAATTTTCTTGTAGGAATCAATGAAATTGGATAGTTATACTTTGGTTCGAAGCAATTTTCGTTTCAAGCATATGATTTGTTGCTAAGTCGAAATAAATACACTTTAAATCAATGCTTAGTATCTTTTCTTTTATTCTTACTATGATCATTCTTATATTGAAGGATGATTTTTTGAAAGTCAATATATTTGAAAAATAAATATATCTATAGTGTAACATATCAAGTTGAAGTTACATGGAATACTATTGGAATTAGCATTAGAAATTCAATCAATTTATTCATGGGATATTGACCATCAAGTGAATATCTCCCCGCAACATTGGTTGCTCTTATCGGCATATGATTACGCATGTTTCGTGATCTTAACGTATGTCAATGTGTTATTTTTTTTATATGTGAAAAAAGGAAACTTTTCCACATATATTGATAATTATCATGTTTATTCAGTTTGTCGTTGTTTTTCATGTTATTCAGTTTGATACCGAGATGACATAATATAAATTGTTTAATGTGCTATAGTTTTAATATATGTGTTCCCACTTAAAAGCATGTTTGATTTTAAATTTTGTTTAAACTTTCTCCTAAAAATTTTTGTAGCGGACCTCAGCGCATTTTTTTTTTCCTGATAAAGTACTTCGAAACATTCACATCTTTCAATGTTGTATTTTCTATATTTGCAGTAAAACTTCTCACATTATACATGAATTTCAAGAAACTTGCTATGTCTAAGTTTGGTATTTTTATTTTAATGTATAGATATTTCATCATTGTCATTCTATGATAAGATATCAAGTTGGTTCTTAATAAGAAAGAGTGTATTTTCTTGTCATAAGCAAGAAAAACGAAGTTAATATAAGTCAATGATAATTCTCATTTACGAATTTCTTGTCGTCTTCAACTTTTTTTCAACACATTTCACTCAACTTCTATTTTCACTTCATCTATCACTTTGTCATACTTCTTTACAGTTATAGTATGTATCAGTTCAAGTCACTGTTTAAATTTACATCATTGATTTATTCAGTTCACACAATCTCTTAGGTCATAATAATTTCATTAAGTTTATAAGATTCATCAAAAAAACCTACTCATTACACATGAACTTAATTTTATTGCACTGGGAAGAAAAACTATAGAAATTTGGACAATAAAAATCTATTACAACAGCTAATAAACTCAATTTTCAACAAGCATGATAGGATTTAAAAATTGTATTTTTTCGTTTTTCTGCTAAAGTTTAAGTTCTCTGTTAGACAATAAAACGTTTGCCTAGAATAAAATCATAAATTATTCATCATTTATGTACCAACAGTAAAATTATCATTTACATTTTTGTAGATTTTTCTTTTTAACATGACAATGTTTTACATGTAAAGTTTATTTAATAGTAATTTCCGACTTGAAAATGTAGATAGCATTTATTTTCGATGAGTTTGATTTCAACTGACAAATATATTTCAACATTCGAAGCATATGCGAGTTATGTGAATAAACCATATGCAACTTAGCTAAATTTCAGTATTAAGTTGTGAAGTTTTATCTTTGCCCTAGAAAATATATTTATTTTTACTGATTTTTGTTAAGTGCTACGAGGATCTTTTACAAAGTATGTCTTCTTGCAACATGAGAAAAGATGCGAAATGATAAGGACTTTTCTGGTATGCTTTCAATTCCTTGAGAAATAAATTTAGCTTAACTAGAAGACTTGTTCCGATTCTGAAGTGTGCTATTTCCTATCGTAATTTATAATTTTACATGATACTTGGTTTAAAAGTTGAAAAAGTTTGCACAAATTTCCTATGTAAGTTATTCTACTTCACTTAAAAGTTATCGGTCACAAGCAATAAAAATTCCACTTTGTTTGACTAATGTTATGCATGTGTTAATTATCATGTGTAATATTAGCTTTATTTGTGTCTTTCGAAAGCGAACATTCATAAATTTAAAAGGATATTTCAAACTATTTTCAAAATATAAGTATCTTTTACATGTTTTTTCCGGAATGAACTTTGCTCAGTTATATTAATATTGAATATTCATCTTACAAAATAAGCGTCTTGTAAAACACATTCCGTTTCAGTTTTCTGAAATTTATGTATAAGTTATTTAGAAATTATGGGTGGAAGTTAAAAATCTCTATATTAATGATATATTGTCAGCACCTCTCAAATAAAAAAAAAAATCATGTATAATTTAGTTTGTCCAGATGGTGTTCAATTTTACGTAGTAACAAACTCTACATTTTCCAAATTTATGCTAGTTTTTCACAAGAAAAAAAAAATATTCTTTAAGTTTGCTTAGCAAACTTTTTTCAGTATTTAAATTTTCTAAGTACATTCCATCACATGAGTAGTTAACTATTTCAACTAAGGAAAATATCTTATTATTTTAGTTTGTTTGATTGATGTTAGATTTTTATGTTTCTGATTGGTGATTTGCATATACAGTTTTAAAAACTTTACACAATTCGTAACATATATGTTAGAAATAATAGTATATCGCATCTGAGATTGAAAAAATTTATAACTATTATCATGTAAAGAAGGTTAAATTTTAAAAACATGTCGATGAATATGAGTGTTACCATGAAAAAAGTTAACTAAATTACTCGTGATTTCCTTTCAGAGTATAAAAAGTTATATAGTTTACATATAATTCGCAAGTTTCTTTCAATTTATCTTAAGATGTTTTAAAAGTCTTGCAGGTGATTTTCAAAACTTAAATGCATATCTACAATGTATTTAATATCTACAATTTATTTAATATTTTCCCCCAATTCACCTTTCTTAGATAAGTAAAATAAACCTTAGTCAGCATGTATTGCACGAGTTAATACGACACCTTAACGTATTTTATTACAAAGTAAATTGTCTAAGTCTTTCTTGAAGTAACATAAATTACCAACTTGCATTGATTTTCCGGTTGAAAAGTAGAGGTGAATTTTTTTCCTTGGAGTATCTATAACTAGTATTTATTTTAAATCTCTTACTATTTTTCTTCTATGTAACAATTTTGTTAAGTTTTACCCGTATTGTAGCATATAATCTCACTGAGTTTGAACAATATTCAATGTTTTAGACAATAGAAAAGTTTTCAAGTAGAAATGATCTTAAATTCTCCAAGTGAATCATACTTTTTGGAAGAAAGTAAATGCGAATTCTACCTTCACTTACTAATGTGTCTTTGAAATCCACTTCATTCATTCCAAGTTTTCACAATCATTTCATTATGAAAAAGGAAAAGTAGGAAAACGATAATCTCGAAGACCTGCTGACACACCGCAGCATCACCCGCTGCTTGCGCGTCGATGCTGTTGTTCTTGCTGTACAAGTCTCCCGACCTGTTTGAACAAGTTTTAGCGTGACTCATCCTCCGGTCTAAAAATGCCGGCAAGTGGCGTATCACCTACCGCTAACCTGATTGGCTAATTACCGTCACATGCTTATCATCCCGTTTAAAGACGTGAATTTTATATGTAAAGTAAATTTTTACGCTAACGCTTAAATTCTTTGCTATAAAAAGTTCAAGTATGTTATTTTTTTTCTCTTATATGTTACATTTTAAACACATGATATGAAATTTTTACGTTATGCTTATCTTAGAAATTTTTGAGTATGTTACTTTTTCTTTTATTTAACATTAACCTAAGAGTTTAATTGTATATGAGAAGTAAATGTCACGTTAAAGTTTAAAGACATGATATTTATATGTGAAGTAAATTTTCGTGTAAAGGTTAAAATTCTTTATCTTTGAAATTTTTATTCTGTTAAATTTCCCATTATTTAACATTAACCTAAGAAAATAATTGTGTATGAAATTTTCGCGTATTGTTTAAATTGTTGTCGAAGAAAGTTTAAGTATGTTATTTTTTTCTTCTTCTCTAATTTAGCATTATTCTTACACATTTTAAAGATAAAAATGTTATGTGTGAAATAAATTTTCGCGTATTGTTTCAATTCCTTACCTTATAAATTTTTAATATTTCTTTTTCTCTAATTTAGCGTTATTCTTACACATTTGAAAGATATAATTTTTATATGTGAGGTAAATTTTCGCGTATTATTTGAATTCTTTGCCTTATAAATTTTTAGAGTTTCTTTTTTTATCTTATTTATCGTTGATATAAGAGTATGATAGTACATGTAAAGTTAATTTTAACGTTCAATTTTAAATTCTTTGCCTTGTCAATTTGTAGTGTTTCTTTTTTCTAAAAGTTAGAGTTGTCATTATACATTTTAAAGACATGAACGGCAATGTTTGAATTCTTTGTCGTAGAAATTATAGGTATGTTATACTTTCATCCTACATTTCAAATTTAAAGTCGTGATTTTTATATGTGAAGAACATTTTTTACGTTAATGTCAAAGTTATTTGTCGTACAAAGTTTAAGTGTGTTACTTTTTTTTCTTTTATTTAGCGATATTTCTACATATTTTAATATCGGGATTTTTATGTGTAAAGTAAAATTTTACGTTAATGTTAAAGTTATTTGTCGTAGAAAGTTTAAGTACGTTACTTTTCTTTTGCATGTTATATTTTAAAGTCGTGATTTTTATACATGAAGGGAATTTTCGCGTAAAGGTTAAATATTTATCTTAGAAATTTTAAGTAAGTTACTTTTTTTCTCTTATTTAGCGATATTTTTACACATTTTAAAGTGATTTTTATGTGTAAAGTAAGTTTTTTTTCGTTAATTTTAAAGTTATTTGTCGTAAAGAGTTTAAGTATGTTACTTTTTTCTCTTATTTAGTGATATTCGTACACATTTTAAAGACATGATATTTATTCGTAAAGTAAATTTTCATGTTCACTTTTGAATTCTTAGTTGTAAGATGTTTAAGTATGTTACTTTTTCTCTCTTATTTAAGCATTAGAGTATCCAAAATCAGTTATCACATATCTATTCAGCATTAGCAGCTAGTTCTGTGTTGCCATTCATCAACTTAAGTAAGTATCATTGTACAATAAAAACTATCTTGATTAATATAACTAACATAGACATATTAATTTCTAACAAGTTTAATGGTAATATAAATTTTAACATAGACAGTAAGTAGCTAAGATATATAATATCGCTCGCATAGTACAGTATAGCTTTAAATTACAACCGGTTGTAAGTAGTTAGAAAATAGGGCTCCGGGGCCATGGCGCAATGCGCAAGGGACGGGGGACGATGACGTCACCGGAAGGGGCGTGACCGGATATGACGTCACAGGAAGTGTCACCATCGGATATGCCGTTACCGGAAGTCACGTGACCAGAAGTGGAGTGGAGTTGTTTCCTTCCTGCTGCTGTTTTAGTTTCGGTTTCATTATAAGCTGTTTGTGTATGACGTCACAGTGGGAATGACGTCATAATGTGTTTTATATCAAAGTTTTGAGTGGTGGCAACACTTTTTAGTTTCGATTTATCTAACAGACGAAGTTGAGTTGTTCTAGGACTGCTTGTAAACGAATAAGTTATGGTGATAGGCTTTTATTGCGTGACGTCACAGTAGATATGACGTCATAATGTGTTTTATATCAAAGTTTTGAGTGGTGGCAACACTTTTTAGTTTCGATTTATCTTTAAGACGGAGTTGAGTTGTTCTAGGACTGCTTGTAAACGAATAAGTTAGAGTGATAGGTTTTTATTGCATGACGTCACAGTAGGTATGACGTCATAATTTGTTTTATATCAAAGTTTAGAGCGATGGCAACACTTTTTAGTTTCGATTTACCTTTAAGATAGAATTGAGTTGTTCTAGGACTGCTTGTAAATGAATAAGTTAGAGTGATAGGTTTTTATTGCGTGACGTCACAGTAGGTATGACGTCATAATGTGTTTTATATCAAAGTTTTTGAGCGGTGGCAACACTTTTTAGTTTTTGCTTCTAGTTAACTGGAGTTGAGTTGTTCTAAGGCTGCTTATAAACGAATAAGTTAGAGTGATAGGTATTTTTACTAATGACGTCACAGTGGGTATGACGTCATTCTATGTTAAGATTTACGTTTTAAGTGGTGATAACATTGGATATATACCAAATTTAGTTTTCAGGTGTTGGCAACGAGTTCTGATCGGTCAGCTAAATGCTCGCTTGTGACTGATAAGTTTTAAACATGTGACCAAAAGTTAACTCCTGATTGACTGTTTGGTTTTCTAGCGAGTTACTTACATAGCCTTTAATCAAGTTAAAATACCTGCAACAAAGTTACACAAATAAAAATGTTAAATTTGAAAAGTTAATAAAAGGAAGGCCATTTGCTAAGGGTCTAAAGAACCCTAACCCCGAGCTACACGTGACATTTCAATATTTTACCAAACAATTGTTAAAATATCGACTATCGGACGTTGCCTTCATGGTAACTCATCTACCCACCCCCCTTCCCTAACTAATTTTGAATAAGTTAAGACTTTAGAATTACAATTAATAAATTTTGAAAAATTATTTATTAAAGGTGAGGACCCACCTCCAGCCCGATACCTCTTTTAGGAAGAATTGGTACCGCCTCACTCCACCCTATCAAAAAAAAAAAAACTTATTCCAAAGAACGTATATTTCCTTGAAATATGAGGTCACTAACCAACCATCCAATAATATCTTTTAAGAAGACATCATTACCTTAAATCCTAAACAATTTAAAATTTTAAAAAATCTGAAAAGAAGACTTGTGAGAACGTATATTTCTCTCATGAACTAAATTTAATGATCACATACAAAATCCTGAAAAAAAAATTAACGTTAAATAAGTTTTTAAAAATATAGTTAAAGTAATATTTTAGTTAAATTAAGGCTTAAAGAGATAAAAAAATAAAAAAAAATTTAAGGTTTAAATGAATGATTTAAGGAATTTTGAAGTGACCATAGGCATAGCTGGTTATGCCATCTTCCAGCAGATACCGCTTGTCGTCATAGGCCGACAAGGCTCTCTTGCTTTGTTGGAGTGAGAAGATGTTTAAAAATTCACTTACCGAATAATCGAAACGAAATCTGCGAAGCTAAAATAACTGTGAATAACTACACAAGTACGAACAAAATCGCGATGAGAAAAAAAAAACACGAAGTATTAAACACGTCTTTCACACTCGGGTATCTAAGTAGAAATGGCGAGACGGCAACCGGTAGCGTCTATATATGAGGGGTGATCACGTGACTTCACCGACCAATCAGGTTTCATGGTAGAGGGTGCTACTGACTATCGACCCGTCAGAAGGGAGGGGAGCGAGACTAGGGATGTTTCAACACGCTTCAACGCGTTTGCGAGTTGAGTTGTTGTGTAACGATCTTGCTTGAAACAGTTAAAGTGATAGATAATTTGTTCGTGACGTCATAGTGTAGCGAATGGGTTTTTAGCGTAGACAGTTGTTGCAATTGGAGTAATTATGAGATTTATTAAATATAAAGATAATATTTAGTAATAATTATCAGATTTTATTATTATTATAAAAAATAAACTTATAAAAAAAGTGAACGTGAAAATTTACTTTACGAATAAAAATCATGTCTTTAAAATGTGTACGAATATCACTAAATAAGAGAAAAAAGTAACATACTTAAACTCTTTAAAATAAATAACTTTAACATTAACGTAAAAAATTTACTTTTCACATAAAAATCACTTTAAAATGAGTAAAAATATCGCTAAATAAGAGGAAAAAAAGTAACTTACATAAAATTTCTAAGATAAATATTTAACCTTTACTCGAAAATTCCCTTCATATATAAAAATCACGACTTTAAAATATGACATGCAAGAGAAAAGTAACGTACTTAAACTTTCTACGACAAATAACTTTAACATTAACGTAAAAAATTTACTTTTCACATAAAAATCACTTTAAAATGAGTAAAAATATCGCTAAATAAGAGGAAAAAAAGTAACTTACTTAAAATTTCTAAGATAAATATTTAACCTTTACTCGAAAATTCCCTTCATATATAAAAATCACGACTTTAAAATATGACATGCAAGAGAAAAGTAACGTACTTAAACTTTCTACGACAAATAACTTTAACATTAACGTAACATTTTACGTTACACATAAAAATCCCGACTTTAAAATATGTAGAAATATCGCTAAATAAAAGAAGAAAAAAAAGTAACATACTTAAACTTTGTACGACAAATAACTTTGACATTAACGTAAAAAAATTTCTTCACATATAAAAATCACGACTTTAAAATGTGACTTGTAAGAAGAATTAGCATACTTAAAATTTCTACGACAAATAAATTTAACCTTTACGCGAAAATTTACTATATACATAAAAATCATGTCTTTAAAATATGTAAAAATATTGCTAAATAAAAGAAAAAAAACTAACATACTTAAACTTTGCACGACAAATAACTTTAGCATTAACGTAAAAATTTACTTCACATATAAAAATCACGACATTAAAATGTGACATGTAAGAAGAATTAGCATACTTAAAATTTCTACGATAAATAATTTTAACATTTGAGTGAAAATTTACTACATATATAAAAATCATGTATTTAAAATATCGCTGAATAAAAGAAAAAAGTAACATACTTAAACTTTCTACGACAAATAACTTTAACATTAACGCAAAAATTTACTTTACACATAAAAATCACGACTTTAAATTTGACATGCAGGAGGAAAGTATAACATACCTATAATTTCTACGACAAAGAATTCAAACATTGCCATTCATGTCTTTAAAATGTATAATGACAACTCTAACTTTTAGAAAAAAGAAACACTAAAAATTTACAAGGCAAAGAATTTAAAATTGAACGTGAAAATTAACTTCACATGTACAATCATACTCTTATATCAACGATAAATAAGATAAAAAAGAAGCTCTAAAAATTTATAAGGCAAATAATTTAAATAATACGCGAAAATTTACCACACATATAAAAATTATGTCTTTCAAATGTGTAAGAATAACGCTAAATTAGAGAAAAAGAAATACTAAAAATTTATAAGGTAAGGAATTGAAACAATATGCGAAAATTTATTTCGCGCATAAAATTTTTATCTTTAAAATGTGTAAGAATAATGCTAAATTAGAGAAGAAAAAAAAAATAACATACTTAAACTTTCATCGACAACAATTTAAACAATACGCGACATTTTCATACACAATTATTTTCTTAGGTTAATGTTCAATAATGGGAAATTTAACAGAATAAAAATTTCAAAGATAAAGAATTTTAACCTTTACACGAAAATTTACCTCACAAAAATATCATATCCTTAAACTTTAACGTGACAATTTACTCTTCATATACAATTAAACTCTTAGGTTAATGTTAAATAAGAAAAAAAATAATATACTTAAAATTTCTAAGATAAACATAACGTAAAAATTTCGTATCATGTGTTTAAAATGTAACATATAAGAGAAAAAAAACCTAACATACTTGAACTTTCTATAGCAAAGAATTTAAGCATTAGCGGAAAAATTCACTTTACATATAAAATTCACATCTTTAAATGGGAAGATAAGCAGGTGACGGTAATTAGCCAATCAGGGTAGCGGTAGGTGATACGCCATTCGCCGGCATTTTTAGATCGGAGGATGAGTCACGCTAAAACTTGTTGGAACAGGTCGGGAGATTTGTACAGCAAGAACAACAGCATCGACGCGCAAGCAGCTGGTGATGCTGTGATGTGTCAGCAGGTCTTTGAGATTATCGTTTTCCTACTTGGCCGTTTTCATAATGAAATGTTTGCGAAAACTTGGAATGAATAAAGTGGATTTCAAAGACATATTAGTAAGTGAAGGTAGAATTCGCATGGACTTTCTTCCAAAAAGTATGATTCACTTGGAGAATTTAAGATCATTTCTACTTGAAAACTTTTCTATTATTTAAAACATTGAATATTGTTCAAACTCAGTGGGATTATATGCTACAATACGGGTAAAACTTAACAAAATTGTTACATAGAAGAAAAATAGTAAGAGATTTAAAATAAATATTAGTTATAGATACTCCAAAGAAAAAATTTCACCTCTACTTTTCAATCGGAAAATCAATACAAGTTGGAAATTTATGTTACTTCAAGAAAGACTTAGACAATTTACTTTGTAATAATATACGTTAAGGTGTCGTATTAACTCGTGCAATACATGCTGACTAAGGTTTATTTTACTTGAAAGGTGAATTGGGGAAAAATATTAAATAAATTGTAGATATTAAATACATTGTAGATATGCATTCAAGTTTTGAAAATCACCTGCAAGACTTTTAAAACATCTTAAGATAAATTGAAAGAAACTTTTCATACTCTGAAAGGAAATCACAAGTAATTTAGTTAACTTTTTTCATGGTAACACTCATATTCAACGACATGTTTTTAAAATTTAACCTTCTTTACATGATAATAGTTATAAATTTTTTCAATCTCAGATGCGATATACTATTATTTCTAACATATATGTTACGAATTGTGTAAAGTTTTTAAAAGAGTATATGCAAATCACCAATCAGAAACATAAAAATCTAACATCAATCAAACACACTAAAATAATAAGATATTTTCATTAGTGGAAATAGTTAACTACTCATGTGATGGAATGTACTTAGAAAATTTAAATACTGAAAAAAGTTTGCTAGGCAAACTTAAAGAATATTTTTTTTTTTCTTGTGAAAAACTAGCATAAATTTGAAAAATATAGAGTTTGTTACTACGTAAAATTGAACATCATCTGGACAAACTAAATTATACATGATTTTTTTTTTATTTGAGAGGTGCTGACAATATATCATTAATACAGAGATTTTTAACTTCCACCCATAATTTCTAAATAACTTATACATAAATTTCAGAAAACTGAAACGGAATGTGTTTTACAAGACGCTTATTTTGTAAGATGAATATTCAATATTAATATAACTGAGCAAAGTTCATTACGGAAAAAACTTGTAAAAGATACTTATATTTTGAAAATAGTTTGAAATATCCTTTTAAATTTATGAATGCTCGCTTTCGAAAGACACAAATAAAACTGATATTACACATGATAATTAACACATGCATAACATTAATCAAACAAAGTGGAATTTTTATTGCTTGTGACCGATAACTTTTCAGTGAAGTAGAACTTACATAGGAAATTTGTGCAAACTTTTTCAACTTTTAAACCAAGTATTATGTAAAATTATAAATTACGATAGGAAATAGCACACTTCAGAATCGGAACAAGTCTTCTAGTTAAGCTAAATTTATTTCTCAAGGAATTGAAAGCATACCAGACAAGTCCTTATCATTTCGCATCTTTTCTCATGTTGCAAGAAGACATACTTTGTAAAAGATCGTCGTTGCACTTAACAAAAATCAGTAAAAATAAATGTATTTTCTATGGCAAAGATAAAACTTCACAACTTAATTACTGAAATTTAGCTAAGTTGCATATGGTTTATTCACATAACTCGCATATGCTTCGAATGTTGAAATATATTTGTCATTTGAAATCAAACTAATCGAAAATAAATGCTACCTACATTTTCAAGTCGGAAATTACTATTAAATAAACTTTACATGTAAAACATTGTCATGTTAAAAAGAAAAATCTACAAAAATGTAAATGATAATTTTACTGTTGGTACATAAATGATGAATAATTTATGATTTTATTCTAGGCAAACGTTTTATTGTCTAACAGAGAACTTAAACTTTAGCAGAAAAATAAAAAAATACAATTTTTATATCCTATCATGCTTGTCGAAAATTGAATTTATTAGCTGTTGTAATAGATTTTTATTGTCCAAATTTCTATAGTTTTTCTTCCCGGTGCAATAAAATTAAGTTCATGTGTAATGATTAGGTTTTTTTTTTTTTTATGAATCTTATAAATTTAATGAAATTATTATGACCTAAGAGATTGAGTGAACTGAATAAATCAATGATGTAAATTTAAACAGTGACTTGAACTGATACATACTATAACTGTAAAGAAGTATGACAAAGTGAGAGATGAAGTAAAAATAGAAGTTGAATGAAATGTGTTGAAAAAAGTTGAAGACGACAAGAAATTCGTAATTGAGAATTATCGTTGACTTATATTAACTTCGTTTTCTTGCTTATGACAAGAAAATACACTCTTTCTTATTAAGAACCAACTTGATATCTTATCATAGAATGACAATGATGAAATATCTATACATTAAAAAAAAAAATACCAAACTTAGACATAGCAAATTTCTTGAAATTCATGTATAATGCGAGAAGTTTTACTGGAAATATAGAAGATACAACATTGAAAGATGTGAATGTTTCGAAGTACTTTATCAGAAATAAAAAAAAAAATGCGCTGAGATTCGCTATAAACTTACTTAAACTTATAAACTTCGAAAAACTTATAAAAATTTCAATTTACACTTAAAGTTTTTTTTTTATATATATTTCAAAGAATTTTTTCAAATCAATATGTATATTTAAATACTGAAACTTATTCACTTCAATAAATGTATGTTTAAGTTATAAAACTCTTCGTATGTATTGAAAAATTTTAACTTTTCGTCTTCGTATAAATCGATAACTTATACACTAGTTCTTCATCAATTAATCTTCTAAGTAAATCTTTCAAAGCTAAAAACATACTTATAGCTTTGCATTTGTAACAAGTTAAATTGCACATGTTTCATGTGAAAGTTACAAAATTTCAGATATTTTCATGGAAAATATATAAAATTTTAATTTCACGAGAAACATGTACAATTTAACATGTTACAAATGCAAAGCTATAAGTATGTTTTTAGCTTTGAAAGATTTACTTAGAAGATTAATTGATGAAGAACTAGTGTATAAGTTATCGATTTATACGAAGACGAAAAGTTAAAATTTTTCAATACATACGAAGAGTTTTATAACTTAAACATACATTTATTGAAGTGAATAAGTTTCAGTATTTAAATATACATATTGATTTGAAAAAATTCTTTGAAATATATATAAAAAAAAAAAACAACTTTAAGTGTAAATTGAAATTTTTATAAGTTTTTCGAAGTTTATAAGTTTAAGTAAGTTTTTAGCGAATCTCAGCGCATTTTTTTTTTTTATTACTGATAAAGTACTTCGAAACATTCACATCTTTCAATGTTGTATCTTCTATATTTCCAGTAAAACTTCTCGCATTATACATGAATTTCAAGAAATTTGCTATGTCTAAGTTTGGTATTTTTTTTTTTAATGTATAGATATTTCATCATTGTCATTCTATGATAAGATATCAAGTTGGTTCTTAATAAGAAAGAGTGTATTTTCTTGTCATAAGCAAGAAAACGAAGTTAATATAAGTCAACGATAATTCTCAATTACGAATTTCTTGTCGTCTTCAACTTTTTTCAACACATTTCATTCAACTTCTATTTTTACTTCATCTCTCACTTTGTCATACTTCTTTACAGTTATAGTATGTATCAGTTCAAGTCACTGTTTAAATTTACATCATTGATTTATTCAGTTCACTCAATCTCTTAGGTCATAATAATTTCATTAAATTTATAAGATTCATAAAAAAAAAAAAAAAAAAACCTAATCATTACACATGAACTTAATTTTATTGCACCGGGAAGAAAAACTATAGAAATTTGGACAATAAAAATCTATTACAACAGCTAATAAATTCAATTTTCGACAAGCATGATAGGATATAAAAATTGTATTTTTTTATTTTTCTGCTAAAGTTTAAGTTCTCTGTTAGACAATAAAACGTTTGCCTAGAATAAAATCATAAATTATTCATCATTTATGTACCAACAGTAAAATTATCATTTACATTTTTGTAGATTTTTCTTTTTAACATGACAATGTTTTACATGTAAAGTTTATTTAATAGTAATTTCCGACTTGAAAATGTAGGTAGCATTTATTTTCGATTAGTTTGATTTCAAATGACAAATATATTTCAACATTCGAAGCATATGCTAGTTATGTGAATAAACCATATGCAACTTAGCTAAATTTCAGTAATTAAGTTGTGAAGTTTTATCTTTGCCATAGAAAATACATTTATTTTTACTGATTTTTGTTAAGTGCAACGACGATCTTTTACAAAGTATGTCTTCTTGCAACATGAGAAAAGATGCGAAATGATAAGGACTTGTCTGGTATGCTTTCAATTCCTTGAGAAATAAATTTAGCTTAACTAGAAGACTTGTTCCGATTCTGAAGTGTGCTATTTCCTATCGTAATTTATAATTTTACATAATACTTGGTTTAAAAGTTGAAAAAGTTTGCACAAATTTCCTATGTAAGTTCTACTTCACTGAAAAGTTATCGGTCACAAGCAATAAAAATTCCACTTTGTTTGATTAATGTTATGCATGTGTTAATTATCATGTGTAATATCAGTTTTATTTGTGTCTTTCGAAAGCGAGCATTCATAAATTTAAAAGGATATTTCAAACTATTTTCAAAATATAAGTATCTTTTACAAGTTTTTTCCGTAATGAACTTTGCTCAGTTATATTAATATTGAATATTCATCTTACAAAATAAGCGTCTTGTAAAACACATTCCGTTTCAGTTTTCTGAAATTTATGTATAAGTTATTTAGAAATTATGGGTGGAAGTTAAAAATCTCTGTATTAATGATATATTGTCAGCACCTCTCAAATAAAAAAAAAATCATGTATAATTTAGTTTGTCCAGATGATGTTCAATTTTACGTAGTAACAAACTCTATATTTTTCAAATTTATGCTAGTTTTTCACAAGAAAAAAAAAAAATATTCTTTAAGTTTGCCTAGCAAACTTTTTTCAGTATTTAAATTTTCTAAGTACATTCCATCACATGAGTAGTTAACTATTTCCACTAATGAAAATATCTTATTATTTTAGTGTGTTTGATTGATGTTAGATTTTTATGTTTCTGATTGGTGATTTGCATATACTCTTTTAAAAACTTTACACAATTCGTAACATATATGTTAGAAATAATAGTATATCGCATCTGAGATTGAAAAAATTTATAACTATTATCATGTAAAGAAGGTTAAATTTTAAAAACATGTCGTTGAATATGAGTGTTACCATGAAAAAAGTTAACTAAATTACTTGTGATTTCCTTTCAGAGTATGAAAAGTTTCTTTCAATTTATCTTAAGATGTTTTAAAAGTCTTGCAGGTGATTTTCAAAACTTGAATGCATATCTACAATGTATTTAATATCTACAATTTATTTAATATTTTTCCCCAATTCACCTTTCAAGTAAAATAAACCTTAGTCAGCATGTATTGCACGAGTTAATACGACACCTTAACGTATATTATTACAAAGTAAATTGTCTAAGTCTTTCTTGAAGTAACATAAATTTCCAACTTGTATTGATTTTCCGATTGAAAAGTAGAGGTGAAATTTTTTCTTTGGAGTATCTATAACTAATATTTATTTTAAATCTCTTACTATTTTTCTTCTATGTAACAATTTTGTTAAGTTTTACCCGTATTGTAGCATATAATCCCACTGAGTTTGAACAATATTCAATGTTTTAAATAATAGAAAAGTTTTCAAGTAGAAATGATCTTAAATTCTCCAAGTGAATCATACTTTTTGGAAGAAAGTCCATGCGAATTCTACCTTCACTTACTAATATGTCTTTGAAATCCACTTTATTCATTCCAAGTTTTCGCAAACATTTCATTATGAAAACGGCCAAGTAGGAAAACGATAATCTCAAAGACCTGCTGACACATCACAGCATCACCCGCTGCTTGCGCGTCGATGCTGTTGTTCTTGCTGTACAAATCTCCCGACCTGTTCCAACAAGTTTTAGCGTGACTCATCCTCCGATCTAAAAATGCCGGCGAATGGCGTATCACCTACCGCTACCCTGATTGGCTAATTACCGTCACCTGCTTATCTTCCCATTTAAAGATGTGAATTTTATATGTAAAGTGAATTTTTCCGCTAATGCTTAAATTCTTTGCTATAGAAAGTTCAAGTATGTTAGGTTTTTTTTCTCTTATATGTTACATTTTAAACACATGATACGAAATTTTTACGTTATGTTTATCTTAGAAATTTTAAGTATATTATTTTTTTTCTTATTTAACATTAACCTAAGAGTTTAATTGTATATGAAGAGTAAATTGTCACGTTAAAGTTTAAGGATATGATATTTTTGTGAGGTAAATTTTCGTGTAAAGGTTAAAATTCTTTATCTTTGAAATTTTTATTCTGTTAAATTTCCCATTATTGAACATTAACATAAGAAAATAATTGTGTATGAAAATGTCGCGTATTGTTTAAATTGTTGTCGATGAAAGTTTAAGTATGTTATTTTTTTTTCTTCTCTAATTTAGCATTATTCTTACACATTTTAAAGATAAAAATTTTATGCGCGAAATAAATTTTCGCATATTGTTTCAATTCCTTACCTTATAAATTTTTAGTATTTCTTTTTCTCTAATTTAGCGTTATTCTTACACATTTGAAAGACATAATTTTTATATGTGTGGTAAATTTTCGCGTATTATTTAAATTATTTGCCTTATAAATTTTTAGAGCTTCTTTTTTATCTTATTTATCGTTGATATAAGAGTATGATTGTACATGTGAAGTTAATTTTCACGTTCAATTTTAAATTCTTTGCCTTGTAAATTTTTAGTGTTTCTTTTTTCTAAAAGTTAGAGTTGTCATTATACATTTTAAAGACATGAATGGCAATGTTTGAATTCTTTGTCGTAGAAATTATAGGTATGTTATACTTTCCTCCTGCATGTCAAATTTAAAGTCGTGATTTTTATGTGTAAAGTAAATTTTTGCGTTAATGTTAAAGTTATTTGTCGTAGAAAGTTTAAGTATGTTACTTTTTTCTTTTATTCAGCGATATTTTAAATACATGATTTTTATATATGTAGTAAATTTTCACTCAAATGTTAAAATTATTTATCGTAGAAATTTTAAGTATGCTAATTCTTCTTACATGTCACATTTTAATGTTGTGATTTTTATATGTGAAGTAAATTTTTACGTTAATGCTAAAGTTATTTGTCGTGCAAAGTTTAAGTATGTTAGTTTTTTTTCTTTTATTTAGCAATATTTTTACATATTTTAAAGACATGATTTTTATGTGTAACGTAAAATGTTACGTTAATGTTAAAGTTATTTGTCGTAGAAAGTTTAAGTACGTTACTTTTCTCTTGCATGTCATATTTTAAAGTCGTGATTTTTATATGTGAAGAAAAATTTTTACGTTAATGTCAAAGTTATTTGTCGTACAAAGTTTAAGTATGTTACTTTTTTTTCTTCTTTTATTTAGCGATATTTCTACATATTTTAAAGTCGGGATTTTTATGTGTGAAGTAAATTTTTACGTTAATGCTAAAATTATTTGTCGTGCAAAGTTTAAGTATGTTAGTTTTTTTTCTTTTATTTAGCAATATTTTTACATATTTTAAAGACATGATTTTTATGTATATAGTAAATTTTCGCGTAAAGGTTAAATTTATTTGTCGTAGAAATTTTAAGTATGCTAATTCTTCTTACACGTCACATTTTAAAGTCGTGATTTTTATATGTGAAGAAAATTTTTTACGTTAATGTCAAAGTTATTTGTCGTACAAAGTTTAAGTATTTTACTTTTTTTTCTTCTTTTATTTAGCGATATTTCTACATATTTTAAAGTCGGGATTTTTATGTGTAAAGTAAAATTTTACGTTAATGTTAAAGTTATTTGTCGTAGAAAGTTTAAGTACGTTACTTTTCTCTTGCATGTCATATTTTAAAGTCGTGATTTTTATGTACGAAGGGAATTTTCGAGTAAAGGTTAAATATTTATCTTAGAAATTTTAAGTAAGTTACTTTTTTTCCTCTTATTTAGCGATATTTTTACTCATTTTAAAGTGATTTTTATGTGAAAAGTAAATTTTTTACGTTAATGTTAAAGTTATTTATTTTAAAGAGTTTAAGTATGTTAATTTTTTCTCTTATTTAGTGATATTCGTACACATTTTAAAGACATGATTTTTATTCGTAAAGTAAATTTTCACGTTCACTTTTTTTATAAGTTTATTTTTTATAATAATAATAATAAGATCTGATAATTATTACTAAATATTATCTTTATATTTAATAAATCTCATAATTACTCCAATTGCAACAACTGTCTACGCTAAAAACCCATTCGCTACACTATGACGTCACGAACAAATTATCTATCACTTTAACTGTTTCAAGCAAGATCGTTACACAACAACTCAACTCGCAAACGCGTTGAAGCGTGTTGAAACATCCCTAGTCTCGCTCCCCTCCCTTCTGACGGGTCGATAGTCAGTAGCACCCTCTACCGTGAAACCTGATTGGTTGGTGAAGTCACGTGATCACCCCTCATATATAGACGCTACCGGTTGCCGTCTCGCCATTTCTACTTAGATACCCGAGTGTGAAAGACGTGTTTAATACTTCGTGTTTTTTTTTCTCATCGCGATTTTGTTCGTACTTGTGTAGTTATTCACAGTTATTTTAGCTTCGCAGATTTCGTTTCGATTATTCGGTAAGTGAATTTTTAAACATCTTCTCACTCCAACAAACCAAGAGAGCCTTGTCGGCCTATGACGACAAGCGGTATCTGCTGGAAGATGGCATAACCAGCTATGCCTATGGTCACTTCAAAATTCCTTAAATCATTCATTTAATCCTTAAATTTTTTTTATTTTTTTATCTCTTTAAGCCTTAATTTAACTAAAATATTACTTTAACTAAATTTTTAAAAACTTATTTAACGTTAATTTTTTTTTTCAGGATTTTGTATGTGATCATTAAATTTAATTCATGAGAGAAATGTACGTTCTCACAAGTCTTCTTTTCAGAATTTTTAAAATTTAAAATTGTTTAGGATTTAAGGTAATGATGTCTTCTTAAAAGATATTATTGGATGGTTGGTTAGTGACCTCATATTTCAAGGAAATATACGTTCTTTGGAATAAGTTTTTTTTTTTTGATAGGTTGGAGTGAGGCGGTACCAATTCTTCCTAAAAGAGGTATCGGGCTGGAGGTGGGTCCTCACCTTTAATAAATAATTTTTCAAAATTTATTAATTGTAATTCTAAAGTCTTAACTTATTCAAAATTAGTTAGGGAAGGGGGGTGGGTAGATGAGTTACCATGAAAGCAACGTCCGATAGTCGATATTTTAACAATTGTTTGGTAAAATATTGAAATGTCACGTGTAGCTCGGGGTTAGGGTTCTTTAGACCCTTAGCAAATGGCCTTCCTTTTATTAACTTTTCAAATTTAACATTTTTATTTGTGTAACTTTGTTGCAGGTATTTTAACTTGATTAAAGGATATGTAAGTAACTCGCTAGAAAACCAAACAGTCAATCAGGAGTTAACTTTTGGTCACATGTTTAAAACTTATCAGTCACAAGCGAGCATTTAGCTGACCGATCAGAACTCGTTGCCAACACCTGAAAACTAAATTTGGTATATATCCAATGTTATCACCACTTAAAACGTAAATCTTAACATAGAATGACGTCATACCCACTGTGACGTCATTAGTAAAAATACCTATCACTCTAACTTATTCGTTTATAAGCAGCCTTAGAACAACTCAACTCCAGTTAACTAGAAGCAAAAACTAAAAAGTGTTGCCACCGCTCAAAAACTTTGATATAAAACACATTATGACGTCATACCTACTGTGACGTCACGCAATAAAAACCTATCACTCTAACTTATTCATTTACAAGCAGTCCTAGAACAACTCAATTCTATCTTAAAGGTAAATCGAAACTAAAAAGTGTTGCCATCGCTCTAAACTTTGATATAAAACAAATTATGACGTCATACCTACTGTGGCGTCATGCAATAAAAACCTATCACTCTAACTTATTCGTTTACAAGCAGTCCTAGAACAACTCAACTCCGTCTTAAAGATAAATCGAAACTAAAAAGTGTTGCCACCACTCAAAACTTTGATATAAAACACATTATGACGTCATATCTACTGTGACGTGATACACAAACAGCTTATAATGAAACCGAAACTAAAACAGCAGCAGGAAGGAAACAACTCCACTCCACTTCCGGTCACGTGACTTCCGGTAACGTCATATCCGATGGTGACACTTCCTGTGACGTCATATCCGGTCACGCCCCCTTCCGGTGACGTCATCGTCCCCCGTCCCTTGCGCATTGCGCCATGGCCCCGGAGCCCTATTTTCTAACTACTGTTGTAACAAATAGAATCAATTTCAAAGTATTTGAAGGTTGATATATCGAAAAGTTGCGTATTTCCATCTCTTTGAAAACATTGTTCTGACTAAAATGAAATGTTTTTACTAAACCATTCTGAAAGAAGAAGAAAAAAATATATAAATTCTTCAATAAAATATGGATAATACATTTAAAATTTACAAAATTGAGAATAATACTTACATAAATAAAAAAAATCGTCATTTTTCTATTCAAAGTGATAAATATTTCGTTTTTTGGAAATGTATATTACTAATATTGTATTGCAAACTCACGTGTGAACACACTACAACTACTAATTCCTTCAACAGGGTCAGACTAACTCAACCTAAAAATAATTGTAAAATCATTGCTTTAACTTCCATAATGGGTTTCAGTTGCTGAATATTGAAAATTAATTCTAGTCTAAGTTCTTTTGTTGTGTATTCAATCCCTCAAAAACTATGACAATAAAAGAAAAAAACTTTTTAATGACATGTTAAGCTCTGTAAAAGAAAATTTTCACGTTAAGATATCAAAGTTTAAATTTTTTTTTTCTCATAAATTTTAATTTATGTTTACATTTCATACTGTTATTGAGAAAATAATGAGACTTTATGTGTCTAACATTGATTAAACCTGATTCCTTAAAAGTGTCTTGCGATTATATCTCTCAACATTAGTTTAAATGTGTTAAGCACTTATAGAAAAAAAAATCCACTCAATCCGAAACTTTACGCATTTGTGTTAGTATATTATCTTTGCATGTATTTGAAGTTTTTAATGGTTAAGCATGAAAAGTTATAAACTATGTAATTTATATTCCTTCCTACCACTAGATGGCGCCGCAATTACATTAAACTTAGTAGAAAACTGTCTTACTAAACTGTATAGTCAATGAGAAGAGCATTTGAAATCACGTGACATATTCTAACCAATCAGAAGTGAGCTTTTATTTCAACCAATCAAAGGAGACTTAGCTATATATCAGGATACAAGATGTTGCCATTCCTTAAACTTTGATATAAAGCAAATCGTGACGTCAACCCCACTACATTAACACTGTGACGTCACTGGTAAAACAGCCTATCACTCTAAGTTATTCACTTAAAAGTAGCCCTAAAACAACTCAACTCCATCCCGCCTAAAACTTACCATATTTCTATTGCTGCCATCGTCTTAAAGGTAAGTTTTGTAAAATCATGAATGACGTCATACCCACTGTGACGTCACTAGTAAAAAATACCTATAACTCTAACTTATTCACTTAGAAGCAGCCCTAGAACAACTCAACTCCGCCTTAAAGGTAAATCGAAACTAAAAAGTGTTGCCACCGCTCAAAACTTTTAACGTTAAGCAAGTTATGACGTCATACTCACTGTGACGTCACTAGTCAAAAAGCCTATCACTCTAACTTATTCGTTAAGAAGCAGCCCTAGAACAACTCAACTCCAGTTAACTGGAAACAAAAACTAAAAAGTGTTGCCCCCGCTCAAAACTTTGATATAAAATAAATTATTCCGTCATACCCGCTGTGACGTCACGCAATAAAAACCTATCACTCTAACTTATTCATTTACAAGCAGTCCTAGAACAACTCAACTCCATCTAAAAGGTAAATCGAAACTAAAAAGTGTTGCCATCGCTCTAAACTTTAATATAAAACAAATTATGACGTCATACCTACTGTGACGTCATACACAAACAGCTTATAATGAAACTAAAACAGCAGCAGGAAGGAAACAACTCCACTCCACTTCCGGTCACGTGATTTCCGGTGACGTCACTTCCTGTGACGTCATATCCGGTCACGCCCCCCATACCATACCTGCTCCGCCATGGCCCCGGATGCCCAATTTCTAACTACTGTCATTATGGGCAGAGCTGTCTGTCTTTCATCTGTGTATATTTTGAACAGAACAGGAAAGAGTTCTTTTTCAAATGTAAGTCCTTATGAAGCTTGGATAGGACAAAAGCCTCGAGTAAAACATATGCGTATAGTCGGATCACTATGTTATGCTCACATACCTGATCAGAAACGCAAGAAAATGATAAGAAAGCAGTAAAGGGTTACCTATTAGGATATGATGGAGATGAAAGATATCGTATCTGGCTAAGAGAAATAAACACAGTTATCTGCTCTCGAGATGTGGTATTTCAAGAGAAACCACTGAAAAACTGTGAAAATCCGGTAGAAATAACTTTGCTTGAACAGTTATCTGAATCTGAAAATGAGGGGAAGCATGAACAAGAAGATTCAGAAGATCAAACTAGTTCTGAGAGTGAAAACGAAGATGAAAAGGAATCTTCTACTATGGAGTTAAGAAAGCGCAGTGGATTAAAGAAGCCTAAACGTTTTGAAGATTATATGATGGAATCTGAAGTTTTCATATGTGATGTGAATGAACCACAGTCATATGAAGAAGCTATTATTTGCAAAGAACGAAAATTCTGGGAAAAGGCCATGGAATCCGAAATTAGTTCTTTAAAGGAAAATGACACATGGACACTAGAAACACTTCCAGATAAAGCAAAAGCTCTTCCTTGCAAATGGGTTTTTCGAATTAAGAAAAATCCGGATGGCACCATCGATAAATACAAGGCGAGACTTGTGATTAAAGGGTTCAAACAGAGACACGGTATTGATTATGATCAGACCTTCAGTCCAGTCACAAAGCTAGGAACTGTGCGTTCACTCATAAGCATTGCAGCCAGTGAGAAGATGCATCTTATGCAATTTGATGTTTCGACTACCTTCTTATATGGGGATTTAGATGAAATCATTTATATGCATCAACCTGAAGGCTATAATGATGGCACCAATAAAGTATGCAGACTTAGAAAAAGCTTGTACGGTCTGAAACAGGCTCCACGTTGTTGGCATAAATGTTTCGGAAAATTCATGATGGATCTTGGCTTTAAGATCAGCGAAGCAGATCAATGCTTATTCATTCGAGAAAAAGATGGCAAAAAGTTACTTGTTGCACTTTATGTGGATGATGGATTGGTTGCCGCCACAGATGAAGAAGACTCGAGTCATTTCATAGATGAACTGAAGTCAAAATTTAAAATCACCAGCAAGCCAGCATCATATTTCTTAGGACTAGAAATACAGCGTCTTGAAGATGGAAGCATTAAGATAGGCCAAGAAGCATATGCAACAAAGATCCTTCAACGATTTGGTATGTGTCGCAAATTCCGACTAATTTTCACTACTTCTGTGTCGTAGTCTGTTATGTCAAGATCAAGATCAGACTCAATTAAGAAAAATAATTAACGAGTTTAATATTCGACATTTCTATTAATCCAACTCTCACAAGGCAACTAAAAAATGGCTTATTCTAAAAACAGTTAAAAAAGAACAACAGAACAATAAATCATTGTTGCCATTTAAACTAAACTAAAAACTGAAATTATACAAATTTATATTCATTGTAAAAATGACGTCACACCTTAAAGTTTTTGGGTGTAATTAAATAAAATTAAGTTTACATGTTCGTTTATTTCCGACAGTATGAGTGATTGCAGACCAGTTCATACTCCTATTTTGAAAGATAAAGAAGTTTGCACAGAAGAAGTCAGGGAAATAGATTTCCCCTATCGTGAAGCAGTTGGAGCATTAATGTATTTAATGATGGGGACAAGACCTGACCTGGCATACTCGATTAGTGTTTTATCACGCAAATTAGAAAATCCCTCTAAAGAAGACTGGATAAAGGTAAAGCGAGTTTTTAGGTATATTGCAAGCACTAAGCAAAAATGCATCAACTCTATAAGTCAAACTACAGACCAGGAGTTTTAGAATGCTTCAGTGATGCTGACTTTGGAGGTTGCATGCAGACAGGCAGATCAACAAGTGGAGTTATATCTCTATATGCAGGAGGTGCAATATCTTGGTTAAGTCAACGTCAAGCTATGGTAGCAACATCAACGACTGAAGCTGAGATAGTTGCAGCAAACGAAGCTGCAAAAGAGTTGATTTGGCTGAAGAGACTCATCAGTGGAGTTTCCTCCCTGAAAGAAGTGCCGACAATTTTTGTTGATAACAGTGCTGCAGTTAAACTGGCTCAGAACCCTGAATTTCATCGTAGAACGAAGCACATCAGCTTAAAGCATTTCTTCATTCGTGAAAAAGTATTAGAAGGAGAAATTAATGTACAGCAGCTTTCAACAGAAATACAAGTTGCTGATTTAATGACAAAGCCCCTTCACAAACCAAGACTGTTGATGCTGTGTGAAAAGATGGGACTTGTGTGAAATTCAGAAGTGTAACTTAGGACTCTTAATTTAAAAGCGTCATTTTTTCTTTTAAATAAGGGGAAGTGTTGAAGTTGTATTTATAAGAAAAATGATAGTGTAATTGTTTTTTGCTATGTGGCAACACTTCTGAATTTCTTTGGATTCAAAATTAATAGAAGCTCAGTCGAGCGGATTTGTTTTACTTGAAATAAAGTTCATGGAAAACGTACTTCACAATTTAGCAAGCTTTTATATTTAATATATACTTTAATCTTAAAAATTAACACAATTTTCTTCACTGGTCTTTTTTAAAAGTATGCATGTACTTGTACAACAGGTTTTGTAGCATTGTGTAAACTCGACATATAAAATAATGTCGACATATAAAATGTAAAATATATTACACTAGCTGAATACCCGTGCTGCGCTACGAAATTTTACCATTAGCATTTTAGCGATCAAAAGACATTCATGTATCAGACGAAACGGTCGTTTCGCCGCCAACCTTAAAAAGGCAGAAACGACAGTAAGTATCTATTCTCTGCACAACTTCCAGCGAAAAAGCCGAAATTGACTATTTTCTAACGCGCTTGCGAAACTTCACATAATTATACAAAAAATACCATAGATTCAACTTGGTGATATCTTTCAAAGAAAAAAAAATTGAGTACCTAGGATAAAAGACAACGAAGAAAAAAATATTGAAATTTCCAAAACGAAATAAAAAAACGAATTCTAGCCCGATTTTGATGTAAAATTTTAGACAAACGTCCAGCCCTAACTAAGCTATAGATCTTCAAAAGGATTGAATTATAGGATGCGGAATGTTTCAACTTAAAATCCTACGCTGGTTTAAACTTCGTTAAATAATTTTTTCTATTTTTAATTAATTTAAAACCACTTTTTTTCATTTCATAATTTGGCGACAGATAAAGGCGATCAACATGTAATTGTGGTTCAGATATATATGCCAAAAATTGCCAAACAGGTTTGCTATCATTTTGAAGTTAGTTTTTCCGACATGTTAGGCTTAAGTGAGAATGCACGTATTGTAATAGTATAGGCAGAATGAATTAGACTATGATTATATGGCTTATCACATCTTTAAAATTGAAATAATTTAATTTTTGAAGAGACAAAATTAAAGAGAAATATTTGTTCTTCAAATTGCATGTGTTATTTGAACTGTATGATCATATACAGAGAGAAAACTTTCAAAAACATTTTAATTTCTGAAAAGCTCCGTTTAAAAAATGAAAATAATCACATTGGGTTGCAGGATACTATGGGCTGAATTGCAAAGTATAAATGTGGAGGTTATGCGAGCTGACGTCACAGTCAATTCGTCAATTCATTACAGAGGACTAAATGAACCACGCATTGCGATTGGCTAATGGAATTTGCAAAAATGTCATTCGTTTTTAAAGATGTGTTGATTTTTACTTTCCGTTGTAAAATGAAATTGTAGAATCATATATCATCAAAATTGTAATTTCATAGTGAATTTTATAATTGTTGTTAAGAAAATATTTTAAATTTTGTCAGATATCAATGGGTTATTATATGTGAACCAAAATAATGCTTGGTATAATAAAAATAATTTATATTGCAATATTTAGACTGTAAAAAACTTGTAATATTTATTTGTAACAATTTATTAGAATAAATTTTCAATAGGATGAACTCTCTGGCCTTGTATGTTAAAGGTGCCGGATTTGATTCCTGGGATAGGTGTGGATGTTCGTTGTGATTCGGAATCCACGTTAAGCTGTGGGTCCCGGACTGATTAGTCGTTATTATGCACTAAAATAGGTCATTGAGCGTACAAACTAACCAATCCAGCTGAAACTTGGCAGACAGGCTCTTTGTCGATGGCAACGTATTTCTTTAAGTTTTGGGGGTTAAGTTGCCATACACAAGTTTCTATTACTCGTTCGTGGTCGATTTTGATGGTTACTGCCGTCCGCATTCAACCAATTTGTAAATTTTCAAGTAGATTTTGGCATGTAAGATATCATTGAACTCAACTTGAAGAATTATGAATATTCATGGTACAAGATGTACCATAGGTGGTACTACTTCTGGTTTATCAATTTTGAAGATAAATATGGCATGTTGGGTGTCGTTGGGCTTGTCTTGAAAAATTATGAATGTTTAAGGAGGGTACCAGGTATAGCATAGGTAGTACAATTTTCGATTTATCAATTTCCAAGATAAATATGGCATGTTGGACTTTTGTTTTGACGAATTATGAATGTTTAAAGTACCAGCAGGTATGCTATTGGTACCACTTCCGGTTTATCAATTTTAAAGATAATTATTGCATGTAAGGTATCGTCGAACTCAGTTTGAAGAATTATGAATATTCCTGGTACCAGGTGTGGCCGACCAAACAGTATAGAGGTTAGCGTGCTAGCTTCTAGACCGCGAGGTTGCGGGTTCGAGTCCCGTGTTAGGCATGGGTGTTTGTAAATGTATGCTGGCTTGTCTAATGACGAATGTTTCGGCGCATTATAGCCCTCGTGTTGCTGACGGCGAAAGATAATCTGAAAACAACCAACCAACCTGGTACCAGGTGTACCATAGGTGATAAATAGAAAAACGATTAAACTGACAAATTCAAAAAATTGTTTAAAAAAAAGTTCTGATATCCCCCAAAAAAACACTTTTGAAAAGTAGAAGAACCACCAACCTCAAAAATACAAAAAACTTTCTTGCAATAAAAAAACCATAAACATGATGAAAATTTTCAACCACAAATACAGTGATATAAAAAATGGCCAACCTCTGATTACAACTCTAGGTTGTGACTCGCTTAAGAATGTATGCTTACTTAGTTTATTTTTAAAATTTAAGTTCCACTCCCATAAAATTTACGCTGCTTGAGGTTGGCGCCCGTCTTAATTACTAACCTTTAAAACCCCCCCACACAATAAAAACTTTCCAAAATGTATGTATCAACCAAACAAAAGCTTACCACAAACACTTCAGTTTCCAACTTAAAAAATTCTTAATAAAGATTCAAATGCAAGCGTTTGAGCACAGTTTCTCTATACTATTTTGAAAGTTACATGAACATGAAGATTTACACCACTTTGTATTTCCTACCTATCCAAATGAAATCATAAACTCGAATATTCGTGCAATATGCCATAAATTAGTTTAAACGCAAGCATTGTTAATATTCCTATGACGGGTGCCAACCTCAAGCAGCGTAAATTTTTATGGGAGCGGAACTTAAATTTTAAAAATAAACTAAGTAAGCATACATTCTTAAGCGAGTCACAACCTAGAGTTGTAATCAGAGGTTGGCCATTTTTTATATCACTGTATTTGTGGTTGAAAATTTTCATCATGTTTATGGTTTTTTTATTGCAAGAAAGTTTTTTGTATTTTTGAGGTTGGTGGTTCTTCTACTTTTCAAAAGTGTTTTTTTGGGGGTTCTACACTACTACACTTCAGACGTTTGCTCCCCTTTCGATCCCGACAAATTGATTTATCAAAATAGGAACTTTCCTTTGTTGACATTTTAAACGAAATTTATAATTGTGAATAGTAAATTGGAATAGTTTATTGTGTTTATGTTTGCTCTTAGTTCTAAATTTCAAAGTAGTAGCTGTATTAGAATTGAGACATTAAGTAAATCCTCGTATAGTTTCAATATTGCGTCGACTTTTCATCCCTTTAAAATTCGTTAATCGATATTGGAATGACTTATTTTTTTAACATTTACCCTTTTAACATTCGCACCAAATATCAGAAATATGACTACATTGGAAGAGGAACATTCGGATATCTCTCGTTTGGAACATTTAACCCCTTTTCGGCCCCTTAAAGTTGGTTAATCTAGAACGGAATAGCTTACTTTTTCTGTTTGATCTTTTTTGACATTTGTACCAATTTTCCGAGTTGTGACCAAATGGAAAGTGGGACATTCCAATATCCCTAGTTTGGAACTTTTAACTCCTTTTGCAAACCTTAAGTGGGTTAATCGAGATCGGAATGGCTTACTTTTTTTACGTTTATCTTTATTGACATTCCTACCAATTTTCAGAGTTGTGACTATATGGGAAGTGGGATATTCGAGTTTGGAATGTTTAACCCCTTTTCCACCCCTTAAAGTGGGTTAATCAAGCTCGGAATAGCTTAACTTTTCTATGTTTGTCTTTGTTGATATTTTTACCGATTTTTAGAGTTGTGACCATATGGGAATTGGTACATTCGAATATTCCTTGTTTGGAACGTTTAACCCCTTTTCAACCCCTTGATCCACCCGAGATCGGAATCGCTCACTTTTTTGCGTTTGTCTTTATTGATATTCACACCAGTTTTCAGAGTTGTGAAAATATGAGAAGTAGGACATTCGAATATATCGCTCGTTTGGAACGTTTAACCCCTTTTTGACCTCTTAAAGTGGGTTAATCGAGATCGGAATAGCTTACTTTTTCTATGTTTACCATTGTTGACATTTGTAAAAATTTTTAGAGTTGTGATCATATGGGAAGTGGTACATTCGAATATCCCTCGTTTGGAACATTTAACCCCTTTTAGACCCCTTAGAGTGGGTTAATAGAGATCGGAATAGCTTAGTTTTTCTTCGTTTGTCTTTATTGATATTTGCACCAATTTTTAGAGTTGTGACGAAATGAAAAGTAGGGGATTCGAATATTCCTCGTTTGGAACGTTTAACCCCTTTTCGACCCTTTAAAGTGGGTTAATCGAGATCGGAATAGCTTAATTTTTCTATGTTTGCCTATGTCGACATTTGCACCAATTTTCAGAGTTGTGGACATGTGGGAAGTGGTACATTCGAATATCCCTCGTTTGGAACGTTTAACCCCTTTTCGACCCCTTAAAGTGGGTTAACCGAGATCGGATTAGCATGCTCTTTCTATGTTTAACATTGTTGGTATTTAAGCCAATTTTCAAAATTGTGGCCTTGTCGGAAGTGGGACATTCGAATATTCCTCGTTTGGAACGTTTAACCCCTTTTCAACCCCTTAAAGTGGGTTAATCGAGATCGGAATAGCTTACTTTTTCTATTTTTAACATTGTTGATTATTTGTGCCGATTTTCAGAGTTGTGACTATGTGGGAAATGGGAGAATTAGTGATGAGTGAGTGAGGGCTTTGCCTTATATATAGAGAGATTCTTCACAAGTGCTAAACTGTATCATACAATGTGTAAGAGACATTTAACTTATTACATTTTAATTAGCTAATTATCTAACTAAAATAACTCTATTGTGATGATTTGATTTTATTTACGTATAAAATACAATGATGCTTGACATTACTGTAATATTATGAACTTTAATAAACTGTCTAAATAGTCAGTAATTTGATGAAATTTATTTCTAAACAATTTTAAAAATAATTTATATATATATATATATATATATATATATATATATATATATATATATATATATATATATATATATATATATATATATATATATATATATATATATATATATATATATATATATATATATATATATATATATATATATATATATATATATATATATATATATATATATATATATATATATATATATATATATATATATATATATATATATATATATATATATTTTTTATCTTCTCAGATTTTTTGTTGTTGTAATAAAAATATTAATTTTTATTTATGCACATTTTCTTTCGTATTTATGGTTGAAGTAAAAAAAAAAAAGGCGAAAGGAACTAAGTAACAAAAATTAGAGTATTTATGATAGATGTCTGTGTAGAGGAATTTAAACTTAATCTACTATTTTTTTTCTAAGTTGAAATATCTTTTAGATTTAGTTTTATTTAGAGCAAATAAAATTGAACTAATTTAAGGATTATTTAATATTTGAGTTTCATTCCTGTTAAACATTTTAATCATTTTGATATGAACATATTTTGACCACGCCAATTTAATGCGCAACTAATTTGGTCAAAGATAAGTTTGTCCTGAGCCTCGCAAACTCTAAAACCACACTGGGAATATGAATGAGTATATTTAATTATTTAGTTCTACCTATTCTTAATGCATATACCCTTTTCATCTAAAAAAAATGGATAGTAAACGGTTGTAATCGGCAACATTGTATATTACAATTGTCACTGCGGAAAGGTCCTTCATATGCATCCATAGAGAAATTGACCATTGACCAATAAGTCCTTAATAAACTCTCCAAAAATCTTCGACTATAAATTATATTAATATTCTATTATAAATTACGAGGCAAAATATGTGCTTAATTTATTTTTCTGCAAATTTTGTGTGTGGAGTTGATTAGTAAATATATATTTTTTTTATTTACTAGGAAATTATAAAAAAATTGTGTCGAAATAGTGTCGAAGATTTAATTTACTAATTAATTAATTGACTAAGTAATTAAGGATATTTAATTTGAAAGTACTATCTTCGAGTTTTATTGTTGTTGTTGTTTCTAATCTCCCTTTTGTCTGACGAAGTCAGACAATATCAGTGAAGCCATTGACATTAATGAAGTCTGACACAGTTGTGGACAGTTATAAATGTCCTCCCAGTCCAGTCCAAGGCAGTCCAAAATGTGCTGAGGTGATGCCTGTTCTTTTTGGCATTTAGGGCAAAGAGGAAAATTTTTGCTTCCCCCGGAATATGTTAGGCCTTTAAGGTGACCACTAGCAACTCGGGACAGACGGGTAGTGTCGAGTTTTATAAACACCACTATTGCAAGCAATTCTTGAATATGGGTGAGCATATCCCCCCCCCCCCACCCAGAAAAAAAATCCTGTCTACGCCCCTGTTTTGGAATTTCATTTTCTCGAAGTTTGGTATTCAGCCATACCAAGACTGCATCTCTTGCCTCCATACAATGAGGCCTCTTTGAAGCTGACCTTGAAGTTACAAAAATTCGTTATTCGACAGTTTCTTGTAAACAGCCCCATGCTATCATCAACATTCAAGTCCACCCTTCCATTTCTTATCTGCCAAGATAGTCATAAAAGTGGGGGGGAGGTGAATTGAATGGCGGGGTGGAAGATGACCCCCGGATATTCCACTCCCTTTTCTTCAGCTGGACTTGGGTAATTGGTCTTCTTCCACAGTTTAAAAAGAAATACCAAGGGGGAAGGCATCCCTATCCTCTACAGGGAGTTGGGTAACACTTCCCGTCTTTAAAGGGGTTGTTAAGTCAACAACATTATCTTGCAGTCCAATTGTGGTCTCGAGGTCGCTTATATGAAACTTCTGGAATCGTCTTCTTCCCACAATCGAGTGGAAACAATGGGGCTCTTTTTTCTTTTTGCTCTTGCCCAGAGATCACAAAAAGAAATATTAACTGCGATCAGGGGTGTTCTTGGACGTCAAAACCCATGGTGACAAGTGATGAAAAGTTGGAGACAGACTTGTTCAAAGATTGTTTTTGCAATGCTAGTAGTGTATCTATTGATGAGATTGGAAAGGTATGCCCAACTTTTTTTTATGTAAAAGTTATAGAATAAACCTAATGGTTTAAACAAATTATAGAAAAAATAATATAACTCTTACAGGGGGATCATATAACGATGTATCAGAAATCATATTTCTAATTTTACCATAATTAGATGAGAAGATCAAGTGATAGTTCAGCTCCAATGTACTAAAATACACTTCTAATATTTTAAATAAAACTTAATCGGATTTTGTATTTAGTGAAACTATTGTTTCACGTCAAATTTAGATACAATTTTAAATATCATCATTGATTCAATCATCTTTAAAAGGCATTCTAGGTACATTTACTGGTAAGGGTAACACGAAGTTTGAACAAATTATTAAAAAAAAATTCTTGTTCATAATTTAAGATTGAGAGTTTTAGAAAAATTATTTTGTAAATAAGTAGTATTATCGAGATATATTCGTATTCCGATAATCAACAGAAATAAATAAATCGTGCGGAACAAAAGCTTATGGGAATACTCATAAACCTCAATCACAAAAGTTATAGAACTGTGCTATTTACCAAGTTAAAGGTTTCGGCAAGGTAATTAAGTTAACAAAAAATTCTCTGAATGAACATGCTTAAAAATCTGTACCGAAGAAGTGAACAGTATCACTGTTTTAAGTTATATATTAGGCATAAAATAATTCTAGTAAAGTTTATAAACAGCGAAAATGGATTTGGTGGGTAGGTTTTAGATTTAATTTTCTTTGGAGCAAGTTATATACTGAGGTTATACTGCCGTCATAAGCAAGAAGTCCAAAATCCAAAAAAAAATTCAATATATATATATATATATATATATATATATATATATATATATATATATATATATATATATATATATATATATATATAATTCTCCATAAAAATATAGTTTTTCTGTAATTGCAGTTATCAGATCAGCTCAACAACTTGCCAGAATAAGAAGGTTTCAAAAATTATAAAAACGCAAAAATTAGAAAATTTATATTATTATTTTTTGTGTGTAAACAAGGGGTACCAAGTCCCCTTAACTGCTCCTATAGCTTTGTTTTATGTGCATTTGAATAACATTTTACTGTAAGAAACTCGTGTATTTTGACATTTGCACTCCCCCACCCCCTGAAAAAACCATGCCATTGTTAATATGGGCCCCCTTACTTTTACTACTCACGAGCCGCCACTGCCTCACGTACATCACTGGTCTGGCGAGATGTTTCAATTTCGAATAAAACTTACTTATTTTTTGGTAAAGATAAAAATAAAAAATACATTTTATAAGGTTATTCAACGAGATTTATTTTTACTTATTACGAAAGTGAAGTTGAGTGAAATGGAAGTAGCGTACAATTCTGTTGAAAAATATTTATATTACATTTTGCCAAATTATTGCAATTAATGTCAAGTAGATCTCTATAAATGATGTTATATAGAACTTCATTTATTAAAAATGTGTAACGGTGTGCGGTAATGGAGAGTTGAACACGGGACTCCTAGATCGGAAGACAGGCGCGCTAACCACTAGGCAAAAGTGATCACTAGTGACCAGTGGTAGAAGTGGAGACAAAAAAAGTGAGGGCATGCCCAAAAGTTGGTGACAAGTGCACCCCCCCCCCCCCCCTCTTTCTCTAAACGATAAATGTTAATATTTTGTTAATAAAAATGCTTATATCGTAATACAAAGTAGTATAATACATTTTTATAATAGTATGATACATATACAATAAATAGCTGAGTTTTGTTTTTTTTTACATTTGAAAACTTTGGATCACTTTTTCACAGTGTCACTACATTTAAAGGTTAATGTTATTTTTCTTTAGTAATTTTTAGACACATTGGATGTTTTTAAAAGTGAGGGGATGAATTTTCATGGGTTTAGAAGTGGGTGGGGATGGGTTTGAGTGGTTATAGAAGTAGGGGAACGCATGGGTATTTTCTTGAAAAGTGGGGTGACGCGTCACCCCGCGTCTACTCACACTTCTAGCACTGTTAGTGATTAGGTGTTGTATCTGTCATTTGTACGCGAGACCACGACATATATATCCCCTTCCCAGTGAGTTGCGAAGGGGTGAACGATTGAGTTGCTTGCTTGTGAGTTGAGTGTGGCAGTGAGTCACCAGATGTTGCTTTCTGTGTGGCAGTGAGTCGCCAGAGATGCTGAGGTGGTAATGTGGAGGTCGTGCAGTAGATGGTGCCACTGATGTGTTCGAATATTCGGGTCACTAATGTAGCGGTGTGCGCTAACGGGGAGTCAAACCCGGGATTCCTAGATCAGATGACAGGCGCTCTAACCGCTAGGCAAAAGTGACCACTAGTGCCTAGGTGTTATATCTGTCATTTGTACACACGAGACCACCACAAATGTGTTACCGAAGTAATGCATGCCATGTAAATTGGAAGGCAATGTCGTATTTATTGCAACAAAATATTAGAAAAGTAATAAATCATTAGAAAAGTATTGAAAGGTTTGTTATAATACTGTCTAGCAATTATTATAATACGTTAACAAAACGTTTTTAATAATTATTGTATTTTAAAATGCAATTATATTGTCCATGAGCGTCGACAGAATTATTTGCAGGGATGTGCAGTTCGCTAACAGGGAGATACAAGGCGATAAAAGTCTTTGTTTAATCTTAGATTTTTCGAAAATGGGGATTGGGCTTCCTAATTTGATGTTTGTTAATAGCTGTACAGAATTTTTTGCTCGAATTGATAATTTACTACCTATATATTTTGTTCTTGTGAATTACTTCTTCCACAATACTTTATTTTTCGAAAGGCAGGAGGAAATGTAAGTGCATGTTTCTTATATGTCCCTGGCATTGTCTCTATTATAAAAATCGCAGTGTTTCGCGTAGGTAGTTTTGTATGATATAGTAATAATCTGCCAGGATTTTACAAAGAAGAATTTTTCCAGAATTTGTTTGATTAACTTTTTTTACAATTTTAAATTAGAGGCACCTATTTGATCAATATTTTTCATTTATTTTATTCCGTGTTGTAGTACGATTTCCATAAACTTTACACGTTTAATTAATTTTTTCGAAACTGCAATATGAAAATTAAAAAAAAAAATGTATTGAGATGGAGCCTTTGTACTACTCATGTTACTGAATTGGTTCAAGATTGAGAGAATGCATTCTGTCTGCGAGTGATAAATGCCTCCCCTCCCCCAAAAAGCACTTCGAAAAATTATTAAACAAAAATTAAAAATTAAATGAATTTAATGGAACTTTAACTAAAATGTGATGGGAATTTACTTAAAATATGACATTAATTACGTATTAATGAAATGCTATAAAACATTAAAAACACTAATTAAAATTAATTACACATTAAATAAATAATTCACAATTAAATAAAAAAAAATTAACAATTAGTTATAAACTCATTACAATTAATTACGCATTAATTAACAAATAATTAAATATTAATTGAAAAAATTATGCATTAATAAAATTTAATTAATAATATATTAACACCTTAATGGATATTTTCTACATTTACAAAGTACTTGTCTTGATTTTAGTCGGCAAAAGTATGTCTAACGCCCCTCCAATCGAAATTCTTAGGGACGGCCCTGGCTACAGAATGTGGAATTTATCCGAACCCATTGCATGTAAGGCATTTCTGAAGTTTTGGAAAATTATTATAAAAAATCTGTTTAAAATTTTTTCAGTATATATGTTTGAAAATGTCTTATTATCCATTTATAAAGTGTCAAACAATCTGTCAAAATGGGTTGTGCAAAGCAAATTGTTTGAAAATCCATATGACTTAATAGTTTTAAACAATTATTTAAATAAAGGAAAGTCTAAAGACGCAATTTTTTCCTTTTTAATTTTTGAGGTGCTCATTAGCTGTTTTAAGATCATTAACGTGGTTGGCAAGAAAACTTGTCAGTCAATATTTTAGTTTTTTTTTCTTTGCCAATAAATTGAGATAGTGTTTCCCACTTAGTGTTTTTTAAAAGTTATAAAAATGGTTTTCCAAAAAATCTGAAAAATTCAAAATATACCTTAAATTATCTAAATAAAGATTAAAACTAATGGAGGTTTATCCATTTCAGAGTCGTTTTCTTTTAAATAAATAATTTAAAGTGTGAATTACATTTCTCTATTTCTGCAAATTGGTTTACTTTATGCACTTTTTCTGTTAATTTTCAAAATTACGAAATGCATGCGTCAATGATCCTCGACTCTACGTCACTGACCACAGCTCTCCAAATGTTTTTCAGTTTCGTTTAACCTATTTTTACGTAACTGAAGTAGGCAACGATATTAGACCACACATGTGTGTTTATTTACTGTTTCCTTAATATTGAAATGTAATATGCTCGTTCCTTAGCAAATATATTCTTTTCCGAAATTGCTACTTTAAACAAAAATTATAAATTATTTTCCTCACAAATTTTTGTTTGGAACTGTATTCCTTTTTTCCGGCACTACTGTGAATTCAAATGATTCTGAAAGTAGGTATTGTATAAGAGAGGTAAGTTTAAGGACAAAAGATTATTATTATTTTTTGTGTGGATATTCTCAGTTTTAATATTTCTATCACACAAACAATTCTTTCCTTTGGAATTATAAATGACTGCTCAGACGCAACATATATTAATTGTCCGTTTTATGTAATTAGAGATTTCCTGCTATGTTTTTATAGTATAATAGCTCGAGCAATTTAATTGTAATATTGTATTGACTAAGTACTTAATTTATTGATGTTCAATGCAAAAAAAGATTTAGTATACATGTTCTTCTTTTAGGTGTGTCCTTGAACACTTTTCACTAACATAATGCTACAATATTCTCTGATGATTTGGATTGCACTTGTGTTCTCGTTACATATTGCAGATGCAGTAATACAAGTGGTAATACTTTGAGTATCTTTAAGTTCAAATAGAAAAAGATAGAAAATTTCTGTTCGAATATGCAACTTTAATTGATGATTTTTGGTACATGTTTTAACAACCTGTCAATTTGAAGAAGTATTTTAATATTTTTATCTGTTAAGCTCTTGTGGAAATAAATTTTTTTTGCAAAATTAAAATATAAAAGTTCTGCAATTTTTTGTACGTTTATATGACTATATTTTTCTCATAATTAAATTGAATTAAGAGCTATAATTTTTTTTTTTTTTAAATCTGGTACTAGGTAAAAATTATAGTTAACCCCTTGTTTTGAAATCTATCTTAACCACAAAATAATGGATTAAAAATCTCTGTGAATAGCGCATCTCTTTACCGATGCCAAAAGCAGGAATCAAACCTGTGCATCCTAACAAATTTTAAATTACGACTGTTTACAAGACAGAAACTAAAGCTGTTAGAATATAGTTCTGTTGCAGTGGGGAAGAAATAATTCTTTTTATTACGACTATCTATAGAAAGTATACAGTATGCCCGGTGGAAATATGGGGGGAAATAACAGTATTTATCTATATTTTTAAGGAGTTTTAAAAATATTAATTTCTTTCATTTCCACCAAACAGAAACTGTCACCTAAGGCAGCTTTAGCACATATTTACCATAGCAAAAAAGGTGGACTTTAATCGTTAAGATTTGCTATGATGACATTGTTATCCATTATTGTTGCTAAAGCTGTCTTTCTGTGACATCTTTAATTTTGTCAAAATTGTAGATATCATCTTGTCTTTATCAATAACTTTTCATTTGCTTTTTGAGCATATCCTGGAAAGATAATGTAAAATCGGTACTTACGTACTTAAACTGCTACTTTTTCGTCTTAGCGGAAATCTTGCTAATTGTGGAATTTCTTTCTTGTTACAAAAGGATTTTAAAAAAAATAGTAACTCTTTGAATGCTTGGCCATGATGTTGTTCCCAATCGATTGGGCATTCTTGCATAGATTTTACTTGAAAATTAAGAAGAAAGCGAATGAAATTTTTTTCTTGTGTTTGTATTAATTTCGTCATGACATCATTCCCAATTGAACGTGCATTCTTGCGTAGATTTTGGTTACTACAGTGGTTGACTATGTTTAGCAAACTTTTGTTATAATTAAAAGGTAGAAGCGATCATACATACTAAACCATCTACCGTTAATGAATTTTAATTATTGAACAATATTATGTATTGAATTATTTAATTTTAAGAGAGTTAAGAAAGCATTATCAACAAAGTTCATTTACTCAATTTACTGGACTACAATCCGTAAAATATTTTTGCATTCAATGGCAATGATGAAGATATAATATTAATTTCAATAAATAGTTTATTATGATTTGCAAAAAAAAAATAAAAAAATATAGCAACTGGAAAGAAATTTGACAATTGGCAAAACTTCTTCTGTGGCGAAAAGGTAATAGGTTTAGTATGTAAGTACCGTAATATTTAATGTTTTGTATTATCGAAATGTTTCATTAATCAAAATGTCCAATAATGTGTCAGCAATTTTTTTTTTTTTTTTTTCGTTCTCAGTCCAAATGACTTAAGTGTCTAAATTTCTTTTATTTGAAAATCGTTAAAATGTATATTATAGTACACTTCATGGAATTTATCAAGCCTAATTTCTTGCATTGCATGATATGAAAATGGTTTTGTATAATCTTGGCATGTAAATAAGGTTCGCTTTTAAAGATTTTTCATAAAAAGTACTTTTTTCTGGCAAAGAATAGGCACCAATGCTTTGTTTACCCTTATTCAAGATAGAAAATACTCCAAGGGTGCAATGTATTTTGTAACCATGTACGATATGAATCCAGATAATCAAATAATAGTAACCCAACTTTAATGGTCTCACAATAAGTTGTTTTTCTTCCATAAAATGGGAGAGGGGGGAATATTCGAGTAAATGAATGTTGTGAAATTGTCCCTTAGCACATTGAAATGCGAGAGGGGGATGTTCCATGTGATGCATGTTCCTAGGTTCCTTTAGGGCAGTCATTTGGAACTGCACAATCCTATTCAGGCTGTCAATTTTGGGATTCAGCACCAGGGACGGAACTAGGTCACTTTTTACCCGGGGCAAGAATTCATTTTGGCGCCCCCACACCATAATTTTTTAGATTTGAAGCTAACTATATATACATTGAAAATTAACAAAGGTTTTTCCTTTGTAAAATTCTGTTTTGAAACAAACAATAAAAGAATTAATTAATTGAAATTTTAAATAAATATATTTGACAAGCCCTTATTAATGACCAGGGTTCATTCTGCTTGCATAAAGATTTGCATAAAGACAAAAAAAACAACTAATGAATCAATACAAATAATGTCAGTTACAATGAAATAAAAGAACATAGTTGAATGATATGTAACACTTTTTAACACAAAATCTGGTTAACCTGGTTTCAAAACGTCTTAGATCATAAACAATTAAGCTGTTTTACATTTCAAAAAATATTTTCTTCTGTAAAATACTAATACAAAAATTTAAAAAGCTTCCGAATATTACCAGAACTCATTGAACACAAAAGCAAATTAATTTAATGACTTGTCTACAAAAATCATTGAATAGTTGGTAAACACATAAATGTTTATTTTAGAACAATTAATTTAAACTTATTGAAACTCATTTTAATAATAGAATGAATAATATATTACTTACTGTGCTATGTGTGAGTTCTCCATTTTCTTTTAGAATTTAAAATTCTCACCAATGCAATGGACAAAATTTGACGAACATGACATCTGTTTGGTGAAAAATAATGCCGTCAAAATGACAATATAACTCACGCTGAAAATTGGCGCCTTTTTCTCGTAGCATGGATACTGGATTCTTTTTATTTTATTTATCACTTCCTGGAAATACTTTCTTTTTCGTTATTTTTTATGAAAAATAAGGCCTTGAGATCTGTTTTTAGAATTCATGCCTTGATGTTTTATTATTTTTTCATTATTTAGGAATATACCAGCATCCGCAGATTTGTACGCCAGGCTCAAACACACACTCAAACAAAAGTGAAGTTAATATAAGGGATTTAAAATTTTATAGTAAAATATATTGTTAAAAATATACAGTCACATATTTAGTCAGTGCATTTAAATTGAGATTTGGATAGGATGTAATTTACTGTTTTCGTTTTTATTTTTAAAAAATCGATATGTTTTGCGATAAATAGGAATTCTTGTGCTCAATAGGAATTCTTGTGTCAACTTTTTATCGCATAATTTTTTTGCATTTCTTCACGTTTCAGAACATTCTGAATCAAAAAAGTGTTCTAGAAAAAAAGTTTGTGGGTCCGTGTGTTGTCTGTGGTCAGCATTACTTTCAAACGGATTGACCTACTTTGGCCATTACACCTGGCGTTACGGTTTTTGTCAAAATCGTGCTTGCGCTGTCATTTTTACAGCCAAAATAATTGCTAAATTAAATGAAGGAAACAGTGGGAATTGAAAGTTGTTCAAAGTTCAACACCCCCAGTTTTTTTAAACTCAGCACGATTCAAAATGTGTAAAAATGAAAAAAAAATCTGTTTTTAGCTGAAGAAATACTAAATTATTCTCTTAAAGAAAACGTTTCAATCGTTAATTATTTCAATTTTTAATTAACTTTTTGCTAATTAATTTTCATTAGGAATCGCAATGAACCTTTAAAGTTAATGATAATCAACCTCAAAAACAAAAGTAAACGATTTCTAAACAATTCAACATCTTGCAGCCCCCTGTAAAAATTCCTGCGGACTCCTAGAGAACAATAAATATATTTGGCAAGAGATATATCCCAAACGTAACCCTTGTCCTTAATACACATCTTCCGAAGTTTATTAGGTTACAAATTCAAAAAAATTCTTACCTTCATTGGTTTCAGTCTCGTGAACTAGCCAAGATGATAAAATGTTGGGATATTCTTGCAGTTTCTTTTGCTTTTCTGCGATTCTGCGCCCCAGATAATTTCTTCGACATATTTCAATTTACGAAAATTTCAACAGCATTAAATTGTTGTAATTCTAAATTTTATCTAACTACATTGCGACTATATTACCAATGCGATTTTAAATTAGCATTTCTGGCAGCCTGCCATGTAGCACAAACCTATTCTTCATCAGCGGGTAGGGAGAATTCGTTGTCATTTTTTTGTAAAAGGATAGATTATTACTTTCTTTGTACAGAAATGTATTATTTTTTTTTTCTAGTGGATTTTTTCTTCTGTTGAATATCTTAAAGATCATCCAGAATTTTAAGAAAAAATTAAAATTTATTTATGAAAAATTATCCTTTCGTCCAAATATTAAAATTTATACAACAAATAGTGCTTTGTTTGGCTTTTCGGCGCCCCCTCTGGTTAGCGCCCGGGGCAGCAGCCCCGCCTGCCCCCCCCTAGTTCCGGCACTGTTCAGCACTCTAAAATCTATTCCAAATTGTTCCTGTTAAAAGTAGCACAAGTACTGTTGCAAATAGCACAATTTGTAAGTATTACTTTTATCCCGCCAAGGTGCAACATGATCGGAGAAGCAATGTTGGATCAACATATTAAGTTCAATGAATAGGCTATGTAATACTCTAAGAAAAAATTTATTGAATAACACTGAACTTTCTTGAGATGCTTACGTTCTTAATTTCTCAACAAAAAATAAAAGGTTTTTTTTTTTTAAAAATTGTTGGGAAAAAAATACATGTAATAAATCTTTTAAATAATCAAGATTGAAGCAAATGTGAAATCAGAGTTCATCCTAGGCATTTTTCGAGGGGCGGCGCGCCCTGCCTGCCCTTTTTCTACAACAATAGTGCCCTTCTTGCCCTTTTTCTATAAAAATAGCCCCCTTCCTGCCCTTTTTCAAAAAAATTAACTTTCGTTTTTTTCCTTCCCAACAGTACACAATATGTGAATCACCCCTACTGAAATCGGCTGTCGCGTATGCGCATTCATGTTCAAACGCGCAACGTATATATTAGGGACTGAAACCATTGAGTAGATGTCTATATAACGTGCTTCACTAGTAGGTGGATTGTAGGGCGCCGTCTTACAATTTCCCAAGTGCACATTAGTAAACTCCGATGGCCATTTCGTACGTATTTTGATTAAGTGTATTTCGCTGGATTTTTACCATGCCTCCTTCAAAATAGTGAAGAAAGAAATTTGAAAGACTTGAATAACTTAGTTAAAGGTTTATAACTATCAAATGTTTACACTAAGATTTTAAAAAGAATATTTCCGTTTGGACACGCGTAATCGCGATGTCCTCCTGTTAAATTCAGGGGGTGTTTTTGGTAATTTGCCTGTTACCAATTAATTTCTAAACATCCGTTTCATATTTAAAATTAAACATAACAGGAATGCAACCAAAATCCTAGATTATTTCCGATTTTTAAAAAAATAAAACTTCTATTATATCTTACATAATAGCGGCATGCATGGCAAAAAAATCGCTGTTTTGACGCTAAATTTGATTCGATTTTGAAAATAAAAAAATGCAAAAATTTCAGGACATAGTCCAAGTTCTTTAGTCAGAATACTCCTTGTGATATCCCACAATGAGTAATGTTAAATTTGGAGAAACTCTATTCTCTATCTGACAATAGCGAGATGAAGTTTAAGGTTGATTCATTCGAACTTTACAAAATTTTGAAAGAGTGAAAAGTTCTTATCTTAACACATTTTCATTATACTAAAACATTCTTATCTTAATTTTACTGTATTATAAATTGATAATTTTATAAAAATTACTATTTGATGAAAATTTTACTGTGTATATTGCACTTTAATTTTAATAATTTCCTGAATCTCATTCCAGCAGAATTAGGACTGAAGCATTTTATCAGTATTTTGATATCTTTTAAGTTTCTGAGCAAGTTTTTGATTCACGGATTTTTGCATTATAATTTTTTTTTCTTCAGAATATTGAAAATTATTTATCGTGGTAGAAAAGTATAACAATATTGAAATTGTGGCAGAAAACGCGTATTTCTGCAATTTGCCATAAAAGTGCCCTCGTAAACAGGAAGTGCCCTTTTTTTGGAAAATAGCACCCTGCCCTTTTTCATTTCTAGGATGAACTCTGGTGAAATAATTCTTATTTTAAAGAATTGAAGAAATTCCCTTATCTTTGTATTAGGAAATATTGTTTTGCTGCCACACGACGATTGCCCTGTCACCAAGTGATATAGCTATAAAAAAATATAGCATCCTAAATTTAAGTTAATTGAATGTCAAAGTTATCAAACTTAAACAGAAAACAAATACTTTTTTATATTAATTATGCTGTCATTTTATTTCTGTTGTACTGAAATACAAATAAACATAGCAGTTAAATTTTTTTACTTTTAAATGAAAGTATATGAATATTAATATAAATTTATTGTAATTAACACCTGATAACATTAAGTAAACAATAAAAAAAATATTAGAATGGGTCATATGTGCTCCTATTTCCCTATAATTTTTACTATGTCATTGAAATAGAATGCAATTTTTTATTTAAAAGTGCATGAATGTTTTAAATTTATTTTTTATGTAGAAGTAAGTTACTATGTCATTGAAATAGAATGCAATTTTTTATTTAAAAGTGCATGCATGTTTTAAATTTATTTTTTATGTAGAAGAACTTACTGTATTAAATTTATTTATTTAATATGATCAAATGTTGGAGATTATTATAAATCCATCAAAGTTTAGCTTTATCAGCTAGGCTAACAAACTAAGTAAAAATAAATTATTTAAATACTCTTTTATAATCACTAGGGCCACAGAACCTGGAAATCTGGTAAATGTCAGGAAGCTTTCTTAAAAGAAATTTCTCTCGGGGAATTTTTTTAAATTTTGCAATAATCAGGGAATTTGTCTATTGTTTTGAAGGTAGTATGCTTCCCAGTTCATCCATACTATTTCGGCCTTTTACCCGGAGAATTGTGGTAATCGTTAGAAGTTTCATGTTACAGTATAATTTAAACTTTTTATTACTGCTAAAACTATTTTTAAAAAATTGTCATAATCTCTTTGGCATAAATGTTCTATTTGATCTACAAATCTGGAAAAATTAAGAAATTTAAAAAAAAAAAGTTTTCTGTAAAATCAGGGAATTTTTTAGAAGTCAATCAGGGAACTTTTTTTCTTGATTTTTGTGGCCACCCTGTAACATTAAAATATTGAAGTTTAACTTATCTGAAATTTTTGACTTGCATGTTTGATTTTATTATTTTTTCAAATGTTTTTATTGTTTAATAAGACTAAAAATTCATGCTCACTGAATACCTTAAACATTGCTTAACAGTTTGTTTCTTCGTTATATAAAATACGCACTAGTATTATAATTCAAAATGTCAATGTACGCAATGTATTATTGTAATTCTTTTAGCTTGATCCATCTTCAAATATAGTTGATTCCTTTTATGATCAGGAAATCACACCACCTACGACAATAGAGGTATGCATAGTTTCCTGTTTTAAATAATTTCTTAAGTAAATCATAACAAGCTATTATTATACTTTTCATTTAATTCATCTTTGTTATGATCTTTTATATGTTTTCCTAATAAACTGATATGTTAAGTTAGCATTAATACCTGAAGGAAATAAAAAAGGACTTGCATTAACAGAAGTTTGCAAATAATGAAGAAACCGTAATTACAGAATAACCATGTGCCATTAAAAATTACTACAAGTCCCAGTATATTGATTATTGTTTTACCAATTTTTTTCCATAGCTGGTTCACTACAAAAGTGTGACTCCTATAATTCATTATGAATAAAGTAAATATTTCCATTCTTTAATAACAGGGCAATTTTCTAAAAATTGAAACTATCACATATAAAGAAAAAATCTCAAAGGAATATAAAAGTTATAAAGTAGTACTCTTAAAGTGAAATGGTCAAAGTATCATCAAAATTTATTTAAAAAAAAAAATTATGGCACAATTTAATTTAACTTTTTGACTTTGGAAATGTACCCATTTCACTAACTCTAAATTATGTGAGAAAGAATTTAACAGGGAGATATTTTTATTAGTACAAATTCAAGAAAATTTCACTTATGTAGTTATTATACCTAGATGGCACAATACAGAAGAACACAGGTTTTAGCTTTTTTATTTACAAAAGTTTCAATCATTCCTGAGATTGATGCACATCCGCACAAAAATGTCACGGGAGGTGAGGGAACAAGTCTGTCAATGATAACCATGAAACCTGTTTGCATTCAGGCTTCCCTAACCTCTAATGTAATTGCCAGTTTTTTTGTTGAGACTTTATCTATTGTTATAGATTCTATCGCTATTATTTACATTGGTGTGGGATAGCTTTTTTGTTGAGCGTTACATTGATATAATGACCGCTATTTCCGAGATTTGTGCCACTATCGCCGAGATTTACATTGTTATGATGCTCATTTTTGTTATATTTTATCTGATATAATAGCCACTATTGAAGTTTGCCCCTATGTATTAAATGCTTACATTTACATTAGTATGATGATCATTTTTGCCTAGCGTTTCTCTGTAATATCCGATTTATGCCTGTATGGCCAGCTTTATCACTAATATTCGCATTGCTGCGATTCTAATTTTTTGCATAGTTATTTTTACTGAGATTTATGCTAATGTAATAGCAGCTATTGCCAACATATGCAACACTATTTCAATAGAATTCTTCTAACTAAGCTTTCACTGATGATGAATCGGCTCTTATTAAGTGTTTCTCCGTAATGATAAAAAATAAGTACAATTAGTTAAACCAAACTTTTAGCCATGTTACCGTGTGTGCTATTATACTAACATGTTGCCACTGAATTCTGGGAAACTACAAGTTTATTCAATCGGTAAAGGTACCTCCTTTCTCAAAAGAATTCAGTTAGTGTTTGGGAAATAAAATTGCTTAGAGAAATACAAGGATCACTCTTTTGTTCATTAAAAAGCTGATAAAGTTGTTTTTAAAGTGTTTTGTTTAATTTGTGTTACTGAGATTTTGTATTACTTCACTTTGGTTATTGTTCAACTTCAAGAACTTTAATTTTTTTTTTAGATATTGTTTTTTTTTTTTTTTTAAAGGAAAAAAAAAAACGTAATTACGTTGATTCCTCATGTGAAAGTTGCTAGAGATTTAAACTTACCTATGTGCTGTTGAAGTTATCTTGGAAACTAAATCTTTCTGGCTATATACTCTTTCACAATCAAATTAATTAGAATGAATCATTTCACATGTATATGTAGAAATAAGCAATAAGCTCTGTTATTAGTGTTAGAACAAACATTATGAAATGTTCTAGTCTGCCAAAACTTAAGGGGACACATTGAAAACAATAATAGTTAATGTTATTAAATATTTTAATATTGTTGTGAAAAAGTTAATAATTAAATATGATTACATAAAAAATTACTTTAATAAACTCACTGAATAAACTCCAATGTGTGTTAATTGTCTTTAATTTAATAGATATAAAATATACAGCATTTTCTATTATCATTTAGGTGCCATTTGTTTTATCATTTAAAATTTTTTTAATGGTCCTTATAATTTTCTAGGAGCTTTAAAATGTGAGACCATAGTATCTATTACATTGTACTTTATTGTCTTTTAAAAAAAGTTAACAATGCATGTTGGTAAATGAAAATCAAAATTTTGTCACTTTATTCATCAGAATATCACTAACCTTTTTTTCTTTATTTTTTTTTCCCCCCTTCTTTTTTTCTTTACAGGGATACATAGAATTAGCCAATCCATCTGATGCGTGTGATTATATCACAGCGCCAACTTTCCCTGCCAATCTAACAGTGAACAAAATTGTTCTTATGAATGATACAAACTGTAACTTAATTACTAAGGTATATTTCTTTCATTCTTAATCTGATATAAAGCTATTGCTAATTGTATGTGACATATAAAGGTCAAGTTTATTTTTAGTAATTTTAGATTCTATACTATACTTAATATTTCAAAGAAATATCCTCAGCAAAAAGTTAAAAAGACAGCGCCATAGCTTAGGGTATGTGGCTGGTTAGGAGTTTGCAAGCAGAAGGCAAAACCTTCTATTATCTACATTTCAATTATCAAATGTTTAAATTAAATGTACCTTTGAAGAAAGACAACCTTTCAGGTATCCCATTAGTATACAGACATAGTACAGTTCAGTGGAAATGCAGATTTCTGCTTTTTTTACCAAAATTTTTACCATCTTTCGATGCCCATTTACGTTAAAATTTCAAGGGGGGGAGGGCTTGGTGAAAAGTCTGGTCTGACAACCATAGAACCTGCTTACATCAAGCATATTCCAAATCGCTTAGCGTAATGATGATCACTTTCACCTGGACTTTCTCTCTCTAATGTTATAACCTTTATTGTTGGTATTTACATTGATTTTGCGGTAGTCAATTTTGCTGAGTACAATATTGCCAAAATTTGCGCTGATATTTTAATAGACAATGCCAATATTTTGACTGGGGATGAACATCTTCATCAAGAAAACAAGCTTATATGGTTTTTGCTGATGTTAAAGCATCTGTATAGTTAATAAGTGCCGGTGAGGTGATAAATTTTGCTGTTTGCTTGAAATCAACATATAACGACTCAAATATTAGTATAATTTAGTACAAAAAAAGTTTTTCCCAACTGTCCTTTTTTCTGTGTAATCATTGTTTAAAATTATAATATTTACCGCAATCGTAAGTAAAATTGTTTATAGCTTGGCAAACAATTTAATATTTTAGCTAAAGATATAAGTTGTAATTTAAAAGTTTAAGCATTTTTTTACATTACTTTGAATATGTATAATTTATTTACAGTTGTTTGACTTGTACATTTTTCCCCATTAATTTGGTGTTTTTGAGGGGATTTTCATCGCTTTTGCATGAAGTTCTGCTTATTTTATATGTCTGACTGTATCAAAGTAACCATTGCTGAATTCTGATTATGGTACATGAATCATCTTACAATTTTTGATGATATCTGTAATGCTTTAATTAATATGTTAAGGTATTCATCTGATTTCATTTTTTTTCCAGATCTGTTTTGCTGAATCAGTTGGCTATGATACAGTGGTTTTATTTCATATTCCTGAGTATTCCTTAATTCTTAGTAATGGTTTTTCTTTTTTATAGTTTTGATGTATTTACTATCATGTTTTAAAATGTAGATATTTCAAATCCTTAAACAAATCAGAGGAAGAAGGAATTTATGTTTGGGTTGTATGAGTTTCAGATAAAAAATATTTAACTTTGCTTTGGGCTTTATACTCCAAGCTTCCATTTTGTCTATACTGATTCATTTCGCTTGCTCAAGAAAATGTTAAGCAAAACAAGATTTTTAGTGCTGTAGCTATATTAAAAGTATCTTGGTGTGGAATGCTGTAGACAAATTAGGTTTGAGAATATGATGTAAATGTTTTTGTATGTTTTTTAGCAGGAGTCCTGAATTGTTTTATTAAAAACACCTTGATTTATAATGTTACTGTGGGTAACACACCTCAGCATCTTACCATCTGTTAAAATGCTAACTTTTACAAATATGAGGTTTCCTTAAACATCTATCAGTCAGAATAGTACTATGACAAATAACCAAATACTTTTTGCAATCAAAGGATATAATGTATTTATCAAATAGAGACAAGCTTAACTTTTATGTGCATCAATAGCAGAGAAAAATATAAGATTATATATTTTTTTTTTTGTCAAGAGTAGAAAGCAAAAAATTACTTCTTTTATATCTATATTTTATATATATTTTATCTAGCTGAATGTATTGATTGCAATTATACATTGTTAAATGGAAGCAGAGTTAAGATTCTGATTTCACATTTTTACTATTTGCTTTATTTTTTCAAAATATTGTTAAAGATGAGTCAATTCATAAATTAATATCAGTTCAAGAAAAAAGTTTTAAATTTCCTAATGGTCTCCAAAACAAGCAACATTTATAATCATAGCTTGTTTATTAATGTTTTGTCTTTTAAAAAATTTCACAAACACAATTTTATAATTGCAAGTACAGCAACTTAAACAATCATATTTTTCATTGCTATACTGTTTAAAAGCACATTCATTAGAGAATGAACAGTATTTGGCACCCCTAAGAAATACAGGGTGATCATAAAATAACTTTGACGATAAATGGACCTCTAGCTTCCGTTCCGCTCAACCGATCGAGATGAGATTTCAGGTACAGTTATTAAAAGGTATGAGCTCAGAATTCTATGAATGACAGCAAAATCGCGCTCACTGTTATAGAAACTCGAAATTTTGGAATGGCAACACCTACTTTTTTTTATCGCAAAGTGCTCAGTGCATGTGAGAACCCTAAAGAGCGTTGAAACGGTACGTGTCACAAATACCGAACATGTTATGCCCGCACAAAAAACAATTCTACGGAAAGTCAACAGAAACACGATCAGGGCACACAGAGGCTGCTCATCAGATATTCAATGTAGAGAGCAGATAAAATTGCCTCTGATGACACACATATGAATTTTGGCCTTTGTCATATACAAATTTCCACCGTGGGTCCCGATCATGTTTTTGATGGCCGTTCGCAAAGCTGTTTTTTATGCATGCATAACTCGTCCGTTTTTGTGATACACGTACCTTTCCAACTCTCTTTAGGGTGTTTGCATGTCCTGAGCATTTTGCATCAGGAAAAATAGGTGTTGCCATTCGTAAATTTCGAGTTTCTGTTACTATAACTGTAACAGTGAGTGCCATTTTGTTGCCATTCACAAAATCCTGAGCACATACCTCTGAATACTTAAACCTAAAATTTCATCTCGATCGGTTGAACGGAATGGAAGCTACAAGTCCATATATCGGCAAAGTTATTTTATGACCACACTGTATATAAAACAGATTTATCAAATAAATTGCTGCATATCCTAACAGGTTAAATTTTTTTATGGCTTATATCTATGTCTAAAAACATATAATAAATTTGGGATTTAATGTTTATTTGGTGTTTTAAAACATGTGTGGTATTTAAAAACATTTGGTTTTTAAAACATCCAAAGTTCTAAAAAATTTTTTTTTTTTTAGATCGCCTTATCATTGATTTAAAATTAAAAATACGAGATGGAGAATTTAAAGATTGTTTAGAGCATATGACAGTGGTGTTTATTTTTTCTGACGATGCATCAGTTATAATCAACAACTATTTATATCAGTCTAGGTAGGTTTAAATGTTTGGTATTTTTTCCCTTTCCGACATCTTGCATTGTTTACATGATAACAATGAATAAAATGTGACACTACAAAGTTGTTCTAGTACTTAGTGAGAGGGAATTATGCAAATTTTGCACATGAAATGAAATGTTTGTTAAAAGTGCAGAAGTAAATTGTTTTCTTTCTAATACTTTAAACTGTGTGTCGCACTGTGTGAGACGTTGATAAGTGTAAAGATGTGTTTCAAATTGCTTAACTATTTTAATCCTTATTTAGAGAGTACTAGCTGTGGCCCCGCTCTGCTGGGGACAGTTTAAAAGACATAGGAGTTTACATTTTTGAAAAAGTGGAACAGATGTAGTAAAGGGCATTTGGCGATTTTTTTCATTTAACCATCAGAAAAATTGCAAAAATCAAAAGCACAGTAACTAAAATAAAACTAAAACATAAATAATAATAAAATTAAGTTAAAGTATTAATATTAAGGGTACTCTTCCATTAGGCGATTACCAATTGGCGCCTAGCCTAAATGTTTGCCCATATAAATGGCGCGTAGATGTAAAAACAATTCAAAATTATTTGCATTCTTAAAATAAGTTTTACTTAAACTAAATATGTGTAGAAAAAATTGCAAGCATTGATAATTTGCTAGAATATTTGTCACTTCGGTTTGTAACATATGAACTGATGGAAATTTTATTAAATACTAGTTAAATACCCGTGCTTCACCACGAAATTTTACCATGTGCAATATTTTAGCCAGCTGTGAGGCCCCACATTGCGGAAGTCCGTCATTGGTGTATAGGCCCCAATTTTTGGCGCTTCGCTCGCAGGAAGGTTCATCGCAACGCAAAATCAAGCTTGCTTCGCTCGCTGAAAAAGTCATTGACACATAAGCACAGGCTTACTTAACTTGTTGAAGAGTTCATTGCTATGCAAACATGAGCTCTCTTTGCTCGATGAAAGGTTCATAGTTGCGTAAGCATAAGGTCGCTTTTTGCAATAAAAACTAATTGCTACGTAAAGCCTTAATATTAGAAGCCCCTCCCTTGTCGAGAAACAATAAAAAAAATTCCCTGTTAATAACTATAATACAACACCCCTTTAAGAGTATTTTAACATGTGATGTTTGTAAGAAGCAAAATTAGAAAGTCAAAACTACTTATGTTGAAACTTTCAGAGCTCTAGGTCTATTCGAAGTTGCTTTTTGTGAAAATATTAATTAAAAATCCATTAAAAAAACAAATTAAAATTTTAATGTACTTTCTGTCAAAAGTCCAATTAAAAGGCCAAGACTGTTTGTGTTGAAAATTTCAGAAATGTAGCCCAGTTAGAAATCGTTTTGTAAAATATTTGTTAATTAATTAAAAAACAAATAAAATTTCAAAATTCTGTTTTTCAAAAGTTCAAATTGGAAGCCAAAGCTACTAAGTTGAAAATTTTAGAGCTGTAGCCTTATTAGAAATCATTTTATAAAATATTTATTAATTAATTAAAATGGAACTAAATAAAAATTTAAAATTCTATTTTTCAAAAGTCCAATTAAATTAAAAGGCTAAAACTACTTTTGTTGAAAATTTCAGAGCTGTAGCCCCTATTAGAAATCGTTTTGTAAAATATTTATTAATTAATTAAAAAAGAACTCAATAAAAATTTAAAAGTCTGTTTTTCAAAAGACCAATTAGAAGGCCAAAACTACTTATGTTGAAGATTTCAGAGCTGTATCTCTATTTGAAGTCACTTTTAAAAAAATAAATTAATTCAAAAAAATTTAAAAAGAACTAATTAAAATTTAACATTCTGTTTGACATACTTAAATTTAGAAAGCCAAAACTTCTTACGTTGAAAATTTCAGAGCTCTACTCCAATTTTAAGTAGGTTTCTATTGATCCTCAGAGCCACAGACAGACAGACACACAGCTTGTTTTATTATTATAGATGAAATACCAACTTCATTGTTAACAGAAAGATTGTTTTATAAGAAATATACAAAATTGAATTTAATGTTTTGAAAGTTTTTTCAACTTTTAAGAACACCATTACAGTCAGTAATCAACTTCCTGGTTATGATCTGTTTACTGTCTGTATCAGCATTATACTGTCTATATAGCCAGTAATTTAGTCTTTAAATTTTATCTTCGTTCTATAAAAGAAACTCATCATTCACACTTGAATTTTTTTTAATTTAATAATCATTCCTACTACTACATGTAAAGTAGTACCAAAAACGATCCGAAAAACCAAAAAAATTGGTCCATTGATGAAACTTGGCAAAAATGTTTCATTTTTCATGAAAATAAAATATAAAAAAGTCTATAAAAATATCTAGTATAGAAGGATGTTTTTGGGGGGTAAGGGGATTTGGAAACTGAAAAATTAATTCTGAAACAATCTAGGCATGTGATGCATATTTTTACGGTACTTTTTTTACTCTGAATCGAATGAAAAACTAGTGGTGGGGAACATCGCAATCAATTACACTATAATACTGATGTGGATTTTTGTCATTTACTGTTTGTATATTTTCATCCTTCATTTAGAACGAATGACCAGTTTGGGGATAATTCTTGTATGGGGTCTATTAAAAAAAAATCGCCAAAATAGTGATTTTGGCGTTATACTTTTCGAAAATCCTTATATTACCCTTTATTAAAAGCGAAACTGGGAAGAGAAGAAAAAACTATCATTGATGAGGTATGCTCAAGGAAAGAGAACTCTGTGTTGAAGGCATTCGTTATTCAACTTTTAACGACATTGAATCCTTTTTAAGGGAACTTCGGAGGTGGGGATGTTTAGAACACCCTAAGAGGCGAACCCACAGCGATTTTTATCAAAATCGTTAGAGCCTTTTTTGCAATCATTAAAAAACATGATTTTTTCAATGACAGCTACCTTATGCTCCTGCACAATTTTGACGAAAACCTTAATGGTAGATCCCATGACCACCACTAACACTCATGCCAAATTCGAACATCGTTGGTCAATTTGTTCAGGAGTTAGGCTGACAACAAACACACATAGACAGACATTTTTTCTAGATCACTTTTTTGAAATCAGGATGTTCCAAAACGTGGAGAAATGCAAAAAAATCAATTTTTTTTTTAACCGAATGCTGTACTTTCATTACCCTATGTATATATACGTATGGGTAATTTAAAATAAAAGATGATATAAATATCCTATAAAAAGTTAGTCATTTTTATAGACAAAAATACGTACCAAAGTGTACTTTATTTCATTACTTATTCATTATCCTTTATACTTTTATTTAGTTACCATTTCAATTATTCACTACTACTTACTTATCTTAAGCCGGATTTACACGTTACCAGTTGGGGTTCCAGTTTAGAACGCTAGTCTGTGACGTCACCTGGCTACTGGTTCCAGTAAACCAAAAAATTTCTATTTACTAGTGCCGGCGACTCCGATCAACCAATCATATGCACTCTCCCGTGATCACCGATAGACCGCTCAACTATCGCTTAGCTGACGCCACAGAACTGGCGATCTGAACTGGAGGCCCGACTGGTAGCGTGTAAATTCGGCTTTATTACTAACTGACACTTTTTCTATAAAATTTTAGGTTGTTTAATTAACTTTTTTTCATTACATGTACTTTTATATTACATGTATTTTTGTCTATAAAATGGATTATAACTTTTTATAGGATAGTTATATTGTCTTGCTTTTATTTTCATTCAATTCAGCATAAAAACATATTTCTAAAAACATGCATCACATGCCTAGATTGTTCCAAAATAAAATTGGAACAATTGGAAAATAAAATTGTACAATTAAAAAATAGACAAATAAAAAGTGTTTACCAAGTTTCCTAAACAGGCTAATTTTTTTTGTTTTGTATGTCTTATTTTACCTGTATTATATGTTAACCTATTATTGTGAAAAGATGACTCAGTGGCCTGAATTGCTGTTTTTCAGTGATTAAATCTTGATTGGGGTCATTGCTCTGTAAGCTCCATAACAAAAAATGACCCAAGACTTCACTTCGGCAATGGACAATTCCCACATTTTTAAAAACGAGTTAAATTAGGTTATATTTATGAAGAATTTTTTTCTGATTCCAAATATTCCAACAAAAGTTCTTTAAAAAAATTAGTTATATAAATTTTAAGAAAAGAAATTGCCCCAAAATGCCTCCGATCAAAACGCTCAGCTATTAGCTGTGATGTCATGACATCATCTTTTTTGGTGACACAATCCTTTGCTCTGTCTTAATCTCTATAGTTATCATGAGGTTTCTGCCAAATAGTTTGTGTGTGTTTGGGTAACAGTTGTCATATCCCGAACCGGGTGGGGCGATTTGCGAGAAACTTTCAAAACTGGTTTCCACTGCTGTTTTTCAAGACAAGTTGTGTCAGATGAAGGGTCGTAACTTTCGATTCGAGCCAAATGTATCTTTTTCTCACCAAAATCTAACAGGGGAACTTAGGTTGCAAATTACACAAAAGAAAAAGCACAGAGAACAAAAAAAAAAAAATTATGGCCTTTGCTAAATATTTAGAATTGAATAAAAAAAAATTTGGAAATGCAGGAGTTGTCCATTGGAGGTGACATAAAATATGCATAGTTTGTCTTTCGCATTTCCTCCTATTCAAGAAATTAGCGGTTTTCCCTGAGAAACCCCATTGAAGACGCTCTTCCCTAATATTCTACAGTTTCGGCATAGTGTAATCCTAATGTAGTTCTCGCACCTGACAATTTCTAAATCAACTAATATTGTTGAAACCTAAGGAATAATACAAAAATAAGTGACTGCATAAAAAGCCTGTGATTGTTCCTACATATGTGCTTAGCTGTTAATAATATGAAACAGGGAGCCCAATTCCCTGGAAAAAAATTCCAGCTTAATCATGCTATTTAAGCCTTGTAAACTTAATAGTAGTAAGTGTATTTAATGTTCAGTTATGGTAGGCAGTCCTTTTAAATAAAGTAGTGTGATTCTTCTGAAATACAAATGTTCCTTATGAACCATGTATATTTATTATTGCTTTCTTTCAATCATTAAGTTTAATAAAAAATGCAAAATCTGTTTTCGTAATATTACATAACTAAGAATTGTGCTTTTTATTTTGTAAAATTATTTTTTTTTCCCCTTTTTTTTCTCCAGTTCTAACCAGAATTACTTGATTAGAATAAGATCAAGTTCTCAATCATGGGCTATCCAAGCTCTCTTGTCATTTGCAGTATGGGCCTTGCCATTACTCGCAATATCTCTATTTTGTGCTGTAAGTGATCATTTTCTTTCACTATTTTTGTGTAAATGACTGAGTATTCAAAATAAGCAGACACTAAGCCTTAAATAGAAGTGGTAAAGTATGTGAGGAGTTGGAAATGTTTTTAGTTTGTATGTTTTTCATACATTTACCTCAACATTTTATACCTAGTATAAACACATTTTTACTATATATTGCAATGACTATTTTTATGCAATAAATATTATGTCACTGTGACAAAACTAATGATGCTAACTTGAATCCTCTCCAACCAAAGTTTGGTGGGTTGCCAAATAAAAAATAATGCTCATTATTTGGAAGTTATGACATAGACATATTTGACGATCTGATTTGATTCAACTTGTTCAAAGTCGATTTTTTAACTGTTTTGGTCATTTTTTGCACCCATAGACCAGTAGATTCAGGATCTACTAGCATTTCTCTACATTCTATTAAAAAAATTCAGAATGATGTTCCATGGGGTACCTAAACGTGCAGCCTCTTGAACTATTTGTAGGATATGGGTTTGTTGGAAAAGAGGTTCAACATAACGCAGGAAAAATGACACAGGGTTGTTCGAATTTGGATTATGGTGCTAGACTGATGAACCTAAATGTGAGTTTGCAATCAAAGAAAGATGGTCTAGAGAGAATTTGATCAGCTGTTTTTATATAATTGGATAATTTGAAAGGCTTAGAGATAACACAAAAATCTCCAGTGCATCAGATCACTTTTTTATTTATTAAATCCACCAAAAATGTCTTATTTCAAAAATTTATATAGATATATTATTTTTAACTTTTGTTTTGAGCATAATTTTTTTCTCCATGTCCCATGTGTCCGATTGAATTAACCTTGTTAAAATGATAATTTTTCCATATAGCTTTGTCACCAACTTACATTATAGAAAACAAAAACATAACTAGTACATTCATTATAAGTTTACAATTCTAATCTATTTATAAGCAGAAATTTTTTCACATAGCGTCTTGTATGTCAATCAGTGAATCATCCTTTGTATTCCCACCTTTACTTGTTTGGGTATTCATTGAACATAACAAATTTTCAAACCTTACATTTAATAAAAGATAAAATATACCCATATGTATTACGACACTCTGAATTTGTTTACTCAATTTTTAACATCAATATCGTATACAAATTTAATTTTTTTTTTCTATACAGTTCGATGTATTATTTTGCCTGTGACATTTGCATCTATTGAATGAGTTAAAATTTAATATATTTTAAATTACAAATATGGACAATCCCAAAAACGTTCTTCTTTTTTTTTTAAACATAAATATAAATTAAAAAAATAAATAGTACAAAGAAATAAATTGCAGAAAAGAAACATTTGTATGAATTTCAATACATCATAATACAGAGATGAGATTTTTCCTTCTTTTGGAGGATTTCCTCCTTTTTTGCTTTGTATGTAATATTTTCATCCTTTTTGTCCCGGTTTCGAGGATCCGCCTTTTTCTGATCTGAACCAATTTTTCCTGCAAAAAGTATACTTTTCCTCATGTCTAAACAAAAGATTTTCCCTCTTTTCATGTCTTTCCTCACAGATTACTTTACAAGCTCCTCGCGACCAGGATGCTCTTCGTACTGTGATTGCTTGCAAATGGCACTGCCCTTCTACAATTGGTTAGTGAAGCACGTTACAACCTCAGTGTTTTAAGGTTCTGCACATGTTTTCAGACAACTGAAACAAATGTTGATCGAGTCCTAATCGCTACAATATCTCTCTTTCCGCAAGCTTTTTTTTACACTTTTGGGTAACGTCCCTTCCGCTTGCTTCTTTAAGAAATTTTTTGATTTCCTCCTTTTTGCTCTCCGATCACTCTCATCCTTGATAATAGGACAAATTCATTTTACACTTAAAAGGGAAAAAGTTTGAGATTTCAACCTGACCTGGAATTTTTTTTAATTTAATTATTTAGATGCATTCTCAGCAGAATAAAAAAAAATAAAAAAATTCTGATTGCGCTATATTTCTTTGTGCCAAGCTTATTTTCTTTTGAGCCACCAAAGTAACTTGTGAGGAGTTCTTTCCCCCTTAACATCTGTAATATGACAAGATTATGGAGAATTGTGATAAATTATAAAAACAATGTTTTCTTATGCAATATGAATTGTTGATCTATTAAGTCAGATTGAATTATTTTATAGCTTGTCAGAAATTTAACTGACAGATTTAGACAGTGGAGGATAAAGCAATTTATGCAAGGAAGAACTGCTCTGGGTCGTTTAAGAAGATTGTTTCCAACTGTGAATTTTTCTGAAGGTATTTTATTAATGGAAACTCCTGTATTTTTCTAAGAGTATTAATACTGAATACTTTACCAAGTAGTATTGAATTTACTTTTGCATATGAATGTTTATTGTATGTTTCCATGTTAAGAATCATAGTGTGTAAGTATAAAAATTAAGTGTCTATGAATGAAATAAATAAGCATTTAATTAATCCTATACAATTATAATTTAAAATGATCCGCTATAGCTGTGACGTCATGACATCCTTCCGTTCTCTATGGTTATCGTGAGATTTCTGTCAAATTGTTGATGTGTGTTTGGCCGTATCCCGTACCGGTATGCGCAATTTACGAGAAACTTTTGCAAAACTAGTTTTTGTTGCTGCTTTTCAAGTCAAATTGTGTCAGATGAAGTAATTTCTCATTGGATTCAAGCCAAATGTGTCATTTCCCCCGCCAAAATCTTCCAAGCAAAGTTTGGTTTCAAATTAAAAAAAGAAGCACAGTAAGCAGAAATTTTTGTGCTTATGGCCTTTTTGAAACATTTTGAATTGAATAAAAAAATATTAAATGCATTAATTGTCCATTGCTCATGAAAACTTACCCGTGTCCATGCACGCACCACATCCTCAAATGTTTTAAAGGGGCTGTTCAAAAACAGTCTATCTGACATTTTTTTTAATATTTCAACCTTATTGTGGAATTTAGTAATTGTTCAGCATTTTTTTTTTTTAAGTGTGCTCTTGTAATTAGTTCCCCCCCCCCCCCCCCCCCGCCATACAAAATGTTCTATCATTTAAACAATATCAATCTGTAAAAACTTAATAGTAACCCCCAAAATATTTCCATATTGGAGTTATCATCCTTAAAAGGTCAGATAGCCAAGTTTAGTAAAGTTTCAATGTTTTAAGTGTTAATATTAATAAGGACTGACTAATTATAAAACAAAACATTATTTTTAGTCCTAAATTATAATGTAATTCAGTCTTAATTTTTGTCTCCAACAATATTTAAAACCAAAAGTAAGAAGCATGCAACTTTTGGATTCAGCCACTTTTTAATTCTTTTAATAATTATTATTATTATTTAAATTTTGTAAATAAGAACATGGATTTTATTTTTTTACCTGAATTGGATTCAACTTTGTCGACAAAAACTCAGCATTTATTTTCTTTCCATTCTAACATTTAGCAGTCAAAATATCTTAAAAAGTTTAAAGTCTTCATATTTCAAGAGGGGGATATATATTTACCTACAAACAGAAGTGATTAAATGAGTTAATTGAAACCACAGATGTTCATTAGTTCTGCTTCTTGTAACATGGTATTTAACATGTAATCGACTTTATCCTAAGACTTTTAAAAATTGAAAATAGTTATTGTGCTGGGTTTTTTTTTTTTTTTGAGGGGGGGGGGGGTAATTTTTTTTATTGTCTGCAGTAAATCATAGAGGCTGGGGGGGGGGGTGCAGGAAGTTCAGCCACAGCCATGCTGCATCTAACTTATTAGTTTAAAATTAAAATTTACTAATTGCTAATCAACTTTGATTATTTTGATAATTTTTTAAATGTAGATTTGAATCACAAATGAAGATGGAATTTTTACAATAAGTAAACAAATTTCCTATTATGGAAAGTAAGGGGGGAAGGGGTCATTGTTCCGACTGCAGTAACATTTTTGAGCATGAGCCGCCACTGCTGTAAATCATCCTATTTGGCCACTAAATATTCTGGGATATATTCTAAATATTTTCATCAGTATTTTTGTATATTGTCATACACAGCATTGAAAATAAAATATCAATAACTTTAAATGATATGTATTGATGATATATTGAACCTTATTTTTAAAAATTATTGGTAAAAACAAATTTGAGTAGATAATAAAAGTTATTGTTGCACATGTGTGTTGAAATTTAAGCAAACCATTGAAATATTTTATATAGTTTGTATTTAAAATGATAATTTTATAAAATTCTATGTTTAAATTTTAGGAGATCCATATGAAAGTTGTATAATTTGTTTAAGTCATTTCATAGTTGGTGAAAAGCTAAGAGTTCTTGCATGTTCACATGGTAAGTGATATCTTAATTTGAACACTAAAAAAATATTATTTCCTACAAATCGGAGAACTCTTCTGCTGAGAAGTTCTTTTAATGACAACATAAGTTATTATAAAACATAAAACTCCTCCAAATTAATTATTGGTAGCAAAAGCTTTACCAAATTCATAAATTTGATTGGATATCTGTTATAGACAATTAAAAGGAATAAACATTTTCAAAGTCATATCAGCGCCAATATTTCTTACCTAATAATTTATAACAACTAAATAAAGTCTTATAACTTGAATAGTTTTTTAAAAAATACAGTCCAAGTTTTCCAAAATAAAACCTTTCTTTCACTCGGGTTAAAAGAAATACACTCCAGTGGGTATGTGTAGCAAAAAAATGCTGAATAGCCTAAAGTTCTATAAACTGCACTAACTTTTTGCCATTATCCTCACCTCCCCACTATTAAAAACACAAATTTTATACCAAAACCCTCTCTTATTCATGCTTTCCGACCTGCTGGTATATTTTCCAATCAATTTATAATACATAATTTTTTCTTCATAGTTCTATAGCATCTTTTGTTTTTTACTCATCTCATGAACTTTAATAAAAAAAATATGGTGCTCACAAAAAATAATTTACAAGCAGAATCAATAATGGTACAAATATATTCTTTTGTTAACATTCAATAAATAAATGAGGAAATAAAGAGCTCAGTAACAGTGAGAGGGAAACATCTCTACACTTTTCCTATTGTAACTTGTGTTTTATACACTGTACTTGCAAGGATTTTCATCATATTAAACGCCTACTTCCTCAAATGATCAAAATAATTCCTGAAACAAAACACCAAAGTCATTTCTCATTTTATAATGTATCTTTTGAACTAGACCACATAATATAGAGGACAGATAATTGTCAGTCTGATGGATTGAAGTCTGCATAAGAGACATATTTTGCAAATCTGAACATCAGTTCTTTTACTTTACTAATCCTTATAATTTCTTTATTACTAAAATTTTTATTTCAAAACTTAAAAGAAAAAAAATATTGCAGCTTGCTTCTTGTTTTGTCAGAAACATTACACATGCTATTACAGGGTTCCCACGGTCATTGAAAGTCATTAAAAGTGCTTAATATTTTTGAACTAGTTTTCAAGGCCTTGAAAATACTTAGAGGTTCTTAAGTCATTGAAAATGCTTAGTGGCCCTTAAAAGTCCCTAATTTTTGCGAATGTTGTGTGCCCAACTTCAAAAGTTATAAAAACACAACTCGGACTTGCTATCCCTGCGTGACCATCACTTATCTGCATCGTATTAGAGTTCTCTGACTTATTTATATTACTCATCCACCACCTTGTAACTTTTTGGGTAGAATATACTTTATTAACAATTTATGTATAGACATGATGCCTGAATACAAATTTTCAAAGGTCCACATTAAAAACATTATTTAGGTCCTTAAAAGTCATTGATTTTCATTCTTTGATTTGAGTGGGAACCCTGTATTAGTTATATTTTCTACTTACAGCTTACCATCCCGATTGCATTGATGCATGGGTATTAAAACACAGAAGAAGGTGTCCAATATGCAATCGAAAGGTCTTACTAGGAGATTCCTTCGATGAATTAGACCCTGATCCATCAGAAAACACTCCATTACTTACACCTTCCCAAGTGCGTGATTCCGCCTATATTTCGACTACAGTTTCCTCGCAGCCAAATGATGTCAATGCCGTAATGCCTACTGAACATACAAATCTATCTCAAAACTTTTCTGTACCAATGAGACAATCAACAGAGCTCTTGTCTCCATTACAGGACTCTGCAAATCATGTTATTCAGCTAAACATGGAGACTGGAAACAACCTTTCATCAGAAAATCAACAAGGGTTAATTGTCTGATGATTTCATGAAGATATCAAGTGAAAATGATGAGTGACAACTTTTTTTCAAAGGAGTTTTTACTAGAGTTGATCGTTTATTCTAGGTTGCCATACATATTAAAGTAGCCTAAAAATGTTCGAGAACACTTCAAATGTTTCATAATTTTTAAGAAGCTAGGTATTTTAATCTTAATCACAGCTAGTATCTTTATGTTCCTCTTGTGAAAAAAGTGCTTTAAATGCTTAAAATTAAAATTGTCTGCTTTAAATGCTTAAAATTAAAATTGTCTGCTTTAAAATATAGTGATAAAACAATAATTTTATGTTATTATACTTTAAATGTTGATGTCTAAAAATAGGGTGTGTCTTGCATAATTATTAGTTTGAAAATTATCGAAAACTAGATGGAAAGCCGAGTGAATTTTGTTTGTGCTTTGAGTGAAGCAGCTCTCTTTACTTTATTGTTATTTTTTTTTTTTTTTTTACTTAAACAAAGTTGGAATACAACTGAATAACTTTGTTATGTTGTTACTGAAAATAGTTAATAGGAATCAAAGTCTGAAATTATATGGGAGAGGGATAACTTATTTGGTTGTTGTCATAAAAGTATTGCACCAAATGCTACTAGTTATTGTTTCTGAAGTATGACAAACAGTATTGTTCTTGCTTTGGGATCTTTTCATATGTTTCCCTAATTTATTTATAGATAAATATAATTAGAATTGCGCTCCTTTTTCCATAAATAGAATTTCTATCCCTTTTTTACAACAACCTAAATATTTGAATAAACTTTTAAAAGCTTTGGTATTTGCTTAAGTGAATTTTAGGTATATTTTTGTCATGCAGAGCAAAAGAGGATGAGTTGAGGGATTTCATATTTTGCTTATGATTCTCATTAACTAATTGTGGAATAACTTGCATTTACACTTTTCAAGTAGGGAAAATCAGCAATGCAATTAAAAGTTTGTTATCTTAATTTAGAGCTAAAATTTTCTCCCAGACCTATCAATTTCTGCTCTTAATGTCTACCTTTTAATGCTGCTACGAAATATCCTGATGCAAAGTTCATTTAAGTAGTTTATGCAATAATGATGTTTTGCTCTAAATTTAAGTTGTTTATTTTGTTAAATAGTTTTTACTTGCAAACTGTATTTTGAAAAGTATTATATTTAAATGTTACAGTAAAAATATCAATATTACATTTTTATCATATCTGTAACTTTGAAGTCAATATATCATATACCTTCATATGAACTCAAATTAAATTATTATGAAACTAAAAATTATTTTAATTAATTTAAATATTATTTATAATAATTTGAAATCTCCTAAATAATAAAAATTTAAATGCTTTAATGCGTCAAAATAAATTTTAAGTTTTCAGTTTTCTTTTCTTGAATCATATTTACTGAAAAGGAATTCAAATGGCATTTGTGAGAATTTAAATAGTTCTATTCTACTAAGAAACTATTTTTTTTCTTTTCTTTTTTCTGAACTCTACATATTGAAAAACACAAATATAAAAGCGTCAGACTTTCTCTTTGTTCCTTTGAAAACTCTTCCCAAAATCGTATTCTTGATTCCTTTGGCTTATTTCCTTTCTCATAAAATATTCAATTTTAGAAATAACAATTTCCAAGTGATTGAAGACATTTAAAAATTCCACTTCCTCAAAAAATATTATATAAATTACAACACTCAACATAAATTCTTCATTCAAATTTGTATTGAACATAAATACACTTTTATTACTACTTTTGAAGTCAAACTTGAATATTTTATTTTTCAGCAACACTTCACATAAGAGTCAAATTTAAGCCATTTAAGATTTTAAGTAAGGTCCAGTTGAAAATTTCAAGCTTCTCATTTATATTATATAACAACCTTTTAAGGCATTTCTCAAATAAATGCGATGTGATATATTGATAAACTGAAATAAAGTGGTGTGAATCTCAAAAAAAGTTAGTTTGCAGATATTTTATGCTCATGTTGATATGTTTCATTTGTATATTTTTGTTAGTTTGAGTGTGGATTTTATGTAATCATGACTATTTTGAATTTTTGAATAAAATATTTTTTTTTAATATCCTGTAATCTTTTGTAACTTACATTTTGCAATCATCAGATACACATTTTGTTGTTTGACAACATTCAATTATACTTATTTTTTCTATTAATTTTCTCATGAATCTTTATGATGGTTTTATTAGAAAATAACCTAACTGATCTGTAACTACTTGGAGCCAGAAAAGAACTAGCCACCATCATATAGCCAAGTCATTTTAGACAAAAAATAAGCCACACCTTGCGCAAATTCCCATTAAGCTGAAAATTAGCACTTTGGCTCTATTTGATGCTCTAAACAATGTGATAAAAGTCCCCTACTCTCCCTTTTTGCTAACATGGTACACAGTTCATCAGATTCAAACACTAATTTAAATATTTTTGTCCCAAATTTCAGTACATTGAATGCATCTTAAAAAATTAGACAACAGAGTTTAATTAGATTCAATTGTTTGCCATTATAGTTTAATTGTTTAAAGTTATTTGAATTCTGATTTTTTTTTTACGGTTTTAATCAATTTTGCATGAAATTAAGCTTTTCTTGCATAGGATCTCTACACCATATCTGCTTTCTGCTTCCTAGTTTTCCAAGTGCTGGAGAAATGATAGAGTAGCTGTTACATAAGAACGGTAAGGTACTACACCCTCGGGAGCCGGTTACGGGTTTGATGTCAAGTTTCCTTCATTCATGGGCGCCGGCAGGGACAGGGTGCAAGGAGGTGCACTTGCACTCCCTTGCTCTTGAAAATTTAAAAAAAAAAAAAAATAGAGGAAAAGGTGTAAATTTCAAGTTAAAAAAAGCACATATGCTGTTTGTGTTTTTATGTTACAATGAGCATTTGTGTTTCGATTATGTCAGACTTTAGTTTCTTTTCTCTGTCGTTTTTTATAGCAACTTACATGACGATTTTCTGGCTCTCTATTGTGTAGGATTATTGGAGGTTGAGAAGAAGTATTTATTCCTTTTATTTATATAATCATATATAATCATTTCCTGTGTAGTTCTCAAAATTCTAGGAAAATGTTTTGCTTTTTAAATCATCAGATATACTACCTTGAAATCTATTTTTAGAATTCAATTGAACATATTGATTATTGGGTGTTGTGAGGTTTTTGCTCGCCTACAGGCTGCTTTATCTCATTATTCCTGAGTTGACACAACTTCTAGTTTAGAAAATAAAGTGGATCATATATCGTTAATTATACAGCTGTTGAATTTCATGAGAGCTCTGGTTTTATTTACATTATCTTCTGAGTGATTGAAAATCCAAGGGAATGAAATTGGAACTGGACCCAGAGAATTTCTGAGTTTCTCTCTAGCATCTTTGAACCAATGGCACATTAAAATGATATATATTCGGTAGATTGTTCACATTTGCAAAAAGGGCAATTTGGAAAAAATACAAGATTGAATTTGAAAAGTATGGAATTTGAGGGATAAGATTTTGTGTGTAGTCTGGAGAGCAAAACATCAATTCTTCTGTTGGGTGGGAGAAGACGATGACCTGGTTTAACAGTTCTGAGGTGGTCAAAAGGTACGGCGTATTTACTTGCAGACCATGCAGAGACTTTTTCTTCTAAGAATTTATTTGTGAGTAATCTATTAATATCTTCTAATGAAGTAAAGTTAGTAATAACATTATCAGGAGCATTCTTGGCTGAAAAGTCTGCTTTTTCATTTTTGATTATACATTTGTGACTTGGAGTCCATATTAAAGAAATACTTTTAAATTTGTTAGAAGTTGATGATTGAATTTGGTTAGCAATTAGATTGATAACACTAGGTGATTTTTTATTCACTTGTTTGAGAGCCATTAAAGTTGATAGACCTGTCTGACAAAATAATCTAATGATGATCTGAGATTACAAAATTTTTAATTGCCAAGAAAATTACAAGGGCTTCTCCTTTAAATATCTGTTGATAGCTGAGATCCTAGCACCAGATAAGACAATATTAGTCTTATAGTTAATTGCAGCAATTTTATTTACACCTTTTATTCTTGACGCATCTGTTGCAAGAGCGATTGTGGTCTGATCAATTTGGTTTTTAAACTCCAAGAAAAGTTTTTGCATGACACTATCTGAAAGATGCTTGGTTTGAAAAGGAAAGTCTTTGAGATGAATCATGATATTATTGCAGACCATGTTTGGAAAAGCTTGAGGGATTATGTGCTTTTTGTCAAAATTAAGCTCTACTGAAAGGTTTTTATACCTTCTGCCTAAAGAAATAGGTTTTGTGTTTCATTTTGAAGTTTTTTTCCTCATTTCCGAAACTTGAAAGAAATAAAATGTTATTCTCCTTTATTTTTGCATCTTCGTGTTGCTCTGTTCAAAACACTGTCTCTTGAATGACGTAAATATATTTTTTAATATTTTTACTGTTTTTTTTTTTTTTTTTTTTTTTTTTTTTTTATTTATTAATATCATTATCTTAACGAGTTGCACTTTCAAAATTATATATCATCAATTTTTTTTTTATAATTATTTTTAAAGATTATAATTTATAATGCATAATTATTAATTAACATTTCTAAAGAATTGATGATTTTGTTAAAAATCTAGTCTTGCCCTCTCTCTCTCTTCCCCCCCCCCCCCCCCCGTCTCTACTGAAAATATTTCTGGCGGTGCATGTTTCCATTCTTGATCAACAAGACAACACAAGGTTCTGAAACTAAATGAAAGCCTTTCCCATTTGGAATTGAAGATCCATTACATTAACTTAGCCGCAAAAGTTGTCTCTTTTCTTAAAAATAAATGGTATTTTCCGAAGTAATTCGTAAAAGAGGATTTGTTCTATTTTGGAAACGAGGAAAACATGATTGATTTTGAAAATTTCGTGATTGTTTCCCGAATTTTTTTAATACTCTGTTGCCACTTCTCATTGTGACTTTTTTTAATACTCTGTTGTCACTTCTCATTGTGACTGAGTTTATTTATTGCTTATTAAAAAGTATTGCAGTTTTTTCCTTTTCAAAACATTGTCTGCTATGATTTTTGATATTTCTTCAACAAGAATAGTCATTGTGATGTCACGTACATAATCCTTATTGATGAAAAAGTTAGGATAAAGTAAATGTGGATTGGCAATGGTTTTTGAAACTGAAAATGTGAATTTATTTATTTACTTTTTTTCAAGGAGATGTTGCATGGCTTTATTGTTGGCGCAATTCCAATAGCAATACAACCTGTCATCTGACTAGCAGTCATTCTCTTATTATACCATTTGACTGTTTTCGTCTGGACAATTTTCAGGATGAACATATGTAAGTATTTTTGTTTTGTGATTTGTTTAATTTGGTTTGAGTTCTTATGAATTAAGATTTCTTTTAACTGAAGGCAATATGAAAGTACTGTAATTTTGTTGTGGTTTATCAATAATATAAATACAAAAATGATGACCAATTACAAGCACAAGGGGAAATCCCGCATAAGATCCACCCGGTTGTTGTGGTCCAGTTTAACTTTTAGGAACAGATCCAGTACAGATCCAGCTGTCTTTGAAAACTGTTTATTCCCTTTCAATTGATGATGTGGTCTGCAGTTTGTTCCACTTTTCAACCACTCGCTGAGTGGCCACAGAACCGGGAAAACCTGGAAATCAGGGAAATGTCAGGGAGCTTTCTGATTCTGGAAAATGTCAAGGAATTTTTTTAAATTTCATGAAAATCAGGGAAATTTTATATTGTTTAAGGAACGTTCATTCGTATTTTGGCGCTATTTACCCTGAGATTTGTATCGGTAATCGTTAGAAGTATAATTTTACTGAATAATTTAAACTTTTAATTTCCATCAAAACTATTTAAAAATAAAATTTGCATATTATCTCTTTAGCATACATGTTCTATTTGATCAGGGTGTCTAGACATCTGGAAAACCTAAGAAAATTAGGGAAATTTAAAAAAAAGTTAGCTCTAAAATCAGGGAATTTTTTAGAAATTTTTCTAGGAAATCAGGGAATTATCAGGGAACTTTTTTTCCTGTATTTTGTGGCCACCCTGACTCGTAAAAGTAATATTTTCTATTCTCCAAGATATGATTTAAATCATAAAGGTTACTTGTATCCCTCGTATTGCACTCTATTGAAAACGCGTAGTATCGCTGTAATGAAAAACTAGTGCTATGAATTTAACCATGTACCTTTTCAGATATCACTAATTAATAGGGTTTGTTAAATGTTATTAATATTGCGATGACACTCTCCATCTGATTTTAGAGTAAATATGCAAAGGATTTTTTTCTAAAATTTTTCACTTACAAGGTGTTTCATCACTGCTGAAGTACGTTTTCCTTTCTTCAGTATATGACAATTTATAACCTTTTCCTAGCGAGTTTTAGATTGTAAGTTGTTTCTTTCCTTCTATTGGTTTTGATTATTTTTGCGGCAAGCATTGGAGCCTCATCTTACAATTAGTATTGACAAGTTTTATGGAAAATCTCTAGTTGGCTTCGACTTTTCCCTAACCATGGACATGGAAAATTCTTTCTTTAAAAAGATTTTTTTTAATTTTTGTAATGATGTGTCTTGGGTTTTAATTGATATAGACAGGCATTGAAAACAAAATATTATTAATTGATTGCAGTCTTCTCTACTTTTAAAGGGAATTTTGGCAGCCTTTTTTTGGTGTACCTTAGAAAAAAAAATCCACCATTAATTTTACTTCAGTGTTTTATTCCGATTTTAAAGAAGAAAAATTCAGATTTTATTGCGAACTTTGTCTTTTAAGATCTGCATTCCATTTAAGATTTAGATCTGTTGTATATTCAGATATATTATAATTCTGTATTAAGTTTTTAAAGTCTGCTGTATTTTTAGATTTCGATTGGGTATGCAAGGTTTTGGAGACAGTTAATGTTGCTAGATACTAAAAAATTGCCTGTTTGACTAAGTGTTTTCTTGATTATGAAAACAAAATTCTGAATTGCTAACTTAGGATAATCTAAAATCTTATGAGTCAATGAGATATATCTCAACTAAGATAAAATATTTGGACAACCATATTTGGGAAATCTTAATTTTGCTTCAAACTTTTATTAACAACTAGCTGTGTGACAATGTCTCTCTAAAAGGTTTACTGCCAGCCAAACCCTTATTAATACAACCCACCTCCGTCGTAATTTTTTTTAAACCTTTTCCTCGTTAATACAAATCCTTCCCATTAGAAAAGCAAAAATATCAACTCACACAAAATAAGAGAAAGTTAAAGAATAACAAAGTAGATAATTTAAGGAGAAAGAGGTTTTGTTACAAACAAATTGTCAGATCTGAAGAAGTTGGCCAATGAGTTATCTAAAAGACCTAAAACATCGAAAAACATTTTCCTGTTAAATCTAATAATTTATAAAAATGTAAGAAAGTAAAAAAATGCAGTTTGTTATTTTGCATTTCAAAATTTATAATGAGAAAAAAAAAGTTGCCAAAGGTATTATTTATATTCTATTAAATATAATTTAAGTTGTTTATTTGTCGATTTTGTTTTTAAAATATTATGTTTAGAATTTATGTGTAAGAAAACAATTTAATTTAATTTTTAATTTGCCTTTAAAAAATTTTAAGTCCTTAAAAACTACTTATTTTTTACTTTTTAAAAGCTATGTGAACCCCAATTCCTACTAGACCACTCAACAAACGATTTTAGACTATCATAAATGCTGTTGTTCTTTTTTAAAATCAGATTCCTGAGCAAAAAACCCAAGGAAACAAACCTGAAAAATTACACTGAATTAATTAATAGTTAGATGTAAATATTAGAACAATCAATAGTTTTTTATGCTTAAAAGGATTCATATTTTATTAATCTTAATGCCCCAAAACAAATGCAAATATTTGTTACAGAATGTTGCTTTTTAAAAACATTCTTCTTATAAATGTAATCTCAGGATGCAAATAAATTTTGTTTTTATAAAAGCAAATCAATACTCATTTTTGACTGCATAAGTGACAGCTTTCTGGTTTTAAACATCGTTAAATTGTGTTCTTTTCATCATGTAAAGTTTCTACATGTATGGATTTTGCATTCAAATTTGGCCAGATTCATTTTAGAAAAGTTCAAAATTTGTTTTAAAATACTATTGTTTGTAACAAATGTCTGATAAAAAAATATACAAGATTAATATTTTAAGTTGTGTTAAATGTGTGTTCCAATATTTTACTAATTTTTAACAATTTTCTCTAATGGTGGTGACTTATTTTGAATAATAGGTAACTCGTCAAATATTCACGACCAAGAAGGATACATGACAACAATAGTTTTTGGAACTGAGCATCGTTTAGTGCTCTACAATCAGTCTTTTCAAGCAAAGTAAAAGAGAACATTAATAGCGCATATAGTTTTCTGGTAGCTGCCTTGTGGTTGTTCTCTATGATTGAAATTAATTCAATGTGCAAATGAGAGCAAGTTTCCTCCTGAAAGACCTCCTGGAAAGTATTTACTTCTTCACATGCTGATTTCTTTTAAAAGTCCAGGTCATGAACTATTGATGTTCCGGCATAGTCCAACCCTTGCATACTCTTGTGAAGTGAATCTCCAACCAATAATTTTAAATATTTATGAAATGTATTTCCTAATTTTTTAAAATTTGTTTTTACTGAGTTGAAAACTTGTCTTAATTATATGTTAAATTGTAATGTAATTTAAGAATGATTAAACAGCTTTATCGGAATTTTAATAATTTGATAACGTTATAACTTTTTTATGTTGGGTTCCATTTTTAATATTTTAAACCGTAAAATTTTGAAATGTGTAGTTATTAAATAAACATTACAACAGCTTGTAGAAAAAAAAATTGTCTGGAAATTTGAATTGTGTAAAAAAAAATGAAATAACTTAAATTCATGTGGGGAATAATCACAAGAGCTGCTAAAGTTTTATAAATTGCATTCCGAACCTGGTAAGATTGTAAATGTAATGAAATTATTCTTGATAAGATTATTGATGTGAAATGCTTTTCTTTAATTCATCTCTGAAATGGGTTTATATTTGTTTGGAGAAAGACTATCAAAACATGAAAATCTTAAATTTACAGGAAACTAAGTAAAATTTTTTGAGTTTCTATTGCATTGCATTTTCTTTGAAACTCTCTAATTTGGTGTCAAAAGTTAGAACTAAAATCATGATACATTACTGTATTCCATAATTACAAGCATTTCTAAAACAAAACATTTTTTTTTACTGACTTCAAGTCACACTTCTTCACACACATGGTGACATTTCAATTTCTACCTCCTCCCATTTAGAAAAATGTGTATGAGTGCCCTTGGCTGGGTGGGATTATATATCAATTGATCAAAAACTTAAATCCAAGAACTCGCTCTTTCCTTTTTAATGTAATCATTACCTCATAATTCCATGATCAAAGGTCAATAAGTTGTATGTATAACTTCATTTTAATTTATATAATTTGAGTTTGTAATTTTCCCACTCAGCTTTCAAAATAGTTCCCTAAATTTCGTTTTTCTTACTGTCAGTCATTTTATTTTGATACCTAAAATTCAACATATTCAGTTGTTTGCTTAATAAAAGGTGACTAAAGCAAAAATCTTATGGAAATACTTTTGTATATTTCTATTTTTAGGACTGCGAAAACCATCTAGCATCGAAATGACGCATCTGTACTGGGTCTGGCTTGCATGTCTAGTAGCTTTACAATACGTTGTAAATGCAACTTTACAAATAGTAAGCTTATACCACTTAGAGAAAGTGGTTTTATAATTGGTCTTTGTTTAAAAGTTTTTTCACTTACAAATGAAGGGTGTGAAAGGAGTAACGGTGCATTGTCAACAAAAGTAAATGTTTCAAAAAACACATATTTTTGCTTTCCCAACGTGCATTTTCGAAAGTGAAGCAAAACTTTTCACACTGTTATCTCTTGATCTAATTCCTTTATTTCTAAATTAAATTTGCAGACTAATAGTTCCCTTTGTAAACCAGTTTTTACTAACTTGCCATTGCACCTTTATCCCCTGTAACACCCTTTATATGTTATCACCTGTGTTTTTCAAGTCGTTTCCTTTACCTTTTCTTCGATATCCTACAATGCAACAATTTAGTTCGAATTGCCAATAGAAAGTGTCCAAGTGTTTTCTGGAGTGAGTAGAAATAAAGTTTTAGAGAGCTGAATTTTTAGCTGCCACATTTATATAAAGAAAAAATTGTTGTATTTCTGTAGTAAATTAGTTGCAATCATCATTTAATTTGGAAATTTATATAGACAGTCCTACATAACCTGATTCTAAATGATTGATTCTAAATCCTAAGCTTCTGATTCAAGTAAAAAAATAGTCTTTACCCCAAATTAAATGATCTTGCAATGCTTTTTATGTAAAATTGTTTAAGCAGCAAGTAATATACTGTTTAATTCCTTTCTTCAATTTTCATTAACATGCAGGAAGTATATTACAGTAATTTATTTGAAAATTACAATATCTTTTAACTGTTTAAACAATGTAGTTATATAATGTTTATTAAGGAGCTAGAAAAGCCATACCAGAAGCATAAATACTTGATAATTTTTTGCTATTTCTACAAACTAGAGTTTGAAACCTGTATTTTCGATTTCAGCTGCTCAGTTGGATTACATTTAGTTTCTCAGGGTGTCCAGCAGTCTGGAAAGTCTGCAAATGTACTTGAATTTTTTGCATCTCAAGAAAGCCGGGAATTATGCTTAAAATTCGTGTTTAACGATGGAATTTCGGGTCTGCGTCGGGAAATTATCTGTTCTCTTTATTGTCGAAAAAAATCTCTTTATGGATGTTTTTTTTTAAAAATAATGTAAACGTTATTTACATGGAATGTGATTCTTCCGCTGATCGACTGATGCCTGCTTTTTTTTATTTTAATTTTTACATATATTTCCTCTTTTATTACAAATTCCAAACAAAATAGTCATTTTTCTAACTGTTCCTGTTTATCTCAAGGAGAGGAGTAGGTCCTCCTTCCCTTGGAAATTTTTTCTTACTTCAAACACAGTTTTATTCCCAGAATTTTAGGTTTTTTGACAGAAATTTCGATCATGGGTGAGATCAGTAAGAATTCAGAGTAAAATTTCTTGATAACCACAGGACCTATATACGTTCAGACTTCTCTAAACCACCGATGGAATAAGTACTTTTCTCGCATTTTTCTGTAATGTCATAGTCTCTGTCAACATTATTTACTTTCATAAGTGATGGCCATTTTGGCTGAACGTTACAACTGCTATTCTCGTGATTATGTCAGGCACTATTGCCAAGAATTACACTGTTGCCTAATGATAATTTTCGTTAGATGCTCAGGGCTGCCACTGGCAACTAAAAAGGCTACTAAAGCGACTATTTTAGTGACCAGGCGAGTATTTTAGTGAAAAAAGGACCCAAAATGACTATTTTAAGCAAAACCTTCAACTATTTTTGGGCTAAGGCTACTATTTTTTTTTTAAAAGTAGATATTGTCTGATAGTAGAACGGGGGAAAAGTGGCACTAAGGTACTAACGCAGTTTTGTCAAAATAGCGATATTTTTATGGGGGGAGTAAACTCTACCGAAATAGGTGTTAATTTTAGGTCATGTTCGAGGGTCGAGTGGTAACCTTGTTAGTCCGACAATAGTATCTCTCTGGTAATCACACACGTGCAATTATTATTTTCGCCTACCTGTTAGGTTCCAATGTATCATCTTCTGCAGTCCGGGGCTCAACAACATATACTATTATATTCTCAAATATCAAATTATTTTGCCTTTATTAACTTTACTTGACAAGAATGAATTTGTGAAGTTTGCCTTGAATGCCAGAAGAAAATGCCATCAGTATGGACAGCTTCTTTTTCCTGTTCTTTTTTAATTGAAATCTTATGTCTGTGTAAGATTACCAATTGAAATGTACATTTAGCAATTGAGGGTTGCCACGTAACCACTAGGGCATTTACTTTTGCGCAACTTAAATGGCTTAATAAATGTCATCGTAAATCATCTTTCTTCTCTTGTTAAAAAAGTTGTCTAAATTTGCCTTTAGTATTTAAGTATTAAAAATCTTTTGTTATCATCCTAAATCAATCAAAGGAGCAAGGTGTATAACATTTTGGAACTATACATCACTAAATGTAAGCAGTGCTCCGAAGTGGAAATTACTTATTGTGTTTGAAAGTGAAACAAGACTTGTGAAAAGCAAGCTTTGCATATACAGATAAATCCACGAAATCCACACTAAAAATCACACATAGTACAGTCGGGGCTCAACAACATATACTATTATATTCTCAAATATCAAATTATTTTGCCTTTATTAACTTTACTTGACAAGAATGAATTTGTGAAGTTTGCCTTGAATGCCAGAAGAAAATGCCATCAGTATGGACAGCTTCTTTTTCCTGTTCTTTTTTAATTGAAATCTTATGTCTGTGTAAGATTACCAATTGAAATGTACATTTAGCAATTGAGGGTTGCCACGTAACCACTAGGGCATTTACTTTTGCGCAACTTAAATGGCTTAATAAATGTCATCGTAAATCATCTTTCTTCTCTTGTTAAAAAAGTTGTCTAAATTTGCCTTTAGTATTTAAGTATTAAAAATCTTTTGTTATCATCCTAAATCAATCAAAGGAGCAAGGTGTATAACATTTTGGAACTATACATCACTAAATGTAAGCAGTGCTCCGAAGTGGAAATTACTTATTGTGTTTGAAAGTGAAACAAGACTTGTGAAAAGCAAGCTTTGCATATACAGATAAATCCACGAAATCCACACTAAAAATCACACATAGTACAGTCAGCGGATTTGCTGATTTCAGCTTCTTGCCAAAATTTTCTGAGTTCTATGGAAATCCGCATTAAACTTTAAAGGGGGGGGGGGATGTGTGTACTTGCTTACTTGACTGTTCACCACATACCTTTACCTGCTTTCAGAATTCCAAAATCTTTGGTGGAATGACCACTTTTGTCATTGCTTCAACTGTTTCTCTATCATCTATATTTATGTTTGTGTGAGATTGTTAATTTCATTGAGTTATTAGGCTGATGTAATGACCGCTATTGCCGTTTTTTGAGCTTGTATGCAGGGCGATCACCGAGATTTATATTTTTGTGACGGTTAATTTTGCTGCATATTAAGCTGATGTAATAGACATTGCGAGATTTGCACCGTTATGATGGACGCTATCGCTAATATCTACATTCTTGTGATGATAATTTTCGGTATGGAAGGCACCATCACTGGTATTTACATTGGAGTAATAGTCATTTTCGCCAAGGTTAAAGTGATTTGACGGTTTTATAGCTGTATTTTTGATATTTACTGATGTTATAACTGCCATCTCTGAGATTTGCATTGTTGTAATGTATGTTTTTGCCAAGGCTTCCTTTGGTGTTACAAGACATTATGTTCATCATTTGTGCTGTGTAGGTCAATCGATGCTAAATAACTAAAATTTCAATACTATAGCTAAATTTATAACTACTAATAACTTAAATTTTAAAATAATTTACTTAATTGCTTTGAATGTAGCTTAAAAAATTGGAAAACTGGGCTTAATTAAATTTGCCTGTTATTTTCATTATATTATATATGTTTAAACATTTTGAAAGAAGAAATCGTTATTAAGTTACGAAAAGCGAGGCTGCTATTTTCAACGTCTGAGACTACTATTTTGGCTACTATTTTCAACATCTAAGACTACTGTTTTGGCTACTATTTTTAGCATCCGAGGCTACTAATGCAACTATTTTCAAGTTTTATAGTCAGTGGCAGCCCTGGATGCTAGTATTGCCCAGATATAATAGTCGCTGACCTTATTGCTGATATTTGCACCTGACAGACATGGTACAGTTCAGCGAAAAAATCGGATAAGGCCCCAAATTGCATTGGGGAAATTTGTTTGGTTGCAATCCTCGGGATGGCACATCAAAAGTATTTAGCTTTAATGTAATTACCAAGATTTGTGTCTGTGTGTTTTCCCGCTATCGCTGATATTTACGTTGAAGTAATCAGTAATGGTAATTTTCAACTAGGTTTAAACTAGTTTAGTAGTAGTTATTGCAGAGATTTGAGATCTCATTTGCCTAGGCTTCCTCTGATGTAATAGCAGCTATTTTCCACGATTAGTGTCTGTATGAAGATCGGTTTCACCGTTTGGTTTGAATCTATACAGAATTTCTAGAATTTATATTTAATTTTGTGTGAGAAAGTAGTCCCAATTGTCCAATTTTACTGTATATCCTTTTTTTAAATTGTAATTTTAACTGCTATTATATATTAAATTGTTTATTTTAGCTTTAATTTTTTTTTTTTTTTAACATTTTAGCTGTAGGTAATAGTTTAAAAGTTAAAGCAATTTTTTACATAATTTTTTGAAATTAATTGACTTGTGTGACTGTGTGAAGTTTTGATTTTTTTGCTTGGGTACTGTACCATGTCAGTTACATGCTGAACCTCCCTCCCTTAATTCTTAGCTACAGAAATATTTGTGACACGCACTCATGTTCAAAGAAAAAGCTTGCGCCCTCCCCCCCCCAAAAAAAAAAATTTGAAGAAGAAAAATTGCAAAAGCTGCCAAATTGTAGAAAAAATTTCATCTAAAAAATAAAATAATAATATTAAAAAAAATCCCTGGGGAGGTTTTAAACAATCAATCACATCTGTATCTTATGCACAAGATGAAACTGCTTGTTCCAATGTGACAGCTGCTTAAAGCAAACTATTAAACTGCATGCCTTGGTTCATTCCCTTAGCATTTTATCTGCTTAGGTTTAAACTTGCATATTTATGTGTCACTTAGTAAACAATATTATACTTTTTTTCACACCCTTAAAAAAAAAAAAAAAAAAAATTTAAAGAATATTCTCTTCCTATTTTCAAAATACATTAGCTAATTCTTACATGAGGATTAGCTATTTTTTGGTTTCAAAATTTTTTAGAATTTGTAAAATTAGCTCAACACAATACTAGGTGGGGGTATACTTTGGAAAATATTGTGGTAATTAATTGGTTAAGAGAGGGGTCCTTGAAAATTCTTGGGATAAAGTTTGAAATTCCTAAAATACGCTTGAATTTTTATCAGAAATTTTGCTGGACACCCTGTTTCTGATTTATTCTTTGAAATCTTAACTGAAATAATTTCCATGTGTTTAATAAAACCTTAAATTTCTTGTAATGTCTTATTTCATTTAGATTTGTACTGAATTTTTTAGATTGATCCTGTTGAAGGAATTATTGATACCTTCACAAATACTGAAGCGACAGAAATTGATGGTATTTTAAAGGTAGGAACAACCTTTTCTTAAAATATTTTATGCTAATTATTAAAAAAAAATATGATGTAAGTTTTTTTTTTTTTTTTTTTTTAATTAAAATACACAATAACTGGTTGCATAGGTTAGGAGCTGAAGGTTGTGCTAGCATCCCATTTGAACAGAAAATTAATGCATTATTACACAAAAACATGAATAAATAGAATTCATTTTTCTAAAAGTCAAAGTTTGAACACAAACTTTTGCTTCCTTTTGATCAAGATTGATCTAGTCATGCCTTTTCAGGTGTTTTCATTCCTATCAATAAAATTTCGTCTTTCAACAAAATTTCTGGATTAAATGGAACAGAAATAAATTAAAGATGAATGCGCTTATATTTCTTCTGTTATAAAATTTCTAATTTTATAGATCCAACCTTAAGTGAAATTAAATAATTTATTAGTTTAATAAAATAACAATATATTCTACACACAGTCTAATTTAGATTCCTAAAGTTTTTCAACATAAAAATACATTAGCAGTGTGAAAAATTCCTCTATAGAATCCCGATACACAGATTCAGCCCTATTGGAAGCATGAAGACTTGACTTATGTACGTAATACTTAGCTATAGGTAATTTTCTGACAGTTAAAAGTTTGCTGCTCCTATCTCTTAATCCTGTTCAAATTTAACAAATAAAAAAAATGTGTGCAACATTTCAGCTCAATCGAACTGTTAGGCTATCCTAGAGCACCTTGAATTAGAATATACAAAATACAACCTTGCATTCTGTTCAAAAACTATGTACTCTTCTCCATCTTTTTTCTTATAAGAGAAATTTATGTAGACATTCATGCAATGCAAGTATTTGCTTAGAAACAGCCTGAATCAAGTTTCCCAAAAGTATGAAAAATTAATGAAATTACATGAGAATTTAAGAAATATTAGATTTTTTTAATAACACACATAACAAACATTGAACATTTCTTTTTCCCAAGAGAGGATTTATTAGCAATTTGGGTATTTTTTTAGGGCCTTCACAATGATTTGTAACACTTATTATTTCTCGGTTTCATATTTTATGAGAATGGTAGGTATTGTAATTCTGAATGAGTTTGACACCTCTTTTACGATTTATTCACAATAACTATCTTTTCAAGTTTTTTAAATCCAAATTTGAAGCAGGGGTATCCTCCTATGTTTAAGAGTCCTCATAAAAATCTGCTTGTAGAAAGTCTTGGGATGAAAGTTTTTGTATCAGGAGTTCAAAAAAATTGAAAAATAAATATTTGTAAAGGAAGAACAATTATTTTGATGCAGAATGTACCTCTTCAGCTTATCTTTTGTTGTACTCTTCATCCGTGCTTACTTCCAGCATAATGTTTTAATCAATGTGAGAACATAGGAACTAAATAAGAACAAAGCCACAGTTTCATGAACTAAGTTTCAAGATGGTTGACTACTTTTTCAAAGCTGTCTTGCTGATTTCTGTATTATTTCTTCTAATAATTTAGCATGGATAAGAAATCGTTATGTGATGCTTTAATTGCTTCTGATGACAAAAAACAAGACTTGAACATCCGCTTGAGCAAGAAAAACACGAGTTCTTTTTTCTGTAAGATAATTGAAATTTATCTTGAAACAAATGTATCTTAAACGCATAAACTGTCTTTGCCATAAACTTAACATAAATTATAGCTCTTGGTATATGAAACAATATCCCTTTCTTGTGTCTATTTGAAAGGTATTGCGCCAAGAAAGTTCTTTGTTAACTCTAACAATTATTCGTAATCACCTTGCTGTTGTTTCAGCATAGAAATGTGATAGTACATAAAATTCAAGAATTGTAGAGCGATTTCATCAGGCACTTGAACTAAAGGTTTTTGTTCCGGTTTCTCTGAACCTTATGAAAGGTACCATGTCTAGACCCATGTCTAGAAGTTGCACCCATCAGAAGTTACAACTAACTCAAAAATTTTATGGCGGCTAGGAGAGTACAACAAGTAACGATTGAATTTTTTTTTTCTAGATGTGTAATAGAGTGGTTCGAAAAAAAATAATTTTTTATTTTTGAAACACATGAGGTGAAAAAAGTTGATACACATTTTGATAAGAAAAACAGTAAAAAAAATTTTGAAAAAAAAATAATATCTTCCAATTGCGCATTCATCTCAAAGTTTGAAGAAAATACAAAAAATAACTATTTTTCCTAAATTTTTTTAAATTTCTAAACGTTATATATTTGAAAGGCAATAGTTTGCAATGTGTAGTGAAAGGGTGGTATAACACAGGAAAACACTCTTCTATACATTTTTAAAACATATATTAATTATTAAAAAATACATTTTTTTGTTAAAAAAGTGATTTTTCTATAAAATGGATATGAACGTTATTTTTTACATATATGTGTTAAAATTGTTGTATTTATTTCAAGCATTCACTTTCAAGTTTTGAATAAATTAAAAAAATACCCTTTATCCATCAATTTGTAGAATACTACTCCAATCACTAAATTATCGAGGTACATTAGTTTGTATTGTGTGGAATGAAGTGGATAGAACTTGGGGGGGAAAATCAAATTAGTAATTATTCAATAATAATCATTCACGCATAACCTTTGAAACATTGATAAAAACTGTATTTTGGCTTGTTTCAATCTGGGTGAGCTTTCTCGTGGTACCTTCTCTTCCTTTGATGCTCATAAACTTACTTGGATCAAAACGCATCGGAACTTGTTCATTGGATAATAATGCACGTGGCTGTGATTGGGACTGCCATGAATACTGGCTGAAAATAATCTGACAGATAAAATTGCACGTTGAGAGACCACTACATTGAGATATATGGCTCCTATATTCCAATGAACTAACATTCAGACACCTATTTAAACACTTAGATAGTACTTCAATAGGACAACATCTTGCAGGCAGTGAGATAAAAAATTGAAGAACCTTGAAAAATTTCCCCTGACTGATTTTTTACGTACTGAATGTTTTATGCCTCATGTTGAGATAAAAATACTGAGCACAGATCAGCTATATCTTCTTGATATTATTACATTAAAAAAGGTTAATTTTCTGAAGGACCTAAGAACATATATGTGGCAATTCGATTGTTTCGATATCTCTCTGAATAATTACTGGAAGTTTTAAACTCAATTATTGGACGAAATGCTTCCTTCCCTTACCCAAAAAATTTGATTTCGGCAATGATTTTGTACGCAAGGAGAGATATAAGAAAACTGAGGCGTCGGGTTCTGAAATCTCGAGAACTTTCCTAGAGAAAGACTATCAGGCATTTCAAGACAACTAAACTTAACTTTATTGCCACTGATTATGTGGACATAATTAATTGAAATGTTTGTAATAGGACCCCTCCTTTGTTAAGAGTAACAAACGAATATTAGTTAGTAAAGACTGGCGCATCCGAGGTAGCAGGGGAAGGGGAAACAGGGGAAGACTGAAAAATTGGCTAGTCTACCAAGCATACTTCCAAAATACACGATTTTTCAACAAACAGACAAGTCAAAACTGCCACATAGTTTTGTTTATCATAAATACAATATCCCAAGTTTAAAACTGTACATCGGCGTAACAAAACCTCTTCTATATTTTATCCAGAATTGGGCGAGATTGGCTAATATTGTTTCCAATGTTCCACATCGGGATTGGCCTATGTCTGGCAAAATTGGCCAGAGTATCTGTGCTACTAGGGACCATTGAAATCAGACTTCAACTCTTTTCCGTGTCACTCACTAGCTGTGGAACGCTTACGTAGAGATACAAGAAAAAAAAGGTGGCGCTGACGCAAAAGACGTTACGACAACACTTTCTTTTTAAAGATCCATAATGTCCTACTTTTCTACAAAAGTTTATTTCAAAGTGCATCACTGGGATAGAAAGCTCGAGAAAAAAGTGAACCAAATGAATAATAGCATGTTTTTTTTTGTTTTTTTTAAATGTAAGAAATAACATTACTACCCATTTTAAAGAAAAATCATTATTTCTTAGAAAAAATTTTACTTTTGAGTATTTTTAATTATTAATATATGTTTTAAAAATGCGTAAAATAATGTTTTCCTGTGTTATACCACTCTTTCACTACACATTGTAAACTATTGCCTTTCAAATATATAACGTTTAGAAATTGAAAAAAATTTAGGAAAAATAGTTATTTTTGTATTTTCTTCAAACTTTGAGGTGAATGCGCGATCAGAAGATATTATTTTTTATCAATTTTTTTTTTACAGTTTTTCTTATCAGGATGTGTATCAACTTTTTTCACCTCATGCATTTCAAAAATAAAAAAATATTTTTTTTCGAACCACCCTAATGTGTAACCACTTATTCAACCTGTTTTGCTTGCTGTTTGTATCACAACAAAGTGCCTGAATTTGATCAATTAAACCCCATTTCTTCATTTATTGATGAGCAGTCAGGGTCCTGAATATGTTGGTGACTTCTTCTCCTGAATATGTTAGGATATCAGAGATTACTTCTTGTTTTGAAAAGTTACTAGCAGAGGTCGAATCTTATGATTTTTCATGGTTTGTCCTAAGGCAGTGTTAGCCACTCTGCGGCCCACAGGCCGGATTTGGCCCACAATAGATTTTTCTGCTGCCCGCTAACACCACAGAAGATAAAATCAAGTTTTACGGTATGGACCCTTTATTTTACATAATTGTGATTTATCCAAAATAATACGTGTTAACTATGTAGGACACAGATTACTCCACTACGTGCCCGAAGCAACTATAATAAGTTTTCAGCGAGGTGGTTTTCATCAAGAATAAATACAGGAATAACTTAACTGACTCTCATTTAGACAATTTATTAAAATTGACTGAAACAAATATTTGGAAAGTCATCGACTCTATCATAAAATAAACTGAACTATTTCGACCGCAATCGTCTCACAATTGATATCGACTAAAACTGAGTAATCTGGAAATACGGTTTAAATACTTTAATCAAAAGTTAGGTCAAGTCGCATTGTCACATTGAAACAATAGATTCACTTCATTTTTAGACTTTGATTTACTAATAATTAAAACTATTATTTTTTTTTTTTATTTGAAGAAAAAAAAATCAAATATCAATTGTAATTTTATTAAGATAAAAAAAAATTGATATTTTTTTCTAGTTTTCAGAAATGTTACTTATTATTAAATCGATAATAATTAAAGATACATATTTTGATGTCCCTTGAAAAGCCCCAAAATAATTCAGACAGCCCGCCTCTAAAAGTTATAAGCGAACGCTGTCCTAAGGGCAACTGCTAAAGTGAAGTGATCTTGGTTGTCCTCAAATAAAGTTTGTTCCCCTTAAATATTTAAATGTTACAGAATATAAAAACTAGAAATTCCTTTTAATGTTGTCAGATGGACTTAATAAACGTTTGATCATAAAATAATTGTAGTATTTACTTGCATAGTCAACAGTAAGAGAAAACGAATTTTCAGAATGTGGTTCAAAGCAATGGTTATCACATAATACCTGGCCGCATAATCACGTAATTGACGGATACATTTTCTGCCGGGCCATCCTAATATACATTATCGTTAAACTAATTGTTTCAATCTTCTGCTGACAGCTAATTACAAATAAAAAAAGTTGTTTTGTGAAAAATGTGTGTGCATGTGTTAAAAGGGCAATGTATACAATGCAATACCTTCATTATCCAATGTTACATATTAACCAATTGAAAGTAAAAAATGAAGTGCGGACTCAACAGCAGAGTCTAAATTTCAATTGACCACTTATGTGTTTATTTTGATGATTTTTGTTTTGTTTGTAAAGTATTTTATTGGTAATTATTTTAAGTACTAAAGTATTGCTTTGAATTGATGAAATTTCAACTTTGTTTTCATGCTACTTTATTTTATAGGGCTACGTTGAATTAGCCAATCCACCTGATGCCTGTACTAACCTGGCCTTTCCCACTGTACCCACCAATGTTACGATGAAAAAAATGGTACTTGTTAATGGAACTAATGAATGTGGCTTATTGACTAAGGTAATATTTCTCCTTTTTTAGTCTGCATTTAATCTTTCACCTTTTTAAAAATAAAAGTTAAAATTCGCTCTCCAATTTTCACACTAGTGTGGAAAATTAAAGTATTATTTCTAAACATGCAAATTTAAGTAAGAAAATAATATTTTGAACACCGGATGATAGCCATAAAAAAATTATCTTAGGGAATGTTTAGAGCCATCTTAAGTTCATTATTTTTTTCGAAAATTGCAATGCAAAGGATTGTACTTCTGAAAAGCATATATATACGCCCGGGGCATTTAACGCGTCAACCTAGTGAACACGCCCATGTGTTAGAGGTTAAATATCCACTAAATAAGTGACTGTAGATAATTCATAAAATAGTTATTCTCTATTTTACTGCAGAATTTTATAAGTCTGTATTCATGCTCCCGAATTATGGTTTAGTAAAAAGAAAAACCTTTTTGCTCTTTTAAATTTGAATTTTTCAAAATGCTTTTAAAGTGTCAAGTTTGTTCATCCTTGGTTTGTGTGATGCTTTGATCAAATAAAAAGAGGTTTTTATATAGATTTTCTATCCATTAAAGTCTTTCAGGTTTTTTTTTTTTATTTTTTTTTATTATTTTTTTTATTCCATCTAGCTTGAACTCGGATATAAAAAAAATTTATCTGCAAGTCTAATAGACTGTAAAGGGAAAGGAATGAAGCTCCTCTCATTCTTAGTGTAAACAATTTGTGTTTAAAAAGTAGAAATATGAATTAGTAGAATCTAGAAACTGAGTGCAACAGAACCTGGAAATCAGGAAAATGTCAGGGCGCTTTCTGATTTTGGAAAAAATCAGAGAACTTTTGAAAAATTCACGAAAATCAGGGAAATTGTCTTTTTTTCTGAAGGTATGTTTCCCCGTTCATCCGTATTTTGGTGCCACTTACCCGGAGAATTGTGGTGGTAATCATCAGAAGTTTAATGTTACGGAATAATTTAAACTTTTCATTACAGTCGAAACTATTTTTAAAAAATGGGCATATTATCTCTTAAGCATACATGTTCTGTTTAATCACACATCTGGAGAAATTGGGGCAAATTGCTGTAAAATCAGGGAAATTTTTTTCCTGAATTTTGTGACCACATTTTAAAAATAGGGGGAAAAATATTCCAGAGTAAAATCTGTAGTTTATTGACATAAGCAGGACTGCCACAGGCGACTAAAAAGGCTACTAAAGCGACTATTTTTGTGGCCAGGCGACTATGGCAACTATTTCAATGAAAAAAGGGCCCATAGCGACCATTTTGAGCAAAACCTTCAACTATTTTTGGGCTCAGGCGACTATTTTTTAAAAAATTAGATATTGTCCGATACCAGGACAAAAAAAAAACGGCACTAAGGTACTAACAATTTTATCAAAATGGTGATTTTTTTTAAGGAGGTTACCACTCTACCAGCGAAATTGTACATATTCGCTGGTCGAGTGGTCACTTTGTTAGTCCGACGATAGTAACTTCACGCAAGATTGTTGTTTTTGACGGCAACCGCAGTCATTTTCGCCTACCCGTTAGGTTTCAATGTTTTATCTTTCGCCGTGCAAGGCAACAGCATACACAATTATATTCTCAAATATCAAATTATTTCGCTTTATTTACTCTAAACAAAAATGAATTTGTGGAATTTGCCCTAAATGACGGAAGAAAGTGCCATAGTATGGACATTATTGATGTTATTAGACGTTATGTCCGAGATTTGTGCCTTTGTGATGAACGATTTCACCGTGTAGGTCAATCAATGCAGAATGATTAGAATTTCAATGTTGTAGAATTTATGAATAATTTAAATTTTTAAGCAATTTATTTAATTACTTTGAATGTAGCTTAAACAGGGTGGCGACAGAACCGGGAATTCAGGGAAATATCAAGGAATTTCGTAAAATTACTCTTTATTCAGGGAATTTTGAAATTTTCGTGTTTCTCTTCTCGCGTACCCCGTGTAGGTGCAGACATCTGTCCCGACGTTTTTATAGTTGGCCAATCGATTTGGGTGTACGAAGTTTCCGTACTTTTTCTACTCTCGGCAGCTAAGCCAAACCAGCCAATCCCCCCTCCTCGGCCTACAACCACAAGTTCATGTTCCGCTTTTTTTTTTCTTTGTTTCTTTCTTCTTTTTTTTTCTTTTTTTTTTTTTTACTTTCTGAAATCATTGTTATGTTTGGAACTTACACATTATTTCTGTTATTTTTGGTTATCCTATAACTTCCCGTCTGCCAGTGTCTTATTGTTAAAAAAATCTGCAAACTTCAATCTGCTTGCATCCTTTACAGACATGATTTTTTTTCTTCTTGCCTTGCGTTTTTTATCAACAGAATATATTAGAACCCTAATTATTTACGTATTATTTCGGTTAGATTTTTAGTAATCCTATTATTTAGAAGCGCGACCACCAGTAGATTTATTGTTTAAAAAAATCCTCCAACTTAAATCTGACTGCATCCTTTACAGACATGATTATTTTTCCTTTTATCTTGTGTTTTTTATCATAAGAATATATTGGAACCCTAAATTCCTTAATATTTCAAATTGATTCCATCATATTTTTCATTTTTATTAACCCTTTACAGCACTGTGTTATAGATGTGCAACAAATCTATAGGCATTCATAAACAAAATGGGTTAGATCCTGAACTTTTTTTTTTGTTCCTAAATTTTGACATTTTATTTAACGTGATTAATTGAAAGTGATATGTGTTTTTGATTTATATGTTTAATATAAATCAAACAAAGAATGAAAGTATCCTCCTCCCCCTTCAAAAAATTAAAAAAGAATCTGAATGCTCTACTGCATACATTCAGACAAAGGGTCATGGAATTTTTTTAAAAAGCCCTTACATTCCCCCCCCCCCCCCTCCAAATACTGTGCTTGTCATGTTTTATGAAAACGTTTTTTTGCCTCATTTAATATGTACTTTTGTGGTTAAGATGTGTTATAACTTCAAAATCCAAAACACATAATTTTTCATAAAATGTATGTACCTAGTGAAATTTGTGACTGAATAGCAAAATGCTGATTATTTAAGTTTCATGCTCATGCATGCCCAAGTTTAGTAAATATTTAGGACACTGTTTAAAATTTATGTTATTAACAGGATACAGCCTGTAAGATATATTAAAGAAAATAACATGTTATTTTTTATTTTTTTTTAAATTAAAAAGAAAAAATATTGTACTACTTTTGCTTTTCTTGAAGATAGCAAGTATGGGTGTAGTTTGTAAATTGGTTTATGTGAATTTTGTATTTTTTTCTTGATGTTTTCCATTCTTTTTCGTGCTCTAAAGATGCTTGTTTCGATTTTTAGCCTAAACTTAAATTTTGTTGCAATTATATTTTGATATGTAAATGTAATTCTATATAGTCAAATGTATATATTTTTAAATTGCCCATTATTTTCTTTGTTTTTTTTTAAATGATAACATCGACAGAGATGCACACCAGGGAATTTTCTAGAAATCAGGGAATTTTGTTTCGCAAATTTTGTAGCCATTCTGTTAAAAATTTAAAAACTGGCCCTAAAGAAATTCGAATGCCATTGCCAATATATAGTATAATTGTTTAAACATGGTACTTGTTTTTCTAAAAAAAGTTGCTTGACTTTGGAAGTTAAAAAAAAAGTTATCTTGTTTTTTCAATTGATTTTTACCTTCGCTTTTGCGTGAAGTTTTTTTTTTTTTTTTTATCTTAGGTGCTGTCTGGGAGTTAGGTTGAGTTGCCAACTTCCATCGCAATATATAAATATGACAGCGCCTCCCCCAAGACACATGCCTTTTACCGTATGGAATGTAATGTTTTAGACACTATTTTGAATCGTAAGAAAAATGTTTCTGGGTTTTCGTGTTTCATGTAAATCAACAGTTTTATTCCGATCTTATGAAAAGTGAGGCTACTATTTTCAACGTCTGAGACTACTATTTTTAATGTGTGAGACTACTATTTTGGCTACTATTTTTAACATCTGAGGCTACTAAAGCAACTATTTTCAAAGCTTACAGTCAGTGGCAGCCCTGCATAAGCAAGTCAATTGAAACATTGTAGACAGTTTATTCGAAATATGTGAAAATCCTGAATAGATTCCTAAATTTGAATGGCTGTATCTCTGTTGACTCTTTTTAACTTGCACTTCATGTGTCATATATTTTCATATGTTACTTAAAAATAGTAGTTGCCCTGATTTGAATACTGATTTTTATTTAAAAAGAATTTTAGTGTGTTTGATAATTGTTATTTATTGACAAAACACTGATTAGTTGCTTTTTAACCCTGTCATTAACACTGCATGTATTTCGGTGATATTCACTTTTATTTATTGGCCGGTTTTCTTTCTTTTAGCTTTTCATTGCAGTGATGGTCATTGTGTTTGATTTTTAATACAGAGATTTTAAAAAAAAGAAAAAAAGATGGATACTCAGATACATTAAATTACAAATATAAGAAAATAAATATTTTGTATGATATAATTATCTTGGTTATTTGAAGGTTATACCTAAAGGTTTTCCTGAGAAATTAAATTAATCTTGAAGTAAGTTTTTTTAATGTAATAGATGCTCATCACAAGTTAATGGACTAATGTTTAGAAGAAAGCATGTCAAGTTGTATCTATTATCAAGTTTAAATCTAATGTTTTTTACCTATTTCAAATGTGTTTATTAAAAAATTATACAGATAATAATATAACCCATAAAAACAGTTTTTAAAAAATCCTTTATATGCATAATCCATTTTTATATTCATTAACGCAGTGCTGAAACATTTCTATCAGCAAAATGTGTTGCAAACTACATTTCAAAATTTATTTGTTAAAAATGAACGTGAATTTATGCTCTCACATCAAAGTATCATTTATTTATTTTGATTCAAGTAATTATATTATTTATTTATTAAAAAAAAATTTGGTAACAGGAAAGAGCTTCAACAATGATTGGATCAATGCTATTTTAACTACGATTGGATGACTACAATTGGGTTTATTAGTATTCCATAAAAGCGACCTTTTAGTGACAGTAACAACCCCAAAATTTGATAGAATACATTGTCATTGACATCAAACCTATCTGCCAAGTTTCAACCCAATTGGATGACAACAAGGGGGTTAGTTAGGCATCTGCAAGTTCTGCCCTCATCAACGAACATACACATGAAATCAAAGTTAATATTGTTGCGTGGACGGGTGCGAAAGATTTGAAGCCAAAGCAGATCAAAACTTGCAGATATTTATTCCAATATCACTCTTCACAGATTCCTTTACAACTCCAGAACTTCTCGTTCTAGTAGACTCAATACAGCTCTTTTCACAACAATAGAGCACAAAACAGCAGTTAAACTTGACACACCACTGCTAAATCACCGCAAAAGACAATGCAATACAGTTCACTTTCGGAACTCTCTGAACGTTCACTGAGACTCAGTAATTCCAGTCAACTAATGGACTCAACTAACAACTAACTCCATCACCCGCTCTCTTGAGCTCTTATAGGGGAGGCGAACATTCGTGAATCTTCTAGAGGTAGATATTTGGAGAACTTTCCAGATCGTAGTCGAAAAGTCCTATACATGTACATGGGGACCGAAAATGTCGCCAAATGGTCGCCAAGTTTGGCGATTTCTCGCCAAATTTGGTGACAAAAATTAGTCGCCAACTTGACTCTATCTCGCCAATTTGGCAAGATTGCCACTACCATAATGTTAAAGCCCTGCTCCTTGTAACACTCGCTTCCCAGCGTTACCTCTGTAAAACCCGTTATCAAGCATCGAAACACACATTGCGGGGAAGCAAACTAACGACGAACTATTGCACTGCCTTATGCGAAATGTACATAAGTTTTTCTATTTACAAAATTAACACAACGAAATATTTACAAATATACAAAAATTCGTAACAATATAAAGGATTTGAAAATTAGAATAAGGTATTATTTGCTCTTTTTTTTTTAATTTGGTGCTATATTACTGATTCTTTTCTTAATACTTTACTTCTTTCTTCTAATACTTTCTTTCTTTTATACTTTTTCAGCTTCAAAATGTGGCAGTAGTTGGCTATGACGTTGCCATAGTATACAATCCATTTCCGGAACTGCTTGACTATAACATCAGTAATATTTTCTTTTCTATAAAAAATAGTTTTTAGATTTAAAAAAAAAACTGTGCATATTTTGTTATTTATATTTTTTCTGTATTGAATTTGCTTTTACAATTTTTTTATTTGTTGATTTTTTTTTATTTATTGAAACTATTTAATTATTAAATTTTAGATCTGTAGGTAATTTGTCAAAAGTGCCATAAGAAATATTAAGTTTTTAAGATATTCATAGAAATTGCTTTTCCAGGTTTGTGGTCCATTTTGTTGATTGTCTGGTTTAACTTGATTTTAAGTTTTTTTTTATTTCCAAAGTAACGTGTAAAGCTGTGTGCCAAGAATAAGGTTTTATATTAATAAGAATATATATTATGACTTGATTGCAAGTTTAAGTTTGCAATTAATATTGTCAGCTTAGAGTTAAAGTATGCCAATTCTAATTCTCAAAGTTTTCAGGAAGAGTAAAAAACTCTTCTAAATTGTGTATAAAAAAAAATTATGTTGATTAATTTTAGGTGTACTCATTATTTTGTTAAGTAAAACAACTATTTGTTTTTGTGTTTTCAAAAATATAACTTTTGTAAAATAGCAGCTCTTCTGCTTCTGATTTTTAAATTGGAGATTTTTTCCTTAATAACGTCTAGGAAATCACGCAAACAGCAACTTTTATTACTTTAAAATTATACTTTACAAAATATTTCTTTTAAATAATATTATACAAAATATATATTCAAATATACATTAGCAAAACTTGAATATACTTCCCAGAAACTCAATATAAAGAACTTGGATTAAATATTAAACTTGTATTTTATGCTTCTAAATATTTTTATTATTAAACATTAATAGTTAAGTAAAGTTTAAAAAATGCGATATAGGGACATTAAGGGAAAATATTGGTCTGTCCCTTTCCCAAAGAACTAATACTATATTTTTTCAGCCACAATTTCTGTGTGAGTATTAATTTATAACATATGAAATTTTACAATAGGCATAATTTCAGAAATAAAAGTTAATTAAAAAAAGTTTAAGGGAAAAAAAAAAACTAGTGTTAGTTTTTTTTTTTTTTTTTTTTTTTTTTTTTATTCTTACACTTACAATACTTTTATAAGCTGGCTTATAATTACTTAAAAAATTAATTATAAAAAAACACTAGTTATTTTGCCTTCAAAATTTTTAATGAACTTTTATTGCTGAAGTTATTCCTATTGTAAAATTTCATATGCTTCAAAGAAATACTCCAGCATAAATTATGGGTGAAAAAATATAGCATTAGGTCTATGGGGCAGGGACAGACAGACATTGCCTCTTAATGGAATATCAAAAAATTATGGCATAAAAATATTGTAATTAACATCATACTGTAATCGCCTTTTTAACCTTAATCATGCAGCAAATCGTCCTTATACTTGTGGTAACCTTTGAGCAAAGTAGTATTTAAATCTTATAATACTTTTATAGAGAGAATTTAATTTCTTGAAAAATTCATAATTCAAAAAGATAACATTGTAAGAACAGGAATTTTTTCTTTCTATTTTGCATGTTTAATATATACCACAGGAATACTAATATTTCTAATTGGAGTGGTTGCGATTCGCTTCATTTCTATATCAAGAAACTTTTTTGATGCTTTATGTTTAATAGATGAATTCAGCTAACTCATTTATATACCAATAATCAATACCTGGGAACTAATGATCACTCTTGCATAGAATTAAGATTACTTTTATTACTGAATAGGTACCATATCAATATTAATTCTTATATGATTTACATGATTTTAAATCCCTTCGCCAATTATTTTCTGACTACTCCTCTAAACTAAGCTATCAAGTTAACTGCTTTTTGCAATCTATGTGTGTCTCTTTCTGTTTCTAACAATACTAAAAGTGATTTTGGATCAACATTTTAGTTGGCATGCTTACATTTTAAAGCTGACGCTATTTTATATCCAGTAAAATTAATGTTTTGACTATATTGAAAAGCAATCTTATTTTGTTTAATTTAGATCAATACTCAATTCATAATTTTAACTTTTGATTATTATTGTTTTTTAGTTACATACTATACCTTTGTTTTGTATAATTTCTAAGCACACTATTTGATTTTTTTATGAGGGATTTGTTTTCCCACTTGTTTTGTTTAAAGCTTTTCCAATCCCAAAATTTGAAGTTAATGTGAATGTTGTCGTTGTCCTGTATGAAGATGGGATATTGATCAAAAACAACTATCTGTTTCACAATCTTAGGTAGGTTTAATATGTTTAGGTTTGGAATTGTATTTTATTAGAAATTGTCTTTAAGTTTTGAAAATACTCCACAAACACAACATATTTTAAAAAATATAGGGAAAGAAAACGGAAGTCCACTTTTCATAAAATGGCACTTTAGTACCTTAAAAAAAGCCAAGTAGTTATAAATTTTTTGCATGTCTTTTCATGCAAGTTGATCCTTGGGTTCAGAATCTTTGTGTGTTTGCTGTGGCGCACCTAAAACCTTTGGCGTTCTAAAATTTTGAAAAATTCCTGTTTATCAAACATATTATTTTACCAAATCCATTTTGTAGAGAAAAATTATATTTAAGCTGTAAAGTATTAAATTTGCTACAATTTTTTTTTTTTTGCAAAGTTTTTGTTGTTCATAAGTAGACTACCTTTTTAGTAAACTAAATTACCTGGACCCTTTCATGTTAAAAGTTACGTAGCCTCAAAGTTACAACTTTTTTTACAAATTCTGTATTTGACTGTTATTTCAATATATAATTTCTATAAAAGTCTGTGATTCGAAAGCGATCGGATAAATTTTCAGTTGTGTTTTTTTTAAATTCCTTCCCCTGAACCAATGAGTTGTTTTTCTATGGGAAAAATCTTTGAACAGCCAGAAACTTTATGGTTATTTAAAACCGTTACACAATTTTAAAACAACACTGTATGGTTTATGGAGCCAGGTTTATTTTGGGCAAAATGAATTTTTAAAAATATAATTGTAATTCTAATTTATTGGAAAAGGAACATTCCCACTAATAAAGTTCTGTAAGTGTTTTTATTTTTAGGTATAACTGTCGAGTAAATTTTAATGTGTGATAGTACTATTAAATTTTTGACTGCAGGTCTCTGAATAATCATGAATTTACATGTTATATTGTTCTAGTATTTTTGTTTACAATAAACTGCTTTTCAAAAGAAAAGTCTATTTTCATCTTAAGAAACTAACTATAGAAGCTTTAAATAAATATTAAAAAAATAAGAATATTTTGAGCATAAATTTTTTACTTAGATATTTTATATTATGTAATTCAAAGAGAATGTTATTAAGAAATGTTGCGAGTTTTCTAGTAACGTACGTTCTAGTAGGGTGCGTACGTGGCCTGGAAAACCTGGAAAGTCCTTGAATTACATTATTTTTTTCAAGTCCTTGAATAGCCTGGAAAAATAGGATTATTTCTAAAAAGGCCTGGAAAGTCCTTGAATTTCCCCTTTTCAATTCTAAAACCGCAAAATTCTCGTTCCTGTCTTACCAGAATTTTGACGTCACACTTTCTAGCCGGTTCACTTTCGGCGAATCTGTCAATCACACTTGAATCGGTTTTTCCCATTATGTGTTCGGCCAATGGTGGCTTTGTTACTTTAGTCGTGTTTTGAACGGCAGCGCCAGCTTGTCGTGTTTCTGGTTTTCTGTATTCTTGTTAAGTTCTGTATGCTGTCATCTTCGTCTAAGTTCTATAATGAAAGATTTGTGATCCTCTTTGTTATCTAATATAGAAGTTGTTTGAACTAAGGAATAATGAGATAAAGTAGGCGAGCAAAAATCTCACACCACTCAATCAATCAGTCATCTTCGTCATTCGCATACCTGCCAACTTGTACGGATTTTTATTATTTTGTACGGTTGTACAAACAGCTAAAAAAATCGTACGGATTTCACAGTACTTTTCGTTTTTCCCTTAAAACCGTTTTTTTTTTTCCTTTTTTTTTCTAAATATTTTTTCAAGTCACCAACGAAACCGAATCAGTTTTCCAAAGCTGCCGCGTCAATCAAAATATTCACACTCCAAGGTTGCGCGTATGTACAACAATAACTCGCGTTGGCGGGGTGCATATTTTCATCTGTGTTACCGAATAGTAGAGCGGCTAGGCGCCAAAAAATAGCCGAAAACTGCACTTTGTGAAACAAGTCTGTAATTTTGCACATCGATAGATAATGTCATTCTAATCATTTTAAGAAGTGGGGCCACTCGGATTTCACTTCCGGTCGAGGTTTTATTCTACTTCAAAGTTAGGCATAAAATATGCGGGTTTTTTTTCAATAATAAGCGTAAATTATAGGTTCACGGCCAAAAATATGAACTCTATTAACACGTATAATATGTTAAATAGTTAAGCTTTTATTAGAGAATAAAAAAAATTAAATTTCAACCGGAAGCTATTAATATTAAGACCGGAAGTGTATCCCTATTCTACTCCAACAACTTGAACTATATATATATAAAACATATTCCATTTATAAAAAGGTTAATTCAATATATTATAAAACTTATCAAATAAAAATATTATTATATATTAAATATATACCAAAATTAGAAAGCAAGTTACGACCGGAAGTTCGTAAAATATTTATATACGTATTAGTAGAGCGGCTGGACGCCAAAAAATAGCCGAAAACCAAGTCTGTAATTTTGCACACTGATAGAATATGCCATTCTGATCATTTTAAGAAGTGGAGACACTCGAATTTCACTTCCGGTCGAGTTTTTATACTTGTTCAAAGTTAGGCGTAAAATGTTCGTTTTTATCAATAAAAATAAATATATGTGGGGTTGCAGCCAAATCATGAGTTTTATAGACATGTGTAATATGTTAAATTTCTAGGTATAGATGAAAGATTAAAAAAAAGTAGTAAAAAATTCAACCGGAAGTGATTGGCATTCGACCGGAAGTCTATCTATAACAACTAAAACTGCACCCAACAGCTCAAACTTCATCTATAAAACATATGTTATCATTAAAAAGAGAATTTTAGTGATGTTTTATGATAAACTAAAATTAAAAAACGACTTCCGGTCGAAGTTTTAGACTTCTTTAAAGTTAGACTTAAAAATGCACTCTTAAATTATACCACCTTCATATAAACTATAAACGGTCACAATTAAAAACTTTTAAAACTACATGTTATTACATCAAATTATAAGGATGGTGTTGATATAATGAACTTGAATTGACTTGCTGTTTTGTTTTCATTATTATTATTCATATGTTTCATGGTTTCTTTTTTGTGAATGGCATCATGTTGATGCTGTTAGTTTTATTTCTGCACTGTAGCTTGTAGTTGTTCTATTTTCTTTTGAATTAAACCTTAAGTTTAAAGTAACATAAGTTCTATATATTATTCAGTGTATTTGCGTTTCTATTAACTTAACTACAAATTAAAATGTGTAGCAGGTTATGGGCCCAGATTCGCATCCCATTGCACTAGAGTTAGAGTTCATGAAAGTTAGGCCTAACCAAACAGAAACCTGAATCGAAAGAGTGGTTTAAAATTTGTTTTGGTTGATTCATTGAGAAGTAATTATGGAACTTATCGTGACAGATAAACTTCTTGGATCGGAAAATTGGGTCCGATGGAAATGGATGGCAGAAGGTCTACTTATGGAAAAAGAAAATGCGTATGAGGTGTGTTCTGGTGAGATCATAAAACCGGAATCGGTTCCTGAAGATGCTACAGTGGATGTTAGAAATAAATACAACAGTGATCTAGCCAGTTTTAATAAAGGTAATAGAGCAGCGAGGGGAATTTTTTCAAGGACTCTAGATTCCAAAATATGCGATCTTGTATTATTGGACTTGAAATAACTCAGAAATAACTTTAAGATGAAAAATGGTTATTTTATTTTCAGAAGGTTTTTTTTTTTTTTCAAACTTAAAAACAGGTGAACAGAGTTGAGTTGTACAAATGCTGTATAATGGAATAATAGGTAGTGGCTTAAAAATAGAGTAACATGAAATATTGAATTTAAATATTCTAACACTCCCCCTCAATATTTCTATTCCACCAACCCCATTCCTTTTGAAAATTTTGCAGTCTTAACTGCTTCAAGAGGCTTCGTCAATAAGTCAGCTTTCATGACATCAGTTGGGCAGTATAATACCGACAGAAAATTATTAGTTACAAGTTCACGAACAAAATGATACTTAATGTCAATGTGTTTGGTGCGCTGACTAAACCTTCCACTCGTAAGCATTTTGATGCAGCTCTGATTGTCTTCGAATATGGTTATAGGTACCGTAGCTGCTTCATGAAAATCCCTCAATAGTCTGTTTAACCATATAGCTTCTTGTGCTGATTCTGCAAGAGCTACATACTCAGCTTCTGCACTCGATAAAGAAACTGATGGCTGTATCTTGCTTGACCAACATATTGTCCCTCCATATAGTTGGAACAAATATCCACTCTGTGATCTTCTTTCATTGCATTACTCCAAGATTCAGCATCTTTAGACTTGATCGCTGCTTCATATGTAAGATTCAGCATCTTTAGACTTGATCGCTGCTTCATATGTTTTTGGTTCTGCTTCTTGAGTTTCACCTTCCTTAGCCATTTGGATTGTTTCAATTAATCTTTCAGGTGCTTTTCTAACTCGATTTGATCTTCTGAGCATATTGGTTTCTTCATCTGTTTCTTCAAAATCAAAATATGCCGAAGAGTTGGTCTCCTGCTCAAGTTCGAATTGACATGGTTCTTCAACTAAATTGTCTGGTATGGCTTCCTTTTGACTTTCAGACTCGAAATCGTCTACGAACTTCACATGTTTACTGATGGTAATCTTGTTGGTCTTTCTGTCTAACAATCTGTAGGCTTTAGATCCCTCTTGATAACCCACAAATGTCATCAATTTTGCTTTGTTGTCTAACTTTAATCTTTGTCCTTCCGGGATTAGAGTGTAAGCTTTAATGCCAAATGTCTTGATTACCTCCAGACTTGGTTTTTCTCCATGCCATAACTCGTAGGGTGTAACTTCATGGTGTTTTGTTGGCAGTCTGTTCTGTAGGAAGTTGGCAGTCTGAATAGCTTCTCCCCAATATTTATTTTCAAGACCTGATTCTAGAAGTAAACATCTTGTCATTTCAATAAGGTATCTGTTCTTACGTTCCGCAGTCCCATTTTGCTGAGGTGTATATGGTGCCGAGGTTTGTCTCTGTATTCCCTCATCAATAAAGATTTTATCCACTTCAGAATTCATGTATTCACCACCTCTGTCTGATCTTATGCACTTTGGTGTTTTCCCGAACATAGTCTGAACCTGTTTCACATAATGAATTATGTTTCTTGAAACTTCCGACTTATTCTTCAACAAATAAATTTTAGTATACCTGCTAAAATCATCGATTAGTGTAAGTATATATCTATTTCCACTTGGAGTTGCAACATGAATCGGTCCGCAAACATCCGAATGAACCAACTCAAACAATTCTGAGGTTTCTGTTGTCGATTTCTTTGGAAATGATGTTTTCGTCATTTTCCCTTTAATGCAGATCTCGCATACATCAGAGTGTTTGCAAGGTTTTATCTTTAATCCTGTGGCTAAATATTTATTCGCCACTTTCTTTATAGCTTGAATATCTCGATGGCCTAATCTTTTGTGCCATTCATGTATGCAGAAAGAATTGCAATCAGTTGCACTTAATGCCTTTTGTGTATTTAATACATATAAACTGTTTTTAGTATTTGCTACAGCAACAGTTTTTTCTTTTAACTTTATAGTACACTGTCCATTACTAATGTCAATTTTAAATCCTTTATCAACTAGTTTCTTGACAGATAATAAATTTCCGTGCAATTGTGGCACATAAAGGACATCTTGAACTTTTATTTTACTTACTTGGTTCTGGTCATTTTCATAAAATATCCAGCCTTCACCCTTTCCACTGGTCACTATGATTTGTCCATCTGCAAGGTAGACTTTATCTTGAATGGTTTCATCGAGTTCTGTAAAGAAATCAAAGTTGCTGGTCATGTGGGAAGTTGCACCAGAGTCAATATATCATGTAAGAGTTTCTGTTTCACCCAAGATAAAACAAATATGTTCTTCATTGCTGATTGTAATTTCTGAACTGTTATCTGCTAGAGTTACTTTCTTAGCTGTATGTTGATTTTCTTGCTGATTTGTTCCTTTCCGTTGTAACCATGCTTTATACTTTCGACAATCTACCTTGTCGTGGCCTGGCTTCTTACAGAAAAAACAGCTTCTTTTGTTTGTATACTTCTGAACGGTAGAATTGACCTTTAATACCTTTTCATGGCTTTGCTGGCTTCCATGGTTCAGTTCTCTTCTTCTGTTTTCTTCGATCAACTTATTTTTAACCAGTTCTTGTGTCAAATCTGCTTCCGGTCTGGTCTCCAAAGCTGTAATTAATGTTGCATAGCTGTCAGGGAGGCTGCTCAACAATAATGCCACAGTTAGAGGTTCCGCCAAATTTTCACCCAATGCAGTCAGTTGATCAATTAGATCTGTCATAGTGTTGATGTGTTCTTCCATATCACTGTGTTCATCCAGTTTCAAACTACACAGGCGTTTCAGCAAGTTGACTTTGTTTGACAATGTTGATTTTTGATGATAGTTGAGAAGAGAATTCCACATACCATTGGCTGTATTGTGTTTCTTCACATGGCACAGTTGGTTATCTTCTACTAAAAGTCTGATGGTAGCTCGAGCCTTTCCATCTTTAGTAATCCAATCTTCATTTGCATCCGCAGGTTTCTGATTTTCTACAATATTCCAGAGTCCTTCTTTAATTAATAGAAGTTCCACTTTATACTTCCAAATTTGGTAGTTTGAATTATTTAGTTTTGTAATTGATATTCGAGCTCCTTCTGCCATTTTGTCTTCAGTGTAATCTGAATCAAAACTTCTGCTTTCGTAATCAATTTCAAATTCTTTAAAAATATTTCAAAACTACACTCAGTCTCATAATCTATTGGACTTGAAATAACTCAGAAATAACTTTAAGATGAAAAATGGTTATTTTATTTTCAGAAGATTTTTTTTTTTTTTCAAACTTAAAAACAGGTGAACAGAGTTGAGTTGTACAAATGCTGTATAATGGAATAATAGGTAGTGGCTTAAAAATAGAGTAACATGAAATATTGAATTTAAATATTCTAATAGTATCGGTGTGTAAAACTGCCAGAGAAATTTGGTTGAAGCTGCATGAACTATTTGAACAGAAAAATACACAAGCTCAGTATGCCTGTCAGATGCAATTTTCATCTTTTGTGCGAGATCCAACAAATACAATGGCTATGCACATAGCAAAATTAGATCGTTTAATTTATCGGATGTCTGATTTAGATATTAAGCCAAATGATTTTGTTATAATGAGCAAACTTTTGGAAACTTTATCTAATGACTTTGAGCCACTGAAAATGGCTTGGTGTGCAAGACCTGAAGAGCAACAAACACTAGTCGAATTGAAAAAACTGTTAATTGCTGAAGAGCAGCGACGAATGTCATAATTTTCAAGAGAGACTGAATCAACTGCTCTACTTGAGAAATCTTATCCGGATAAAGTCCATAGTGGCACAGCAAGATATGATAAACCTGTAAACAAGCAGGGGAAGCCATTTAAATGCTTCAGATGTGGAAAAAGGGGCCACATGAAAAAGGACTGTGTTGTTAAGAAAAGTAACGTGCAAGATAAAAAGTTTAAAGATGAAGAGGTTTTCATTACAGAATGCATAGAAACTAGTAGTGATGACACATGGGTCATTGACACAGGATCAACGCAGCATATGACTAACCGAAATGATTGCTTTCAAAGTTTTACAAAATACGAGTGCCCAATAGAAGTAAGAGTTGGAAATAGTTCTTCAATGAAAGCATATGGTTATGGCAAAATATCTATGAAAATGTTAGTACATGGTTTCTGGAAAGACAGTGTAATAGAAAATGTACTATATACTCCAGATGTTTCGAGAAATTTATTTTCTGTCAGCCAAGCACTAGACCATGGGTCAAAGTTCAGCATGTCTAATGACAAATGTGAATTTATAAAGCCAAAAGGTGTTGTTGCTGTGGGAATACGTCAAGGTAACTTATTTAGATTGCTATGGAAAGTTATTTTGCCTGAAGTAAACAATGTAACAAACGTTGTCACAGTGTCTCCTTCTGAAGCTCAATTAAATGAATTAAACTCTCTTCAACTATGGCACGAGAGATTTGGACATAAGGGTAATGGACTTGGAATAAACAGCATGTGAAAAAGTTTCTTCATTCTCAAGGTATAGTAGTATCTAATGATAGTGAGTTTTGTGAAGCATGCATATTAGGTAAACAACATAGGTTACCATTTAAAAATCGTCAACAACGTGCAAAAGATGTTGGTGAAGTTATCAATACTGATGTCTGTGGACCTATGGAAGAAGAATCAATGGGTGGTTCTCATTATTACGTGTGTTTTACTGATGATTATTCCAAATATAGAAAAGTGTATTTCCTTAGTCATAAATCAGAAGTTACTAGTAAATTTGAAGAATTTTGTGTTTTCTTCAAAAATCAAACACAGAAGCCAATCAAGGCAGTTCTCAGTGATGGTGGATTAGAGTATAACAACAAAGATTTTAAGGGTTTGCTACAGAAAATGGGTGCAGAATTTCGTTACAGTACACCTTACACCCCCCAACAGAATGGATCTGCAGAACGGAATAACAGAACTCTTGTGGATTTAGCTCGATCAATCATGATTGCTAAAAATTTGCCAAAATCCTTATGGGCTGAAATTGTGAATGCTGTTGTGCATATATTGAATCGTGCTAGAACATCAACAGTTGCAGGAAAGTCGCCTCATGAAGTTTTTTGTGGCAAAGTTCCAAGACTTGATCATCTCCGAATTATTGGCACAGAGTGTTTTGTTCATACTCCTAAGCAGAAACAGAAAAAATGGGATCCAAAGGGTCGAAAAGGAATCTTAGTTGGATATTTAGATGATGTTGATGGTTATCGTGTATGGTTCAAAGGCACACGAAAAATAGAACGTACAAGAGAAGTAGTATTTTCTCCTGAATTGGTATCAACATCAGCTATTGTTGCACTTGAGCCAGAACAGCCCAACATAGATGATACTTCTACCCCTGACTACACTGGAACTGAGTTTGACCCAGGTGAAACTTCTGTTGATATACAGTGCAATCGACAATTGAGAAACAGAAATGAATTGAAAGCCCCTGAACGCCTCATTGAATGCTGTATTGCAGAGCAGTTAAAACCAGAACATTATAATCAAGTACTTAAATCAGAAAATAAAAATGTATGGCAAGATGAGGCTAGGGATGAGGAGATAAAGTCCTTATTAGAAAACACTGAAGGGTATGATGATAATTTGGGTCGAGTGAGTCGACTGGGCAAAAGTCTTAACGGATTGAAACAGTCGCCAAGATGTTGGAAAAAACGGTTTAAAGAATTTCTAGAAAAGTATGATTTGAAGGAGAGTTATGCTGATCCAAGGCATGACAAACAACAGAAGTGGTTACTAGCATTACATGTTGATGATGAACTTGCTGCCACAACACCGCTGCTTAAGAACCATTTTCTTGAAGAATTGCAGCGTGAATTCAAAGTAATTTATAAGGATGCTGAATATTATCTTGGTGTGGCGATTAAAAAAATTGAAAAATGGAGATATTACTAGTAGTCAACAGAATTATGCTGATAAAATTTTGGAAAGGTTCATCATGAAGGATGCTTATCCCGTTTCTACTCCTACAGAAAAGGGCAATCTCTCAGGGGAAGTTACTGCAGGAATTGACTCTAAAAAGATTCCTTACAGATAAGCTGTTAGTAGTCTGATGTACATGGCTATTACAACTCGTCCAGATATCGTCTTTGCTTTTCATACTACTCACAATTCTTGGATAAAGCTGAACACAAACATTGGTCAATGGTAAAAAGAGTGCTCAAATATATCAAAGGAACACTTAATTTTGCATTAGTATTCTTGGCATGGTACCAATGACAATTGCAAGTTCAAGGGGAAGTGTTGATATAATGAACTTGAATTGACTTGCTGTTTTGTTTTCATTATTATTATTCATATGTTTCATGGTTTCTTTTTTGTGAGTGGCATCATGTTGATGCTGTTAGTTTTATTTCTGCACTGTAGCTTGTAGTTGTTCTATTTTCTTTTGAATTAAACCTTAAGTTTAAAGTAACATAAGTTCTATATATTATTCAGTGTATTTGCGTTTCTATTAACTTAACTACAAATTAAAATGTGTAGCAGATGGATATGCTGGATATAAAATGGAACATTTCAATCGGAAGTGACTGAAATTCCGACCTGAAGTTTGCTTTTAAAGAACTAATATTGCCCATTTACCAATATAATAGCGCGGCTAGAGGGAAAAAACTGCATTTCGTGAAACAAGTCAGTAATTGTGCACATTCACAAAATGTGTAATTCTGATCATTTTAAGATGTGGAGAAACTCGGATTTAACTTCAGGTCGAGTTTTTATTCTAGTTCAAAGTTAGGCATAAAATGTTCATTTATATTCAGAAAAATAATTATATGCTTGATCATTGCTAAACCGTGAGCTCTATAGACACGTGTAATATGTTCAATTATTGAATTTGGAGAAAAGATTTTAAAAAAAAAGGATTAGTCGGAAGTGAATCGCTTTTCTACCGGAAGTCTATAACAGCTTAAATTACATGTATGAAACATATGCTACTAATAAAAATGGAATTTTGGTGTCATTTTATAATGAACTAAAGCTAAAAAGCGACTTCCCTTCGAAGTTTTAGACTTATTTAAAGTTAGACTTAAAAAATGTGATTCTTTAAATTTTACCACCTTCATAGAAAGGGTGTCACAATTAAAAATTATTGATATTACATGTTGTTACATCAAATTATAAGGATGGATTGCTGGATGTAAAATGAAAATTTTCAATCTGTAATGGGTGTCTGCTTATAAGGAACTGATACTGCCCATATACCAATACCCATATACCAATACATATAAGTATCACAGTAATATCGTCACAGATTGCCAAATCTGAGTCTAAAATACAATTAAATATCTGAAAATATGAACAATGAAAAAAATAAAATGTTCAACTTTCGTGTCTTCATCCTCTCCCCCCCCCCCCCCCCCCCAAAAAAAGGAGTGTGCGATGCGCATCCCTTAAAAAATAATCTCCTGTCTTAGTCCATATTTGAGAGGATTGCAACTAGTGAGATTTTTATTTTGGTTATATTTTAATTGTATTGAAAAAAATTCGTACAAGCAAACTTCCGGTCGGAATTCCAGTAATTTCGGTTGAAATTTACCATTTTATACTTAACATAATCATCATTCCTTTTCTGGAACATCAAATGAAATCTTCCGGCTATCTGAGACGATATCACTGTGATACATAAAAGGTATTGGTTTAAGGGCAGTATCAGTTCCTTATTGTCCTGTCTTTAGGATTTCATGTGTGTGTATTGTGATTTTACACCTTAAGAAACGCTCTTAGGAACTACTACTTTTAATATACATTTCTTACAACTCGGGAAGTTCCCGTTAGATTCAAATTACAATAAGAGTTTGAGGTGGTGGTGGACCCCCGCTCGATAGTGTATCGTGGGTAGAAGATAGAGTGACGTCATTCCTCTATGACATCCCTCCCCGTTAATTCATAGGTCCAGTCTTTGTGGAGGACGTCTGAGTCTCTGCGAACGTCTCAGCTCTGCTGGCGGTGAACCGTCGCTTGTTGAGGTAACCTGGGTCACTGCTGGTCCGTTGGTCAGCCTCCTGGAACGACTAGTCTCTGAAGGTGAGGAAGTCGGCTCCTTGTTGTTGCGTGTTGGAGTGGGTGGCACCTCTGTCTCAATGTCGGCAGATGTCACTGACGGAGTCTCGTTGGTATTGACTGCTCTGGTGTTAGGAGCTCGAGGGGTCACCTGAATCGTCTCGATTTGCTCTCCTGCTAGACGCATCTGGTCAACATGGCGGCGATGGAGTGTCCCTTGAACGTCGACTGTGTAGTGTAGTTCTCTGTCGCGGTTGACTACATTGCCAAATTTCCACTTGGAGTTAGCTGAGCGATAGTCACGTACAGCAACCTTATCTCCAATCTCGAAGACCCGGTCTCGGAAATCGTACACTCCCTTGCGGGTGTTTTCTTGGACTCGTCCTCGAAAATCAGGAACCACAAGATCTATTCTTGTACGGATTTCCCTTTTTAGAAAAAGCATCGCCGGACTCTGCATAGTCGTCATATTAGGTGATTTGCGGTACTGCATCAAGAAGGTATAAAGCTTCTGCTTCAATGTCCCAGGATAGTTGGCCATGGCTCGGAGAGACTGTTTTAGCGTGAAGACGTATCTTTCCGCCTGTCCATTACTGGATGGTTTGAAAGGAGCGCACGTCTTGTGCTTCACTCCATTGCTTTTGAGGAAGGTTTCAAATTCGACGGAGGTAAATTGCGGACCGTTGTCGCTGACCAGAACTAGTGGAAGGCCATTACGAGAAAAGCATTCTCTCAAGCACTCAATGGTTTTAGTAGAGGTTGTTGATTTGAGGGGAAACACCTCCAGCCACTTAGAATGAGCGTCAACTACAACAAGGAACATATGTTCGAAGATCGGTCCAGCAAAATCAATATGGATCCTCTCCCACGGTGTACTAGGATACTCCCAGTGGTAAACTCGTGCTTTGGGCGGATCAGTTTTAAACTTTGCATACTCACTGCAATTTTTTACACTGTCCTCAATGTCTTTATCTATTCCCTTCCAATAAACAAATGAACGTGCTATGGCTTTCATTTTTACTATTCCCATATGACCAGTATGTAATTCGTCTAGAATTCTTGCTTGGTATTTTTTTGGTATGCACACTCGTTGTCCGTACATAATACAGTCATCCTGTAGAGTGTACTCTGCCTCCTTCCCTCTTAACAGACCTCCTAATTTTAGTGATTTGTACAGAGGACCTAACTCAGAATCGTTTACAGTGTCTGTACCCAACTCATAGGCTGTAACTGGCAATGTCTCGATTTGCGAAATCTGAAAAATTGCGATGTCGTCTTTGACAATCAGCTCTTCCGATTTGAGTGCGAGTCGAGACAAACAGTCTGCATTTCCATGTTCTTTTGTATTTCTGTACACTATGTCGAATTGATATGCTTGAAGAATTAGAGCATAGTGTAAAAGTCGGGTGGCTGAAAGAATGGGAAGACCCTTTTTGCATTCTAAAATTGAAACCAAAGGCTTATGATCAGTGATCAAGGTGAATCTGGTTCCCTTGAGATAAAGGTAGAATTTTTTGACGGCCCATACGATTGCCAGAGCTTCCTTGTCAATTTGGGAATAACGTTGTTTTGTTGAGGATAACGTTCGTGAGGCAAAGGCAATTGGCCTTTCTGTACCATCGGGAAACCTGTGTGCAAGCACTGCCCCCAATCCTACTGGAGAGGCATCGCTCGAGAGTAAAATCGGAAGAGATGGGTCATAATGAGCCAACACTCTTTCCGAACAAATCTCCTTTTTAATATTTTGGAAGGCATTTTCACAATTTTTATCCTAATTCCAGGGTACGTCTTTTTTTGTCAAATTATGCAAAGGGTAAGCTAGGGTTGCCAATTCTTTAGAAAATCTCGAATAAAAATTAACTAGACCCATAAAAGATTGTACTTCCTGTACGTTTGCAGGCTGTTTCGTATTTTTAATGGCTGCTATTTTTTCGTCCGTTTTAGATAGTCCTTGAGCATTTATCTTAAAACCTAGAAATTCAATTTCCTCCTGGAAAAATTTACATTTCTCTTTGTTTAATTTTAACCCGTGTTCGCGACACCTATCGAAAAATTTCCCTAATCGAACTGCATGTGTTTCAACATCGGGCTCAGCAATTCGCGCATCATCAAAGAATACTTCAACCCCCTCTAATCCTCGAAACACACTTTCGATGTACTTTTGCCAAATGGCCGGAGCCGCATTGATCCCGTACATTAGTCGTTTACAAGTATAGAGGCCTTTGGATGTATTAATTGTTAGCAGTTTTTGACTATCTGGCGATACCCTCATTTGCAAATAGGCTTGTGAAAAGTCTATCTTTGAAAATACTTTGCCGTCACTCAGCGACGCAAAAATCTCCTCCGTTCGAGGAAGCGGATGTTTTTGAACTTTGTTATTTTTATTTACGGTTACCGAATAATCCGCACACAATCTTATTCGGTTTTACAATTGGAACAATCGGTGTAGCCCAATCCGAAATACTTGTTTTTTTCAATGATTCCCTCACTTTCGAGCCTATCTATTTCGTTTTCAACTCTTTGTTTTAATGCAAAGGGAATGTCGTGGTCGACAGAAAACTGGAGTCACGTCTGGTTTCAATTCCAGAGTGCACTCATAATTTTTTATTTCTCCAAGACCCTCATCAAAAAGTTCCTTATACTCGCCTAAGAGCTTGGTTAGACAAACATTTTCCGACTTTTTGATAGAATTTAGAGACGGCCAAGGCAGTTTTATTTTGTAAAGCCATTCACGACCGAAAATAGTATCCAAGTTTTCCTTCACGATATACAAATTTAATTCCAATGTCTGACCGTTATACTCAACATTAACTGTTACGTAACCTAATGGCATAATAATCCCTCCTTTGTAAGTTTTGAAAACAATTTCGGTTGGCTGAATTTTTTTATTCGATATTTGACGAAATTTTGCAATACTCATTACACTTACAGCTCCACCGGTATCTAATTCCATTTGAACTAATTTATTTTCAATCTTAACACTTAACATTATTGGAGGACGTTTCTCTTCTTCGCTTAATTTGGAATCGGTTGTAATCGCAAACATTGGAATTTCAGCTTTTCCTTCCGTTTTTGAATTTTGCCGGTCGGTATCTATCTGTTTCTGTTTCACTGGTTTATTTTGCTGCCCCTTTTTAGCCAGAAAACATGCTTTTTTTATATGCCCGACCTTCCCGCAAAAATGACATTTACTGTCTTTAAACCCACATTCATCTCTATCGTGTTTTGTACTATTACAACGTGTGCACTGTTCCCGATGGTTAGAAAAAAAAATTCGCGGCAAAGGCTTAATTTTTTGCCATTTTTTCCCTGCGCTAAACTCTTTAAGCTCATGGGGTCTCCCGATAATTTCATTTGCCCCCTTAGTAGCTCTTTCCATAGCTAGAGCTATTCTTAAAGTGTTTTCCAAGTTAATGTTATCTTCTTCAAATAATCTGTCCAAGATTGCTCTATCCCTTAATCCACTTACGAAAACATCTCGAAGCATTGTGTTTAACATATCAACACTGTAGCTGCACGGAATAGCCAGTGAGCGTAATTCCGCTATGTAAGCACTAATGCTTTCCCCTTTTTGTTGCTTTCTATTTAGGAACGTATGCCTACTAGGAATAACCAAAGGTTTTGGATTAAGATGATCTTTAAGAATCTTTTTTAAAGATTCATAATCCTGATCCGCTGGACTTTCCGGAGCTAACAAATTTTTTAACAAATTGTAAAGCTTAGCTGAGAGTGCAGTAATTAACGTTTTGCCACGTTTATCATTAGGGACATTTTGAATGTCTAAATAAGCTTCGAATCTTTCCAAAAAGCTTTCGAACGATTCCAGAGTATCATCATACTTATCAAATGACACCCCTGACACTTTTGGACTGACTGCAGTATCGGTTCTGTTTCCCAATGCTTCCATTAATAGAGCGTTCTGCTCAATTAATTTGCTTACTAGATCTTCCATTATAATAAAATAACTGATAAGATCCTACCGTTAGCAGTCTTCTTTGAATTATTTAGTCCAGTGTAGAGTCCGCAGTTGGCACTCCCGCAATCAACTTTCAAAGGCACAAGAGTCCCATTCGTGTACTTTCACACTCTTTTTACTTCCAACGGCATCAGTCCCCTATTTAGTTCGTCACCATTTCGTCGCCACTTTGTCCTGTCTTTAGGATTTCATGTGTGTGTATTGTGATTTTACACCTTAAGAAACGCTCTTAGGAACTACTACTTTAAATATACATTTCTTACAACTCGGGAAGTTCCCGTTAGATTCAAATTACAATAAGAGTTTGAGGTGGTGGTGGACCCCCGCTCGATAGTGTAGCGTGGGTAGAAGATAGAGTGACGTCATTCCTCTATGACACTTATAAGTAGACTTCCGGTCGGAATTTCAGTAATTTCCAGTTTGAGTTTTCCATTTCATGTTCAGCATATCCATCCTTATAATTAGATGTAACAACATGAAATATTAAGTGTTTTTAACAGTGACCCTTTATAAGAAGATGGTAAAATATAGGGAAGCACATTTTAAAGTCTTAACTTAAAAAATCTAAAACCTCGACCAGAAGTAACTTTTTAAATTTAGTTTATCATAAAACATCACCAGAATTCCCTTTTTATTGATAGCATATGTTTCATACATGTAGTTTAAGCTATTAGATGCAGTTTGAGCTGTTAAAGATAGACTTCCGGTCAAAATGCATATCACTTCCGGTTGAACATTTTTTACTATTTTTTTTTAACCTTTTATCTATATTTAACATATTACACATGTCTATAAAGTTCATAATTTTGGTTATGACCCCACACATCTATTTTTATTAATAAAAACGAATATTTTATGCCTAACTTTGAACAAGTATAAAAACTGGACCGAAAGTGAAATCTGAGTGGCACAACTTCGTAAAATGATTAGAATGATATATTCTATCAATGTTCCAAAATTACAGAGTTGTTTCACGAAATGCAGTTTTTTCCTCTAGCCGCTCTACTATAAGAAAAAAAAATCGGTGTAAGCTCTGAAATTTGCTTATGCGTTGATTTCCGGTCTGAATTTCAGTCACTTCCGCTTGAAATTTTTCATTTTAAATTTAACATATTCATTCTTACAATTTGATATATAGAACATGAAAGAAGTATATTAGTTTTTAAAAGTGACCCTTTATATGAAGGGGGAGTATTAAAAATGGTCATTATTAAGCCAAACTCTGAAAAAAAGTCTAAAACCTCAACCGGAAGTAATATCCGAGTGGAATATTTCCATTTGGTATGTTATCGAAATCAACCCTTTTATATACAGAATGTGTTTTATGTGTGTATTTCAAGCTGATGGTGTCGATTAGGGATAGACTTCCGGTCGAAATCTTAACGACTTCCGGTTGAAATTTAATTTTATTTTTTTTTAATTCTTTAATGCAAGCCTAACTATTTAACATATTATATGTGTTAATAGAGTTCATAGATTCGACCGTGAACCTACAATTTACGGTTTATATTGAAAATAAAGGCATATTTTATGCCCAATTTTGAAGTAGTATAAAACCTCGACCGGAAGTGAAATCCGAGTGCCCCACTTCTGAAAATGATTAAAATGACATTATCTATCAATGTGCAAAATTACAGACTTGTTTCCCGAAGTGCAGTTTTTTTCCCTCTAGCCGCAAACCAAACCACTGTTTCATTGCTTCGGACTTTACAGGTTAATAAAATAAGCGAGAAAGCCGAAAGTGCTTTAGTTTTTTTAATCTTTCTTCTTTTGGACCCGATTCCAACATTGCGCATAAATTAGCACTAAACCACGGCGCCGGGGATGCATTGTTTTCAATGGTGTTGCCGACGGGACCTGGCAACAAACAACTATTTCGTTGTCTCGAACTTTAGAGATTAATAAGTAGTAGAAAACTGAAAGTGCTTTAGTTTTTTTTTATTATTATTATTATTTTTCCTTCTTTTGGACCGTACTCCAACGTTGCGCATAAATAATTGCACTAAATCCCGGCGCCAGAATGCATTGTTTTTATTTGTGTTGGCGGCACCGAACGACTGTTTCATTATCTGGGACTTTAGAGATTAAAGCCCTTTCGGTTTTCAGCTTCTTTGTTAGTCTTAATTATTTTAAAGTATCCATGTTAAACAATCATGGTATAAGACTTCAAAAAATAACAAGTTTTTTTGGAGTCTTATACCAAGCAGTTTACTTCAAATCATCATAAATTCAAGCAAAGGAACAAATTTTGCTCTATTTATGCATCTGATATTAAGATTTCTCATGGAGGATTTACTGATGTCAAAGTTCATATCAATTCTAAAAAACATAGTGACAACATCAAATGTAATAATAAGAATTCGAAAGCATGCATAATTGATATTTGGGTCTATTCCTAGTTGACGTTAAAATATCGCCAAGCCGATTTGGCGCTGTTTTGTAGGCGATAAAGTTCTAAATTTGGCAACCCCATTTTTTTTATTGACGTGCTTTAGTTTCAACCTTTCTATACCACAAATCATGGAGCTGGTTCATTTCTCACTTTTTCATATTGGAATTCCGAATTGGCGACATTCTGGCTTTGTCGCCAACTTTTCAAAAGTGCGCCAACCCATAAACGTGAACTTGGAATTTACCGATATTTGTGCGTGTGATTAAACACTTTGAATACCACCAACTCCTTGTATGTTTCACTGTAGTTTTTGTGTCATAAAGCATGTTATTTGAGTGTAATGTAGATTAAATCATAAACTTCATTAGAGATTTTATCGTAACCCTTTTCTTTCCTAACCCTGGTAAGAGGTATAATTGTCAATAAATGTATGTAGTTGCATCTTTGCTGTTAAGTAATAAGTATTTTAATTCTTTTTGCAACTTCGCTAATTAAAAAATATATATATAAAAATTCAATTTTGGTATCGACTCTGCAACAGTAAAATAGGGCCTTGATTTTTGTTGTAATATCCTTGAAAAGGGCCTTGAAAGTCCTTGAATTTCACTTCCAAAAAAGTGTACGCATCCTGTATAAAGTAGTCTGTTCTTTCTCGCTCATTTTAATATAGCTAATAATATCTGTGAATCTTTACGAAAAATGCTGATATTTGATTTGTGTCATGTTTATGCAATTCAAATATAGAGACCTCTTTGAAGTACAACTGCATGCTAATACTAATATTGATAAATTCAGCATGAATTTAAATCACTATGGCAAGCTGTAAAAATTATTGATATTGTCAATGAACCAAATATTAAAGAAGACATTACATGTTTGCGCATATACACAGATGTCTATGTTTTAACAAAAGATAAAAAAAAAATATGACAAAGGTTAGTTCAACTATATTCTATATGGCTAGACTCATATTTTGTTGTTGAATGTAATTTTGAGAGCATTATCATGAAACTGCTAAGCTGTAGATACCGTGCTTAAGTCACCTTTATTTACCAGAATTTTTTCTCATACTGGTAGTGTTAATAGATTCAAAGCTAAGTAAAGTTAAATTAATGCCATTTACAGGGGAAACCATCACCCTAATCATTGAGCCACCTTAAACCCTGAACTAAATGCTTATGTTTTATGTAATTGTATACACTTTTTTTTAAAAAAAGACTTTTTGTTAAGAAGTTTATGATATTTTAAATTTTTTTTAACTAAAAATATATTTTTAATTAGAAAAACATAATTTATTATGTTTGTAAACATAAATATTCATTTTCAGTGATGAAGATAAAGTGGTCATACAAATTATTCCTGCAGAAACAAAGACGATATTTAGGTTTATAGGGTTTTTTACACCCTGTGTGATATGGATTGTACTCCTTTTTAATTACGTAAGTTTTTATTTGTTTGAACCCAAAAATAGTCAAAAATTTATTTGTTATGTATTTTATTTTTTGATTGTTGCCTTATTGTATTCTAATTTTAGTTTACCTGTTTATAATTTGCATTTTGTATTCTCTTTCTATAACTAAATGACAACAGGTGTTTCTTCATTTTTGGAAAGTGAAGTACTTTTAAAATGTTTATAAAACTTAGAACGATAAGTTTGCTCCACCACGTAATCAATTGTATTGAAAATGTAAAATATTTCTTATACTAATTATTAACCAGTGTTGGTTCTTCAAAGCTGTAAAATTTTGAAACAAAATTTTGGCAGTAACTACTAAAAAAAATATATCCAAATTGACCAAAATCCCAATTTGGAGCATGTAAATCTTCTCAACGAGTTACTCTGAAAGCACTTTTCGAGAAAAGATTTTTTAGCATTTCCTGTGGAAATTTTGTATCCTTTCTTCCTGCTGAAATTTCCTGTTCTTCATATCAGAACATCCAGTTAAATTTTAAATTCTCTAGTGGGAACTCGAAAGAGACCTTTAATGTGATGTACAGCATATGTCTCTAACATGTGTTGTTTTTGGTTGATATTAAAAAAAAAATAGATATCTTATTTTAGAGATGCAAATATGTAATGGTCAGCTTTTCATACTGTCATTAAATATTGATATAATGTTAAAGTATTTTTTTTAAATAAAAACTTGCATTGGAAACCTGGAACCTGAAACTTTATCAAAATGTACCATAAAATTAGACCTTCTTCAGTAAAATACAGTCTAGCCAAAAGAAATTTGTTGCTGCTATTTGTAACAAAAGCTAGGGAAAAAAAGATCTTTGCACCTCCATAGAGAAAAACAATAATGCAGACATGAAAACAAACATTTCTCAAAAAAAGAAAAACTGTTGCTACTCTTTATTTCTTTTACACAACTGTACTGGAAGTAGATTTCATTGTAGCTTTAGTCTTACTTGAGATAAACAGCAGAGTTTGCCAAAATGCGTGAAATCTGCTAGATCGGGAGAACTACTAAAATTGAGCAGAAGAAAAATAAAGGTTGCTGTAGGCCCTTGAATTGGACACTGCACCCTAAATAGATATCTTAACCTGTTAGGTCGTGTAGATGACCCACTGTATAGAGGTTGTCCAGAGTTCGCCAAAATGCGTGAACACGCATTGAAAATCAAATTCACCCTCATGCGTGAATTCGCGCATCGGCACATCATGGTTAAATTTATAAAAATAATCCTCCATTTTATAAAATCAGAGATCAGTCTAACTGTTTTTCGAAGGGCAATGCTACCACCCTGCCCTTTTTCTTTGAAAATAGCACCCTTTTCTGAACGAAATGCAATATAGGGATCACCCACTCCAAAATCGCCAGTTACGCTTGCACATTCATGTTCAAACGTGTCTTGCACAGACCAGTGACTGACTGAAGTCATTGAATGACTGCTGATACCACATGCAGTATTAGTAGGTGACTTTTAAGGGGGTGTCCCGCAATTTCCAAATCTAATTTAGTACATTCCTTAATTAAGTGTATTTTGCCGGCTTTTTACCATCCCTCCTTGCACAAAATAGAGAAAATAGGTAACCTCATGCGTGAATCAATGAAAAGCGTAGATTAACACTATGTCATCGGTACGGATTATTATTATTATTTTTGCAACTTTAGAACTGGTTCAGAAGTTTAGATCACTTTGCCTAGTTCTATCGCCTGCGTTTTTTCAGGTTATCGTAAATCTTCAAGTTTTACTTTTCCTTCATTTGGGTGATAGTTTTCGTAGTGTTGCCGGTATTTTCCTGGCAGTTTTTGAGGTGTTGCTGGCTTTTGCTTGATCGTTTTCAAGGTGTCACCGACATTTGCCCTATAGTTTTGCGAGACACCAACGTGATGTCACCAAACAGCATTGTGTTAAGAGTTAGCTTATGGTTTATAACCATCAAATTTTTTTAGTAAACATTTAAAAAACATATTTCCTCACTGATGCGCAAAATCAGGATCGGGCATCACTGTTATTGTTGTAGTTATTAGTTTCGTCAAAAAACTTATTTAGCTTTAATTTAAAAAAAATTTAATTAAAAAAATATCCCTTAAAATTTAAAGAGGGGGTGAAAATACCCTTTGGAAATATTTAACTGGCAAACACTGGATAACAGGGAAAGAAAAGATATACTGTTTGTGTACGGCTAACTAATTTTAGAAAGGATGTTGAATTGAAAAATCAATGCAAGAAATAGTGTTTAATTATCGACAAGACAACTTCTTTTCAATTACCATCAGAGATCTAAATTTGTTTTTTGTCAATGTGATAGAACAGCTGATAGTCACCAAAACAAAAATTTAGTTACAATATACAGATACACAGTGAGGGAGATGTAGCAGTTCTCAATCCTACATTAATTATAAGCTAAGTTGTATTTGCATTTGTGTAAAATCCTGGTAAAAAAAGAAGACATTTATTAAATTACTGCTTATTGCAGTAGAAAGTGTTGATAGTTGTTATAAGTTGCGCATAAAATGTTGATTGAAACATTCCTTAAATTGGATGGTTGAACAATCTAGTATCTACGTGAAAAGAAGATTTGATCACACATCGGCCACATGAGAAAAAGCCAATTCTTTAAGTGCTTGCTCAGTGTTCCTATGATTTAGGTTTGTAGATTCTAAAGAACATTTGAATATTTGAACGATTCATCAAATTATTAATCATGTATGACCTCTTCATACTGTCTATTCAGTGTAATCTCTTTCTATTATCCAAAATAATCTCTATAATTATTTTATTATAAATGCAAAGTCTCAGTAAGATACTATTTCGAAACTTTGAAATGATTGGAAAGTTATGTTGGTGATGAACAAGCTGCTGATGTTGGTAAATACTTTTATTTCACCTAAGTTTTAATAAGATCCCATTAATATATTTTCTAAATATCACACCTGAATCAATTATTAATCCATATATGTAAACTTTATTCAATTATTAGATTGTAGTATGGAAAATATTAAGTTATAAATTGTTTAGTTATCTTTCGATGTACCCATATTTCTGGTTTCTATTGACACATTCCTGCCTCCCCATCCAGAATTCTAATGAAGTTGTACCTATCATCTTTGCTCATTATTTTGCATTATTACGGCCGATTTGTGTTATGAGATTAATAGTGGTATACAAAAGTTATTCTTCTTCCTCATTTTATGGACATCTTTTATTAGAATTTTTAGTTACTTGCATACAGGTTTTTTCCTATGATGCTTTTAACGTAAAGTTCATGTTTAAACTCAATTCAGTTACAGATATTTATCCTTCAATGGAAAGATATATACATATATGTTAGGTTCAAACCATGTCCCATTAACTTAAAAATTTTCATCTTATGGATGTCTAATGCCATACTAAATAGGATAGAGCCATGTTTTCCTCTAAATTTATAGAAATGAACGGTGTTTGGTAGAACTATCTGCTTGTGATAATAAAAAAATGTTTTGATGAATGAACTTTCTGACTAAAAAAGACATTTTTAATGGGAAATAGATATATTTTAGCCTATGCAAAAATTTTTAGCTATCTTTTCAATTCCAAACATTTGAGCAAACTTTAACATAAATAAGAATAAATATAAATAGGAACTAGAACTAACTTAATTGTGATAGCGTAAATTATACCTTGCTTTGAATAAAAAATAAATGAGAATTAAAAAAAAATGTTTAGCTAATTGAAAGATTGATAGATTTTATTTCTTAAACCTGTGTTTCTCAACCAGTGAAATATGTATCCGCAAGGGTACACGAAATGATCTCAAGGGATGCAGGGGAGAAAAAGATGTAGTGATGGACATTAATAGATTGAATATAAGAGAAGAGATAAAAAGTTGTTGTAACAACTGGCATTTCCAATCAAAATTGCATTTCATTGCAAAAAATCAAAATAATGCAATTTAATCCTAAATAATTTTAAGTTCAAGATAAATTTATGTTTTAAATTGTATTTAGGAGTATATATTTTATCTGCTGAACCAGTATATGTCAAGAGGTCTACCACAGGCTTACATCTAGCATTAATAATTATATTTCAAAATCCTTATACAAATCGTGCCAGCAATTCAGCTTTGTTTTCTGTAATAAAATTTTATTTTGTTAAAGAATTGAGAATCAGGCTAATCATCGTATTTACTATTCTAATTTGTCAATTTCTTTGCCTGAATTTTTTTTTCGAATTTCATTTCACTTGTCTGATATCTTTTTGAAATTAAACCAGCTATATTTGTCTTTTTAAAACAGTACAGCAACTGTATTCCAAATTACTAACAAAATAGTTTTTTTTTTTTTTTTTTTTTTAAAGCTAGAATTGATTGATTTAATATTTAAGATGATGCAAGAATAAACAAACATATCCAAGATGTGTATATTTCTTTTGGATTAGAATTCTGGATAAACCAGACTTTTTGGAAAAATTATCTACTGAAGCATGTTCCGGAGGTTAATAGAAAGTGTTTTACAGTACCCCCCTCCCTTTTTTTTTTTTGGGGGGGGGGGGCAATTTTGCCGCCAAGTTGAATCGACATGAAACTACAGGTTTTCAAAATGGATTCCAAGTTGCCAGGTTACCCAAAATTGCCAAAAAAAGTGGGAACCGTGAAACACATTCTAACCATTCCGGGTGCTGTGGATAATAGAATTTCGACTACGAAACTTTCTTTCGTATACAATTAAAAACAAGCCAGATTTGTTTGCATTCAGCAAATAACCGTATCATATTTTAAGTGAACGTTTTCTGAATATATGCCTACAAAAACTGAGGACGGAATTTTCTTTAAGTATGTTAAGGTTTCTATGCTGAAAATTCACAGTAAATTCAGGGGTCCCAGACCTGCTCCAATTGCGCCCAACTGCTCCAAATACAAAAATCTGCTCCAAATGCTTTGTTTTAGTCATATCTGCGCCAAAACGCGATTTTTTTTTTTTTTTTTTTTTTTTTTTTTTTTTTTTTTTGCCGGCCGAAATTCGATATTGTTCGCCGCTACAATATCGCTATTGTTGAGAAATATTTCTGTATATTCGGCGCTAACGCTGATATTTACGATTGTGCGGTGTTCGTTTCCTACGAGTGCTATGATGATTTGCTACGCTAATGCTGACATTATTGTCAAGTTTTACGTTGTTATGACGGTCATTTTCGTCGATTCTTTCATAGATATAATAGCTCTGTAGTATTGAGTATTGCTCCAGTTAATTCGACGCTATTGCTGATATTTTCGTTGGTATGATTGTATTTATTGCCGAGTGCTGGGATTTCGCAATATCCAAAATTTGCCCCAATATTACTGAGAAAATGTCGATGTTACTGCGATGGTTTGCGACTCTAATGCAGATATTATTGCAAATTATTGTGATGGTCATTTTCGTCAAGTCTTTCACCGATATATTAGTGCTGTTGTTGAGAATTGCTCAGGTTTATTCCTGCGCTATTGCTGATATTTTTGTTGGTGTGATTGTCATTTTCGAAGAGTGCTGCGCTTTTGTTAACATCCGATATTACCGAATCTTGCGTAAACATTACCGAGAAAATTTCAGTATTACCGACATTTGTGCCGATATGTACGTTTTAGCGATGGTCATTTCTGCTGAGTCTTCAACTTACATAATATCCTTTGTCTAAATTTTCGACGGTATTGTAAACGCTTTCGCTAGTATTTACGCAAGTGTGGTAGTCATTTTCGCTGTTGTAATAGCAGCTATTGCCGAGATTTGCAACGCTGTTTGATGACTTACAAAAAAATACGATATTACTAGGATTTGGCGCTGATATTACCGAGATTGTGATGGTATGGTGGGTGCTATCCCGATATTTACATTGGTGTAATATTCGTTTTCGTCAAGGCCGATGGTAATGTAATAGCAGCTATTGCCGATATTTGTGACGCCGACTTAGTGACATTAGTCTCAGGTACTTCTGCTTCAATTTTTTTTTTTTTTCCCCTCTTCTGCAAGATTTATTTTTCTGTTAAAATTTTTTTTTTTTCCCCTCCTACAAAAGTTTCTTTTACAAAGGGCATTTTTCTTGCTACTAAACTTGTTATTACCTGCTCCGAAAGTCATTTTTCCTGCTCCAAATCTTTCTGAGTGAGTGGAAGCCCTGTAAATTGAATAAGAACTTCAGCATTCCGAATAAACTGGAATTTAACTTTTTACAATAATATATTCCTTCAGGTTATGATTTACCATATATTGTCTCTTGGCGACTTTTGAAAAAGTCGCCAAATTGAAAATGAAGTCAAATGTCTGTGTCACTCAATCCAAAATGGCATAAAAACGCCATGTTACCAAATCTAAACGGTCACTGGGATTGCCGGAAGTCGCTGGCTAGCATTCAGCGCCAAATTGTGAACTTTCAAAAGTCTCCAAGAGGCATCGTGCAGTAAATCTGAACGTATATTCATTTCTATTCAGTGCAAATTCAGCTATTACAGATTGAAAATCATTAATATAAAGAATACTCTCCCTGCTTAACGCGTCTCGACATAAGCAGTGGGATAATGAAGTGACAAGTATTGTAGCTCTTCGTAAATAATAAAACGTTTTCAGTTTCAGAGCACAATATCACTTTGCAAGGATTTTCTTGATTATGCATCTGAAATAGCTTTCTTCTAGGGCATATTTTAACTGTCTCACTTTGAGGCAAGCAAAGCTAGCCTGGTTCGCGAAGTGAACCAAGGAGATTGCAAAGCAATCCTGGGTGTTAGCGAGCGTTAATGAGCAGGGGGCGGAGCCCCCTAGTAAAATAAAAATATTCATTGTTTGACTAAAAGAAAGCCACATAGCAGGTAAAAACTCCAATCATTCAATATTTGTGTTACATACCAACATACAATTAAGACCTTGGTTAAAGGAGAAAATAAAATTCCTGACAATCAAACACCATACCAAAATATAAGACTAGCATTAACAGGGTTTGCCCTGTTGGTAATGTAAAAATGTCTCTTTATTATAGTATTGTTACTGTAACTGCATGTAGGTGTTGATCATATATACAGGGTTTCCGCGCATATGGAAAGTCAGGGAAAATCATGGAAAGTCATGAATTTAGACATAGGGTAAATTTTGTCATGGAAAGTCATGGATTTTGAACAAAAAAAGCCTAAAAGTCATGGAAAAACAGTGAATTGCATGGATTCCAAAAAATCTTACGGAAAATCATGTGACTATGACGTCATAAACGCCATGATCGCGATTCGTTGTTACTTCAATGATTCATTTGAGTTTTTATTTACTTTATTGATAGAAATAACGGTTGCATTTAAAAACTCCGACCAATGAAAAGAATTTCTGAACTCCAAACTTGTGACATCACACAAGTAGGTCTCGATGAAAAAAAAATCATAATGTAAGACTGAAAAAAATTAATTTCATAATCTTTACTTTTGGTTTGACTCTGTATGCTACTGGTTTACATTGTTGATATCAAAACATTTGATTTTTGATTATTTAATTTACTTATATTTTCTTATTCCTTCTTCAAATATTTACTTATTATTAAAGATTGATTAGCTTTTTTAACACCTGAAATATCTAAGAATAGAAAATTATTTTTCTCTGTTTCTTCTGGTTTCGACGTATCTTCGTTACTGAATATAAGGTGAGTACCTATTCCTCTGCATTTATTGGAAAAGTCTCTTGTAGATATCTAGGGTGGCGACAGAACAGGGAATTTCACTATTCTGGAAAAATAAAGGAATTGCGTAAAATTTGAACTAGCTAACGCGCTTCATTTTAAGTAATTATCATCTGCAAGATGATATATCTAATACCAAAATTCTCAAATTATACGTCCAAATAAAACATTTTTGAATTAATGTAAAATCAAAACAATATTTTTAAAATCATTATATTTGTCATTCCATAAACATGGAATGTATTAAACTTCTGAAATCAAAGCCACGGAGATCTATGTTCTTCTCTGCCATCTGGACGGTGAACGAAAATTAATGTTTGGAGGTAGCGGTAAAATGAAGCGGCAAAATGTTTCACCCAGTCGCTCATGTTCATCATTGCCGGCCGGACCCATACTTCCGTTGTAATCAATGTTCACATTAACGCAAGCGGTGCCGCTCCATTGTTCTGCCGACAGTCGCTTACGCTTGCCGTTCATATAACTTCAATCTGACTGAATCCTTTACTAGCATGATTATTTTTAAACTTATTTTTTGTCAACAGTATGTATGAGAACCCTAATTATTTACGTATTATTTCTGTTAGATTTTTAGTTATTCTATAACTTAGCAGCGCGGCAGCTCGCATCCATAAACAGAAATTCTTCAACTTCAATCTAACTGCATCCTTTACAAACATGAATATTTTTCTTCTTGCCTTGTGTTTTCTGTTAACAGAATATATTAGAAGCCTAAATTCCTTAATATTTCAAATTGATTCCATCAGATTTTTTTTCGGTTTTATTTACCCTTAATAGCTCTGTTACACACCTCGCTCTGTTTTATACACCTTTACTGTATTATTTTTCTATGCCTAGTTTACTTACATGAAATGAGGATTTTTTACTCAATATAAAACTTATAGTAATCATTTTACAATCATATACAATAATTTATTTACTATGTAGCGTTAGTAAAATTTACTGCATTGCGTTAGTAAAATAATAAAATTCTTGAGCCAGGTTCAATGTTTTTAATGTGATTTCTTGAGTCATGGAAAATCATTTGCTTCAGTCATGAAAAGTCAGGGATTTGGGACATTTAAGATTGGCAGAAACCCTGTATATAATGAGGCTGGGGTACATGGAGTTGTAATAATTGGTCAAGGGGTACTTAAGTAAAAAAGGTTGAGAAAGCCTGTATTTAACAATGAAATGGTAAACAGGGGACTATCCTGTTTTTTTTTTTTTTTTTTTTTTTTTTTTACAAAGTCATATTTTTGTGGGAAAAAATTAATTTTGTGAAAAATTTCTAATTTTATATATTTTAAGCATATGGTTTGGCGTCCATGACATAACTTCCTTCAAATCAACTTATCGGCAAGGGAGCTATTTTCGCCTTTTGTCATAGAATAAACTTTTTGTTTTGGTAATTGGTCCATTTTCAAACTGGAAATATTTTAAAGGTTCCATTTTTTTGACATGGAATTTTGTGAAAGTTTAGTTTGTTACACATGGAATTTTGTGAAGAGTCATTAAAAGACCCCAAATTTCCTTCTGCATAAACCCCTGGTAAATATTGATAAAAAAAAATCTGCATTTTACATAAATTGTTTGCAAAAAAATTGAAGATCTAAAATTTTTTTTGCTGTACACCCATTAAAATATACAACGCACTATCTAAATTATGTATGTTAACCTATATCTAAATGAAACGTTTAGAAATTTTCATTTTGCTGAAAAAAAATATATATTTGGAAACTAGTGAACTATTAGACTAACCAGAATTTAATTTTTTAGGGCTACCGCAAGTTAAAAATTTATTGTAATCGAAATAACAATGAGCATGCACATCTAAGAGAACATCTAAGAGAAGAGGTTGTAGATCATCCCCAGCGCACATCTATGACACGAGAGGAATATGAGCATGCATATAGAGAAGGGCGGCTTGGAAGACTGTCAAGAAGTTTTGATAAAAAGTATCGACCGGTAAAGTTTTCAACAGGTACTGTATTACTGATCTGAATTTTTGTGAAATTTTTAGAAGTACTTTCTTTTATGCATTATGAATTATCCTGTTGCTTTTAGTATCATAGCATGTAACCGTAACCATATAGTTTATTATTAAACCAGTAATTTTTCTTGATCAAGATATTTTGACATTTTATTTTTCTAACTGAATTAAATATTATTCAAAAAAGAAATCCATTATCAAAACTATAAACATATTTTTGAAATAATAAATTCAAATAATTTGTTTTGATATTGAGGCTATTAAATTTATCTGATAAGCATAAACAATTGCAATTAAAATATGTAGAAAATGTTTGCAGTATTAAGAAGACTAGAAACATAAATGCTTCATGGAATGCTTGTAAATTTTACAATGTAAACTGATGTTAAATCATGGTCTAGTTTTTAATCTTGCATTTGGTACTCATTCACCAAGATGCCTTTCTATCAGTAACTAATTTTATTGGGACTATGCATAGCATAAATTTCATCTTCTGGCCAGTGCTTTTTTCCAAATAGTATGCCAATTTTGCTCACACAATTTAGTGTAAAAGAAATTTTGTCATAACTTTTTACATGTGATTTTATACATTTTTGTGTATGCTAATTTACTAACATAATGTAAAGGAGATTTTAGTTGCATTTTTATGTGTGATTTCATGTGTTTACATGTTCCACCATATTGTATAGCTATTGTCGACTTAAAATTCATTGAAATAAAGTTCAAATATATATTTATAAATTTGAACATAACAAGGGTGGATTCAGAGTTTCATTACAGAGGGGGGTGTTGAGTTATTTAGGTAAATTTTAAAGTTTTTATATAACTATACTTTACTTGATTATACAGAATATGTTACAGAGAGGTAAAAAGTCTCAGTCACATAATGGCGACACAATGATTGACTGTGTGAATTTACGAAAATAAATTTGGGTTATCTTTATTTAAACTATATGGTTCAGAGTAAATTATAGTCGAGTATAACAGAAAAGATAATCTAACAAAGAATACATATTGTTATGAATTTTTCCACTGAGGCAATGATGGCACAGTTTTCACGGTTTAAAAGTATTTATTCTCTCTTCAGAAAACTCACAAAAATTTATTCACAGGCAACAGTTTAATTACTCTCAAGCTTCAACACAAGCTTCAACAAAAATAACTTCGAATTCAGCGATTATTCAAGCTCACTCCAATAGGTAAACAAAGCGATCCGCTTTCAACGAACTCCGAAGTCAATCTGAAAACTTTCCCGTTCTCCAGTCCTTTATATACAAGCGCGTGAGACATTCTCGAAATTTCCAGCCAATTTATCGGAAACGAAATATCTCGAAACTTCTCGATTACTTTAGGTGTTGCCACCTTTTTCTAACTTGTATAATCGCTATTAATTACTAAATAAAATAGGATAAAAATAAATTACAATAGAATTTTGAAATAATACGTCACTATTTACAATATATACAGACAATTTGTGTAACATTTCCCCCTTCTTAAAGACTGCACGTCCCGGGCAGTGAAGTCCTTAAGAGGAAAGGCAATTCAATCACTTCTACCATAATATGGGGCTAGTCTATTGTTATGTACAACTCTAGGTTTACAGGAGGGTGTCCGTTGAATCCTTACCACGACGTCGTTGATCTTCTTAAGGACCACATACGGCCCTTCCCAGTTCGTCTGGAGCTTAGGGGAGAGTCCTTTCCGACGTTTAGGATTCCATAACCACACCTTGTCACCTTCCTGGAATGAACGTTCCGTGGCCTTGGCATCGTAGCGGACCTTCATGCGCTCTGTCATGATGTTGATTCTTTCTCTGGCGAACCGATGTACGGCTTCCAAACGTGCCTGGAGATCATCTAGATACTGGACAGGCGAGGAAGGGGTGTCCGGTGGTCGTCCAAAGAGGAGGTCGCAGGGTAGTCTAAGGTCTCTTCCGAAAATCATTTGAGATGGTGTATATCCGGTGGTCTCGTGAGTAGCGCTTCTGTAGGCCAAAAGGAACAATGGAAGTTTCTGATCCCAATCTTGCTGGTTCTTGGAAACAAACAAGGAGAGATGATTCAGAATCGTTCTATTAAATCGTTCAACCATTCCATCGGATTGTGGGTGCAGGGGAGTTGTACGAGTCTTTTCCATGTCGAGCAAGTCACACAGCCCAGTGAAGACGGCAGAGTTGAAGTTCGTCCCCTGATCGGAATGTATCAGCAGTTATACGCCAAATCGGGAGATCCAATTCCGTACGAGGACTTCTGCTACGGTTGTGGCTTCCTGGTCCGGAATCGCGTATGCTTCTGGCCACTTGCTAAAGTAGTCCATGACAACTAGGATGTATTTGTTGCCATTAGTTGTGTGAGGTAGGGGGCCTAAGACGTACAAAGCAATTCTTTCGAATGGTGCTCCTACGTTGTAACGTTGCAACTTTCCACGAGTTCGGGTCTTCGGTCCCTTCCGCGAATTGCATGCATCACAGGACTTGCACCACTTCTCCACGTCGGATTTTGCTTTGTCCCAGAAGAATCTTTCCCTGACTTTCTGAAGAGTTTTCGTGACACCAAAATGTCCTCCAGTCGAACTGCTGTGAAGTTCTTCTAGAACGTTCGTAACTCTAGAACTCGGAAGGATTAATTGCCACCGGAAGCTTTTGCCGTCATCGGACTCCCATCGACGGTAGAGTACTCCATTCTTCAAGTGCAAAGAGTCCCACATAGCCCAATATCTCTTCATTGTTGGGCTATAGCATGCAATTTCCTGCCAACTGGGTTTTCCGGTAGCCGCTTCCAGGAATTCAATGAGAGGTTTCAAGTCCTGATCTTCGACCTGACTTTTGCGGACATTCTGATCACTCCAAGGATCCACGTCTGAAGTAGTTGACTTGGAAGTTATTTTCCGAACGGCCGATGTGTTAACCCCAAACTTAGACTCGGCATTGGAACAAAATCGACAATTCTCCGGACATGGTCTTCTAGAAAGAGCGTCTGCATTTCCATGGAACGTTCCTTTTCTGTGATGGATATCCATGTCGTATTCCTGCAGGCGCTGAATCCACCTTGCTATTTGTCCCTCTGTATTCTTGAAATTTAGCAACCAAGTCAGAGACGCATGATCAGTTCTTAAAAGGAATTTTCGGCCGTACAAGTAATGATGAAAGTGCTCCACGGCCTTTACTATTGCCAGTAACTCCTTTCTTGTGACGCAGTAGTTCCGCTCGGATTTTGACAGGCTCTTACTAAAATAAGCGATGACTTTCTCCTGTCCTTCAATTTCCTGGGAAAGAACGGCGCCCACTCCCTCATTGCTGGCATCTGTATCCAAAATAAAGTCCTTGTTAACATCGGGAAAAGCCAAAACAGGCGCGGATGTTAAAGCGTTCTTCAGTTGATTGAAGGAGTCGTCACAGTCGGCAGTCCATAGGAACTTCTGCTTGTTCTCTGTTAGTCGATGCAAGGGTCTGGCGATCTTGGAGAAACCTTTCACGAATTTACGGTAATACGTGCACAGTCCTAGGAAGCTTCGCAATTGATGAACGTCTTGCGGTCGAGACCAAATTTGCACAGCATGGATCTTGGCTGGATCTGTGCTTACTCCATCGGATGAGATGATGTGTCCGAGATAACTGACTTTCCGCCTAAAGAACTTACATTTTGATGGGCTAAGCTTCAAGTGGGCTTCCCTAAGCTTCAAGAACACGTTCTTCACATTTTGCAAGTGTTGATCAAAACTCCGCCCGGTGATAATGATATCGTCCAAATATACCAGACAGGTCTCGTAGGAAAGTCCTCTAAGCACAGTCTCCATTAGTCGCTCGAACTTAGCCGGTGCATTACACAAGCCAAACGGCATAACTTGAAACTGCCATAATCCTTGGCCGGTAGTGAAGGCAGTCTTCTCACGATCGTCGGGATGTATCTCCACTTGCCAGTATCCACTCTTCAAATCCAAAGTCGAAAACCACTGGTTCCCCGATAGAGTGTCCAAAGTGTCATCGATTCTTGGCAGAGGGTAGCTGTCCTTTTTCGTAATTTCGTTCAGCTTCCGGTAATCCACACAAAACCTGGTGGAACCATCCTTCTTTCGAACGAGTACGATTGGAGAGGCCCATGGACTTGAGGAGGGTTCGATAACTCTATTATCTTCCATTTCCTGTAGCAGTTTCCCGACCTCCTCTTGTTTTGCGAAAGGAAGTCTTCGAGGATGTTGTTTAATAGGTAAATGGGTCCCAGTATCGATTCGATGTTGAGTAAGCTCTGTTCTTCCTACATCTTTCGATGACATGGAGAAAATGTCTTGAAATTCTTTTATAAGGTTTCCGACAATCTTCTCTTGCCTTCTTTCCAACCGAGAGTCTTCGAGAAGATGGTCCACTAATTCCGCGGGTGGTGCGGTCGGAAGCTCCTTCGATCCTCGTTCGATGCTTGTAACAGGTGTGCAAGTGGCAATTTCTTCTCCTTTCTTGATAACTCTCTTAGAATCACCGATGTTGGCCATTCTCACATGCACCACCTCTTGAGAGAGATCCACAAGCGTCGCTCCTACTACCACTCCTTTCGGGACGCTATTCGATGATGGGAATTCCGTTACTCCAAATCGGAAGGCCTTCGGGAGCTCTGTTGAACCTTTTACAACCAAATCTGTCATGGAGGGGATGGTGATGTCTTCAAGAGCTACTATTCGATATGCACACGGCTCTTCCGAGTCCAAACCGAACAATGGAACTTCTTCTTTCCCCGTTTGAAGCTCGCCTTTCTCGAAATTCAAAGTAATTCCATTTCTCTTCAAAAAGTCCAATCCAAGAATACATGGGTCAATAATTTCAGCGACGTAAACGGTGTGAGTGTAGGTGTGAAATCCAAAAGAGATGTTGACATTTAATTTCCCATGCACAGAAATTTTTTCACCAGTCACAGTCTGTAGTGAAACTGAAGGCGCCGTGTAAAGAGGTTGGCTGTCCAGGCGCCGGGCTACATCCGTCCGTAAGATGGTTACATTTGCCCCTGAGTCAACTATTAGACGACAGGGAGTTCCATTGATCTTGCCCTCCACGAATAAACCATGGTTTCCTCCTTGAAGGGATGAGATGTGATAGAGGCTGAGTGGGGCACCACCTGCTCTACACGGCGACCTCCGCCTCGCGAGATAGCCGCTCTTTAGTTTAACTGCTGAGGCTCGGACGAGGGTCTGTCCCCTCTCCTGTCCAATTCAGGGCAATCACGTCTGAAATGTCCTTCCCGGTTGCAGAGCCAACAAACCACTCTAGTTTTTCGATCCTTCGAACCAGGCATATTTCTCATAATTCGCTCCATCTTGTTTTCCAGTTCTTGAAACTTCTTCGTGAAAAGTTCAGAGGAATCGTCTGCCAATGTTCCACGTACGAAACGCCGATCTTTTCTAGAAGCTTGCTGTGTGGCTTCTACTCTCATGGCATAGACGAGGGTGGACTTTAGATCTTTGCTGTCTGACATTCTGGTAGCTTGCTGTATGTCGGGATCTTTGATGGCATCCACGAAATACTGAAGAGACAGGTTATCTCGTACGTCCGAGGGACAGTCCGGGAAAGCGAGGAGCGACAGTCTTTCTATATCCGATGCCAATTCTTGAAGAGTTTCATTGGCCTTCTGCTGTCTCACTTTCAGTTGCAGTCTGTTATAATCCTTTAGATGTTTCTCCCCAAACCTTAATTCCAACGCACTTGCCAGCGCCACGAATTCTCCCCGCTTCTCTTCAGGTAGTGTTTGTAAAATGTCAGCAGCTTCACCTCGAAGAGATGCCGCGAGATGGAATGCTTTCGAAGTATCGTCCCAACCATTCGCAGAAGCAATCATTTCAAACTGCGTTTGATAAACGCGCCAAGACGACCTCCCATCAAAAGTGGCCACTTTGATGCTGGAACGTGGCGCAATAAAGGGAGTGGAAACGTTATCCCAATTAGGCGTTGCAATGGTCACAGCTTCGCGAGTTTCTATTTTCCGTAGCCTTTCTTCTACAGCATCCATGAATTTTCCCTGCTCTTCTTTGATAGTGGAAACCTTTTCTTCCATTTCATCTCTTATAGCAGTGAGAACGTCTTCCTTCACGGATTGCAGGACCGATGATGTTGTCTCCATAATAGTAGATTCTACCATTGACGCTAGCTCGGTTTTCATTTCTTCCCTGATCTTGATTACTGCTACGGATGTGGACTCGCACTTATCGGCCAAAGCTTTCATGTCAGATGACGTTGCATTTTGCAAAGCTTTAAAATCTGATGATGTCGCTTCTTGTAAAGCTTTAATGTCTGATGATGTCGCTTCTTGACTGGCGGCAATTGCGGCGGCGAGTTCGGCATTTGTCGTTTCTTGACGGGCTTGACCAGCTGCGATTGTAGCGGCGAGTTCGGCATTTGTCGTTTCTTGACGGGCTTGACCAGCGGCGATTGTAGCGGCGAGTTCGGCATTTGTCGTTTCTTGACGCGCTTGACCAGCGGCGATTGTAGCGGCGAGTTCGGCATTTGTCGTTTCTTGACGCGCTTGACCAGCGGCGATTGTAGCGGCGGTTGATTCTTGTCCAGCTTTTATTTCGGCGGCGGTGGTTTCCTGTTGGGCCTTCATTCCAACAATCATTTCCATCAACTGCTTCATTTGGTCTTCCATCATTCCTCTAGTTGTCGGCATTCAAAATTACGTGATCCCACTTCTGACACCACTGTTATGAATTTTTCCACTGAGGCAATGATGGCACAGTTTTCACGGTTTAAAAGTATTTATTCTCTCTTCAGAAAACTCACAAAAATTTATTCACAGGCAACAGTTTAATTACTCTCAAGCTTCAACACAAGCTTCAACAAAAATAACTTCGAATTCAGCGATTATTCAAGCTCACTCCAATAGGTAAACAAAGCGATCCGCTTTCAACGAACTCCGAAGTCAATCTGAAAACTTTCCCGTTCTCCAGTCCTTTATATACAAGCGCGTGAGACATTCTCGGAATTTCCAGCCAATTTATCGGAAACGAAATATCTCGAAACTTCTCGATTACTTTAGGTGTTGCCACCTTTTTCTAACTTGTATAATCGCTATTAATTACTAAATAAAATAGGATAAAAATAAATTACAATAGAATTTTGAAATAATACGTCACTATTTACAATATATACAGACAATTTGTGTAACAATATACAACAACCAAAATAATAATTTACCATGTATTCACTAGATGAAGTTTATATTTAAAATACAAAAATGTTATAATTATTTTACTTTTTTTATAGCAAGCAACTTTTTAAAAAAGTTTATAGGAAAAAATCAAGCAGTCTTAGTTTCTTTGAAAATTTGCTATCACATCATTTACATCAATATGAATGAGTATTAATGCTAGTTCTGAAAGTATCTCTTCTGTCATCTGTGCTTGAAGCCAAGTTTTAAGACTCTTCAATGACGAAAAACTATGTTCTGCTGAAGCAACTTTTGGCTTGATATTTATAGAATAACATATCACCATTTTTTTTTCCCTTCCCCCCCCCCACCCCACCCATTTATGAAAACAAAAATAGCAAATTACACCAATCCATGGCAAATTTAAATGAAGGAATGAAGGGAGCAGCATTAATAAATAATGAAAGTTGCTCTATGTTCCACATGCTTATTTAAATTTAACATGGTTCAAAACCGTGAAAATTATACAAGAAAAAAGTTGCATTAAAATTGCTTTTCTGAACAATAGGTAACCCCAGGTGATGTCATGAGTAGGCTACTTATATAATGGATACTGCTTAGCAGTAGATTTTTTTGACAGATGAAAAGGCCATTAAATATACAAAACTAGCTGAATACCCGTGCTTCGCTACGAAATTTTAAAATGTGTAATATTTTAGCTAGCTGCGAGGCCTCGTGTTGCAGAAATCAGTCATTCGTATATAGGTCCCAGTTTTTGGCGCTTTGCTTGCAGGAATGTTCATCGCTAAGCAAAATCAAGCTCACTGACACTAAGTTCATTGATACATAAGAAACTTTCAGAGCTCTAGGCCTATTAGAAGTCACTTTTAAAAGCTTTAAAAAAATATTAATTAAAAATTAATTAAAATTTTGAAGTTCTTTTAGTCAAAAGACCAATTAGAAGGCCAAAATTACTTATGTTTAAAATTTCAAAACTGCAGGCCAATTATAAATTGTTTTGTAAAATATTTGTTAATTAATTAAAAATAATAATAATAATAACAACAAATTAAATTTTAAAGTTCTGTTTTTCAAAAATCCGATTAGAAGGCCAAAACTACTTATGTAAAAAAATTTAGAGCCGTAGCCCTATTAAAAATCATTTTGATATATATTTATTAACTAATTAAAAAAGAACTAAATAAAAATTTGAAATTCTGTTTTTCAAAAGTTAATTAGAAGGCCAAAATTACTTATGTTGAAAATTTCAGAGCTGTAGCCTTATTAGAAATCGTTTTGTAAAATATATATTAATTAATTAAAAAATAACTAATTAAAATTTTAACATTCTGTTTTTCAAAACTCCAAATAGATGGCAAAAACTACTTATGTTGAAAATTTCAGAGCTGTATCTCTGTTTGAAGTCACTTTGTAAAATAAATATTAATTAATATAGAAATAATTAAAATTTTAACATTCTGTTTGGCATGTACACAATTAGAAGGCCAAAACTACTTATGCTGAAAATTTCAGAGCTCTACTTCAATTTTAAGTAGGTTTCTATAGATCTACAGTACAGAGCCACTGACAGACAGACACACAGCTTGTTTTATTATTATAGATTGAGTTGAAATATTGACTAAAATAACTGATATAAAATAAGCAAATAAAAACAATTTTAAAGAAATTATAATATTAATGCACTGAAAAGTAAGAAAAAATTATTTTTTGTTCTTTTGAATATGTTGTAACTGACTAAAAGTAAAAAGTGGAAGAATCCTACTTTTTTTTAAACCATTTATGTTAGTGTCCCACTTTTTTATTTTTATTTCATTACAACAGTATATTCAACAAATATTTTTCAAAAGTAATCGAAAGTAAATCAATTTTTAATTTCAATTACCCATATGCATACATAGGGTAATGAAAGTATAGCATTCTGTCAAAAAAAAAATTCTCCACATTTTGGAACATCCTGCAGAGTGGCCACAGAACCGGGAAAACCTGGAAATCAGGGAAATGTCAGGAAGCTTTCTGATTCTCGAAAAAATCAGGGAAATGTCAAGGAACTTTTTAAAATTTCATGAAAATCAGGGAAACTTTGTATTGTTTAAGGCACGTTTATCCATATTTGGCGCTATTTACATGGAGATTAGTAGTGGTAAGCCATTAGAAGTTTAATGTTATGGAATAATTTAAACTGTTCATTACCAGCAAAACTATTTTTTTAAAATTGCATATTATCTCTTTAGCATACATGTTCTATTTGATCAGGGTGTCTAGAAATCTGGAAAACCTAAGAAAATTGGAGAACTTTGAAAAAAAGTTTGACCTAAAATCAGGGAATTTTTTAGAAATCTGTCAAGGAAATCAGGGAACTTTTTTTCCTGAATTTTGTGGCCACCCTGTCCTAATCTCAAGAAAGTTATCTAGAAAAATGTCTGTCTGTGTGTACGTGGTCAGCATAACTCCTGAACAAATTTACATATGATGTTCAAATTTGGTGTGAAGGTTAGTGATGGCCCACGGACCTACCATTAAGGTTTTAATCAAAATAGCTCATTTAGTCAAAAGCTGCAAATGAAAAAATCATGTTTTTCAGTAATTGCTAAAAAACTGCTCTAACGATTTTGTTCAAAATCGCTGGGGTAATGCCTCTTAAAGTGTTCTAAACATCCCCACCTCCGAAATTCCCCTAAAAATGTTTTAATGTCGTAAAAAGTTGAAAAACGAATGCCTTTAACTCAGAGTTCTCTTTCCTTGAGCATACCTCATCGACGATTGTTTTTTCTTCTCTGCCCACTTTCACTTACAAGAAAAGATAATGTAAGAATTATGAATAAATATATCGCCAAAATCATTTTGGAAAAAAGATTTTTTTTAAGACCCATACAAGAATTATCACATAAAATGTTGCCAAACTGTCCATTTTTACTAAATGAATTATGAAAATATAAAAAGTTAAATTACACAAATTCACATCAGTATTATAGTGTAATTGAAAGTTGTGCAATGTTTCACACCCCTTGTTGTTTTTTTTACCTATTATTGCATTTTTCAATTGCTTTTTTTATACATAAAAATTTTCGTTTGCCATTTCTCCTAACCAAAATTGTACCTGAAGCACTATGAGCCATGTTGGCGTATATACACATTGTACTCTCCTATATGAATCCGACAATACTAGCTGTACAAAATACTTCTACTGTCATAACTTTGTTTCTAATGGGATCCATATCATCAGGGTAAACTACTTTGACTAGAGGAAATGGCAATCATTTTCACCCATTAATAACTGATATTTCTTTTAGCTGTGTTTAAACTTTATTTCACACATTAAAAATTGCCTTTTGATTGATTTTTAACCTTTTTCTATCTTGCTAGACGATCGATTTGATATGTGTGCAGTATGTTTTGAATCACTCGTAGATGAAGAGGACATCCGTGTTCTTCCGTGCAACCATGGTAATTGATTTATATCCATTTTCTTAATAGTTTATTTTATCATTTGTATTACAATTGAAATGTACTTTTTACTATATTTTTGAAACTTGAAGATTATAATAACCAATTGTATTAAGTTTTTTTTTTTTTTGCATTGTTTTAAAAGTTTTTTTTTTTTATATATATATATTTAAATAAATTCTATAATAAAAAAATAAAAAAAATTATATAAAAATATATTTTATATATATATATTTAAAATAAAAATCCGTCAGGGAAATAAATGTGTTTTGTTCATTGCATGGACGGGCTCTAGGGATAGTGTTTAGAGAAGGTGCAACAAAAGTGAGGGGATGATAAGGAATGGAGAAATGGCCTTTGTGTGTATTCCATATTGCAGACATGTTCTGAATAGAAACTCAAAAGATTCTTTACTTGAAGTGAACATCCAAAACCGTTCCTCATTTAAAATGGATAAATTCAGTTCAATTGGACTTAGCTTTTGCTACTGATAGCAGTGTTTGCTTTTAAAAAATAAATATCTTATTTTAACACGGGTAAATGGTTTTAGTAATTTGGAAGTGATTTTGAGAAGACATAATGTAAGCGCTTTGAAAAGTATAAAAGTATGTTGGAATATTTAATTTTTTTTTTTGTGTATTGCCTCTTGACTGTATCGTTGTTTCCCCTTGATGACTTACCATCAGTTAGTTCTGCTAATGCACCAACACATAGCACTTTTTCTATTCTCTGTTTTTGAAAAAAATTAAGCTGGAAGAGATATTAAGGCTGTATTCAAAATTATGTATAAAACTGCTAATAATCCAAAAACTTTCCCTTTTCAATTAATTTAATCATTGTCATAGAATCCAAAAGTCTTTTCAAAGTGTCTTTTGAGAGGCTTTGCCAGCTGTAGCTGTTTTCAAGAGCCATCTTCAGTTCATATTTGGTGTTGAATTTTTTACCATTTCCATAAATATCCCGCACCATAATCTCCCATAAGTTTTTTGTTGGGTTCAGGTCAGGTCTCCTTGATGGCCACTCAAGCAGCTTCGAGCCAGGATTTAGCAAAAGGATACAAAAAGTTCTACAAACTAAGTTACAAGCACAGTTATCAGCAAAAATATATTTTGAAGCAAAAAAACAACTACATTTATCTTATTGATTGGCAGTCTACAATAGTAATGTTACGAAGTGTCATAACTGGCTTAGGCAAACAGGAGCTCTAGTTCATAGTTGAAACAGGAACTAGCTTTAGAAAGGAGTTTAAAACATCCTCGCACACACAAGCACGTTTATGCAAAACCTACAATTGTGTATCCAAAATATGTTGAATATAGTTCCTATACCAAAGATATGTGTTCTTGTTTTTATTTATGTGACCATATTTACTACTCACAATTTCTATACATGACTGTAGTGACATGTCTTAACACTTGAGTTTGGTTTAGACCATTTCATAAAATGATACTGTTGCAGGGTGGCTACAGAACCTGGAAATGTCAGGTAATTTCACTCTTCTGGAAAAATCAGGGAAATGTCAGGGAATTTTGTAAAATTACCCTTTAATTAGGGAATTTTGACATTTGTGCATTTTCCTTCTCGCATGCTTCGTACGGATATCTATCTTGGCTCATGTCACGTGAAGTGGATGCTTTGATGTCATTGTGTTGAATACAGTTTTTTTTTTTTTTTTCATGTACTTTTTTAAGCCATCTAAAAAGTCCTCAGTGTCTGGCTACTAGGCCTATTTGGGAGAATGATGATTCCGAACTTTTCCACTCTCAGCAACTAAGTCAAACCATCGATATCCCGCCCTCAACTGCCTGTTGATGTTCTGCTTTTTTTTTTTTTTTTAATTTATTTTTTTATTATTTTTATCTGGGATCATTATTATGCCTGGAACAATTAGTTGCATATTATTTCTGTTAGATTTCTGATGATCTTATAACTTAGCAGCTCGGCCTCTGTCCAGCGCCTTATTGTTAAAAACAAATCTTCAAACTTCAATCTGACTGCATCCTTTACAGAAATGATTATTTTCGCTCTTGCCTTGCGTTTTTTGTCAACTGACTATACTAGAACCCTAAATTCCTTAATATTTCAAATCGATTCCATCAGATTTTTTCGTTTTTATTAACTCTTACACTGTCATGTTACAGATGTGCAACAAATCTATTGGCATCCATAACTGAGAAAGTTTTGATCATGTACTTGATTTTTTCGTTTACTTTCATTTTGACATTTTATTAAACACAATTAACTGAAGGTGATATGTGTTTTTGATTTAAATATGTAATATAAATCAAATAAAGAATTGAAACATCCTTCTCCAAAAAAAATATCTGAATGCACTACTGCCTCCAAGTAAAGGGGCAGTGGAATTTTTTTTTTTAAATCGTTGCATTTTTTTTCCTACCAAAACAGTATGAACCGTGTGCTAGTCGTGTTTTATGAAAACGATTTTTTGCCTCATTTAATATGTACTTTTGCGGTTTAAGATAATATTTTTATTGTACAAAATTTTATTTCTATACATCTATGAGTAATTAATTTTATAAGAAGCTTTTAATTTCAGGCCTTTTCCTTCATACATTATATGTTGTTTATCTTAGTCAACTACAAAAGACATAATTTTTCATGAAAGATATGTACCTAGTGAAATTTGAGACAGAATAGCTAAATGCTGATTATTTATGCTCATGCATGCCCAAGTTCAGTAAATATTTAAGACAGTGTTTTAAATTTATGCTATTAACAGGAAGCAACATGGGATAAATATTAAAGAAAATAACATGTTTTATTTGTGTTATTTTTGAAATTAAAAAGAAAAGTATTGTACTCGTTTTGCTTTACCTTGAAGTTAGCAAGTTTGACTGTAGTTGGTGAATTTTGTATTTTTTAATGTTTTCCATTCTTTTTCATACTCTAGCTCTAAAGATGTTTGTTTTGATTTTTACCGTAAATTTATTATGGCGCAATTATATTGGGACTATTTAGAATTAAATTTACTTATTAAATTATTATTTTATTTTTTTTTAATTCTCCTTTATTTGGTTTTTTGAATTATAGTGCACATCAGGGAAATTTTTAAGAAATCTTCTGAAAATCAGGCAAATGTCAGGGAATTTTGTTTCTCAAATTCTGTAGTAGCCACCATGTCCCGATATTTCAAAACGCTGCACTACTATACTTAGATTATAAGTAAAATAATTGAAATTAACCTAAAGAATTGGTTAAAAATTTTAAAATATGCATATTTTGTAAAAAAAAATCGAAATTTTCAAATAGATTCCAGGAGATCTAAATTTTAAATGACAGATATAGTTTTTTTATTACTGTTAATTAATATTCTAAACTGTGTATTTTTATACTTGAAAATAAAAATTTGCTTTATATTTATGTTTAAAAATAAAAATTAAAAATCTTTGTTTTTGTCAAAAAGAGGAACCTAAATATTTTTCAATTGAACTAAAAAAAAAATTGGTAATTATGTGAGCATAGCGGCAGCTTTTTGTTGACTTGAAATTTTGAATTTCCTAAAAAAGGTCTTTTTTTTTTTTTTTTTTTTTTTTTCCCCCAATACACCCTAATGGTGAGTTCAAAATTAAATTCTATGCATAATTTTTTTTATTGCACCTTTTACAGAAAATACTGAACGAATACGAAACATATTTTATAAAAACCAAGTTGACAATAAATATTACATCATCAGCAATGTAAATAAATCTTGCCAACTTGGCTCAGTTTGAAAATAATCAGGTGTTTGGTGTCAAAGAAGTAGAATCGTCTGTTCCCTTTTATATTGAAAATTAAAAGGTGATGTGTTGACAAAAGTATACTAATTATTTGGTAAATTATTAAACAATTGTCTAAATTTTAGTGGATATGTAATTAATCCACTAGAATTTCTCTAAATTTCTTACAAAAATTATACTGATATTCAGTGATGCATGAAAAATATCAGTGATGATGTACAATGATGTTCTAAAACTTGCAGCCACCTCTTTTATAATAAGTCTAGTTTATTTCTAAAGTATATTACCAATTGTGTTAGATCAATGCTGCCATAGACTATTTTAATAAGCAGGAAAAGCATCAATTTTGTTTGAAAAACTTCCCAAAACTTTCCCTTTTTTTTAAATTATTATTAAGAAAAAGCAAATTATCGTTTTGCGTCTACCTCTTTTCTTTTTTTTTTATCTTTAGTTTATCACAGGGACTGCATCGATCCATGGGTGCTGGAATTTAGTACAAAGGAGAGGAAATGCCCTTTATGCAGTAGAAAAATCATGTTTCAGAATTCTTTGGAAGAATACAACTCTGTTGCTACGGAAGTTACACCTTTATTGGGTTCATCCTGTCCTCCAAGCTACGTCTTACCTGACCAACGTGACATCTTACCTGGAGCACAGGGCTCTATCAACCGTTAGCACTGTTTCAGATTAAGATAACGTTTTAACTCTGGAACAAGAATACTTTGGAATCTCTTTAAACTATATAATGCTTTGGAAATTATTGTTGAGCTTTTCTAATGCTTTTTTAAGATAGATGCGCAAGATGCTTTTTTAAATTAGTGTTGATCTGAATCATTAACAGTGATCTGAATTTACTCAATATCATTTACTTTGAAGTGAAGCCAGCCAGATTTTGTAGCCGAGTAAGAGATAAATTTTATCCACCCACCCCTTCCCAGTAGCTATGAAGATCAGTAATGCAAATTTGCTCTTGGTGTAATGAAAAATGAAGTAAAAGGAAATAAACTTAAATGTTGACTGAAACATGAAATGTGGCTAGCTGCACTGCAGAAAAGAGTAACTATATAAGAATTATTATGTGTTTGACATTGGCTTAAAAAAGCTTTCTTATTAAAATTAAAAATAGTAAATGTATTTTTGATAAATGTATACCAAGAACTCATTTTTATTTTTATCCAAATAAACATTTGACTCCTGAAATATAAATGACGAGTCCACAGTGATGCAGTATGGACACTATATTTTCTATGTATTTGTGATTTATAGAAGATTTGTAAACTGTGCAATTCTTATTTTTATATTTTTAAAATTAAATTGTTTGTAAACACACTAAACTGAGCCTAATATTTGAAATTTTATTGAAAAGACATAGGTATTGTTTGTATTTAATACCTTTTTAGTTTTTATCCTACTTTGTTTCAATTTCAAAAGAAATTCTCTTGGTTCTTTTAAATTGTTGTATATTTGTTTAAAGTTCAAATAAAATAATAACTCGAGACTCAGTAACTTTAAAATAAAATAAATTTGATTTTGAGATTTTTATTTGAAGTTGTTATTTTTTTTTTTTTTTTAATGATATATTACTTTTGTTTCTACTCAAATTAGAAGAATGTTATATTTTGCTTTGAAAAGCAAACTATCAATGTTTACTACATAAGACTTTTACCTTTAAGTTTGATTTTCTCTAAGTGTGATATTTTAAACTTCAATTTGCCTTTTCTAACTAATTAGTTGAAATATACCATTACTTTTTTTTTTATGAAATTGCAGTACATAATCTACAGGTTGAGCTGAGATTAAAGTTTGGAGAAAAAAAATATCAGAATTTTTCTTGTTAAATTTTAATCATTTTTTTTATTAGAAAAACCTTCCCATTTCCCCCCCCCCCCCCCCCTTCCTTCTCCAAACATTTGGTATTTTATAAAATAATTAAGAAAATATCAGGACATTTTTAACCTCAATTAAGTCTATGTACTATAATTTAATAAAAAAATTTAATGGTATATCTCTACTATTAGTTAGTTAAAAAAGGTGTACATTGAAGTTTAAAATATCACTATTAGAGAAAGTTAAAGGTGAAAGGTCTTGTATAGTTAAAATTTAAAAAAAAATAATCATAGAACAGCATGAAATAAAAATCTCAAAATTGATTTTTTTTTTTTTATTTTTTTTTTTTTTTTTAAATTTACTGGGTCCCTTTAAAAGAACTTCATTGGCATTGGTCGATTGTCCCTTTTTAAAAACATATTTGTAGTTTTCATATATTTCTTATACATTGTTCAGTATTGCTTTCATGTTAAAATCATTATCTCTCAAGTACTTTTGCGACTTGATAATTTATTTGTAAACATTTTCTGTACCTTAAATTTTAATAAAGCCTTACTGTTAACTTAACATTATATTTTAGCACATAAATCGAATGACAAATTATAAAGTACAAGACAGAATGTAATGTTAAAGTTATTATTTGGTTTATTTCTATTTGATTCACATCCTCTAACTTAATTTGATTTGTCAATTATTCAATATATCTTTCAAAAGTGATAAATTAACCTAATGTTTTTTAAAACACATTTTATAGTAATGTAATCCATTACAAGTTAAAAGTAAACCTCCAAGTAGTTTTAACTGAAATTACCATTGGATATAACAAAGTGATATAAATGTGAGTGCTTTTGTTTTTTTAGTTTATTATGCATTCCCGGAATTTTATTCATTTGCATTATGTGGTGAAATATATTACTGTTATTTGCTTTTGCTCTTTGGTAACATGGGCACTGCCAGGTAAGTGCAAGGGAGTGCACTTGCTCCCTTTAAAATTAAGAATAATGTGGAGAAAAGTAGTATGATTCACTGGAAATAAAAGTTGGACATGTATTTTAAAATAAGAAGTTAAATACATATCTATTAAAATTTCATTAAGATGTGCAAAGGACAAATCCCGCATTTTTTAATTTTTTTATTCAATTTTAAATGTTTCAAGAAGGCCATAAACACAGAAATTTCTGCTCAATGCGCTTTTTCTTTTTTTAAATTTGCGATCAAAGTTACCTTGCTAGACGTTGACGAGAAAACAATTCATTCCGCTGGCATTGAATGTGACACACAAACGGCTTCGCAAACATCTTGGCTTGAAATGCAGCAGCGAAAACCAGTTTGTAAGTTTCTCGCAAATCATGCCAACGTGTACGGAATGTGGCAATGGTCTGCCAACGTGTACGGAATGTGGCAATGGTCTACCAACACCAACTATTTGGCAGAAACCTCACGATAACCATAGAAACTGTAAGAATCCTTGATGTCACGTATTTTGCTGAGTGTTTTGATCTGACTGGTTTTAGTTCTGTTTTGAGGCATTTTCTTTTCTTAATATTTAAATAACTAATTTTTTTAAAGAACTTTTGTTTAAATATTTGGAATCAGAAAAAAATTTAAGGTTAAAACAAAAAATTAACTTACACTCCACTAGAAATATTTCTGCCTGTGCCCATGTTTAGTAGTTTATGGTAAAAATAAACTTGTGCAGATATTTTGCTTCATTTATATTTACCTTATTTGTATGTACTAATATCACAATTGTGTGCAATATTGAATGTGAATTTGAGTAATACTTGTTAAGTGAAAAAAAAAATGTGTTTAATTTATTAATATTGCAAAGAATTTATGAATTTTCCCATTATAAATATATGAGTTTGTTTAACAATTTCTAAATGTCTTTTTTGTAGTAAGATTCTATAAACTACTAAACTAATAAGTAACAAATTAAGCTTACTTTAAACAGAATATAATAAGTCTCACATTCACAATGCTTCATATGATTTAGAAAAAATGTTTACTATAGTATAGAAAAATGTCTTTTTGCAAAACTTGGTATCATAACTAATTAAATGAATATTTATTATGCATTAATTAAAATAGTCCTGATTGTTGGGATTTATTTTGAAATGTCTCGTCGCATTAACAAATTAATACTGAATTATATTCTTTACATATGGCAAGTATGCCTCACTGTTATCGTATTATTGTTATTTAATGCATTTACTCCTTTAATTACAATTGAAAGTATTATTTCAATGCCCAATCTGTTGAATTTTATTTGAAAGTGCTATTTTTTCTTTTTCTTTTATCAATTATAATTAGATTTAGTATTTCATGTATTGCCAGAGATAACTAGATGTTTTTACTATTGAATGTTTGAAAAGGGCCACCATTTTCCTAGAAGGCAAAAAGAAGCTAGTTTCGACTTCTGTAGTTGAAAAGTAATAATGTGATGAAGACATGAAATAAAGTTTATGCAATTTAATTCTATTATCTTTTTTCCATGAGTCTCTGAATATGCGTTTAGAAGTTATCTTTATTAAAAATTATTTAATATTTGAATGTATGTCTCGAATTTCATTGAGCAGAACATGTAATTTGAGGATGAGAAGATAAGAAATGAAATATTTTTTTATTTAACATTTATTTCATGGAGAAGTTAACCAATATTTGTGAACTAGAACATTTTTATGGTGTTTTACAGGCCAACCAAAAGGTCTTTAGGTCCTTATAGAAGTACATTACCGCCACCCCTCTCCCCTCAAAAAAAAATTCTTTATTGCAGAAGTCACATAACTGCAAAATGTCTAGTTTTGAAATAATTTTTCGAAAATCCTTAATTTCTGTCGTTTAAAATGCAACTGCTCTGGACATTTGGTAATGTCTCGTTAGAGGGGAAAATCTTAAAACTTCCAGGTAGTTGTATGAATGGAATAGCTAAGCATTATAGTGATATAAACATTAATTTTTTCTTTTTAATTTTTCCAGTTTGAGATAAAATATTTGAGAAATGAATTATGAAATAAAATATAGTTGGTGGATAAAAAACAGGCTCTACAACATGAGAATGTCTATGTTGTCAGTATGTGTTTTGGGAAGGATGGTGTTTTTGTTTTAAATTTTGCAAAAATTATATTTAAATGAGAATTTTTTTTTAATTAACAGCTATGATCTCAAGCATAGTTTCGAAAGCCTTTTGTATAATTACTAAAATCAACAAGACTCTTGTTAATTTTAGGGAAATTTTGAATTTCTGGAGAAATTTTTGTTCCTAATAAAGATCTGGCTGAATTTATCCAAAAATTTCATACTTAAACATTCTACCTTTACTATACAGGAAAAGTTTCATGTTTAAAATATCGATATTACAGCTTAACTCATTTAAAAGTTATATCTTCAGTTTTCTTTAACCTGGCCGGATCATTGGTATGGATAAGCTCAATTTGCAATGCATTTTTATCTTAATTGTGTAAAAAGTATCAAAAGTGTAATTTTTCTTTTTAATTGATTTACTTTTAGAGGGGACTGATTATGTAAATTATATGGGGATGCATATGTAACTCCTGCATATGTAACTCCCTATTTCAGCACCCAACCGTCTCTGACAGAATTACCACAAATAACAGTTTGCAAGCGAGTGACCACCACATTAACAGGAACATGTAGCGTATTCTAATGGATGCAAGAGATTTCTCGACGAGTGATGTGTTCTCTAAATGCACTAAAGAAGATGAGATATTGCGGTGCTTCATAATTTGACGTAACTCCAGAGCCGAAAATCGACTTGTATTATATCCAATGAGCTAGGGATTTGATGAATTTTCTTTAGTAATGGTTCTTCTCAGGAAATTATTCACTTTGTTAGCGAAGTGTAATAGTGGCAAGTCTTACATGAATGTACTGTGTTAAGTGTACATTCTGTTCGAACAAGTATGGTATTACTAATGTGACCAGATTTTTCTGACTAAAAATCGGGACACGTACCTGCCAATGGAGAGGGGGTAATTTTTTTCGTATTATATTTATGGGGTTCAGGACACACAATTCTAAAATCTTCAATGTTCAAGGGTTTTTCTGAAGATATACAATATACATGGCAACTCATACTTTGCATAAACTTTTTATTTGAGGTTTATTGAGTTTAAAAAAATTTTATTTGATTTTAGGAAATCATGAAATTCTCTGCAGGAATATGTAAAGTTAATATTAGTTATTAGCAAAGATTTCAGAGTAGCTACTGAAAGTTGGGTCTTCTCAGAAGTCCAAATTTTTCTTACAATAGAAAATATTCTTTCAACTGCAACAGTTGTTCCCGCGAAACTAAAGCCGAATGCCACAATTTTCATAATATTGGCAATTCAAATTGAGTCCTGATGAAAATAGCTAAAAACCTCCACCCAGTGCTTATCTCCAGAAACTTCATCAGTTATCCACTCTGTTAGTTTTTCTTGATTAACGAAGTTCAGAAGAACATTTTTGTTTTTATTTAGAAGGACTTTGACGGGACTCAGTGACGGAAAAGCAGGAAACTTTGGGCTGGACATTCGGACAGCGTGGTAAAAAGCGGGACTGTCCCGCCAAAATTGGGACGTCTGGTCATATTAAGTATTACTTCCTCACTTAGCATTTCCAAGTAGCGTGTTCTGTTAATTGAACACGTCCATTTTAACCAAACTTTTCTTCAATCTCTTTTGAGTTCACAACTTTCGTAAATCTGCAGTCGGCGATTCAGGATGCAGATAAAACGTCTTCGCTAATAGTTCTTTACCTACCATTCTATCAATGTCACCATCATAGTAAAAACCTTATGTAAGTGCTAGTAAAAGAAAAAAAATTAGAAACGAGCTACTAATCATACACCCATCATTTTATAGGTCTCTTATTGACATATTTCTTGTGATTGCTTGCCTCCATCGCTCTCTGAAGCTAGATTGGTAGTTTATTGCATAAAAAAGAAAACATAGGTGAGTTTTTTTTTTATTTGTATTTTATTCTACGTGTTTGGAATTTTTTTCCCCTTGAAGGAAATGATCGTGGTTTTAATTAATTAATTTTAATAATTTAATTGTTTTAACAATTAATTTAATTTAGTCAATTTTACTTTTTTTGACAGGAAAGTAGCCAGAATTTTTTTTCGGGAAGAGGGGGATATGCGCAACCATCTTCAGAAATTATTTGTAATAATGATATTTAAAATAATCTATCTTAAATTAAGTACCCTTAATTAAGTAATTAATTAAATATACAGCATTTTGATCGACATATACTTTTTTAGTAGATAAAAAAAATCTCAATTTTATTAACTTTCACACAACATTTGTAGAAAGTTTAGTTAAGCAGGTTTGCCTCATAATTTTTTAATTAAACCTAACTTTTGAGGGTTTTTTAGAAAGTTAAATAAGGACTACTTTTTCTTTGACAATTGACATTCTTTGAAATTGGCATTAATTTATCTATGGATGAACATTAAAGTTAAACCAGTTAAGCAATTTTGGAAAGTAGTACTTACAAATAATTTTTAAACAATGATGACCAAAAACTAATTGGTGATGCATATTTTAAATGGATTATTTTTTTATGAAGGTTTGATCCAACCCGATGTCGTGTTCTTTTTAAAATCATAAAAAAAAAATGGTGCTTTTATATTAAAGAATATAATTAGTTTTCCAAGCAAATCTTCAAATACCATGTAACACATAATGCAACTCACTTACAACACGGCCATAGTCCATTGTCTGTAGGAAAATCTGCAAGTACCAAACCCAGACAGAAATGATACTGTACCACTCACTATACTAAACTTCAACTTAACTTGACATCACTAGACGGTAGATCGTCACAGTGCTCATTAGGGTGGTTCAAAAATATATATGAGGAAATTTTTTTTTTCACCTAGAGACCAGGACACCCCCTCATTTTTTTACATCTACTCATAAAAATGTTCTAGCAAAATTTCAGAATCCTACTCCAATTAAAAGATGGCGCTCAATAAAAAGTAAAATTTCGCATTTTGTGCGTTTTCCGGTATTTGTAGTGGATTTGGTAATAAGTATAATTGAAAGCAATTTTCTTAAAGAAAGTTTTTATTAATACCATAATTAAAAATTTTTAAATAAGTTAGTAAAAGTTTGTGAAATAATTAAACAGTAGAGGACTCCACCCCTGCTCACAAATGCTCGTTAATCCCCTGTGCTACTCCATTATCTTTTGAAATTCTGATAAAATTGCCCCCATAAATTAGGCGGTATAAAATCCTGAAAAGCATTCAAAATAAGCTATTATAACACCTAAATAGGAAATGAATAATTAGAGTGGTGTTATGTAGTTCAGTAGTGTGCTCATTTCATCATTTAACCAAGATTTACAGTAACTACTTGGCTGCATTTTTTGTAAGCCGAAAATGGTCGATCGGAAAATATCTAAATACCAAAATATCATTCCAAACATAAAATTCTCAGTCAATAAAGAGTGGACTAGCGAGTATAAATAGTGTCCAAGTTTCAGCTCTATTTAAAGTTTCTAAATGTACAGCTGTACTTAATGAACATTTTCAAACGACACTCAATCTCCTACCAAGAACAACATCTAATTGAAATCAATTGAATGAACAGTTACTAAAAAATATGGGTTAGGTATGGAAATTGTAAACAACATAAAGCCTGTAGATGTTTCCATTCAGATTATCGAAATGCACTGTCATTGTAGAGACATGTTCGGTAACATAATATTGAAAAATTACCTTATCAAGAGTTCTTTTTGTAAGTAAAAATTAAATATCAAGAGTTCTTTTTGTCACAAATTCTCCAAGACTGGCATTATCTTTCAACATTTTTGATAGCTCGCACCCTTTTATGGAATCTTTTGAGTTATTTATATCTGCAATACTTTTTAATTTTTTTTTTTTTGCTATAATTCTCTGTGAAAATATGGTCTAAGCAACCAATTCATTTGAAAGATACCATATAAGCTTTTTCAAAACTTTTCCAGTGGCAATTCCAATTTTAGAATCAATTATCTTATACTTTTTAACGTTTTTCCACAAGTTCAGGTCACCACCAGAAGCAAGTGGGGCTTCTATCCATGTCTTTACTGTACAAAAAAGCATTGAACTGTACAAATAGCTGGAGCTGCATTTCTTCTCTCTATTAGTTACATGGAAACCCTCTTGCTGGTCTCTGAATAAAAGGATTTAAAAATGTATAGGAGTTTAGAAACAGAAATGTATAGGAGTTAGAGTGTGCGTGATGAATTGATGAAACTGCTCTGCAATTGATTTTCTCTGGTATATTGTCCAAAACGATTACTGTCAACTTGATTACTTCTTTATAATCATCTCTAACTATCAAAGATTTATCCAAAGATGAAAGAAAGTCTACAATTGAAACTTTAAACTTTTTAATATCTTTTTTTAGTTCTAAATCCTGAAAGTTTATTTGTGCAATTCTTTTTCAAACGGCTTTAAGTCTGTTGAAGAGAGAAACCTCTGTGAAAAATGAGGGTCCATAGCACAACTTAAATAACTTTGCCAATATTAATTCCATGACATTTTGTCAACAGGCTAGCCACAATAGTTCACGTCCGATTTTTTCTCCAAATTAATGCATGCCTATTATACACAACCAATAGCTATACTCGTAGTATCAAAACTTTGTCCAAACTTAATTCACAATTTGCTATTGTCTAGCATAAAAACAGTTTTTTGAAATATATTTCGCTGTTCTTCTACCACTCAACTTTGAGACACTAGGAAGTTTTTCGATACCATCTCTCGAAACATATAAAGACAAACGGTCAATCTTTCTTAATCCAAAAGATTTTGGCAAAAGTTTGCCGTTCCAATGAAGGGTTCTAGGACAGTCAGATTTGAATTTACCCATTGATTGAATCAGCGTATTCTTTTCTAGCTGTTTTTCTTGATTTTTGACCCCTCTTTAAAGAGGAAACATTCGAGGAACATACCCCAATGCTGCGACTACTGGAACAATCAAACGAAGAGCTTCACGATCCATAGAGCAAATAATAGGAGCAGAGGCGGCGTTTCCCATTGACCCTCATTGGAGAAAAACATTACATGTTTTGAGGCATCATGGGTAACATAATTCCAAAAGAAACAGCAAACGCCTTGCGTACTGTGTAAAATTTCGCATTTTAAAAATAGCGTTTTATCCACTAATATATGAATAAATCTTATGAAAAAATTCACTTATTTTCCTTAGAATGTATACATTATGCTGCATTAAGAAGAAAAGAAGAAAGTTTCGGATAATTTTATTAAATTTGACTTCAAGAAGTTCACCTATTTGTCCGTCGACGGTAAAGTGTGGGGGTTCTTCCAACACATTCTTCCCGCATCCGTGACGGACCGTGGCCGCATCATTCGCCATACAATTACCGGTGAAATTATAAATTTGAATAAAGGAAAAAGTTTCGGCTCAACAGGTTTATTTATTTCTAACTATTCATTAAAATAACAAGGAATAGTAATTTTATGTTTTTGAATAATATTTAAGAAATACAAAAAGTAATAGCATTACAAAATATTCTTTACTAAAATTCTTTAAAAAACAACAACAATGGCAACAAAACACATAAAATATCATCTCGATCTGTCTTCATGATGCAAACAAACGTATCATATTTTTATTTGTTTTTTAGATATTTTAAAAGGTATTTAGTTTAGTTATGAAAGAACAAATAACCCATTAGCATGAATGTACACTTTTATTAAAAAGAACTTTAACATCTTTAAAATGTTATTTTACAGGCGATGAACATATTCTTCCTAAGTTCACCTTTCAATAATTACAAATAAAAAAACTATTACTAGATAACGAAAAATGGAAAAATATTTAATAATGAAAATCTCATTATTTAAGTATCATAATGCTTATTCAAATAATTGGTTTAACATTTTTTTTAAATACTGATTTAACATTTTTTTTTTTTAAATCTTCCTTCAAAGATCAAGTTTTTGTGTTGAAGCTTAAACACAGTAGAATATCATGGCTTTGAAAAAGTGTAAAGAAAAATGTCATCTCTTATTTTGCATACGACTAAAATTAATGATAATTGATAAAAATTGATAATAGCAATTTCATAAAACGGAAATCCCATTTAACAATTAACAAATGTTCAAGAAATTAAATTTTTTCATTATCTTTCCAAAAATTTAACATATTTTGTTAATGCATAACATTTAGCACATAATTTTAATGTATCTTATAATAACTATATTGTAGGAATTGGACAGATGTATAACATAATTACACATTCACAATTACATAGCTGAAAAATTTTGTATTGTTATGTAAACATGTAAGTATAACTTTCGATTTCATTTTTTCATCTTATGGGAAACTAATTCTTTTACACAACAAGTTCTTTATGAACTGTGACTTTTAATTATTGAATGCACTGCATCATATATCATTGACTGGTTTCTTAACATTGAAACCAAAGTAGAGAATCAACTATGTTTTTCCATTTCCGGAGAGAAGAGCACACGTGCTTTCATTCAAAACTTGATCACCTAACGTGACTCATCCTTCCTCTCCAGAAAATACTGACTTCACGAAAACAATTCTTAAAAATTCAGATACCTCAATTGCCTCTTCTAAAGTGGTAGTTATTAATTAATTATTAAATGGCAGTCTGTAGGCTAATTGAAATTTAATCGAAAATTCCGCGATACACACAATAATGAAGGAAAACGAAACGAGTACCCACACGAACTTTCATTTTGAAGTCATTCAAACACAAATAAATAGTTTTAGAAACTAAAATCAATGCAAACTATAATTAGACAGTGTTAGAAAAGAACTTACCTGTAAAATGAAATATTTGGAGCTGTACATACTATTTTTGACGGGTGATTTGTGCATCCAAATGCGGAGCAAACAGCCATTGTCTATACAAAATGCGTTTATGTTTTGGAGATCTGTGCCCCACAATTCCTCGCGTGTCTCGGTCAAGGATTTGGAGGTTTACGATCTGTCTGCTTTATCTTTGGTCTATAGGGTGCGTTCGTAAACGTAATTTTTTTTGGTCACGAAAACTGAGTAAACTAGAATCGGATTAAATCGTTAAGTCAGTTATCGGTGTATTTTACGAACGTCCAGTTAAGAAGATCGTCGTCTGCTACTTGTTTACATTTGTCATGAGTTTTGGAAGCGAGTTTTAAATGTGCAAAAGTGTACTTTTACCGAAAAAATGAAGGAATTATTCTTTTTTTTTTACTGCCTCATGTTCAAATACATAATTCGCATGAAGATTATTTAATTTATATAAATTAAAATACTATTTTTTTTTATATAAATATCACCTATTACGATGTACAAAAATACTGATTACTTTTTAGAATATATCAAACTGTTTTAACATCATATAAATAAAAAATTTGTATTTAGAACTAAATTCAAAACTTGTTAAGTTTATGCACTATTGATGATTTAGTGTGAGTAAGCTAAAATATGTGTTACTGCATTGAATGATAAAGGATGAACACAAATAAAAATAAGATATTAAAATGAATGTTGAAACCATATTGCTACCACAAAAGAAAGATGATTTCAATCAAACTGAACTCAAGACATGAAATATTTCACTTTAAAAAGTTTGGAAAAGATTTTGCTATGCAGTAATAATCAGAAAGGGATAAAATTAAAAAAAAAAAAAAAAAAATTAAAAATGGTCTTTAGCATATTAAAATTTCTGTTTGTAATATTTATTAGTACTTCTATAGCAGTATAGGACCCCCATTGGGGATTTTTTATGAGTTGAATTGGCGGTGTTGGTGCTTTTTTCAATTTCTGGGTATCCCTATATTGGTTGTTTGTTTGGATGAATTATCACACAATTAGGCAATTTTTATCTGGTACACATCTAATAGAAGAATACCAATATTATTTAATCTAAGCTGCATTTACCTTTTTTAAGAGTTTTGTTTGCACTCTACTTCCAATTTTTAATATTATTGTTGCTAATTGCTAAACTGGAATTTATTTTGTTTACATTGCACTTTTCATCTCTTATATTATGCAAGTTACATACTCCACTGTCAACATCTTTGCCTTGACGCTTAATTTTAGTCGCAAAAGGAAAAAAAAGTCGACAATGGGGTCCTATACAGCTTATGTGTTTTATTCTAATATTCAAGGTGATGGCAATAGTTAATTATGATTTTTCAAAGAGCGAGGACACCTGAATAGTGATCTTTTGGAGGCAAAACACTTCTATAATAGTGTGTGGACATTCTGTACAAAACATTAAAAAACATTTTGCTAGCCTGCCACTTAAAACCATGCCTTAAATCAAGGTAAACAAAGTGACAACTTCACCAATGTCAGTTGCATTAGTACATATCTTTTTAATTGTTCGCCTCGAAAAAATTCTTGGCTGCATAGAAGGGCTTTTTTTACTGTCACACCTTGGATTGTGTTTTTCAGCCTTTAATAATATGTTGCAATTTACACTGTAAAATACCTCTGCTTGGCTGAAAAATAAAATTTAAAGGGGGGGGGGGGGGGGGGGGCTCAAACCCAAATTTTTTTTAAGGCTACCGATATCTTGCCCAGAAATGATCTTTCACAGATACCGAAGACAACTATTTCCCATGCATCCACAAACAAGCTTATGTAGTGCTAGAATTGTTACCATGCATGAATAACAAATAATTAGTAAATTTAAATTTGTATGAGGAAGATAAAGGTAATGTTGTTACTTTTCTGTTAAAGGGGGCCGTTGGCAATATCCAAGTACAGCACGGATTCTACATCAAGAATTGTTTACATATAACTGCGCCAAATTATGGCAACCATAGGCAGTTCACTTGTTACTCAAAAATGGAAGAATCTGTACCGTACTTGTATATTGCCAACGGCCCTCTTTAGTGGAAAAGTACCATAATTTCAATAATTGAAACATTAAAAGAAAACTTTGATTTTCATTTTGAATTTATAAACTGGAACCTTAAAATTCAACTGGGTTATAAGTTATTTTAATATACCATCTACAATTGACATTTATGGAGTTGCAATAAACATTTGCAAAGGATTTTTTTTATTTTGTATCACATAGTTACAATTGGCCTTTAGTAATCCAAGTCTTTTGTAATTTTCTGAAAGCATATTGTATTTTTTTAACCAATAATTTAGTATCTAAATCTTATCCAAATTTTTGAAAATCTTAATTTTTTTCTAATAAATTGTACATTTTAATTACAAACTAAAATCATGATTTGTATCATCTAACAAAGCAACACTATTATTCTACCATTTGTGTCTGCAACTTTATTATCTGCCTTTTTTCAGAATTGGCATGTTTAATTAAAGACTGTAGAAACATGTAAAAAGTGTATTTTAAAGCTTAAAAAATTGTTCTAAAATTTCATATTTACTACTTGGCATTCTTATTCACAAATGGTAACGAACAAAAGTGCAATATTTTGCTTATACTATTTCTAACAATGAAGGGCGGATACAGAGTTTTACTGGGGGGGGGGGGGGGCTGTTGAATAACTTATGTAAATTTTGTGGTTCTTAATTTATACTACCATACCCATGGGATAACTTAACTTTGATTATACAGAATATATTACAAAGAGGTAAAAAGTCTCAATAACATAAAGGCGACATAATGGTTGGCTACGTATGAATTTACGACAATAAATTTGAGATGTCTACAACTATTTGATTCAAGTTAAATATGATAGACAGATCTAACAACAAATACGTATAAACATTTTGAAACTATAATTTGCTTTGATGTCTTTCTTTGTCCTCGGCTTTTTTATCTCAATTTTTTGGGATGAGAACATTTATATTAAAAAAATATTCAGTGCAGATTTGTTAAATCTTGATTGATTTTATCCAAAGTCTGAGAGCAGCGCACGTTAAAACATGAGCAGTCCATGTAAAATGGAGTGAGCAATCGCTGAATCCACTAATGCTAACAATAATGGTATTTGTATTTCAAGTTTTTTTTTTAATATTAATTTAGAATTGTTCTATATAACTCATTATGATAGTTATTTACAAATTAACTATTTTAAGATTTTACATTGACGGACAAAACCAGAGTTGCTTTGCAGTTAATGTAATTTAAACAGTATTTTTTTTATTTTACACTTACTAATAGCGTACATAATTGCCTTTTTAAATCATCATTTTCCAACATGGACGCTCTTTATTTAAAACAGGCTTTTGCAGAAAATTTTAAATTGTTTATCATACTAAATGCTGTCTTAAAATAAAATTTGATATCACAAACAATTATTTTGTCTTATGTATCGCATGTTGACATAGCATGCGCATTTTCATTCATAGCATGCGCTTGTTCATTGTCAAAAAAAAAAAAACATTTTCAAAAAGTTAAAATTATGATCTGCATAGCTTAAACTATTTTTCATACATTCCCATTTGATTCAAATGTATATTGCCATATTTATTCTTTGAAATATTTGCTATTCTATTTTGTTAACATTAATCCGCCCATTTTCTTTTGAAACACAACAGCAATTGCATCAAATAGTCTGTTGGCCCACCTGATGGCTGTGTGGTTAACGCTCTGACCCCTTGCATGGTAAAGTTACTGGATTCGAACCCCGGATTAATCATGGTTGGTTGTTTTCAGATTATCTGGCGCCGTCAGCAACACGAGGGCTATAATGCGCCGAAACATTCGTCATTAGACAAGCCAGCATACATTTACAAACACCCATGCCTAACACGGGACTCGAACCCGCAACCTCGCGGTCTAGAAGCTAGCACGCTAACCACTATACCGTTTGGTCGGCGGATTAATCATGAATGTTCGTTATGGTTCTGAATCCACGTTAAGCTGTAAGCCTTGGCCTAATTAGCCCTCATTGAGCGTAAAAATAGGTTGATTGTATAAACCAACCAATCCATATTGTTTGCAAGACTGGTGGGAATTTTCCAGGTTTTCTCAAATTGGAAACATGCAGAATGGCCTTAGTGAAGCCCTTGCACCGTAAAACATCAACCAAATCGAAACTCAAACATAGGAAAGTTTCCCCTTCATAGACTTATCTGAAAGTATCCCCTTTTCACAGAAATAATTACCTGACAATGTTTCAATACAAAAGCCTTAAACTCTTGCGCCAGGCAATTTCTAACCTGATCAATCAACTGTTTTGAAACAGTCAATACAATTGCAAAACAAAAAATCTTTAAATACTTATAGCTGTGTATAAATACAGTACAATAAAAATTATTTCAAGCATTTCCTAATCGCAATTTGTATAAAAACACAAAAGAACTCGAATTAATAGCAGGCATGTAGCCAGATGACGAGCGATAAAATATTTCATAAAATTATTCTTTTACTTCATTATAAAACAGAGAACTTTCAATATTTTTTCTTTACCTTATTCGTTCTGTATACCATTCCACCACAACATTTAATAATTGTGATTATTATTTATGACTTCGTAATGTTAATTATATGCATAGAGTTGTAAATTACTTACGATTAATAAACACATGTTGAATAAATATTCTAATATTTTCTTTGCACATAATTATACACATCCACTCTTGAAAAAAATTCTGGCTATGCTCATGATCAATTACATAGAAGTAATAATAAAAAAGTGTTAACTGTGTTGGAAAATTGATATTTTCATGAAATTAATTACATTCAAATTCCACACAAGCCATGTCCTACAACTTTAATACAAATTAAATTATGCTAAAAACCAGAACCTGTATTAAATGGATCTAATAGTATAACATTATAAAAAATTGAATAAAATGCATTTTTATCCTCATTTAAGATTTTAAGACATTTTCAAATCTTCAGTGTTTACAAAATTGAAATAAATTTAAAGAATTAAATGTAACTCAACATTAATTGAGTAGCAGCTTGTTTAAAGGAGTCAGCAAACATATTAAAATTTGTTCCAGGTTAGTATATATAAAAGCAAACTTGGAATCAGTATCCGATATAATGTGCTCGATCTGTACAGAAATAATTTGCGTATAAAAATTTCCACTATCTTTACGTTAGTTTCAACACAATAAAGAATTCAGTTTTAGTTACAAGATTTAAAAATATAGAATTAGCAGTATTATCGTAGTAATTTATTATCTAAAGGCTGAGGAAGTTTGTGTATATAAATGCAAATGATAAAAATATATGATAAACAACTATATTTTATTGGAACCAATTCTCAAAACTCGTGCAAATCAATAAAATTAAGAAAAAACAATAACAAACTAATGTAATAATTTCCGCACCAAATCAAAACATTCGGAAACCCTACATATTTATAAGTCCAAACCCAAAACAAAGTATTTTCAGTGGGAAGGGAGGGGGGAAACACCAGCTTAAACGAAATAAACCGAAAGTTAACCAGCTTCTACCTTCGTTAAGAAAGTTCGATAACCAACTAAACCAGTTTTAAAAAATCGAGTTTACGAACGGACAGTTACAAAACCAGTTAAGATTACGAACGCTTAGTTACACGGTTTTGCCTCAGGCTACATAACTCACTTTTTCAGTTCGAGTTTACGAACGCAGCCTATGTCACGATCACGATCAGACGGTGTTTTTGATAATATGGATGTTGCCAGATACAGTAGATAACTGTTGCCAAACCATATTACATGTATTTAAAACTCATAAAAACTTTTTTTTTAAATGTAGAGACAGGGGCGGTCCTTTGTGCAATCCTAGCAAGCCTTCGCTTGGGGCGCAAAATTTAAGAAATTTTTGGGGGGCGCCAAAAATCGCAGTTTGTATGATTTTTTTTTTTTTTTTAATTAAGTCATTACATTTTCAGAATTAAATCAATAAATTTGTCTTCAGAACGTGCCTCCCACCCTTCCCAAAATGAAAAATGTACCCCCTCCCCTTACCAAAACGAAAAAAGCGCCCCTGTGCCCTATCGATAAGAATTGTGATTTTTGCTTACCACCTCGCAAATCGATAGCAATCTGGTGATACCAGTAGGATACATCTTTGAAATCTGTCTACCTCAATTCTATTTCTGTTTTTACCATCGTGTGTATCTTGAAAAGAAAAAATAAATGCATTTATTCTAGGAAAATTTCGTAAATTTGGGTGGGGTGCCAAAAGATCAGTTCTGTAGAATTTTTTTTTTTAATCAATCGTTTTTTAAATTGAACATTAACATTTTCAGGAATAAATTTTTAAAAAAAATATGTCTCCTAAATGTGCTTCCTCCCTTTCCAAAATGAAAAATGCGCCCCCCTCTCCAAAGCGAAAACAGCGCCCCCCTCTCCAAAACGAAAACAGCGCCCCTGTGCCTTATCGGAAAGAATTGTGATTTTTGTTTACCATCTCGAAAATCGCTAGCGATCTGGTGATACCAGAAGGATACATCTTTGAAATCTGTCTACCTCAATTCTATTTCTACGTTTACCATCGTGTTGTACCTGGAAAAGAAAAAATAAATGCACTTATTCTAGGAAAATTTCGTAAATTTTGGGAGGGGCGCCAAAAGATCAATTCTGTGTTTTTTTTTGTTTTTTTAATCAGTAATTTTTTAAATTGAAAATTAACATTTTTAGGATTAAATAAAAAAAAAATGTGTCGCCCAAACGTGCTTCCTCCCTTCCTCAAATGAAAAATGCGCCCCCCTCTCCAAAAGGAAATAAGCGCCCCTGTGCCTTTTCGGTAAGAAATGTGATTTTTGTTTACCATCTCGAAAATCGCTAACGGTCTGGTGATACCAGAATGATACATCTTTAAAATCTGTGTACCTCAATTATATTTCTATTTTTACCATTGTGTTGTATCTTGAAAAGAAAAAATAAATGCATTTATTCTAGGAAAATTTCGTAAATTTGGGAGGGGCGCCAAAAGATAAGTTATGTATGATTTTTTCTTGAATAAGTCCTTTTTCAAATTGAACATTAACATTTTCAGGATTAAATAAAAAAAAATGTGTCTTCCAAACGTGCTTCCTCCCTTCCTCAAATGAAAAATGCGCCCCCCCTCTCCAAAAGGAAAAAAGCGCTCCTGTGCCTTGTTAGTTAGAAATGTGATTTTTGTCCCATTTCTTCCCGTTATGGAACCCTCGAAAAGAGCTGGCAATCTGGTGGTACCAGAAGGATACATCTTTGAAATCTCTCTACCTTCGTTCTATCACTGCTTGCTTTGAAACGCTTATCCACGTATTTTAAAAATATTTTGAATAAGGTCTGAAATGTTGTGCCAATTGCTAGTCAATATAATAATCCAATGGAACGCCGTACATACTTTCAATTCTGTTTAATTTACAACAATAGCTGGCAAATTCGCAATAAATCGAATAGAACAAAGGGAAAACGTTATGGTTAATTGTCGAGTAATAATACTTTATTATTTTAAAAGGAAAAATGAGAAACACTCGCATTGGTAACTTAAGGCTATGACTAAATATCAGATTGAATTTTAACTATTGCTACTGAAGTTCGCACTTAGGGCGTTCTTCAATTGCGAAGTTTTCAATATGTTTTTCGGTAATAAGCAATAAAGTAATTTTTACTTTTTTTTAATTACACTGTTTAAATAATTCAACTTAAAGTATCAAAGTCACTTCTTGAAATTGAGCAAAAGATGAATATCCGAAATCCATTGAACTGTTTTAATCAATCATTATCCGGGCTAAAATTTCCGATTTCTAGGGGGGGGGGGGGGTTACAGACCCTCTTACTCCTTAATTCATACAAAAGGCACTTCCCCTAATCAATCTGAGAGGAATAAAAAAAGAATGGTCTGAATATATTAAAGCGTTTAAGCTGTAGGCCAGGCTAAAATTCCTAAGCATCGGGGTCATTTCCTGGTGGTACAGACCCTCCTACACTTCAAAACACATAAAAGGCACTTCCTCTAATCAAGCTGAGAAGAATAATAAAAAAAAGATATCAAAATTGATAAAATAGTTTTGGCTGTAGCTCTGGCTAAAGTTCTCGAGCATCTGGATCATTTCCGGGGGGTACAGACCCTCCTACTCATGAAAAAATACAAAATGCACTTCTTCTAATTAAGCTGAGACGAATAAAAAAAAATGGTCGAAGTTGATCAAATAGTTTTGGTTGTAGCTCTGGCTAAAGTTCCCAAGCATCGGGATCATTTTCTGGTGGTACAGACCCTCCTACACTTCAAAACACATAAAAGGCACTTCCTCTAATCAAGCTGAGAAGAATAATAAAAAAAAAGAGATCAAAATTGATAAAATAGTTTTGGCTGTAGCTCTGGCTAAAGTTCTCGAGCATCTGGATCATTTCCGGGGGGTACAGACCCTCCTACTCATGAAAACATACAAAATGCACTTCCTCTAATCAAGCTGAGAAGAATTAAAAAAATGGTCAAAATTGATCAAATAGTTTTGGCTGTAGCCCTGGCTAAAGTTTTGGTCAGAACCAGAAGAAACGGAAGAATCAGAAGAACAAAATTTCGGTGACTTCGACGATTTTCAAAGGATTTTTTTACCATGTTTCCTTGTTCAATGTTAACAATTAGGTTGTTATTTTTCGTCTACTCACCCGGGGCAACACGATGGCAAAAAAAATCAGGTTTCTAGCTATAATAGAAGTTGAGCTGTGAGGGGTCGAAAATGGGCCTAAGTTCTGTCAACATAATATACACTTGCATGTCTGCCGCTTTATCGGACTTGGCGGTGGAACACTGCCTGGTTCCTAGATCTTTTTTATTTTAAAGTACTTTTTTTTTAGTTTGAGATGAGAAAACTTTTTTCCCTTCAGTTTGATCATGTTTGGTAACAAATAAAAGCAGCAGATGAAAGAATATGAAAAATATTAAACAGTTGTAGATTTCTATAAAAAATTAGCATTTCATATGAAAGGCTATTTTTCGTCACTTTTTTTCATATTTTCGTCAATCTAGCAACTTAATTAAATTACTACATTAGCTTGCTAAACTTTCCATTTGGGAGGGGAGGGGGCATCATTTAATTGTTTGTCAGCAGGGGTGTAGTGGAGCGGGAACGCGTGGGAACGGCGATCCTTTACCTTTTTAGAAGGCGGAACGGCGTTCCCTCATCTAATTTTTTTTTTTTTTAATTTCTATTTTCTTTTTTCTTTATGTGATACTAAACGCAAAGCCAAGTAAGAAAACGAAAAAGTTATTTTGTGAGAACTTTGATTTCGTCTGCGATCCACAACTTCAGAGCTGATCAGGCAAGTTCTAGTTTTTGTAAAACACTTGAAAGAGGCGCAGCAACACACTGTGAAGTAGGAAAATAATTCAGATGTACTTTAAAATGCAAAATTAAATTGCTTTTCGGTTTGAGAATGGGAAAGCTTTCACATTTACCGTTATTTTAGAGTTTAGTCCAAAAATGTACCAGCAGTTACTAAAAAAAAAATCTTTTCTCCCGAGTTAAAAAAAAAGAAAAAAATCAACACTAAATACAGTGGCGGCGATAAGGGGGAAAGTTTCCCCCTATCCCTTTTAAAATCTAGTGATTTTGATGGCAATATCATATATATTTTGCAGTTTGCTTTCTCCTCCGATTCATACCCACTTTTATTGTCAACACTGTCGAAATGACAAAATCGAACTGGATAAGATTAAAGAAAAAACAGGAATGTCCCAAGCAAATCTATACGTTTGGCAAATAATGAGTCTACATTGAAATATCCCTCTTAAAATTAGAGTTGATTGAGATGGTACACAAATAAATAATTTATCAAGAAATTTTGAATCGACTGATGGATTTTAATTTTCCAAACATTTTATTAATGGAGCAAATTCGGAAAAGGCAAGGAAGGGTCCATCACAAGCAAGAGGAACTTCTCTACATTTTCTTTTTGAGAAGGAGAAAAGCCATAAAACTCTCAATCGGCGTCTGCAACAATCGCAATCTTTTTCATTCATTTTGTAAACAGATTTCGAGGATCTACAGAATCTTGGAATTTATCCGAACCCATTGCATATAAGGCATTTCTGAGATTTTAGAAAATAGTTGTACAAAATCTGTTTAGAAATTTGCGTCAATAATATTTTTGAAAATGTCTTATAATCCATTTATAAAGTGTTAAACAATCTTTTAAATTGGGTTGTGCAAAGCAAATTGTTTAAAAATTCATATAACTTAATAGTTTAAAAAATTTATTTGAATAAAAGAATAAGTCGAAACGCACAATATTTTTTTTTATTTAATTTTTGAGGTGCTCAGTAGCTGTTTTGAGATTATTAAAGTAATATTAATAAAACTATTTAAAGTTTCACTCTCCCCTCCCCCCCCCCCACCCACACGCAGAAAAAAAATATGTTTGTAACGACGCGACATAGCGTTCCCACACCTTTTTATTTTACACTACACCACTGTTTGTCAGTCTCTATGTTATGATTTTCTTCCCCCTTTTTTTACTCTTTCATTGAATTCATTTTCTTCCTACTCCTACTGGGTTGGATTTTCGGTGCGACTTCAGCTTCATCGCCCTCCCCGTTTTTCCTCTGTCAATCTTTTCCTGCATGTATGAGCCAATCCTCTGCCTTAAGGCCCAATTCATATGAAAAGGTGATGATGAGCACCTTGTTAAATCACACATCAAAGTAAAAAATAATCTTTTAATTTAAAATTGAAAACTTAAAAGACTTTAAGAATTGATTGCGAGACAATTATTTCGGCTTATCAAAATGACGCTGATTCTCAAGAAAAGAAATTTGAACGCGTTTAATATGAACTCATCTAAAATGGCACCTTTAAGAAAATAATTGGTTTTAGTACTAACTGTTTTGCTATTCAAACAGAGCGAGCTAGAATCCTAACACGTTCTCTATAAGCACGGAAAATAGCGTTCGCATGAGGAACGCTCGACGTGTTATTATTCGCACCTGGCAATTTATTTTTTTAATAGGCGAGTAAAATTTTGTGGGGAGTTTTTAGTTGGTTCGTTCTTATGTTTTATTAAAATTTTTATGTGAAAAAATTTAAAATGAAATGCAAAATAGTTATTCTTCAAACATCATTCTGTCATTTATTTTAGAAGTATTCGAAAAAATTAGCAAATATATTTGATTTTCTAAATTTTTTAATTATGTGCTAAAACATAGTTTTTGTACAGCGTAAAAGGTTTTGTGAAGAACAAATCATATGCATTTAACATTTACATTCTTATGAATTTAAAGTCATAGTATTCATAAAGTATAAGTTAGCAAAACTGTAAAAATAAAATCTGTACTAAATGGATTCTGTGTTACATAAATATATTTAATAATATATCACTTAAATATACTTATAATAATTTTTGATATAGCTAGATGTGTCTCTACTTTTTACTTAAAAAATTTATATGATTTTTTTTTATTATATGGTTCTTTTGGAGTTATTATACAGTTCGTTTCGAGGACTGCCACAATTCCAAAATGTAACGCTTGAAATTATGTGCCCTTTTATATGAAACTGAGTTAACATTTTATTTTCAACGTTAGACGTAAATTAAGCAGAGTATGAAATCGATGCCGTAGGACCTTTCTTGAACAATGGGGACTTTTGTACAGTGACATAATTTTTCTAAACGAAGAATATAAACGAGTATAGGATACGAAGGATATATAATTAGTATATAATATTTATTATAACCGGCTGAGTCACACAATCTATAAATTATTCGAAATAAGCCATTCTCGATTGAGGCTATAGATAAGAAAAGGTCGTGATTTTGTAATAAAAATTGACAGAAAAATGAGAGTAGTTCAATTTACATGCGTAGTCGACTTCGTTAGAAGTATACCCCTTCTCCCATGAACATTGTACTGGATGACCATTGACTCCACTTCCACTCTAGTAATAACGAGACGAAGTGTGAATATCACAAAGGCGTCCAATGCAAAAACAGCACGGTAAAAAAAATCCGAAATTTTTTAATTTTTTACAGTGAAAAGGCCTCCTAATTCCCAAATTGTCACACTACAAGCTAGCACCATGCTCTGTTGTCTCTGGAAAGAGGAGGTATAGAATGGGAGGACAAATACAAGAGTAGAAAAAAACAACCTGTTGGCGAAACCTAACTTTGCCAATTTGGCAGAATGAGCAACTTTCGATTGCAACCCTAGCGGATGAATACAAAACACCCAAAAATCCTTTTCCTAACAACCGGCATTATTATCTAGCTTTCAGTTTCAGTGTTTAGATCAAGCTAAGTTTTTTAGTATCCGTTTCTGCTAAAGTGGGCGAACTGCTATCGGTTTGAAACCGTTTTAGGTAATTTGTGTGGAACTTTAAACAATTATTCCAAAATGTCTTGGCAAGCATACGTCGACAATCAAATTTGTGCCGAAGTGTCGTGTAGAGTTGCCGTCATCGCAGGATTACAAGACGGTGCAGTCTGGGCTAAATTTGAAGATCCATCTGCAAAACCGGTAAGTGATTTAAATGCCCCTGTCATGTTTTTTTTTCCGACTTGACGTCTGTGCTAATTTTTATCTTATTTCACTTGAATAAAGCAACAAAAGTGTCTTAGTCGCATTTGTAAATGTATAATTTGAATGAAACTGAATATTTTTTTTTTTTTTTTTTTTTAATGTTTGAATCTGAAATTATTGGTAGGATATATATCAGAAATAACATTCGTCTCCGAATTTTCTTTATCCCGTGTTTCATTTTTTATAAAGTGCATATTCCTTGTTACTAAATTCTTTTCCAAACTTCATTACTTCAGCCCGAATAAGGTTACATGGGTGCAAGTCAATCACACCTTGTGGTTAGGCAACATGACAACTCCTTTAATGATGAATCATCGGTTCAACAGTTAATCTCGGAATCGATCTAAAAGATTGATTTAAATTTTTAAATGCTGGAAGTTTTTCAGTAGTTATTGTGACTATGATAAATTCCAACAGCTTAAATATTTAAGCTGACGTTTTCAAATGCTAAGGAAATTAAAATAATTCAATAGTTTTTTTTTGTTCTACCTGATCATTTCGCATTGGCGTTACAAAATATGTCTTATAAATATATTATAAGGGAAATCCGTAATAAACTTTATAAAGTAATAAAAGCTGCACAATTGTTAAAATTCTTTTTCATATAAACTATTAACTTAGGTTTTTTACGTGGGTATTAAAAATCTGTACATTATTCTCAATGGATCTGAGAAAAAAGTATCGATTCTTTTATTTTTGTACAATATTTCATTTACATTTGTGCCTAAAAATTTTGACAAAACATTTGTTCCATCTTAATTCTTTTTAATAAACTTAGTTTTTGACTGTCATATTCTAGTAATCTAGAAAAGAAATCATGATTAGAAATTTCACCAAATATAATTAGTTGATAAGAAAGAATCTGTTAAGTTGGGCCAAATTTTCCTGGAAACTTATTTAAATGATGGATGAGAGAAAAAATGGCAAGGAAAAACTATTGCTGTACATAAATAGTTATAGATTCCTGTCATGTAACTTTGATTTTTGGATATATATTCAATCACACCTTGATTCGCAATGCAATAGTAGAGTACACAGGTGCCTCAAGTCCCATCAACACTACAAATTTTTTTTAATTTTTTTTAATCCTTTTTATTAACTTCGATTTTGTGTGTGTTGCTGGGTTTGTCGATGGCGGGCAAATCTGCGGAGGCCTAATTAACCCCCTTGCTGTCATCCAATCGGGCTGAAACTTGACAGATAGGTTCAATGTTGATGACAATGCATTCTATTAAATTTTGGAACTGTAACTGTCACTAAAAAGTAGCTTTGACAGAATACTAATAAACCAACTGGCAGTCATTAAAAAATCATTGAACCGACCCTTTTTGAAATTCTTTGACAATATTTTTTTATAAATAAATAATAAAACTATTTTAATCGGAATAAATAAATGATATTTGGATGTGAGAGCATAAATTCATGTTCATTTTTAATAAATACATTTTGAAACGTACTTTGATGCACATTTTGCTGATAGAAGTGTTTTTGATAGCTGTGTTAATGAATATAAAAATTGACAATGCATTTAAAGGATTTTTAAAAACTCTGTCTTTATGGGTTATATTATTATGTGGTGTACTACGTAAAAAACAGGAAATTTTGTTCTTTTATCAGACCTGTAGGCAATAAAAGTGGGGATTGCGTTTTGAAGGACATAGTTTGTTAGGTTAGATTTTTCATGTCTGCATTTTTAGATTACTTAAACTGTAAAAAAAATATTTGCGGGTTACAACTTAGCAGTTAAAAAAAACATGATTAATGAACCTAAAGCTATAATTCTAATATTGTTCTATAATTATAGTCTTTAAACTTTTGTATCCATAATTCTTCTTATAGAATACTTGGGTTAGGAATATGCATGAAACACATCATTAAAAATTTAATTTTTTTTTACATCCTTTCCATGTTTAGTTTAGTTCAGTCAAGTCTCCTACTCTCCATCAAAAATTATGTTTCATTGCTGTCACTCTCTCCTAAAAATTCATTTTACCATACTCCTCCAAAAAACGGTATTTAACATTTTGAAATTAACTGTCACAAGTTCACTTAGTGGAAATTATCTTTTATAATAATGGGATTCAATTTATGACCTATTCCAATGATTGAAACTATTTAAAAAAAAACAAAAAAAAAACACCTTACACTAAACAAACTTAATTTATTTCATTTTCCCCGCTAAAGGGAAATTGGTACATTACGAAAACAAGTACTCCTCCCCCTTCCTGTCAAGACCCTCTCAGTGGATAACCCTGTCTGCATGTGACATAATTTATGTATGTCCCCTTATGTCATAAAAGGCTTCTTGCCTTTTACCAATATGGTGTTTGAGTGGAATGTTCAGTCACTTTTCATAATGATTTACCCATGGCGTGATAATAATATCCAGCTATGGTGCCCAAAAGAAGTAATGATCAAACATCGCCTGGAGCAAGACCAGGTATGCTTGTGTAGGTGCCTCATGTGAATGTAATTTCAAATTTAACCAATCGCAATGAACCCTGATGACATCATGCTTGGCATACATTCCATTTGGAAGTGAGCATACCTAATCTAAATGCCTTGATGTCGACTATGGTGGTCATGTCTAAAATGCAAGAAACTAAACACTTTAGTGAAAATAATTTTCTAAATATAGCAATAAAAACAAAGTTTTTATTATAAACCCTTTAAAATAGACACTGACAATTTTTATGCATGATTGCTATTAATTCAGGTCAGATTTGATAGTTTTCTAGTGTTTGAACATTGTGAAAATAACATCAATTTCAAACTATTTATTATTATTTTTTTTTTTTTGCCCTTAAAACATGATTGAATACACTGCCATGCACAACGAGTCTATCTGCGAAGTTTCAGATCAATTGTTTGACGGCGAGTAAGCTGATTATCCCATCAAAGATTTTACCCTGTCAACCTTAATAGGGAAAAGTTTCCGTCATTAAATATTGTCAAATTGTATATGTTCCAATTGAGCTTGGTATCTGAATAATAGAATGTGAGCTGAAGCTGATAAGTCTAACCTAGGTTATAGAAACATATGTAAATGCTGCCCTTTGGAACTTGATAGAAAGCATTGTCATCAACAACAAGAGTATCTGCCAAGTTTCAGCTTGATAGGATGGCGGGGATTGGATTTATTAGTATTTCATAGTGATTGTCAGTAAATGAAATTAGTGCACATGTCAAGCAAAATGAAATCTTGTCTTAATTTGATTATCTGGTTTTAAATTACCTTCCGAAAAGGATTCGACAATTGAAATATCAAAATTCTGACTACTCGGGTTGTCCAGATGTTGTAACATGTTTTTGGTTTTGTATAGCTCCAGAAAATTCATGAATTCAATTCAACTGATGGATTTGTGGCCAGCCAATGAAAACACACTTGTAGAACTGCAATTTATGCTCCCCCTGTTTTGCTTTATCGCAGTGGCGTAACTTCTTGATGTATCGCCGTAAAAGTTCGGCTTTTTCTAAAAACTAAGTCTTGTTTAGTCCTGTCAGAATCTGTGTCTGGATATGTTCCCTCTATAAAGCTCCAGGTTCCTCTGTCCATCAGCAGAACTTTATGGTTCTTTTTTCCAGGTTGAGCCATCGAGTTTCGAAAACACGAAGTTAACACTGGAGTTCATTTTGCTTTAAGTGTCTGCCGTGTTAAATTAATCTCTTTCAAATGAATTAACTCTTAAAAATCAATTGAAATGAATACTAAAGCAGCACATAACTTCTTGGATGTTACTTGTAAACATTAACTATTTTTAACAACAATTGTTTTATTGGATCAAAGCAGGTGTTGTAATAAAATTAGTTGAGAATAATTAAATATTTATTATTAATTACTTATTTGATAATACTAGTTGTACAGATATCAATTTAGTAATCTCATGTTTATAAACCTACAATCCTTGGACACCTCTCAGTATTATTACTATTGATGATCTCTATATAGTCAAACCCCGGTAATGCGAAATCGCTTAACATGAAGTAAATGCAGTTCTCCGTACTTAAAACTTAACATTAATTTATTCGTTTTATACGAAATTTGGTTAACGTTAACAATTTCAGCGACCCCATTGACTTCGCATTAACGTAGTTTGACTGTATTATCAGATGATCTCTGTCAAATTAAAAAAAAATCTCTCCTTGTGCTGAAATAGTGTGTTCTGTGGAGAATGACCCATAAATATTAAAAATATATTTGCAATTTAAAATATTACCTCTGCTTCAGCTTCATAATGAGAAATGGAATATGTGAATGGAATAAATGAATAAATGGAATGGAATAAATGAAAGAGAATAAATGGAATGTATTGTGAAATCCTTTATATTTACTTTGATTTTGTGTGTGAGGTTGGTGGGCAAATCTTCATTAGCAATCACCCTAGTTTCATTATCCGGTGATGGGGATGGGTTGTAGGGTGGTGTGAAAAAAAACTACCACCTTGAAAAGTAATTTTAAAATCCCTGGGGGCGCAAAAGTTTTATTTTGTATAAGATGTTCCATGCTAAACATTCAAACCCCTAGCTCAGTATCTTCTGGTGCCAGAACCACCTTGAAATTTCGAAAAATTAACGTTTTTGTACTTTTCTTCAAAAAAAATTGTTGATTTTTTTTTTTTTTTTTTTTTTTTTTGTAAATTTTACAATACCTGATGGTAAAATCTTTGAAAACATTGTACAATAATATTCCACCCAAAAACATCCACACCCTTAACGTAATACCTTCAGTTGCTGGAAGCTCCTTGAAAGTTTGGAAAAAAAAATTCTTTTGCTAAATAACTCTCTTATCTATTCTAATACGCCTTGGTAATAATGCACAGCATTTTAATTATTAAAAGAAACAATAACTTTGAGAGATTGCAAAATTACAATACCCTATAGTTCTTTTCATTTTGCGGCATTGAACTTGGGCTTTGTGTTGAGGGTCTTCAGTTTCGATCTTGACACGAGTTTGGCTGGAATGAATCCATGCCTTTGTACCACTCCATAAACAGGTTTGGAAGCTTCTATTACTAGATGAACACATATCTCAGTTCCTGAGTGTGACAGGCACTGATATAATTCTCGAACTTAAAGGGAGTTTCTTTCTAACCTTAGCTTTTCACGAATTCCTTCAGGTCCTCGTGAGAGATGTGTTTTGTAACAGGTGGTTTAGATCAATCTGTTTCACTCTAGTTTATCATGTCTGTGTAATCAGCTGCTGTAAAATTGAGGAGAGGAACTAGAAATTGTCTAATTTTTCATTCTCGTGTCATGCGCAATGGTTCTTGGATATGCAAGCATGCAAATGTAGTATGCTCATCTACAAGCATGGCTAGAAGAATGTTTTCCGAGTGTTTTTCCATAGAATACATTCATCTGGATAACTCCATCCATTATATTCGTCGGGTTCGTGGGAAGATAATGTGATAAAGATATCATTCTCCAAAGATGTAGAGATCCGATGCAGCAGGAATGTTTTGTCTTGATGTGGAATCGTAGGGGAGAATACACCATCATCACGAATTCGCATAGGATTTTCTGATTCTTGGAAAGGTTGATGGTCGCTATGTCAAGTCTCAGAATTTTACTAACTGTAGTTAGCCACCTTGAATAAACTAGGGGGGCGGGTATCTTGTTTGCCAGGTTTGAAGAACATTGCCTGTTGATACTGCTTGGTCCATATCGAGTCGGTAATCATCGCTGTGGTCTAAGTTCTCTTTCCATAAGCCTGCCTCTAGATTTGCCACTGTTCACATTGGTGCTGTCACAGCCTACAGCAACTAAACTGTCTAGTTGTATGTTATGTTCCTCAAAATACTTGAAGATGGTTTCTACAATAACCTGAGACTCTCCACTTGAAAAAGTTATGTGACCAATGTACTTTGAACCGGGCTTCTGAACAAGGCTGTAGTGGCATTCTGTAACAATCCGAAGGTGCAAGTTATCTGCCTTCGGAAACTCCAAATCTATCTGCTTCACCTACACCTGATGATATCAAGTTTGGGTTGTGGATTTTTCTGGGGGAATATTACATTAAGCTTTCTACAATCAGGTGTTCTAAAGTTTATATTAAAAAAATCCTGTACTTTTTAAAAGGAAAGTAAAAAAAGGCAATTTTTTCAAAATTTCAAGGTGGTTCTGCCATCAGGAGATACTGAGCTAGGTGTTTCAAGATTTTAATTTTTAACAGGGAACATCTTACACCAAAATGCAACTTTTGCGCCTCTTGCATTTTCAAATTCTAAAATTAGGTTTTTTCGCTCTGCCATTTTGAGTAGCCTTTTTCAAGAAGCCAGCATAGAATTTATCATAAAAATAGAGGGAAAGTATTGTAATTTTTCAAAAATATCTTGTGTTATTATCTGTCTCCATTCGATCTGTACATGGGCGCCCCCAGGAGTATTTGCAAGGGGGTGCAAGACTAGATTTTTATCAAAATCATTACTTTTTTTAGAAATGTTAATTAATAATTATGCATTATAAATTATACTCTTTGAGGATAGTTAAAATTCATGGTATATATTTTTGAAAGCGCAACCCTGTTAAAGAGAAAAAAAATATTTAAAAACTATATTTTTAGCGATTTTTTTTTTAATATCCAACTAGATCTCACGGCATTCAAGAGACAGTATTTAGAATAGAGAAACATGAAGATGCAAAAATACAGAATAACATTTTATTTCTTCCAAGTTTCGGAAATAATGAAAAAAAAATTCAAAATAAAATACGAAGGCAATATTGGATATGTTCAATTGAATTCTAAAAATAGATTTCAAGATAGTATAACTGATGACTTAGAAAACAAAACATTTTCCTAGATAAAATTTCGATTCATTTTCCAAGTTTAAAAACTACACAGGAAATTATTATGCAATAAAAGGAATAAAATCTTCTACTCATCATCCTCTAACAATCATAGACAACAAGTACCAGAAAATCATCACTCAAGGTAGCTATAAAAAACTACATTGGAAGGAAACAAAAGAATAAAATAATAGAAAAAAAATGCTAATCGTAACATAAAAGTATAAATGGCATATGTGCTTTTTTTTATTTTTGGAATTTACCTCATTTCCCGCGTTTTTTCAAAAAATTTCAAGAGCCAGGGGGTGCAAGTGCACCTCCTTGCCCCCTCCTGGGGGCACCCATGGATCTGTATAAATATAAAATGTAGCCTACGAGAAATCAGGATTTAATAAATTGTATTCCTTTCTCTGGAAATTTTGGAAAATTTCTATGATTCTATATTATTTTGAAAAAGATTAAACATTTTCTCAAGTTTAATATGTGATGCTCATTCATTATAGATCATTATTGGTCTGTGATAAAAGAAATAAGAAAGCTTAGCAAATTTGATTGGAGGATGTGGAAAAGAATGTGAAGACCAAAGGAAATATAGTATAAGTGGAAATGCACTAGCTTCCTCCTAAAATACTACAAGTTTATTGAGGGATGTTTTTCTATGTATGCAAACACTAAGAATTTTTATATAAAAATAAGTTTTGTATATTCCCACGCTGGCCGTTACCTGAATGAATTATGTGGCTGGTCTGATCAGAGGGGATAAAGTCCTTGTGTTTAGGCAAATATATGGAAAATGTGTTCTGGGAGAATTTTCTTTTCACAGTTTCAGTTTTGGTCAACCAGTTATAAAAATTGATTGGTGATTGTTGTATCATTACAAACATGTAGTCGAGTGGAGAGATGGGTTGGGTATTTTTTTAAATGCTAATGTCCTATTAATCCTATTATTATCTCCTAAATGTAAATCCTTTATAGTAACTTTGATTTCGTTTGTAGTAGGCAAATCTTCGGAGAGTTAATCAATCCATTTGCCGTCATTCAATTGAACAGAAACTTGACAGATTAATTAGTTGTCGATGATAATGCATTCTAGAGCGAAAAAAGTTAGTCAATGGCTTAAATCAACAGGTTTTTTTTTTTTTAATCGTATGTATTATACATAGGGTAATGAAAGTATAGCATTCGGTCAAAAAAAAAATTCCCTGAACACCCTGATTTCAAAAAAGTGATCTAGAAAAAATTTCTGTCTGTGGTCAGCATAACTCCCAAACAAATTGACCTACGATGGTAAAATTTTGTGTGCGGGTTAGTGGTGGCCCTTTGACCTACCATTAAGGTTTTCGCAATAATCGTGCATGCGCATAAGGTTGAAATCATGAAAAAATCGTGTTTTTCAGCGATTATTATAAAACGGCTCTTAACAATTTTGATTAAAATCTCTGTGCTAATGCCTTTTAGATATTCTAATCGTCTTAACCTTCGAAATTCCAGTAGAAATGCGATAAAAGTGTAAAAAGTTGAAAAACGAGTACCTTAAGCACAGAGCTCTCTGCCCTTGACCAGATTTTTTTTTCTGTCATTTTACAAGAAAGGACAATGTAATAATGCCTATCGTGTTTTTTTTTTTTTTTTTAAGTTATTGCTCATAAAAGTTGGCAATATTATGTAAAGAATTTATAGTAAAATCTTTATTTTTGTTTGCTAATTTTTTTAATCCCAAATTTAACCTGATATCTGTACATTTTCATATTTTTTTTCATTGTGGGCGATTAAAGTAATGAAGTGTTTAATCATTAATTGGCATACAATTCTCTTGAGCACCTTTAAAGTGATTTGCACATCTTTAACAGATCATTGTTTATGTGTCCTTCTAAGGGAATAATACTGAATCAATATTTTGATGAAGCCTTTTTCATTATCCATGGATATCTAATTAATCTTATTTCAGAAAAGAATTTTGTTTACTATTTTTCTTTGTAATAATGTAATAATTTCTTTGTAATAATAATGAGGAAATAAACTTTAAAAAATTAAATTGACTTCAACATTTACCAAATACCTTTGTGTAGGTAATGTGTTGTTCAATTCTGTGTTTAATTGATTCAGCCCCTACTTCGAAAAGCATTTTACTTAGTGCATTTTGAAGTCAATGTTTTGTTAATTTGATTTAAAATCCACAGTGGGTTTGCAAATATGCAGTGCTTTTTTTCAAATGTTTAAAAGTTTTTTGGATTAATTAAAAATTTGAGCTAATACATTAATTTATAAATGGAAGTAGTATTAGAATGCATGATTCAACCTTCAGAACATTTTTATCTGTATTATCATCAACAAAACTATTGTCAGACCAAAAAGACGTAAATGTTGTCAGATCAAAAAAACCTGCTTAGCGTGACATGTCATCAAACATTTTCGACGACCTGTAATATCCTACTGAAGATCCATTTTGCAATTGAAACCAAAATTCACGAATGAAATTCTAACACTGTTTCTGCCGTCTCTTTGGTATGCAAGTCTCCCGACATTATTCTTCCCTAATAAAGATCATGACATCACACAGATAATTTGTATTTGCGTGTATAAAATTTTTTTTTTAATAATTTACTTTATCATTTAAAAAAATGTCTAGTGTGTTCAATATGACCAGTTCCTGAAATGCCATCTGTAAGGACATTTTACAGTTTTTAAATGTTTGGTGTAAGTTTTTAAACTAAAATTTACAGTATGCGTCAGACTCGCTGAAGGTGCTGTACAATGCACAAAAAGTTATAAAACTCTGTTGCAAAAATTGTTCAGGTTTTAGTTTTAATTGCGGAAAACACTTTTTAGAAAAATGTGAAACATACTCTATGAATATGTCCTGGATTAGTTAGTAAAGTCACAACTTAATAAGTGTGACAGAACCTAAAAGGCTAAATGTGAAAACTCAGAAGTAAAGAATGTTGAATAACACTTTTGAAGCCAGGGTGCAATATCGCACGTGTCGTGTATCATTGGTAATATTATGTACTATAACCAGTTGAAAGATGTTATTATTCTAAATGTCTACTTACGAGTCTAACTTTCTTATTTAAGGTGATATTGGGGTGGATAGGATTAGGAAGAACTACAACAAGACCTCTCGAATTTGGAGATGTTTTGGCAATAATTAACTAAAATATCGCCAAATGGACGAGTTAATATTTGTATTAAATGTTTTACTTTCAAATTGGTATATCATAGGTATATTTCATAGGGTAATGAAAGTATAGTAATTAGGTAAACAAAAAAATCGTTTTATTTTGGAACATCCTGATTTCAAGTAGGAGTGTGGAACATCGCACAACTTTCAACTACACTATAATACTGACGTGGATTTATGTTATCGACAGTATTTATATTTTCATCATTCGTTTAGTAACTAGGAGTGTGGAACATCGCACAACTTTCAGTTACAGGCCAATATGGCGATATTATTTTTTGCGATAATTCTTGTATAAATCTTACAAAAAAAAAAAAAAAAAAAAAAACGTCAAAATTGTGATTTTGGCGATGTACTTTTCGATAATCCTTATATTATCCTTCATTATAAATGAAACTGAGGGGAGAAGAAAAAACAATCGTTGATGAGGTATGCTCAAGGAAAGAGAACTGCGTGTTGAAGGCATTCGTTTTTCAACTTTTTACACCATTAAAGCATTTTTACGAGAATTTCGGAGGTGGGGATGTTTAGAACACCTTAAGAGGCATTAGCACAGCGTTTTTTATCAAAATCGTTGGAGCCGTTTCATAAAATCATGTTTTTCAAACGTCATGTTTCAAAAAGTATCGCTAAACTGGCCACTTTTGCTAAATGAATGATGAAAATATAAAAACGGTAAATGACACAAATTGACATAAGTATTATGATGTAATTGAAAGTTGTGCTATGTTCCCCACCCCTAGTTAAGACTCTATTTGATGGCCTTAAATCGACGGCTTTGCGTCCCATAATGTAAATCAGCGTTAGATACTACGCGACCCGTGGGCCGGATTTGACCCGCGACAGATTTTTCTGCTACCCGCCGGCACCACAGAACAAAAAAAAAATCAAAATTCACGGTATGGATTTTTTTTACATAAATGTAATTTACCCGAAATAATATGCGTTAACTATGTAGAAAACAGTTCTTCACTAAGTGCCCTAAGAAACTATATGAAGAAGCAGTTTTCATCAAGAATACAGGAATAACTTAACTGAATCTCATTTGGACAATTTATTAAAATTGACTGCAACAAATAATCGAAAAATATCTACTCTTCTTAGAAGATAATATATATATAAGTAGAGATATCTAAAGAGTAGTATATACTACAGTAGTATATACTAGAGATCAGTGGTAGAAGTGGGGAAAAAAAGGTGGGGGGACGGCCCAAAGTTGGTGACAAGTACACCCCCTCAACGATAAATTTTATAATTTCGTTTCTAATAACAATAAATTTATAACAATTAAATAAATAACAATTAACTAGTAGAAAGGAAACAATTTTCAACACGAACAAGGGTCCAAAATTTATTGTTATTTTAATGAGTATTCTGCGACTTAGTTTTTTTACTAGGAAGTAAGAGATGAAGTGAAGTAATAATTCAACATTATATACATAACTGTTTATTTAGATTTAAATATTGCCTCTAAATAAGCATACTTTCATAAAATTAAATTAATAAGCAATTCTAATTTTTTTTTTTTTTTTTTTTTTTTTAAATACTTTGTCTTTATATTTTTTTCTAGTTTCTCCAAAGTTATTTTTTAACACTATGACATAAAGAGTTTTTTTTTCAGTGACTTAAAAACTTTTTCTCATTGTCATTACATTTCGCATTTCCGTACTTGCTTGGTATATTTTTTAAGAAGAAAATCTATGCTTAATTAATTTTAGTACTATCTAATATCCCATGCCCAGCTTAATGTTCAAAGAAATTTATAAACAAATTTAGTGATTAAAACTGTAAAATATAGTCGGGAATAAATAAATAAATTATACAATTTTGAATTACATGACTCGGAAGACGGTGATAAGATGAATTTGTTTCGACAATTTTGGCATTGATAGTATATACAAGTATTGTATTGTGCATTCAAAAATTGAAAGTAAAAAATTGCAAAATGATATTTTACCTTCTTAAAGGAAATGTTTGCATTTTTCAGCTTTTCACAAGTACGCCATGGATACTAATTGTATTTCTGAAGGTGCGTATCATTTTGTGTCCAATACTTTGGATAATCATTACTGCAGTGCGTTTCTGCTTACTGTTGCTGCCACGTGCTAGGTTCTCTCTCCACGTGGTCTCTTCAACTAAATGCACTTGCACATTTTCCACTGATCCTTCCTCAACGTTCTGTAGTGTATCGGAGTCATTTTTCTTACAGTTTTGAAGCCAAATATATCAATCTCATCTTGTTTTGTACTAGATGGATTACGAATACAAATGCCGTTTAGAATTAGAAGTAAGAGTTACTGGTTAAGTTGGAGGAATACACGGTTTTCTACTAATAATCAACAAAACGCAAAACATTTTAAAGTAAATGGTCGAGGACAGAACAGGAAATGATAGGACAATAAATATGTCTTTTTCTATCCACTCCTCAATAATCCCAGACAACGGGCGCCGAAACTCGCCTCGCATTTCCAAGAAAAATTGACTGAATCTGCTTGAAACAAAACAAAAATGAAAGTATAAAAAATAACAAACAGCCAGAAAAAGCAGAAGTAATGAAAATGGTTAATTCTATTTTTTCCCCTTCCCCTCTTAGTTTTTAGACGGATTGAATGTTTTTTTTAAATTAGGGGAATAGATTTCGGTAGATTTAGAAGTGGGGGAATGGATTTCAGTGGTTTTAGAAGTGGGGGGATGGATTTCACAGTTTTTAGAAGTGAGGAGGCGCATGGGTATTTTCTGGACAAGTGGGGGGACGCGTCACCCCGCGTCTACCCACACTTCTAGCACTACTATAAATACTATAAGAGTAGATATCTAAAGATATCTACTCTTAGGTCAAGACGCTTTGTCACGTTGAAACAAAAGATTCCCTTCTTTCTTAGACTCCGATTTACTAATAATGAAAACTGTTATTTTTTTAAAAATATATTTGAGAAAAGAAATAATAAAATATCAATTGAAATTTTATTAGGATAATTTTTATTTTTTCCAGTTCCCAGAAATACTATATACTGTTAAATCGATTAAAATTATATTCATGTTTAGATGAATCCTGCCCGCGAAAAGCTCCAACATAAGTCATTCGGCCCGCCTCTTAAAGTTAGTGGCAAACGCTGATGTAAATAGTGAGCTTGAGCTAGTACGATACGCGTGATTAAAAATCACGAAAATTAATCAACGCGCACACTTTCAGTTTTATTCACGAAATGATGGATGGGTCATGCAATTGGTATCCTAGAATAAAACTACCTTGTTGCTTCAACATTTCTTATTCTCCATCATAACTCGCCGAAGACGCGATTTAACCGTGACCCATTCAGGGTTAACTGCTTCTTCTCCTGTTCATTGACGTTCCAAGGTCGAGTGCTACTCTCTTTTTATAAAGTGATATGTATGATTCGATTTTCTACTCGCGGATTGCAGGAACGAACACATCAGCATATTCAAATTTGATGAAATCAATTTCTAGTTAGGAAATGATTTCATTATTTTAATTAGCTTTATGTAAACAGGAGAAATAGTCGTCAATGAGCAATGCTTAAGGGATGATACTATGAGTTAAAAGATATCCGTTTTTCAACTTTGTACCCCTGTATCAATTTCTACGGGAACTTCGGGGAGGGGGGGGGGGTATTTAGAACTACAAAATCGTTAGAGCCGGTTTTTTGGCAACGGGAGCTACCTTATGAGCCTGCGCAATTTTGACGAAAAGACACGTCTCAGCCACCATCAACCTGTATACAAAAATTGAATATTGTAGGTCAATCCATCCGGAAGTTATGCTGACCACAGACACGCAATCTTTCTATTCCACTTTTCTAAACTCGGGGCGTTCCAAGACGTGTAAAAAAAAAAAATATATATTCTTAATACAATACTTTCAATTCTCTTTATTAATATAGGGTAATTGAAATTAGTAAGGGAACTGTATAACTCTCGTACAACTCTTGTGCAACACAACAAAATGTGTAATTAAACCGTAAAAGCAGCCAGCGATTCCATTCGAACTTAAACGTAGAACTCCTAGATTTGTCTGCGAAAACTCATTAAGTTATGATTTAAAATTAAAATAAAATATAAAATATATTGAAATAAAAACACGTGTAAAAAACAATTACGAAATTCCACTTGACAAAATTATTTTTATTATTTATGCTAAAAAAAGAGTCTATATTCTTCCAAACAATGTTAGTTCTGTAAAATTCTAGTTATGTTTTGTTCTATTAAAATTCATGTTTTAGATCTTTTATTAATACCACTTTGAACTTTAGTAATTATTAACGTGTGCTCTTTCCATGCATATTTTTCATTAGCACCTAACAGCTATGATCGAAGCACACTTATGAAGTGTTGGCTAAATTTCTGAGTTCCGAAATGTTCAATAATTTACCAGAATTTTGAACACTTACGAAATCTATTAAAGCATCCACTTTGTGATCTACCAAAGCGTATAAAAAAGTACTATGGTTTGTTTTTGTCGGAAAGTCGATTACTTAGTGAAGCCATTGGTTAGTTTGCAGTTTGACTGAACACTTTGAAGTTGCTGAGCATTTCCTTTTTGGTTGTGGATTGATGCAATACAAGGTAAAATCTTCACAAGATGAATTGGCCGATCAAACGGTATAGTGGTTAGCGTGCCAGCTTCTAGACCGCGAGGTTGCGGGTTCGAGTCCCGTGTAAGGCATGGGTGTTTGTAAATGTATGTTGGCTTGTCTAATGGCGAATGTTTCGGCGCATTATAGCCCTCGTGTTTGCTGACAGCGCCAGATAATCTGAAAACAACCAACCACAAGATGAATTGAGGGCCTGAGAAGCAAAGGGGTCCAAATGAATTTTCTAAACTTATGAGGAAATACACTTTTTTTATTTATATTAAATTTGTATGGAAATTGTTTGTTGTTCAAATACAAACCTCTGGAATGAAGATATCACTAGTTTTCATAGAATTAAGTATAAATAAAAAGCTGTAAAGTCTATTTTCTCGAAAGTTAAGAAAAGTCACTTTGTTTAAACAATAACTTTAATATTTTCAGGGAAGTATTAATTTCTTGTACCGGTGCCTATTTCTAATCAAATGGGAAATATCTTTGCATTGTATTTACCATAGATGGCAAAATAAGGATAAATGTCTTTGTGTGCGTAAAAAATTATCCTTGAAAATGGAATTTCCCTATTTTATGGGATGTATTTGTATTCATGGTTATTTGACCCCCCCCCCCCTCCCGTTCCTTTTTTGCCGCAATAGCATTTCAGCAATTATCTATTCATTTGAAGTAGATTTAACACACAACACGACGTTGGGGATAAGTTTACATTTATTTGAACAGTTTCCGTGAGTGGTAATGCCAAATGGCATCATCCAGTATTGCATTTATTTTTCGCATTTATGTTCGTTCGTTTTTAATTAAAAATATTATTTAAAACTGTTTTGAGAAACAATTAAGGTGTCAATTCATATTCTAACACGTTATTTGATGGTTTCTTTGTAAAGTAATCACGGATTTAAAAACAACAACAAACATCTTCATCCATATCGGGAATTAAGCTGTAGGTGCATTTTTAGCAAAATGCTTAAGAACTTCCTTAAATATGCTAAAATTAGAAATTCTGATTCAGCTTCGTTTTAAAGCATTTTGATACAAAAATTTGCAAAATCATAATTTTTATTATATCAAGATTGGTCATCGACCTAAAAGAACCAGTAAGTTGAAGGGTGAAAAGTATTTTTCCAGTTGATATTTTACATAAAATAGCTTTATATTGAAAGTTACTAATGTTATAATAAAAAGTGTTTTAACTGTGTTAAATTAAAGATGACGAGTGAGGGAACCCATATTCATTTTAGCTTTTTTGCTAAAAAAAAATTGTGTACCCCAGTTTAAACACTGATCCATATTGCCTCCAAACTAAAGGTGTCAAACTAAATGGGTTAAGAACCCGATTTGCATTTAAGTTCAATCATAAAAAGTAGAACTTTCATCTGGCTTTGTCAAAGGTGCCGGGTATGAATTCTGGGTTATGTCATGATGTGTGATTCGGAATCCATGTTAAGCTGTAGGTCCAGGCATGATGAGGCGTTATTGCGCACAAAAATATGTCGCGGAGCGTACATACCAACCATTCATAAAGTGGAATACCAAACATAATTGTGTATGTTTTCGCATTTAGTATAGTAATATCTATTTCATGGAAACAAGTTAGAAAATACTTATGTTTAAATAGGCACCAAGTACAATAAAACTTTGAATTCAATTTGGGTTTTTATAATGTTTCATATCCAAAAGATCAAAAACGGAACACTGAAGTATCCAGTTTCATTGTCTGTCTGAATCGAGGTAAAATTAAGAATGCGAAGTGCTTTTTTAAATTTTACAATGCTTTTCAAGTATTTCCTAAGATGAGAGGATTTCAAGTATGCAGGGGCGTACTGGGACATAAAATCGTCCCTGTGATTTTAGACTTATGCCAGCCCAAATTTTCTATATCATTGTTAATAAAATTTTATTTTTAATGAAATAATTCCATAATTAGATAAATAATTTTAATAATTAATATATTTTATTATTTAAGTATTCATATTTAATAATATATTTTGTTATTTAAATATTCATATTTAATAATTAATGTTTTGTTATTTAAATATTCATATTAAAAATTAATTTAAATAATTAACTTTGTTTATAAATTTGAATAATTCAATTGTTACAAAAATAATTTTATTAAATCAAATGTTCTTTGTCTCTACTATTTGTATGATTATATCTCCTTGGCGTGAACTTGGTTCCCATAAATCGTTAATTGTTGTTTGCTGCTAAAACTATAACAAGAAATCTGAATAATGTCCGGGAATTTAACTAGTAAGATTATTAGAAAATGACACCTGAAATGGTAATATAATTACCCTTAAAGGTTATAAAATAAGTAAAAAGTATTACTCTAATGCAGTGATTTTCAACCTTTTTTTTGTCGCGGCACACTTTTAACGATTTCAAAATTTGGCGGCACACAAAGAAAAAGATAAGTTTAAAAGTTGTTTACTTTACCTACCTATAATACACTGTAATACACCTATTATACACTGTGTAAAATAGTTTATGATAATTATTTGGAATGTAAAATAATATAATATGTACTACAAAAACAATAGTACGTTTATTAAGGGATTAATTACAAATATACATTTCTAAAATTTGGCGGCACACAAAAGTGCCGAGGCACAGTGGTTGAGAATCACTGCTCTAATGTATAATTTTTTTAGTACGTCTACTTTTCTTAGTCATCCCTAAAAGACTTCCCCGGGAAGTAGGGGGGGACACTGACCGGTCCGGTGATTGCACCGAACAACCCTATGGCCAGTACGCCCCTGCAAGTATATCACATCCTTGCTATTACTGTGATACAACTCAAAAATCGTCATTTATGAGTAAAAGTGAAGAAACAGATTACGTGTACTTGAAGCTGGTTGAACGACACAAGATTGTTTACAAGTTGAAACTGGCGTATGTCGTTTTTCCAGATTAAGGACCTTATTATACAGAGCCACTCGAGTGGCGAACGCGCGGCACCGCTTCTGGCAACTGCTGTGGCTCTGTATAATAAGCTCGATAGTATTGCATGTCTCTCTGCGCCACAAGCGGCAGATGCAACATCTAGCCACAACAGTGGCCCAGTATAATAAGCTCCATAGGATTGCAAGTTTCGCTTCGAGAGGCTTGTCTGAGAGACTGTGGCGCGCGTTCGCCACTCGAGTTGTTCTGTATAATATAAGGCCCTAAAGTCCGATTCTGTGTCAAAAATGAAGAATTTTGAATCGCGTCACTTTTGTAGCAAGCATGCGATATATATCACCTGTGGATCTATACGTTTTTGCAACAAAACATCTAAATTAACCTTTAAATAATATAATCCATAAAGTTTTTAATATAAATCTTTATGTGCATTGCCAGCTTTTATATTCAATAACACAGCGCCGATTCCGTAAACAGCGCCTGCTTGGTGTTTGCATTTATTATTTTTTTTTAAATCGAAAACATTTCAATCAGCAAAATGTGCTGCAAACTACATTTCAAAATTTATTGATTAAAAAATGAACTTGAAATTATGCACTCGCATGCAAATACTTTTCTTTTTCCTGAATAAAACAAATTTACTATTTATTTATTAATTAAAAAAAGTTTTGGCTACAGGAAAGAGTTTCTTCAACAGAACACTTTCCCTCTTGGCTACTCGGATTTCTGCTGTTGATGCTCACTTCATAGCAATGATTTATTTCGTTGTCCATTTGAGAACTATTTCTACGCATTGCCTGTGTCTTTTCAGTACGAGTATTGGAGGACTTGGAGACAATCGTATTCTTTACTTGCTGTTGTAGTTTGAGTTTTAGGTACAGAGTTAACATTTTGAGTAATGAATTGATTATTAAGTTTTAAAATACGAACCATATAAAAGAGGTTAAAAAAATCCTATTCACATTTAGTTAGTATGAAACTTGAAACTACAAGCTTCATTCTTATTAGTATAATAAATAAGCAACATCGTAATACTATCATTATTCCTTTTTATTTTATCGAGACAACAGTGCAAAATTGAATTGAAGTGCTCTGTATGTTGCGATATCAAGCTATTGTTATAAATTAACCTTGATTTGTGTTGATTAGAGTGATTGCAGTATGTTATGCCCTAGTACTCTGATATATTTCTCCAAGATTAGAAGTATATAAATGAGAAATTTTGTTAAAAATTTTCTGATTGTCGAAATCAACGTTTATCTACCTAAGCACTTTCTTTTGTTAGCTCCAAAATAATTTTTGTAAAAAAACAACTTATTATTGATATTCCCTTTTAACCTCTAGATAATCATGTTCGATCCGATTTTTTTTTTAGATATTTTCTTGAACGAGTTATTGTCAACAATTATGTCATATTTAGTACTATCTGTTTTTACCTTGCACACATGTTCGTAAATTTTCAATTCTTAGAAAATTCAATATTTAAAAAAATATCCAACACCTTTATGATAGTAGAAGTTGGTCACTTTTTAACATATTTGTGGCCGCTTTTCTGAACTTGGTGACGTACTGTGTAGCCATCATAAAACCAAGATTTGTCGGAGCTCGTCGCCGATCTACTCACATGCGTATGAGGTTTCTCAGTGATCGCTGCCTATGTGTCGATAGGTAAACTCCCTTTTCCCTTCTAGCCCAATTGATTTAGAAACTACTTTGTTTGGTTAGTAGGTACGAAAATGATCATTGAATGAAATGACTTAAATTAAAAACTCGAAAATAGTGTCTAATATATTTTGTATTCGAAATCCTTATGTCAATGCCAATGCAGTGACTCCACTTGCAATAGCCTCCTGCTTGCTTTTTTTTTTTTTTTCCTTTTTTTTCCCCCCTTAATAAAATATATTAGACGCTATTTTCGTGTTTTTAATTTATGTCATTTCTTTAAGTGATATTTTCGTACCTATTAACCAAACATCAAAGTTTTAAACAAAGTAGTTTCTAAATTAACTGGGCTAGAAGGTTGTAAATAGCGAGTATTGGGAATGGTATTTACTAGGAGTTCTTCTACGATATATGACACAAAACATCTTAAACTCGCGACAAGGATACTTGGCTGTTATTTTTGAATTGGGCATTTCTTGGAATCGCATTGAAAGGCAATAGCTATTTTAGTCACTGAACCTGGAAATCAGGGAAAATTTCTATCATTGTTTTGAATGTACGTTTCCCCTATCATCTGTATTTTGGCGCCTTTTACCCAGAGAATTGTTTTGGTAACCGTTAAAAGTTTAATGTTATGGAATAATTTAAACTTTTCATTACCGCCAAAACTTTTTGAAAAAAAAATAGGCATATTAACTTTTTAGTTCTATTTTTTAGTACATGTTCTATTCCATCTAGGTGTTTAGACATCTGTAAAACCTGGAAAAATTGAGGACATCTGAAAGAAAAATTCCCGTAGAATCAGAATTTTTTTTAAAAATCTAATGGGAAACTTTTTTCCTGAATTTTGTAGTCATCCTGTATTTAGATGCGTCTTATTTATAAAGAAACAAAATAATTTTATGTACTTTATGCAGTTATAGTTCCTTTAGTCACTGATAATCAGAAAATAATTTTAATTTCTGGACTGGAATCTCAACTAGGATATCTGAACTTTTTTGGTGACATACCCTGTAGACGTCATAAAACCAAGATTTGTCGGAATTCGTCACCGATCCACTCACAAGCGTATGAGGTTTCTCAATGCAATTTCTTTCTGCAATGTCTATGTGACTAGACATTGCATGGCAATTTTTTTTACACATCTTGCGTTACTGTTATACCGAAGTCTCTCACATCAACTTTTAGATTTTGACTAATTTATCATTTTTATCGACCTGATAAAAGGTATAGTAATCAATGGCGATTGGTCGCATCCTGGTTTTACATTGATGACTTAATGATTCCGCTTCATTTCAAAGTTGACGCACAGGTTATCTAAATAAAATGTTACATGGCTTTATCTTTTAAGATGAAAGTATCTTGCATCCCCTGATTTTTGCAATTAAGAAAATAAAAAAAATATATTACTCACTCAAGAAAAAAAGCAGTGTGGCGTAACTTTAGCCGCCCTGCAAAAAATTTTGACTGTTTATGTTAACTTTGCCTAAATGTAACTTGAATCAAGCCACATATTGCTTCATATATAGCACGCTTTTGTCTTCATTGTATCGTTAATTGAACTCATTAAAAATAGACTACCACTTTGTTGACTTAATTTTATAAGTTTTATAATTACATAACTACATTTAAATTTTACATATCTAGGCACACGACTTCACAATCCTTCCTTCCGTTCAGTTCTTGAGATACCTTTCTGTAAGGTTCGGAAGACTCCCATTTTTTCTTTCTGGATTAGATGCTTTTATTAAAGTAAAATTTTGTATTTTTTAACTAAAATATTTATTTTAAAACATTGAAGCATTCCAAGTATATCATCATGGAATAAATCCTAGTGCAGTTGAATTTCAGGTCGAAAACTAAATGGCTTGCTTTCAAATCAATTATGCTAATTTAAGAAAATTTTCCAGAAATTGGCTTGTCTTCTATAAAAATATCGATTACATAAGTTACTTTTTCCGCTCAATTGTCACTGTTCCAGTTGTTCAAATAAGCTCTCGTCCATTCTTATTTGCAAACAAAGTATACTTTACGAAGTATACACATTTCACATTTTATTAAGTTGCTTTAAAAGAGCTTAAGTGCAAGAACTCAACTTCTTTAGCTTTAAAAAAAAGTTTATTCATAGGTAAATTTGGTTACTTTTTTGCATATTTTTATTCGTTTTGGTAAAGCAAATCATCCTAACCGACCTCTTGAATTCAATCTGCCGTCAACGCCAGAACACCATGCTTGAATTTGCTCACCTTTTCCAGGCGTGAGACGAAGATGAAATAAAGTAGTGTGAAGGGCCGCCATAAAAATTTCCAAGTGAAGGTCGGCTTCAGAGAAGGCATTGTGCCAAGGCCCTCGCATTTTGTGTTTGAGTTCAACGCCTCTTAACGATCATGGCGCGGCAGTGACTCATTCGCCATTTCGCGGGCTCGATCGATTTTTCAGGAGAGTAGTGGGTGGTTTGCTTCTGCCTGCATGCTGGTTTTCTGGCCTCACCCTCCAAGCGTCTGATAGTGTCAATCTCTGTCAAGTGTACTCAGAGTTAATTATACGCCATCGATCGTGATCTTGTCGTTGAATTTTGTGCATTTCTTCATGACCAAAGTTTTGGAGAAAAAAAATCTAGCCTTTCCTTTCAGTATCTTTATTCTTGATATACAAACGGGTGGTAGATAGGTATCGATGTTTCCTTACATTTTTAGAAGAAGGGACGGCCTTTCCCTCTTCTAAACTTTTTTAATTTGTAATTTTTTTTTCTTTGACATGATCAGTTTTTTTATTTAAAAATTATTATAAATCTGTTTTAAAATTGTTATACATAATTTGATAAAATTAAAGAACAAAATAATAAAGAATTAGTGTACAAATCCATGCAAGTTACGAGTTTAAAATTTATTTAAATAAAACATGTATGTCAGGGCTGCCACAGGCGACTAAAAAGGCTACTAAAGCTACTATTTTAGTGACCAGGCGACTATGGCAACTATTTCAATGAAAAAAGGGCCCAAAACGACTATTTTGAACAAAACCTTCAACTAATTTTGGGCTCAGGCGACTATTTTTTTAGAAATTGGATTTTGTCCGATAGTAGGACGAAAAAAAATCGCCACTAAGGTACTAACAATTTTGTCAAAATGGTGAATTTTTTTAAAGGGGGCGGGAGAGCGAACACTACCGAAGTCGTTGTTCATATTCGCGGGTAGATTGGTCACTTTGTTAGTCCGACGATAGTAACCTCACGCAAGATTGTTGTTTTTGACGGCAACCGCGGTCATTTTTGCCTACCTGTTAGGTTCCAATGTTTTATCTTTCGCCGTGCAAGGCAACAGCATACACAATTATATTCTCAAATATCAAATTATTTCGCTTTATTTACTCTAAACAAAAATGAATTTGCCCTGAACGTCGGATGAAAGTGCCATCAGTATGAACAGTATTGAGGCTATTAGACGTTATATCCGAGATTTGTGCTGGAGTGATGAACGATTTCGCCTTGTAGGTCAATCGATGCAGAATGATTAGAATTTCAATGTTGTAGCTAAATTTATGATTAATAAAATAATTTAAATTTTAAGCAATTTATTTAATTACTTTGAATGTAGCTTAAACAGGGTGGCGACAAAATCGGGAATTCAGGGAAATGTCAAGGAATTTCGAAAAATTACTCTTTAATCAGGGAATTTTGAAATTTTCAAGTTACCCATCTCGCGTACCCCTTGTAGCTTGTAGGTGCGGATATCTATCCCGTCATTGTTATGCTTGGAACAATTATTTACACATATAATTTCGCGTCCGCCGGCGTCTTATTGTTAAAAGAAATCTTCAAACTTCAATCTGTCTACATCCTTTACAAACATGATTTTTTTTCTTCTTGCCTTGCGTTTTCTGTCAACAGAATATATTAGAACCCTAATTATTTATGTATTATTTCTTTTAGATTTTTAGTAATCCTATTATTTAGAAGTGCGAACACCAGTAGATTTATTGTTTAAAAAAAATCTTCCAACTTAAATCTAACTGCATCCTTTACAGACATGATTATTTTTCTTCTTGTCTTGTGTTTTTTTGTCAATAGAGTATATTGAAACCCTAAATTCCTTAATATTTCAAATTGATTCCATCATATTTTTTCGTTTTTATTAAGCCTTTACAGCACTGTGTTATAGATATGCAACAAATCTATAGGCATTCATAAGCAAAATGGGTTAGATCCTATACTTGATTTTTTTTACTTCAATTCTGACATTTTATTTAACGTTATTAACTGAAAGTGATATGTTTTTTATTTATATGTTTAATATAAATCAAGCAAAGAATTGAAGCATCCTCCTCCCCCTCCAAAAAATAAAATAAAAATTGAATGCTCTACTGCATACATTCAGGCAAAGGGTCATGGAATTTTTTAAAAAAGTCCTTGCATTCCCCCCCCCCCCCCCCCTGCCAAAGGCTGTACTTGTCATGTTTTATGAAAACGATTTTTTGCCTCATTTAATATGTACTTTTGTGGTTTAAGATAGTATTTTTGTTGAACAAATTTTTTTTTCTGTATATTTATGAGTAATTAATTTTTATAAGATGCTGTTGATTTCAAGACTTTCTTTCATGCATCATGTGTTATTTATCTTTTCTCAACTTCTAAATCCAAAACACATAATTTTTCATGAAATATATGTACCTAGTGAAATTTGTGACTAATGAAAGCAAAATGCTGATTATTTAAGTTTCATGCTCATGCATGCCCAAGTTTAGTAAATAGTTAGGATACTGTTTAAAATTTATGTTATGAACAGGATACAGCCTATGACATATATTAAAGAAAATAACATGTTTTTTTTGTTATTTTTTAAATTAAAAAGAAATATATTGTACTAGTTTTGCTTTTCCTTGAAGTTAGCAAGTATGGGTGTAGTTTGTAAATTGGTTTATGTGAATTTTGTATTTTTTTCTTAATGTTTTCCATTCTTTTTCATGCTCTAAAAATGCTTGTTTTGATTTTTAGCCTAAATTTATATTTTGTTGCAATTATACTTTGATAAGTAAATGAAAATAGTCAAAAGTACATATTTTTAAATTGACCATTTTTTAAATGATAACATCGACAGAGATGCACATCAGGGAATTTTCTGGAAATCAGGGAAATGTCAGGGAATTTTGTTTTGCAAATTCTGTAGCCATTCTGTTAAAAATTTAAAAACTGGCCGTAATGAAATTCGATTGTCATTGCCAATATATAGTACAATTGTTTAAACATGATACTTGTTTTTCGGAAAAAAGTTGTTTGACTTCGGAAGTTTAAAAAAAGTTATCTTGTTTTGCCAATCGATTTTTACCGTCGCTTTTGCGTGAAGTTTAGCTTTTTTTTTGCTTAAGTGCTGTCTGGGAGTAAGGTTAAGTTGCCAACTTCCATCGCAGTATATAAATATGATAGCACCGCACTCAAGACACATGCCTTTTACCGTATGAGATGTAATGTTTTAGACACTATTTTGAATCAAAAGAAGAGTGTTTCTGGGTTTTCGTGTTTTATGTAAATCAACTGTTTTATTCTGATCTTATTAAAAGTTATGAAAAGTGAGGCTACTATTTTCATCACCTGAGACTACTATTTTCAATGTGTGAGACTACTATTTTGGCTACTATTTTTAACATTTGAGGCTACTAAAGCAACTATTTTCAAAGCTTACAGTCAGTGGCAGCCCTGGTATGTCTAAACACAGGTTTTTTTTTCTTTTAATTTTTGCTGTACTTACTTTCTATTTTATGGATTTTATTCGATTATGAATATGTAGCAGTATTCAAGTTGTTAGTTTTGAATAGGGATTTTAACCTCCCCTTTTTATTTTACACTACAACTAAACAAAGGAGTGACACATTTTTTAATACAGCACTTACTACTGTTGAGTAGCTACAATAGCTCTCTGGCCGTAATCGTGTTTAATCAAATAGTAATTAAACTCACAAGAAGTACACACTGAATCAATAGTAGGTAAATTAATATAATGAGGTTTATTTACATACATAATATAGTTATAGCAGAGTTCATCCTAGAAATGAAAAAGGGCAGGGTGCTATTTTCCAAAAAAGGGCACTTCCTGTTTACGAGGGCACTTTTATGGCAAATTGCAGAAATACTCGTTTTCTGCCACAATTTCAATATTGTTATACTTTTCTACCACGATAAACAATTTTCAATATTCTGGGGAAAAAAATTATAATGCAAAAATCCGTGAATCAAAAACTCACACAGAAACTTAAAATATATCAAAATACTGATAAAATGCTTCAGTCCTAATTCTGCTGGAATGAGACTGAGAAAATTATTAAAATTACACAGTAAAATTTTCATCAAATAGTAATTTTTATAAAATTATCAATTTATAATACAGTGAAATTAAGATAATGTTTTAGTATAATGAAAATGGTGTTAAGATAAGAACTTTCAACTCTTTCAAAATTTTCTAAAGTTTGAATGAATCAACCTTAAACTTCCTCTTAGTTTGCTATTGTCAGATAGAGAATAGAGTTTCTCCAAATTTAACATTATTCATTGTGGGATATCACAAGGAGTATTCCGACTAAAGAACTTGGACTATGTCCTGAAATGTTTGCATTTTTTTATTTTCAAAATCTGACCAAATTTAGCGTCAAAATGGCGATTTTTTTGCCGTGCATGCCGCTATTATGTAAGCTATAATAGAAGTTTTATTTTTTTAAAAATCGGAAATAATCTGGGATTTTGGTTGCATTCCTGTTATGTTTAATTTTAAATATGTAAAGGATGTTTAGAAATTAATTGGTAACAGGCAAATTACCAAAAACACCCCCTACATTTAACAGGAGGACATCGCGATTAAAAGGGTCCAAACGGAAATATTCTTTTTAAATTCTTAGTGTAAACATTTGATAGTTATAAACCTTTAACTAAGTTATTCAAGTCTTTCAAATTCCTTTCTTCACTATTTTGAAAGAGGCATAGTAAAAATCCAGCGAAATACACTTAATGAAAACACGTACGAAATGGCCATCGGAGTTTACTAATGTGCACTTGGGAAATTGTAAGACGGCGCCCTACAATCCACCTACTAATGAAGCACATTATGTGGACATCTACTCAATGGTTTCAGTCCCTGATATATACGTTGCGCGTTTGAACATGAATGCGCATGCGCGACAGCCGATTTCAGTAGGGGTGATCCACATATTGCTTACTGTTGGGAGGGGAAAAAACGAAAGTTTTTCGAATTCTTTTTCTGAAAAAAGGGCAGGAAGGGCGCTATTTTTATAGAAAAAGGGCAAGAAGGGCGCTATTTTTATAGAAAAAGGGCAGGCAGGGCGCGCCGCCCCTCGAAAAATGCCTAGGATGAACTCTGGTTATAGTATTCTTGTAATAGAACTCCATCTTACATAATAACCCTTAAGGCAGTGCCAATTATAGTGATAACAATTTAACTATTAAAATAAAGGTTAGGTTACAACACCTATTCTAGAAATATATCTTGGTTTTTTTGTAGCATATCATTAACTCTAAGGATGCATTTTTTTATAAAAATCTTTTCAGGGATCAGTTTCATAATTAGTCAGTACTTATTAAAAAAAATCTGAAACTTGGCAGAAGGGTTATATTTTTCCACATATACTTTTTTATTTTTTATTTCTTTGTTTTGGAATATCCTAATTTTCAGAAAGTGGTCCAGAAGGAATGTCTGTATGCGTGGTCAGTATAACTCTCAGACAAATTGACTGGTTAATGGTGGCCATGGGACCTAATGAAAAATCATGGCAAAACATGTTTTTCAGGAATTACTAAAAAACAGCTCTAACAATTTTGATTAAAATCTGTGCTAATGCCTCTTAAAGTCTTCAAATTGTCCCCTCCGCTGAAACTCCTGTAGAAATATGGTACATGTATAAAAAGTTGAAAAACAAGTGCCTTGAACACTGAGCTCTTCCCTTGAGCATCTTCCATTAACGATTGATTTTTTCTGTTTCTCTCACCAGAATGGACAATGTCTCTCGAATAACATCGCCAATTTCGCAATGTACACACTGTTTATACAGGTGTGTACATTGCATGCTATTTCAGATTAACACTGATTGTGTACATTGAACTTTTGAATAGCTTTATATAACTTTTTAAAAATTTATATTGTGATTGAATTTTTGTACAGTGCAGAGCAATTGAATTGTTAAACTGTGAAGAGAATTTTTTTGACATAGTGGTGTCATGTTGCAGGTGACACAGCAGGAGCTGAAGTCCATAGCGGATGGCATGCGCGCTGATCCAGGCCAATTCCATGGGACGGGCATCCACCTGGGAGGAGAGAAGTACATCTGTCTGTCAGCAGAACCCACACTGCTCAGGGGAAGGAAAGGAAGCTCTGCACTCATTGTAGTTGCCACTAATACATGTGAGTTCAACCTTGCCATTTCACTCTTATCTGATATACTTAGCCTGATTTTGCATTACAATCTTATGAGAAGTGTATACAAATACTGTCCATCCATCTGAGGTATACACTCTTCGATAAAGGTACAATTGCTGCAGACGTGTGCAATTTATCAAACAAAAGGTCTCGTTGAGGCAAGTTCCCAAAGAAAATCTCAACTGAAAGTTACAACATGGTTCTGTGTATTGTTACTGAAATTTCATTTGTACCTAAACTAAACTGATGCATGTTGGCTTCAGTGTTTAAGGTAAAATACCAAATGTTTTAGTGGCAAATTTAAAATCGGAATTTTCTTTTTAGCAAAATGCTTTAGTATCTACTTGCAACATTGGATCACAAATATTGCAATTTTTCAAATTTTCTGGCAGAGATCACAGAACTTAATTTGATACACTGGTGATACAATATTTTTCTCTTCAGTCTCAAAATATTTTTATTTATAAAGTTCTCTGTGTTTCTTGATAATAAATGAAGTTAAGTTTAAATTTTCTGTAATAGAAAGGTAGAAATGGGACCAAGACTGTTAACTGTTGCAATCTAATGTTTTTAGTATATTTTTGAAAGAATGCACTTTTATTAGTGTGATTAAATATAAGGTGTTAAGAAGAAATATGCAAAACATAACAAAATCCATTAAATTCTTGTTTTGTTTATAGAAAATTTTAATACTTACTAATAAAGATGCTAACCTTCAAACACTGCAACATTGACCTCCCCTGCAGACAAAAAATACTATGGAAAAATAAATCACATTGTATACTTAATAAATTTTGAATTGCACGCTTTTGTAAGCTGGTGAATGTCTCTTTAGCATTATAAGTATGATACTTAGTAATAAATATTCATCAAAGAATTCTAAAAATTATATTAATTTTCTGTAAAACTTTCTAAAAATTTTTCATTGAAAGCCACTAAAATTATGATACCAAGGTATGTAACTTAGTTACTGTATTGAAGCCTCTAAAACTGCATGAAATAAAGGGATTATTATCAAAATGTTACATTTTGGTATTCAGGTTTTTCTCAATTGGATTATATGAAACGTTATAAAATCTTAGTTTTGAAATTTAATGGTTTTGAAGTAAGTACTAGCAACATAGTTTTTTTAAGTCGTTATAAAGGCAGAGATGCCAACTTTTCAACAGATTTTCACTTTTTATGCTTTACCCATGGCGAATACTCTTAAATTACGATGAATGAATACGAAATACAATAGTGACATAGTGGTGTTGTCTGGCAGCAGAAGCGCACTACAACACCCGAGTGACTGGCGGGGTGTTAGAGACGATGTCGGAGTGGCAATACTTAATAAGTTAAAACGACTTTCCGCATTGCATCAGATTCATCTGCAGTGGATTCCCTCCCACGTTGATCTTGAAGGGAACGAGATTGCGGACATGTTGGCAAAGGCTGGTGCTGGCGAGGCCTCTGTTCCGTCAGTGCCTCTCACCTTTACGGAGATTCATTCTCAGATTAAACACAGGAACAGGACTACTTGGATTGCCCCCCCCCCCCCCCAGCGCACCATTGGTATCAATATCCCCGTCCTGGGGCTTCCTTGCTCAGGGTTTTAATAGACATGAACAAACTACTCTTGCCCGCTTTCGAAGTGGCCACCTTCAGACATTGAAATTTATTGAGGGATCCAGGAGCTTCGAAATCTGCAAACACTGCTCTACTGAACAGGCTTCGCCTGATCACATCCTCGTGTGCCTGGGACTTTCTAAGAAGGATTTGGCCGACGACCCTGTTTTGGTGTTGGATTTTTTGAGGGTGTACGACATCATGGACCTGGTCTAGCTCTGCTGGCCTCTGGGGGCATGCAACAACAATAGTGACTATTACATAAGTATAACATTTGGCAAAAATTATGTAAATCAAAGATTGAAGAAAGATATTTCACTTAGGTCTTTTCTGTTGGTTAATATCCGTAAAGCCATAAAAATCAGTAAAAAACTATGGAAAATAAAGAAAACTATGGAAAATCTATAGAAAAGTTGGCACCTCTGTTGAAGTATAGTTGTTTAAGCTACTGCTAACTATAACTTGCCTTACCTTAAATTATTATCTTATGTTTCTCACATAAATTATGGTACCAAAAATTTTACTGTTTTGTTTGATTATTGCATTTTTCCATGTCTGTTACAATATTCTGCTAACCGAAATAATTTTTTAGTCCAATTCTTAGTCATTTGTTATTATTGGACAAACAATTTGACATGTCTAAGGCAGTGTAACATGTGACTGTTCTATCAATAGGTTTGCTAGTGGCAGCCACTGTAGATGGTTTCCCACCCGGCCAATTAAATGCAGTGGTGGAAAAATTAGGAGATTATTTGAAACAAAATAATTATTAAGTAAGTGAAAAATTCATTTTGGGACCTGTCATAAGTGTCTTTTGCATGTGTTTTCTATTTAATTGTACTGTGTGTAGTTTACTTTAGCATAAAATATTAAAATTAGCATTAAACTCATTTTTAACTGCAATTAAAATTCCATATACTTGAATGAGTAATTACTTAACAAAAGTTTTATGAGAAATTTCTGAGGTTTGAGTGAATCTAGAATTAAAATGTTTGCTTAAAAATTGAATTGTATTTGTTAATGGATACAGAGAATAGTTTAACTTAAGTATTTTTTTTTTTTTTAATTTAATTAAAGTGATCAACAAAGAATTTTAAAAAAAATTATTTAAATCAGTTTTTGGATTATAAGTCAATTAATTACTCGAATGTCTCTTTCAGATTAACTGGCTCATTTTTAATATTGTCCTAATGAAGAATTTGCTTATCACATGACAGTATTTGTTTCCAGAGATGCTCAAGAAATTAAACTTATCAAAATCAGTGTAAAAACTCCCAATTTACTCGCATCCTCTACATAATCAATTCCTTAATTTATCCAAGTCATCGATCCACAATGATACCAGATTTGTAAGCCTTCAGTTTGACCTGTTGCATCCAGAAAAGAAAAACAGCTTCCTTTCTCCACAAGTACTCAAAGCACCCTTTGATCCTTTTTGATAGCTAGTCAAATATTTCCTGACTTAATATTTATGTATATATATGTATCAGCAATGAAACTTTGCCAGGTATCCTGAAAGTTAGATGTTTTTATTTGTATTGTTTATATATTTAAAGACTTCTTTGCAATGTTTCAAATTAAAAAAAGTAATATTCTTCTCATTGTTTTGTTCTGTGAAACGCAGCCCATGTTGACTGCTGGTGCTGGGATAAAATTTTGAGGTAGGTTTATATAATATATGCAATGGCCTTTGATTTACTGTGATTAATAAATAAATTGGGCATGTACATTTTAGTACAAACATGCCTCTTTTGGCATATTGCATAGTAATGTTATGCTCCGATAGTGCATTTCTTTCTCTTTTTTTTTTGCTACTGAAACGTATAGCATTTACTTGTGTCCATTGTGTAGAGAAACTGTAGCTTGTGAACTTTTTCTATGTCTTCAGCTTACAATGTCTGGTCCATTGGTGGTATTCCTTTTGTGGTGCCAATGTTTTTTCATGATGAAATCTTGCTTTACGAAGCTTTGTAACATTGAATAGTTTTTGTAACTAATTTTGGCATCTTTTTAATTAAACTTGTCACTTCTGTATTTACTGGTTGTCTTTTTATTTCTTTGCCCAATGCCTACTACACTTGTTTGTCCATGAATTTAAAGCCAGTGAATATTTTAATCCATCTATGGTAAAACGTTATTTAATAAGATGGGTTAAAGTGTAAAAATATTCAGTTGGGGTCTGTTTAGAAGAAGTTAAGTTTTAATTGAGAAAACAAAACCAATTGGGTCTAAAACAATTATCCAAGATCATGATTAACGTCTCATGCTAATTGTATGACAGAAAGGGAACTCGACTTTGTTGTAACTGATAGAAACTTTCAATTAGAATCTTCTAAAAACTATGCTTAAACACACATGCTGATATCCTTTCAAAATGAGTTCTAATAAAATATTGATCCCAGTTTTCTGATTCTTGAATCAGGGTTTGAATATACTTCACACACACACTTTCCGTTAGAGTACTGAAAGGGATCTACAGCTATTGACACCAAAAAACATTAAGATGGCAAGCGTGACAAAAACAAAAAGCAAGGCTATTTTGAAACAAAATTTATTTATTTTTGGATTTGAAATCGCATAGTTATTGTTAGCATTGTTTTTTAGTTTAGCATTTATAGAAATATAGCACACGTTTTCATATTTCCGGCCTTTAAACTAAGTTTTTTTTTAAAGGCAATCCTATAGAAATCTGAATATTCTACGAATCTTCCTTGACGCCAGACTGGAAAATCACTCTGCCACGTTCTATGACCTTGAGGCGGTAAAGACAATGCAGTGTTGATGTTTCTTATCAATGATAAAAGGGAAAAAAATAAGTTTCTTTACAGCCGAGTTGGGGACGGGTAAAAAAACTAACGGAAAGCGAAGTGATTAGAACGGAATTAGATTACAAATTAATTTGTTATCATAGAATTAATCTTGTATCCAATTCACAGGGATGAGTTTGTTCCGCCATGTGGCGGAATACCGCTTTTTCAATTTTTTAGATAAAAAATAATTCCGCTTTTTAAAAGAAAGTTCCGCTTTTCTAATTTCTGAAAAAAAATCTTTTTTTTCCCGATTTTTCTATCCCACAGAAAAATAACCTTTTTTCTAAGGCTGAATCGCGAAGCAGCTTCCCTTCCGCCCGATCGGGAAGAACGGAAACCCTACGGCATTCCTGCTCCAAGTAGAAAAATCTACTAAAATGCATCTTTTTAGTTAGGTTGGCACTTAAACTTGCATTTTATACTTTTACAACTGCGCCGAAATTTGATCCTTTGGTGCCGTTTTATCTCTTTTCAAAATGGAATTTTTTTCATACTCATTCACGCGATTAACGTATACGAATAATGTGCTTGCTTTCAAGTCTGACATCTACGAAATTATCGTTTGTTGTACGTGTAAACGTACGTTGGTATGTGATGCTCGTTTTCGCTAATCGTTACGTTGATGTAATGTCCACTACTTCTGAGATTTGTGTAGCTATGACGTGCGTTATCGGTGGGATTTAAGTTGCTGTGGTTTTCATTTTCGCAAAGTATTACGCCAATATAACAACGCTATTGCTGAGAATTGTTCCGGTATATTCGGCGTTAACACTGATATTTACGTTTATTTGATGGTCATTTCGCTGAAGTGCTACCTTGTTGTAAAATCTGAAATTTGCACCGATGTTACCGAAAGAATGTCGATATTACCGTGATGAATTGTGTTATCGCCGAGATTTACGTTGTTGTGATTGTAATTTTCGTCAAGTGTTACGCCGATCCAATAGCGCTATTGTTGAGTGTTGCCCCGGTATATTTGACTCTAACTTTGATATTTCTGTTAGCGTGAGAGTATTTTTCGTCGAAAGCCATTCTGTAGTAACATCCGATGTTACCGAAATTTGCACTAGTATTACCAAGAAAAGATCGATATTACTGAGATTTGTGCTGATATTGTGGACGCTATCGCCAATATGCGCGTTGTTGCGATGTTCGTTTTTGCCGATACCTAGATTTTCGCCGGTATTGCTTACAATACTTTTGTTAAAGTGATGGTCATTTTCGTCGAGGTTTACACTAATACAATACCAGCTATTACCGAAATTTTTAACACCTAATTGCAGCTATTCATCTAGACTTCCGTTAATGCGATAGCCGCCTTATTCGTGATTAGTGCCTGGTTAAGGTTAAATTTCGCCTTTTGATTTGAATCTGCAGAATTACTCAAATTTTTTGTACCATTTCGTATAAAAATATTCTGAAAAGTAGTCACAATAGTAATTTTTCTAAATAATATGTTTAAAATTGTTATTTTAACTGCAATTGTATGTAAAATTATTTGTTACTTTTTACTTTACTGAACAAATTTAAGGATATGAATAAAAATTTAGATTTTAAGATTTGTAGCTTAAAAATTTAGAAAACTGGGTTTAATTAAATTCGGCCTGTTTGTCAATGTGTTATAATTGCTTAAAGTTGTTTGACTTGTTGAAATTTTGAAGTTTTTGCCGGTTTTCAACGCTTTCACTGGATTTTTTTTTTTTTGCTTTGGAGCTATATTAGCCTGATGACAGCACAAAGTGTATCCCTACGTCTAAGTGCCGCTATTTTAAACAATTTTTGCTCACGGACGGACAGAGATGGTGCAGTTTTATAAATGCACATGGAAAAACAATTTTTTTTAAAGTATAGCTTAAAAGGTGTTTTATGCCTAAAATTTTTGGATTTTTGTTTTCAGCTTTTTGATTTTTTACCAAACTCATCCCTGAATTCAGTTAAGTCACTGTTGATAAAGACTTCGTTACGATGCTCTCCTGGAAATCACAAGCCATTTTTGTAGTTTGCATTTTAAGAGGGTTGTAGGAAATTAGAATTAAAAAATGATCGCTACACCCGTTGCTGATATGAAGTATTGAGGCTAGCTCACGCGAACGTCTTTTTCCCCCAACCAGTTAGCTATTCCTTTGCTTATACGCGTATATCAAACACATTGCATTTAGACTACAGGAGAGGTTTAATTATTTATTACTATAAATTATCGGATATCTAACCAGCTAAATCTTGCCTTACTAGTCTTTTTAAAATCAAAGCGTCTTATTTTGTTAATTGGCCAGATTTTTAAAGCGTTCAGCTCCAAATATTTTGTCAATAGAAGCGGAAATGGTGACAGTAATATTTTTGAACCCCAACACACAGCTAAAATAACTGTTGCTTTTATATCAAGATATTTCTAGATAAAGACAATTCCATTGATGCTCTTTTTTACACGATTCCAATTGCCCAAATAAGTTTATGAAAACAACAAGTTGGTTTCATTATGAATGCAATGGTATTCCACCATTAGTTCCATGCGAAAACAATCAAGATTTATCGCCAGAGAAATGCAACTATCGGGAAAGTTGCTCGACCTCTCTGGCGACACCAACTTCACCTTGATGACCTGCCCTTGAAAACGCCCCTCGCCATTTTCGAAATAACCTTTCACTAACATATTGTGAAAGAGATATCACAAGATGCAAGAGATCCTTGCTCGTGACCTACAAAACCTTCCAGGGCGGCATTAGCAGCAGAATTATATGCGACGAAAATAGGAGAGAAGAAAACAGTAAGAATTATGGTCGACTTACTTCACCTCTCGACCTGTCAGCGGCACCATTTGAAAAAGAGTATCGTCATTTAAAACTTGAAGTAGATCTCTAAACATAGATCTCGCCTCCAGCGGAAAACTCACCACTACCTTTATAATACGCTGGCGTTATATCATATTCAAGGAATTGGAATATGTACTACTGGAGCTAGAAATCGCGTTAATTCAGGTGCGCTAAACTCACCTCAGCTCAAGCTAATCTGATGAGCCACAAAATAGTCATTCCTTTAGAGCAGCTTTCGCCACTAATTTCTGGAGGCGGGCCGTATGACTTATGTTGAAGCTTTTCGCTGACAGGATACACCAAAATATGTATTTTTAATTATTATCGATTTAACAAATATAGAATTTTTGAAAATTGGGAAAAAATATGTTTTTTATCTTAATAAAATTACAATTGATATTTGATTTTTTTTTTCCATTTTTTCCCCCCCTCCAAATAATAATAATAAAATAAAAAAAATTATTATTAGTAAGTCAAACCAATCACTCTTTGTTGAGTGTTATGGAAGTAATCGTGACAAAGCAATATTATAAAACTTAGCCGTACAAAAAATATTGATGGATATTGCCTCTAAACTTTTAGACTTCCAGTGAGATTGAGATGCATTCAAGATTATCCAAGGTGCAATTGCACTGGGGCGGCTCATGTTTTTAATACAATCGCATTCTAAGACAATTATTTCCTAATTTTAAACTAAAATTGAACACTGAATAAAACTGTATTTCGTAAGCAGTAGTCGGCAATATGTATATTGATCTAGGTGGTCAAGGTCAAAAATAGAATCCTTATAGAATTACTTCGATGTTTGTCCGTACAAATTTAAAAGTGTTTTGTTTTATTATATTTGGTTTGTTACCAAATGAAAAGTAGTACAAATATGATGATTTAAAAAAGTTTCACATGTATGGTTTTCTAAACCCCTTTTATCAACACAAAATTTAATTAAAAGTTTCAAAATAAGTTAAACGTATTTTCCAACTTAAAGTTGGGGGAGGGGAAAAAGAAAAAAAGCTAAATAGTACGAATAGTTTATAGGAAAATTATTATGGATTTCAAAATATTTTAGATTCAAAGAAATGCATTTACACTTGTTTAACTTTCGAACTAATGACGTAGGGTGTATGATTGAATCTATTTGATTTATTTGAAAAATGAATAGAATGTCATTGCCCTGATTTACTTTGTTGTGATGTTCATTTTCGGCAAGTATCACGCCCGTCTATATAATAGCAACTATTCTAAAGATTTGCGCCACTATAAATATCGCTATCGCCGAAATTTACGTGGTTGTGATAGTAAATTTCGTAGAGTGTTATGTCGATATAATCGCCTCTATTGCAGAGATTTCCATCGATATATCAGGCGCTAATGCTGATGTTTACGTTGGTGTGATTGTCAGTTTGCCAATTGTAGCTTTAATGTGATTGCCGAAATTTACGTTGGAGTAGTGGTAGTTTTCATCTAGGTTTAAATCGTTTTAAAACAGCTATTGCCAAAATTTACAACGCGATTTGGTGTCATTCACCTAGGATTCCGTTGATGTGATTGATAGTCGCTATGTCCGTGATTAGTGTGTACGTGATGATCAACGTTTTCACCGTTTGGTTTGAATCGATGGAGAATGATTTTAATTTCATTTTGTGCCAAAAATTTGTCCCAATTGATCAATTTTACTGTATATCCTTATTTTAAATTGTAATTTTAACTGCTATTGTATGTAAAATTGTTTATTTTAGCTTGAAAAAAAGTTTTACATTTTAATTATAGATATAAGTAATAGTTTAAAAGTTAAAGCAATTTGGTTTTTATAATTGTTGGAAATTGTTATGAAATTTTTGTGTAACTATGTTGCTTGGGTACTGTACCTAAACATTGCCTGCATCTGAATTTAAACAAATGCAAAAAAGAAAATTGCAAATGATTAAATTGAACAATTTGGACAGTGAAATTATACAAACGAAAAGAAAATGAAATTGTGCAACTCCGCTACAATCCAACCACATTCGAAGACAGGTTTTTTAAATACCCAAATTGATATTTAATTTTTTTTTTGCCAATTTTTTTTTATACATGAAATAAATCTATTTATATATATTACGAAAAGTTTTTAAAGTAGTTATTATTTCAATTTTTATTAAAATTGCAAGTATTAGAAAACAAAAATAGTTAATACAATTCAATGTAGTTTAAAATTTCACTTAAAATAGCTTATGAAATCTGAAATTTAATACTAGAGTCCTCTTTTCTTGAGGCCGACCAAACGGTATAGTGGTTAGCGTGCTAGCTTCTAAACCGCGAGGTTGCGGGTTCGAGTCCCGTGTTTGGCATGGGTGTTTGTAAATGTATGTTGGCTTGTCTAATGACGAATGTTTCGGCGCATTATAGCCCTCGTGTTGCTGACGGCGCCAGATAATCTGAATACAACCAACCTCTTTTCTTGAGATTAGACTAAGCAATGAAAAATGTGTGATTTTAAAGTATAGTTACACATGCATCATACATTTTTTTATGATGATAAGTCTTTTTTTTTTTTTTTTTTTTTGTAAGTTTATTAGATATTTATATATTTTTTTTTTTTTTTTGCGATAACTTGTAATCAGGGAGAAAATTGGGTGAAAATGTCAGGGATTTTCAAAATAATTCTTCTGTGGACACAATGTAAAAGTAGAATTTATTACAATGCGCTTGGGAAAACAGTAAATTTTTAGTGAGCATTAATTTTGAAAGTAGTTAGTTCGCCAATATATAGCACAAAAAATTTGACCTACCATGTTCAACGTTAAATTGTTACTCTTCAAAATAGGGAAGATGAAATTTGAGGTATTTACCTGAGGACACAAAAGAGCAAGGCTTGGATGCGTGACATAAAGAAAGTTCAACGACAGAGTCTACTGTCAACTAATTCACTCCAAGGTCGCAATAGCAGCCGCGTAAATCACTGCAACGTTGAACGACGAAGGGAAATGAACGGAGATACTGATCACAAGACCGTTCTCGAATATTAAATGGCCGGGTGCATAAAAGATGCATTGCTGTTTACTTTTTAACTTCTACACCTTTGAACAGCTTATACAAAGACTCTGTCCATCTGAGGTCAACTTTCCCAGACAATGCTTCAGACAAGTGTGGTTTGTTAAATGAAAGGTCTTACCATGACGAGTTGGGTTGGTTGTTGGTTTGTACGCTCAACGATCTATTTTTATGCTCAATGACGACTAATCAGGCCGGGACCTGCAACTTAATTTGGATTCCGAACTACAACAAACATTCATGTTCAACCCGGCACCTTTGGCATGCGAGGCCAGAGCGCTTAACCCCTTAGCTATCAGGAAAGTCATAAAGAGTTGGGGAATTCACATTTAGGCTGTAAATAGTTACTGCTTGGATATTTAATTGCAAGTGTTCCTTGCCAAACTCGTTAATTAGATGAAATTTACTCCAAATGTGCAAAGTTTTTGTTATATGTCGTCAACAGTAAAAGTTTCATTCATTAAATTTCGCCAAATACCACATGCATTGTATCTGAACTTATGTACCGTAAAAGAAATTTGAAACTTTCTTTTAATGGCGATTGCTCATTTACTTTCAATTACCCATATGTAATACATAGGGTAGTGAAAGTATAGTATTCAAAAAAAAAAAAATCTAGAAAAAATGTCTGTGTACGTGGTCAGCATAACACCCGAACAAATGGATCTACGATATTCGAATTTGGTGTGAGGGTTGGTGATGGCACAAGGACCTACAATTAAGGTTTTCGTCAAAATCGCGCATGCGCTTAAGGCCTTTTTGGATTTGAGAATGAGAATAAACGACTCGGCGGGGAACTGGTGTAGAAAAGGGCTATATTAGAAAGGGATGTTTTTTTATTGTTACTCTTGCGTCAACCTTTAATGCTCCTAAGAACATTTTAGATTCTGTAGCATACTTTTCTTTTCAGCTTTGGATTTTATTCACGTAATGGGTCTAAGATGGAAATTATAAATTTTATTAAGATAATGGAAAACTTGATGCTTGTGCTCTGCCTTATATTTACTTAATTATCCTTTGGGTCAGAATTTCCATTCCAAAACTAATACGATATCTTATTTAAAAAAAAGACCAACTTTCATTTTCGTGACTTAAAAAAAGGAAAAGTTGTTCTAAAGTGGTCGATTCAAATGAATGTTGAATCGAACACCATTGCTGCAAATTAACGAGAAGTACAGTTTCCCTTTCATATTTTGAAGTTTTCATGATTTTCCCCGCATAATTGTTTTGATTTTGAAGTTGCCCCCCTCCCCACTTATAACACTCAATCGCCACCACTGATGGTTAAAAAATACCGATAATTTTCGATTTTTTGTTCGTGACACTATTTTACCGTTTTCCGACTATCGTAGTTTGCAGAAAATGATCAGAATCCTCAGAAAATGCAGTGTTTGCAGCAAGCAACAGGGGGCTTCTTCCTTTAGCAGAATGTAGAAGATGCTGAACGGATACAGTGTGTTGCTTTCCTTTATCTGCTTCCGTCTCTATAGCGTCCGCTTCCTCTGCTTTAACCAGGCTTTAACTTCCGGCTCATGGTACTCTTAATATTCCCCACACTGTTACATCGTGACGAATTTATGCAAAGAATTGGTTGCCTCTACTTTTAAATCATTTTGTTATGGAGCTTTAAATACTTTAGAAATAAAAGAGGATTTGTGATTGATGACGGCATTTTGATGTCTACTACCCATGGAGAATTGCCGGAAATCAAATCCTAAAAACATGCACACAAAAAACCCAGATAATTATACGTATCTTAAATTAAAATTATTTTGTACATTACTGTGTTAGTTGAACGAAATACAATGGTTAACGACCTGTAAATGTCCAATATTCACAAATCAGGAAATATTCAGTTTTTAACATGTGGTGTGAAAGTTTGATTTGGACCGTTTTGGATTTTAAATTTAGATATTTGAGGAAATAAAATTGTGTTTGAATGCGGGTGTGATATAAACAACAATAATCGTCCGCCAAATTGAGGCCCTTAAACAATGGTGAAATTACAAATGCGTCTTATTCAGTATCGTACTTTTTCCTTCTAATATTACTTTGTGACACACTATTTCACTTTGTATGAAAAAACTGAGACTGAAAAGTTGAAAACAACCAGTTCCGAAATCATTTCCCTCTCTTATGAATCATTTCCCTCCCTTATGCTTAATGGATTTTGTAACTGAATTGGTAAGTGTACATTAGAAATAAAATTGACGTATCAAAATTTGCAAATGCATTAATGTCGAAATATTTCATCTTGATACAACATTCCTCCTCTAGATAAAGTCAAATATAAACTTCATGTTGATTTAAATGTAAATATCTATTACTTTAATTTAGAAAAATGAACAACATTTTATATTTTTAGTATTATTATTTTGAATCCTATTATATGACGCAATCAGAAGTACATAAATTTTATTTTCAAAAATATTATTTTGGTATTTGAGATTGTATATCGAATTGGGGTTGTTACCGATAAAAAGCTCTTAACTTTTTGCTGCTATAAACATATTCAAAACCTCATTTCAAACGAAAGGAAGTAACGACAGGAACTTCTGCAATTCAAGAAAACAAAATACCAGCGATAACTAGTGTGGTCAATGTTCTCTTATCTTCTACGCGAATCCATTACTATTTCCATGGATGTTAAGAGGAGCTATAACCAATGTGTTTCCCTTGCAAATCTGTGTCGAAAACGTTCGTCAGTGGATGGAGATAAAGTTCTTAAAATATTCATATGACGTCCCACTCTGAATAATGTTAGGGCCAAGAGGGCAATGACAGGTGAAGAAAAGGAAACGTACGAGTTACAAGAATCAGTTGCCAAGAGCCAAATGAAAATATGTCTCTTCAGAATGTGACTTCTGGTATATTTTAATCTTCAGTGTCTTGAAACATCTTTGAATAGAAAGCCCTTGGAGATTTTAGTATTAGTGAAAATGTGGGAGAGGAAATTAATAATAAAAATTAATGACGTCGAAAGGTGGACATTAGAAAATGAACAGTCCTTATTTTGAAGATAATTACGTTTCCTTTTTAAATTCATCAAATATAAAATGTTTGCTTTTGAAATAATGTATCCTTCCGAAGCGAAATAATTATAAATGAAATTAATATACAGGTATTAAATCTCTAAAAAAGTTTCATTTATAAAAGAATTATTTTTCTTGTTTCGAACGATGGTATGTTAACGAGTTCGTGCCAAAATCTATGTTCTATACATGCTAAATGTTCTTTCACTAGGTTTGGAATGTAAGCTATCTGAATTGTAAGAAATAATCTAAAAATGAATATTTTTTTAAAGAAATCTTTTCTGTCATAAAGTATTGTAATCAATTTTTCAAAAGCTTGAATAATGTTTTCTCGTTCCTATAGTTCTGAAGACAACACAATTAACATATTGTGTATGTGGCGTGAACAAAGGGAATCTGTATACAAGATAAAACGTAGTCATGATAGTAGCTGTATAAAATAATGTAAGAAAATATTAATGCTTGAAAGTAAAGTTTACTGCATCGTTGTCTTCAAATTTAAGAAAGATTAATGCAAAATATTTTACAGCAATATCCCATATAACTTCATTGTAAATCAAATAAAATTGAGTGGTTAAAGACTTAAAGTTGCGAAACAGTTAAGTAGGATTGATCAGGTGGTAGCATTTTTGCCCCCAACAAAGTTTATAACTTCTCCTTCGCTCCAACTCTGAATAAAAAACATACAACCAAGTTGAAGAACATAAAATCTATAATGTAACAAATTCGTGCTACTACTACGTGGCATTCATTTCCTATATTATTTTTATTTTGAAATATTGATGAACATTCTTGCGCAACAGGTTTTGTTGCATAGTGTAAACGCAGCATAAGACCATAAACAAAGATTATGAAATATTCACATCCTCGAAAGAAAGCAAGAAGACAAAGACATATTCATGCAAAGAACACACTTTCTATCTGCATCCAACACAAAAGAAATATTCAACGAATCAACACTAGTTCGCGACCGTGATTATAAAGTCTTTCCCTTCATCCGCAGCCCTTTATGGAAGAGGTCGGATTACAGGGGAGAGAAACAGCTGTTCGGGTTTATGTTGGTGGACTTTTTATGATGTTCTGTCTGAAGTAGACTGTGGATTATTAGACATCGCGAATGTTCGGGAATAACGATATCCTTCGAAAACCGATGTCATCACAGCGAGCATTTGTGGATACGCTCGAGCGAATGGTAGTCAAAACATGAAAACATCAAATTTGTCATTTGGGGGCAGTCAAAACTGTGCAGCAGAAATATTGTTTTCTCTCACTCATCCAGTAATCCATATTTGCCTTGAAAATAAATTCTCAGTGTCGTTTCTTATAAATTGGGGAGTGTTTGTTTGGGTCTTTTATGAAATAGTAGTTATACCTGTATTTTGGCTTCCGAAATGATTAAGCCGCGAAGAAGATTTATGAATGATCCTTCAATATATAGGTTAGTAAGAATTAACAAAGTTTTATTGAACAATTTATTACATTCTTTGAAATAAAAAAAAATAAATTAAATTGTCTAATTGAGTTGTACACTCTTCATGATCGAAGCTTAGTTTCCAAAGTTTTTAATTCCAAAGCAACCAAAATTAAAATCTTAAAAATATACGTCTTATTTACATTTTTAAGTCTACAAATTATCACATTTCAATTGAAAAATGGCTTGTAAGTCGTTTATTTTTGATTTCTAGATACATTGTGAATCAGGGATGTCATAATTAATCAAAAGGGGGAGTATGAGAACTGAATCGTGTGTTTTGCACTGTAAAAAATATAGATTAAAATATCGACACTAGATTCTACATTTTTAATCCTCTAGAAGTTTTATCGCAATTAATGATATAAAAAGCCACTTTTCACTATAAATAAAAATGTTCTATTGGATGTGATAAAACAAAACATTTTTTTGAATATTTTGCACTTTAAATATACCAAAATAGATGTTTTTATTATGTATATTTTCTAGGTCAATTCAGTTAATTTTTTTATTAGAACTAAATAGACGATTTTTATTAATTACACATGATCAAATAATTAAAAAAAAATTAAAGAAGTTTAAAAAATAGAATTTAATACCAATATTTAATTTAACTCATGTAATTATATTGAACCCCCAAAACGAAATGATGATGAAGTGACATTAACCATCAAAATTCATTGATTTTCTGTTTTTTTGTAAATTGCTGTCTCATAATACTCCATCACTTATTACTGGTGCTTCACACAAGATGGTACGTGAATGTGATTTGTATTCAAATGATTGTAGATGTGACGCATTTGTTTACTATCTTATTTCGTGATTTCGTATGCTTTCACACTTTAATTCTAAAGATCATACGTTCCCACGTTTTTTGTTGACAGCTATGCGAATCTAATCTAGTATTCGTGGTTATTACTTTCGGACAGAAATAGATTTTAGTATTGATTCAGGAAGCCAGCATTTTTCAGTTTCTCTCCATAATCTGCTTCAGTGTTTACTTTTCGATATACGGCAGTTGCTTGACAGCGAATCCCACTTTGAGTTTTTATCTCGTATTAGCTGCGTGTTAACGATCTCCGCAGATTGTCATTCTTGTACTTATCCATACATTTGAGTCCAATTTTAAAGACAATCATAGAGATCAAACACAGATAAGTCAGATTTCTCTACTCCAGTTTTCTGGGAGTTCTTTGAATATGCATCTCCAACCGGAGTTTAGTACCATGGTTAAAGACGGATGATCTAGAAAACATAAATCTGTTTAAAAACTTTTTATTCGTTTCTAGACTAGAGTAGAAACTAGACTCTAACTTCTAAGACTAAAACAGCATCATTGAAAACATTTATTATTGGCCCAAAGCTGTAATCTTGCTGTAAGGCCATCAGGCCCTTAAAAGTTGAATTATGATATCAAATAAGTACTAACTTTCTCGTTGGCATGACATTGTTATACTAACTAGGACTGCTAAGCTAAACCTTGGTCTCCCCCAAACTAGAATTGAGTAGCAATTAAGAAGGTTCAATTTTCATCTGATATTGGTATACAAGGCGTATTTTCCCATAGTAAACTAACATTGAGACTTTTAGAAATATTTAGTTAGAAAGCATTTCAAATATATGCTTAAATAGCAGCTCTATTATTTCCTCTAGATACACCAGCAAAAGATTTCATTTCGGTTATAAGAAATGAAATCCATTCTGTAGGGTGGATTGATAAAAACTCATTTTAAAATTAGAGATATACTTGAAAACTACCATTTAAATCAACGGCTAATGTTTTGAAGAATGAACTTATGTCAAAACATACAATAAATGAATTACGATGACAACATAGTTATTTTCATCGCCATTTGTTAATGACGGTTTTCTAATCATAACATTTTAATGCAAAATAAATAGTTATAAGTTAAAAATGAAGTCAATGTTTAAAATAAGAGAAATACACATAAATTTAGAACAATATTTGGAATGAAAGATTTTGAATAATAATTTTTGTATGAAAAGTATAAATTTTTGTATGAAAAGTATAATTATATCCTAATAAAACTAGTTAAGTAGTCAGCTGACCAAAAAAGCTTGACGTAAAATTGAAACAAAAAATGATTTTAAGAAATAGTTCCACCAAAAATATCTGTTACTGATCACTCTTTCGATGTAATTTAATATGCAAAGGCATCCATAAGAAATTGCGTCACTTCACAAGAAATCTAAGATTTAAATTATTTATAATCGTTCTTGCTACAATAAAGTATTTTAACATTTACTCCAAAATAAATCTTAAAAAATATCTTATATTTTATTCAACTCAAATTGCTCTCATTTCAAATTCTTAATCGTTGTCAGATTAACTCCACCTATACGCACTTTCTTATACGCCTTTAATGGGACATTAAAAAATTTGCAATTGAGGACTAGAAATGGAAAATGACCCAAGTCTTAAAAAAAAAAAAATTTAGGAGTGTCGAAAAATTCAAAACACTCGCATTGGTACTTAAGGCTATGACTAAGAACCAGATTGAATTTGAACTATTGCTACTGGAGTTCGCACTCTGGGCGTTCTCCACTTTGTTTATCTTGGTCTTGAGGACATTTTTCTGTAAAAAGAAAAAGATTTTCCATTTTTTTGGTACTTAGGTCGTTTTTCATTTCTAGTTCTCAATTATAAAGCGGTCTAAATAGATATGCAAATAGCACTCTGTTTTATTATTTCATCTATCTATGTAAGCAAAGGATTTAACATTGATTGTAAGAAATAAAATCTAGTCTGTCTAGGGGTAAATTACTTTTGAAATAGATTTACATCGGAAAAATACAAACTAAATCAGCGACCGATTTAGAAAACCGATTTCTATAGACACAACGTAACAGATACAGATGGGACTCCCATTGGAGATTGTCAATTTTATTTAAATATTAATGACAATTTTTATTACCGTCTTGATTAAATTAATGTCAAGATATTGATTTTTTTAATAACTAATGAGTTATTAAAATATATTTTCCTTTTTATGGCGTTGAATTTTTTAGAAATCAGGATTTTTCAAGCGATTTGGAGGACTCCAAATTCGGGGGATCTAGTCACGGACCTTGCTGATCTTTAATGAAATTAGGCCCTGGGCTAAATCACAGCTAATCTGATAAATAATAAATATATGCTTATTTAAAAATATTTAAACTAATTATGATTAAATCGTAGTTCATTTCATCGTAATTTGCTTGTGGCGAATTATTTATCAAATAATACATTTAAATGTAAAATAAATAACCTCATAAGTTTTCAATGTTTAGAAAAAGATAATTACATAAAGATTTCAAACAACTTTTTAAACGATATAGTTGTATTCAGCATTTGAAAATTATTTAAAATTATCAATTTATTTTTATGAAAGGGGTAACTATTTAAAAAACAAAAAAACAGTTACTGATTAAAACAGTCAGCTGATCAATCAAGCGCCACTTTTGAAAGAAATCTAAGATTTAAATTATTTATTATCATTCTTGCCTCAGAAGAATTTTAAATAATTTCCCAACCAATATAATCATTAAAGCCAATCTAGGAGTTGTTATAAAGACAAAAAAAAAAATCTTGTCTTCTTAGTTTATCCATCTCAAATTGCCCTCATTTTAAATTCTGCAATCACAGTTGTCGTCAAACTAGCCCCACCCATATGCCACTTTCTCAATCGGAAATAAAAATTCCTTCAGAAGCTATGAATCACACAACCGCCTGCTTCGGATGCTCAAGCAATTCAGCTGCTATACACGATGCAGCTTGTGATTCAATGGAGAGTGATTCATCGGCAATAGTTGCGAGATAACAAATGCAGCGTGACCTAAGCGTATTATTGGTATTGCGGTAAGCGAACACGAATGGTGGTATTTCATTGAAAGGCAAATAATTTTAAAATATTTGTTTTGGCACGAACGTTCTTGAATGGTATTTACGCAATAAGTAACAAACGAGCTATTACTACTTCCTTAGGGATCCTGTACATGTGTTTTTCTGCAATGTACTGTTTAAGGTACGGAAGACACAGAAGAAACAGTTAAGAAGGATATATTTTTGTTGTAATTTCGAAAGCTGATAATTTCTGTCTATACGTGGTGACAAATGTGGGTGCCAGACTCTTTTTTAAGCATTAAATATTGTTTAGGATAAAAAAGTGAAGACCCTCTTTTACTGAGACAAAGAATTCAGCCGTGTTGTATCAAATAACATACAAATTTCAGCTAGGAAATACATTTTTTTTGTTGTCCATATCATAGAAAACAAATATATGTAAAATAAAATTTTCATTGGTAATAAAAGGATTCAAATTTTAAAATGTGTGCCTGTGCATCAAATACAAATGCAATACAAACTGTACAAATTCTGCATCATAACATTATCGAGAAAATTCTAAAATTGTTATATTTAGCTTAAAAGTGCTTGATTACTATTAAATTATTTGATCAACAAAGCAATGCAACTAGAACACAGACACAGCAATAACATGTAAAGTTTGTTATTTTTGTCTGCATTATTTATTTTATTTCTTTATTTTTGACGTTAGATTATGAGCATATGTGTTTTATTTTATTACATAACGTACCTGACATTTAAGTTGTATAAAATTGTGGCGATGATGTTTCGTTTTATTGCATCCATTCATTTACTTTTAATAAACCTTTTGGTAAGTAAAAAAATATTCATGTATTTACGTATAATTTTGGATAGGTTGACAGTTGATTTCGAAAAAAATATGTTATTGCAGAATGACACAAGGTATTCTAGAATGACACAAGTATTTTATAATAATTTATGGATATCTGTAAGTTTTCCAACCTCCCTAAATCATGTTAGTTTTAAAAATACGTGTAAAAAGCCTGGGCCATAAGACACTTGAAACACCCGACCTAAAGAACCGTAAAAACAGAAAACAAACTCGTGTGCTAGTGGAAGGAAAACAAGCCGAAATGGGGAAGGGGGGGGGGGGGGGTCGCAGTTAAATTGTGTTCGAAAAAGAAAACGAGTGAAGCTATAGAAAAGGAGTCGAGAGCAAAAACTGCCCTTCAGGGAAGCTTCCAACTGAGGCAGAACAGCTGTTGGTAAAGTTCATCGGATTCAGCACGCAGGAAAGAACCACACATTTCACTTGACGAACCAAACAAATTCAATGGAAACTTTTTTTTTTTAATTATTTTTTGTGCTACAAAAATCCAGTAGAAATTTCCTAGTAGGAGGTATAGGGTGGTTAAAAAGTTTCCTTGCCTATATATGATTATCTAATCAACTTGTGAATAAAATATGAGATATAGTTATTACCCTAGGCCTCAAGCCTAAGGGTATTGTTTTCGATTGGTCAAAAGTGTGGTCCGGCGTCCGTCCCCATTTAATGTTTGGGCATGCGCAATTCAACAAAACCTTTTTTCAGTAGCAACTTTTCAGAATAAGGTCGTGTTAAAAAATAAATCTAATAATGTTGCACTGTGCAACACATTTTTGTATACAGTTGGACGGAATTTTTTTTATACAACATTGATGCTTCTCATTCATAAAAAATCATTAAACAGTAATTGTGTCTCACAACACCCAGAACATTTCATTTCCACAACTTCATTCTAGAGCTTTTAGCAGCTGCAATATCATTTATAGAACATTGTTAATGTTGAAAATTAAGCACCATTAATCTGACATTAGAAAGAGTACCATAGATGTGTTGATAAGTTGTATGCAGGCATGAGGATTTGAAATAAAATGGGCCTTATATTAAAGAATAAATATATGGTATATTACACTGGTTGGGTAAGAAATTTGTACAACAAAACCCATTAAACATTCTTATAAATCATTTTAAATTTAATTCTATATTGAAAAAAGGGTATTCATTTATATCCTTCCAGCCACATCTCACAGAACAACCGTCGAATGCGGTACCTTTCTCCATGTTATAAAAAAAAAGAGAGAGAAAGAGATGTCTCTCCTCCGTACGGAAGCTCTGGGGAGGTCGACTCGACACAGCTGCGGGGCCTGCTCCCCCAAACCTCTTCTGACAAGGGGGAAGCCTTTTATTTGTTTATTTGATTCGCTCGTCTGTGTGGCAGTGAGGGCAACACGCGCACATCTCAATTCATCCAGATATATGTGTAATCAGTGGTAATGAGGAACGGGGTACTCTCGTAGAACTTTTTGTGCCAAATATGCCTATTTGTGAGTGCAGGGGTGGAACTATAAGCACACTTTGGTTTTAATCGAGCTCAATTCAACTGATGATATTCAATGGGCTGCTTAGCTCAGAGGTGCTCAGCCTCGTTAAAAAAACACAGAAGGAAAAAAAATAGAATTAACGTACCAAATAGATTTTTGGGCATTAAGTGTTAGCTTCTACATTACAAGGTAATGATAAGTTTATTTAAAACAATAATTAGCAATTTCACAAGAAGCTAAAGCATCATTTGATAAATATTCAATACTAAAGTTCTTCTGAAGGTTTTGACCTGGTGTAAATAAAAAACGCGAAATTACATTTTAGATGAGAGCTTAACTTTTTCAACTTGGTAAAACATTTCCATTGACAATTACGAGTAATACGTAGGTTTTATGATGAAATTATTACTAACGGATGCGATGCGATTTACGTTGTAGCTTTTTGAATTTGTGGGAAATCTCATGTTTTTCTTTTTGTCTGCATGACTATAGAGAACAAAGTTTCCCATTTAGGAATCAGAACAATAGGTCATTACGTGGGAGTTATACGTCAAGTAGTGACTAACGAAAAAGGTGACGTATGCATAGTAGGTCAGATACGGACACCAATATTTGCTACACTTAAAGATACTAGAACTAATTTGTATTATAAATAAAATCCTTCGCCTTGGTTTCAGTTTAAATGCTACATCGTATGAAACTTATACGTAGATATTCACATAGAATATTCTTATGCATTAAATTTTACATTAATAGTCTTTGAATACATGTCTGGGCCTATTAAGCAATTAAAACATTTGAGATAAATAAATTTAACAACATTTCCCATGTTGTTGAGGCAGTATTCTCGGGAAAATAGCTGGTTCCGTTTCGAATAATTTTAGTTTCATTCCAAATTAAAATGTATTCCCAATCACCATCGCCAAGATTAAAATTGATAATGTTAACGTCATAAATTTTTTATACATAAAGCATCATATGAATTGATGTTAGAAAGCCAAAATCTCCTGCTGGGAAGGATGAAATTCTTGTCATCTGGAATCCAAATGAACGTTGTGGAAAATACTTTCTAATAGCTAGACTATATCAGTTTAAAACAAGTTTGATATATGATCGGTTAGCCACTTCCATCACGCGTCTTCCTCGGTAGCAACCCCTTATTAAACACTCTCGACCGGTCTGGATTGAAGGAATTTTTACCTGGAAGAGGTAAAATGTTTGCCTTAAAACCACAGAGGAAAGATAAACACGACTTGTGTAATAACCCACTCGATGCCACCGAAGAGACGTCCTAAAAATAACCGCAAACTCATAAGTAGTAAGAGAAGATATGACGTAAATAAAATGATCCCGATTGCAAAATCTTGAGCAGGAACTAAAAATGCAAAGGCTGTTATTTATGGGCAAGTGGAGATAATTGTTCTTCGGAAGCGAGGGCGGTCAGTAAAATGTGGCATTTCCGATAACGTATTTGGTTGAATAGATTCTTTGTTATGTCAAATCAAACAATTGTCTAAACCTTGATGTCACAGAAATGAAATTTTTTTTTAATCAGTGATAGTATTTGTAAAGCTCACAAAAACTTTAAAATTTAAGATTTTTTGGGCTCATAGTTTTTGAGGCGTGGACTTCTGAAAAAGGAAAAATTCAATAAATTTTGGAATGTTTTGAATCCTTCAATCTATAGTAGATTGGAAACTTTTGTAGCTAGAGATCTCAAAATTATGTCATTTCATTCAAAATTAAACAATACTTCTTTTTATGTTTATGCTTTTGAAACATTAAGTTTTTTTTAAATAATTCAAATATGTATTTTTGATATTTTTACTTTTTAAGCTTTCCAAATATTCCATTATTCAAAAATTAAAGTCAGACTTCTAACATAGAGTGAAAACTTATTTAATTTAGAAGAGATTGACACAAATTTAAGATTTCTAAATTCAATTACCAATCTGCAGCAATTTGAAGAAGCAGTTGAATTTCAAAATTTGTTAAATTTTACCTTTTTCAAAGGTCTATACTTCAATAGTGGTTAGCCAAAAAAACTATATTTGCTTTTTATTTTTTCATTCAACTTATATGTTCAACTAGCTGAATACCCGTGCTGCGCTACGAAATTTTACCATTAGCATTTTAGCGATCAAAAGACATTCATGTATTCTACACTTCAGACGTTTGCTCCCATTTCGATCCCGTCAAATTGATTTATCAAAATAGGAACTTTCCTTTGTTGACATTTTAAACGAAATTTATAATTGTGAATAGTAAACTGGAATAGTTTATTGTGTTTATGTTTGCTCTTAGTTCTAAATTTCAAAGTAGTAGCTGTATTGGAATTAAGTTAATTAGACATTAAGTTAATCCTCGTATAGTTTCAATGTTGCGTCGTCTTTTCATCCCTTAAAAATTCGTTAATCGATATTGGAATGACTTATTTTTTTAACATTTGCAAAAAAATATCAGAAAAATGACTACATTGGAAGAGGAACATTCGGATATCCCTCGTTTGGAACATTTAACCCCTTCTCGACCCCTCAAAGTTGGTTAATCGAGAACAGAATAGCTTACTTTTTCTATGTTTAATCTTTTTTGACATTTGTACCAAATTTCCGAGTTGTGACCATATGGGAAGTGGTACATTCGAATATTCCTCGTTTGGAACGTTTAACCCCTTTTCCACCCCTTGATCCACCCGAGATCGGAATAGTTTACTTTTTCTGCGTTTGTCTTTATTGATATTCACACCAGTTTTCAGAATTGTGTAAATATGAGAAGTAAGACATTCGAATATATCGCTCGTTTGGAACGTTTAACCCCTTTTTGACCTCTTAAAGTGGGTTCATCGAGATCGGAATAGCTTACTTTTTATACGTTTGTTTTTGTTGATACTTGCACCAGATTTCAGAGTTGTGACGAAAGGGGAAGTAGGACATTCGAATATCCCTCGTTTGGAACGTTAAAACCCTGTTCCACCCCTTAAAGTGGGTTAATCGAGATCGGAATAACTTACTTTTTCTTCATTTGTCTTTATTGATATTCTCACCAATTTTTAGAGTTGTGACGAAATGAGAAGTAGGACATTCGAATATTCCTCGTTTGGAACTTTTAACCCCTTTTCGACCCCTTAAAGTGGGTTAATCGAGATCGGAATAGTTTACTTTGTCTATTTTTACCATTGTTGATATTTGTGCCAATTTTCAGAGTTGTGACTATGTGGGAAGTAGGATTTTCGAATGTCCCCCGTTTGGAACGTTTAACCCCTTTTCGACCCCTTAAAGTGGGTTAATCGAGATCGGAATAGTTTACTTTTTCTATTTTTACCATTGTTGATATTTGTGCCGATTTTCAGAGTTGTGACTATGTGAGAAGTAGGATATTCGAATGTCCCTCGTTTGGAACGTTTAACCCCTTTTCGACCCCTTAAAGTGGGTTAATCGAGATCGGAATAGTTTACTTTTTCTATTTTTACCATTGTTGATATTTGTGCCGATTTTCAGAGTTGTGACTATGTGGGAAGTGGGAGAATTAGTGATGAGTGAGTCAGTGAGTGAGGGCTTTGCCTTATATATATAGAGATGAAATATAAAAAAAAATCTTAAAGGTTTTAATGCATTATTTTTATTGGTTGGTTAGACATAATGACCAGAAACTGTATTTTAATATACATGTAGTATATGTAATTCTCTTCTTTCATTGGGATAATTGTCACAACCCATAAGTCACCACTTCTGTTTTTAGTGGAACAAAAGTTGGTTTGTAAAGTAGAAAGAACTTCGATTTTTTCAAAGACGCTATTCAAACGAGTTCATTGATTTGAGATGATAGTTTCAGTCAAGCTCTATTGCCAAATGTTTTCATTAAATAAACCAATTATTTGAAAGTATAATTAATTTTAAAGAAAGCAATGTATGAATATGTTAGATATCTAAATGTTTTCAAGTATGAAAATTTATAAATTTAATCAATTCTAGTTAAACCCCAGTAATTCAATTTATATTCAAATTCCCATCTTAGTTGATATCACGACATGAAAACAGTAGCTATAAAACAATTCCTACAGAATAAAATGTTAGTGTTTATTTAACTGAGGTGTGTTTTTTGCTTAGATTAACATCTATTTTTACTTTTAAAAAAAACATATCAAAAAATGTATTCTCTTTGTAATTGTAAACAGCTTTTTTTTAATCAACATCAACGCATGTTCACGAACGTTAAGCAAATGTTACGAAACTAATAAAAAAAACAAAAATTATCTTCGCCATCAAAAACAATGTCTTCTCAACTGACAAAGAAGAAAATTATTATGTTGAGTTTTAACGTTCACTAACGAAAACAAAAAAAATCAGAGCAGTTTTCTAGTCGGACTCCAGATAAAATACCTCAATGAATCGTTCTGGAATTTTCCCAACCGCTACCTTGGAATATCAGCTGCAGAGAACCGCAGACAATATCGTTCGAGCATTTTATAAACCGTAATCTGCATGCACTCTGTAGCTTGATCCCTATCGTGTGGTGATACCATCGGCGGCGGTTTTTATTGATTTGTGTAGATTGTCCAGACATGAATCACAAATCTGCCAGCATTGCGAAAAACAACGGTAGCTTCGAACTTTTTTGGCAGCGCGCGCGTAATGTGTGATTCATTTATAAAACAATATAATAAATTCCCCAGTCTGCTGTGTCCGAAGTTCGCTCACCTTGGAAATTTCGAATTCGGCAGTAAATGGATGAAAAGCAGACGATTTTTTGGAAACACCGAGTTTAAGGGACGCTTTATTTGTGCCTGGAACAATATGAATTGAAATGAAATAAAATTTGCAATTCGGACTATCATTCTGAAAACGAAACGAGAAAATATACTGTATGCATGAGATTAAAAAAAAAAATCTCCCACGTTTCTGATTCCCGAATGATAAAGGGTTATGATCATAACTTGAAATCCACTGAACTAATTAGAACCTTTTTTTTTTATCGGTATCTTGACTAGACCAGATTATCGGGAACAGAATTTAATCCTGATATTTAGTGGTTAAAGTGGTGAAATCAAGGGCAGGTAGGGAAAGGATGTACGAGCATAGCATTTAATCGACTGTACCACTTTGAACCATGTTGTAGTACCGTATGGATTGTATCGGACAACGCCATGTCACTAGGCCTGGGCGATGTTAACATTTCTGCTTCGTGATATATCGGGAAGCAAACATCACGATGTCACGATACATCGCGATGTTAATTATGTGTATTTTTTTTTTACAAAATACTACAAAACAACTTTTTCATAACACGCTATAAAGCCGAAAGTTATGCCTACTTAGCTTTGTAAAATTTTATTAAATTCATTTTAGTTTTTTATAATTTTAGGAAGTTTATTTCAAATAACATGAGCAGCGACCGAATTATTTTCAGGGGGATACACAAAGCACCCAAGGGGGTATTATTATTATTATTATTGGTTTAATCCGGATTTTTCAATTTCTCTATCTTAATGAAATTTTACTTTGTTATTTTCCAGGGAAGGAGTGGGGATTAGGGGGGGGGGGCTTCGTAGAGTACAAGTGCACTTCCTGGCGGTGTTATTGGATATTATTAATTATTAAATCAAAAACATACTTTATAATGAATATTTTATTACTTACAATTTACAATATAACTATTAAACAATAAAAATAAAATTAATGCATAACATTTAAAATTCTAATAATCTTTATTGTGTGCCAAAAAAATCTGCATTTCAGCATTATTATGAAGCAATGTTGGATTGAGTAATTAATCTTATGGAAATAAACTTGATTCAAATTGTACAAACTAAAAAAAAATTATAAAACATTTATTTACTTACGAGACCGAAGAGAAAATCCTTCAATGTAAATGGGAAAAAAATCGTTTATAAGTATTTAAGCAATCTAGAGAAACAACTGTGATTAGTCCATGTACTGGTTCACATTAATTTTGGCAGATATAACAAACAGCTCATAGTAATAAATAACCAGATTATCTTAACTGGGTAAGAACTAGACAGAAATTACCGCGCCAGAATACCGCCATCCTCTTGCGTTAATAAATAAAGCAAAATAAAATAATAGCAAGTAATATTTTATTTCTTTCAAGTTAGAGAAATAATGAAGAGAAAAAAAAAAAATCAAAAATGAAACGCAAAAAGTGTAGGAAATGCTCAATAGAATTCCAAAAAATAGATATCAAGGTCTTATATCTGATGACTATTACATCAAAATCAAAATGTTTTCCAAGAGTTGAGAGAACAACATAAATAATGTTCAAACATTAAAGGAATACTTCTTTTGTCGAATCTCCAATATTACTAGACTGCTGGCACCACCTGTCAAACGGCCCGATGTCGACGGTTTCACTATGTTTCTATACAATATTGGGAACATCGCGCATATGCAGGGTTTCTATAGTATCTTAGGAACACCGCGTATGAATCGTGGCACTGTTCTTCGTCCTTGAAGTGCTAGGCAATATCGTGCTCTCGTCGAAAAAGATCGTGACGTATCGGTGTTGGAGAAATAATGACACCGGTTTGACGATGTTGATTTCACACCGGTTTTTGCCGATGTATCGATGCATCGTCCAAGCCTACATGTCACAACTATTTGAGCTCGAGAAACGCCAGGCAATTCAGCAAATATTGAAAAAAAAAATATTAGCTATTCTGAAGTTAAATAAAATTTTAGAACAAAAACTTTCATATCAACGTATAAATATTTTAACATTCCATATCTTTATCAAAAGAGTTCAAATATAAAATCATTTTAATTTTAATTTAAAGTATCATGTCGCTGCAAAATTGATAACGAGTGTTTCGTTGATATTGGTCAACGCATGATTATTAAAATGAATAGAAATCATGATGTCATTTGAAAAAATTAATCTAGATAAAAATATTTTTACAATAGAAGTTATTGTATTGATATAATTTTAGAATGCCATAATCAATTTTCATAATTCAACATATAACTATTTTTAATTTTTAATATTTTTACTTCAAAAAAGCTTTGGTTGTTCACTTTGGTTGCCATTTATCGAATGTAATAAAAAAATTCGATAATAACTTGAATTCTACTATCTCAACTTAAATCTTTTTTCTATTGGTTGGTTGTTTTCAGATTATCTGGCGCCGTCAGCAACACGAGGGCTATAATGCGCCGAAACATTCATCATTAGACAAGCCAACATACATTTACAAACACACATGCCAACACGGGACTCGAACCCGCAACCTCGTTGTCTAGAAGCTAGCACGCTAACCACTATACCGTTTGGTCGGCGTTCTTTTTTCTATAGCTATCTTGAAATAAAACAGATAATCGTGTACACAATTTTATTCTCTTCGTTTGAGTCGATTAAATGAGAATCAAGCGTGCACAGGACTGTTACGCCACTGAGTTTAGTTTCTGTAATTGATCTTTACGAATAAGTGTTAGTTTTTAAGTGAGAACACATTCTCTTCGCTGTTAGTTTTGTTTTTATTTTATCTAATGCACTATAGTTCGCATAACCATATGAATAAGGCTAGCTTCAATTAAACCAGTGCTAGCTTGCTTGTAGCTAACCAATTTTTTAGGCAAGCTGGTTCTGGGACACTGTTTAAACGATGCTGCCAACAGCAGTTAAATGACTGCTGGCCATACGGTCACTTTTATGTACTGAAAAGCAAGGGTTAATTAGCCCTCTGAAAATTTTGCCTCGTCAACCTTAACAGGGAAAGGTTTCAGTCATTATATATCGCCAAACTGAAGATGTTTGAATTAAGCTTGGTATCTGGAAAATAGAGCGTGACTAAAAGCTGATAAGCCTGACGTAAAGCAATAAAGAATCATATAGTTTAATTTATTTTAATTAAAACAATTTTGGCAACTGGAAAAGTTTAAAAAACGATCGGTTAAAATTATTTCACTTATAGTGTTGCTGCGAAACGCAAAGTTGAATTGACTGAACATCTCTCCATATTGAATTTATGTATTCACGTTCAATTATCTTTTATTTATTTTGATTAAAACTAAAACAATTTTGGTAGCAGGAAAGAGTTTCAACAATGATTGTTTAAATGGGATTTATTAGTATTCCGAAGCGATTACAGAAGCGTGTGTAAAAGCAACCTTTTAATGAAAGTGACAGCCCCAAAATTTGATAAAATGCATTGTCATCGACATCGAATCTATCTACCAAGTTTCAGCCCGATTAGATTACGGCAAGGGGTTAATTAGGCCTCCGCAGATTTGCTCGGCAGCGACAAAGATACACACTCACCCACACTAGGGTGCGTCTTATTTTCGAAGTTGTTAATTTTTTACGGAACACCCTCTTATTTTGTTCCATTTGATTAGAAAAAATTCAATTTTTTTTTTATTAAAATCAAATGATATTTAGTGGTTGCTACCAGCTCTGCAAAATCTGACAAATTTAGCATTAGGCAAGCATTGCAAATAATGTGTTTCATGATTTCATTAGAATATTTAATTTTTCGGCCAGTAGTTATTGAATCATTATATATATTATGCTTCAAGTAGCTTATATATTGGTTTTATTCCAAGAAACTCGTATCAATTTAGGTGTAAAAAAAGCTGGCAATGGAGATTTTTCTTTTTCTCATATTTTTTACATTAAAGTGAAGATATTCCAAGATAGTGGTGATTTCAATTGCACGTAGCAACCCCTAAATATTATTTAAATTACCCAAAATTTTTACACATGTATTTTCTTACCAAAAGAAATCATTTGAAAGGGTGTCCCATTAAAAATTTGAAAATTAATTTTTTAGTAACATAAGGCGCACTCTAACCCACACACAAGAAAAATCGAGGTTAATATAAAGGATTTTAAAATGTGTGGGTGTGTATTTGTGGTCAGCATAACTCCAAAACGGATTGATCTACAATGTTTAACTGTGTATACGAGTCAGAGGTGGCCATGTAATCTGTCATTAACGTTTTCGTCAAATTTGTGCATGCGCGTAAAGTAACTGCCATTAAAAAAAATCATTGTTTTCAGCAATTGCTAAAAAAAAGTTCTAAAAATTTTGCTCAAAACCATATGATAGTTCCGGTTAAGGTGTTCCAAACAAACCCCACCTACGAAATTCCCCTAGAAATGCGATAAAGGCGTAAAAAGTTGAAAAACCAATGTCTCAACACAGAGTTCTTTTTCCTGTTTGGCCCAGTGGTAGAAGTGGAGAGAAAAAAGTGGGGGGATGTCCGAAAGTTGGGGACAAGTCCCCCTCCCCCCACTCCAATGAAATTTTTTATAATTTCCTACCTTATAATAAAAATTTTAACTACTAAGGAAATAATTTATAAGATTGATTTCATATTGAAAAGACTGACTTAGTTTGTTTACTTAGAAGTAAGAGATGAAGTGAAGTAATAATTCAACATTTTAGGTATAACTGTTTATTCAAATTTAAATAGTGCTTCTAAATGTGCGTACTTTCATAAAATTAAATTAATAGAGAATATTTTTTATTTATTTATATATAGCTTGTCTTTATATGAAACTAAAATTAAACGAAACTACCTCCAAAGCTAAAAGTTGACCAATCGTAACAGTTTTTGTTAATAAAAATAATCATATCTTAATGCGAAGTAATATAATACATTTTTATAATAGAATGGTATATACGATAAATAAGAGGGGGAGGGGGGGGGTACATTTGAATACTTTTAATCACTTTTTCTCAGTGTCACTACATTTGAAGGTTAATGTTATATATCTTTAGTAGTTTTTAGACGGATTGAGTGCTTTTAAAAAAGGGGGTATGGATTTCCGTGGTTTTAGAAGTGGAGGGGACGCATGGGTATTTTCTTGAAAAGTGAGGGGACGCGTCACCCCGCTTCTACCCACACTTCTAGCACTGGTTTGGCCGATGTTCCACATCCCAGTTTTCCTTTCATTTGTTTAGTTTCGGACTTTCTCAATTTAATGGAAGATAGTGATTTCAAAGAAAAAAAAATTATTCTTTTGGGGACTTTCAAAATTCCTTTTCCATCCTTTGACATCAAGGTGTCAAATCACAGCAGAAGTTCCTTCCGATTTCTTTTCCTTTCTTTCGTTTTGGTATTTTTATAATTCAGCAATGAACAAAAATTACAAGAGAGAAAAATTGAATAAGGATCTTATAATTAAAAAAAAAAAAAAAAAAAACCCCAAAAAAAAACCGATTTATCTTTTTTTTCACTTAAAATTCAACGATGAACTTAAATCAAGAGAGAAAACAGACCATGGAAGGTGCAGAACTATAGAGGCTGTTTGGAGTGCTCCGTGTTTGTTCAGTTTTATCTTCCTGACACACCCGCTTTGAAACTGAATGAGCCATAGCCACAGTAATAGAATTGAATGGGCCGTAACAAGAACAAAAACCCAAACAAAGAAACTCGGAGTCGTTGGTTCGTCGTCAAGTTATGTCATGTGTTCTAGGGAAAGTCAGACACTCTGGCGTAATGGCAAATCCAAAGAATGTTCTGAGGCATGAAGGGAAAGCCGAAAAGAAAACTGTCTGTGGAGTGATGTCCATTTCACACAGTCCTGCTTCTATTTCGGGAATCTTAAGTTTCACCTCGGCACAGGTGCTCTTTTTTAGGTAGGAGGAGGGAATACCTTTCAGTCGACGTTTCGGGGGTGCTTTATTTTGGTTTTCTAACATTTTTTTGAGTTCGCTTCCTGTGTAGACATTACTGTGACGTTTTGACGTGACAAAATGGGACGGTAATCCTGTCCTACAACCTCTTTGAGGAGTTTCGACGTAAATGGTGTGGTTTGTCAGAGAGTGAAGAGGTTTCGCCATCCATGAGGAAGAAACTTATTCTGGTGTTTTCCCGAGAAGAGCTTTTCCAATTTCTTTACACCCGTTATTTGTTTTGTATGGAAACCGCAATAAAGTAGTTGAAGCTAAAGAAGGATCGTCAGTTTGTTTCTGATCCATATAGACCTAATCAGGCCCTGATCATCGCCTAGGCCCACAAGGCCCAGGCCTTGGGCCCATGATTTTAGGGGGCCCCGAAATTGGCTGTAAACCTATAACTTTTCTTTCTTTTTGTGAATATCTGTTACAATCTGTATAAAAGAATTTTTATATAAAAATAATTTTGTATTGATCTTGAACCGTCTTTAGTATCCCAGAGTGTATTTATTCAAATGCATCAAACCATCACTTAAAAGCGTAAAAAAACAATATTTCTCGAAGAAATATTGAAAGGAAGTCTTGACAAATTAATTGCGAGATCAGCAAATCTCGGCTTTGAAGTTGTGAATAATGATGCAGACATTTTTGTCACGGATATTACTACACATTGGGATCGTGAAATGCAATGCTATATTACAAAATTTTACCTGTTTTAATTTATAAATTTGGTTATTTGAAATTTGTTTCTTCATTTATGATTTAAAAAAAAAAAAAAAAAAAAAAAAAAAACTTTAAGAAGATAATATATTGACATTAATTTATCGACTCTTTCTATATTTAATGTTAATTCATTTGACAACGAATCAAGCTCATTTCCAATAAGTCTCGCATTTGATGAAGGGGCCCCTAATTGTGTCCGGGCCTTGGGCCCCAACTTGTCATGATCAGGCCTTGGACCTAATGCTTCATTTGTTGGCTTAAATATCTGCCAATGTGAAGTTTTAAAATATATGAATTTTTTCACCTGATATAGCAACAGTAAAAAAATATTAACAAAATTTTAAGAAAAAGTAACTAGTGGTTTTCTTACAATTGATTTTTTAAAAGTTTTTATAAGCTAGCATATTTTAACTTTTTTAAGGACAGTAAAAAAACACTCAGTTATTTTCTGTTCAAATTTTTTTACTGATTTCTCTTACTTTTATCACACATGGTAAAACAAATATCATTTTTTGATATCATTTTTCGAAGCTATACTTCGGTAGATATCGATTCTAAAAAAAATCAAGCATTAGATCTAAAGATCACTGATGACTAACTACAATTTTTGGATAGCTTATAAGCGGTTTCTGCTCTGTAAGCAGATGAAGCCAATTGAATACCCCCCCAATGCTATGTAATAAGTTGCTCATGGTTACAAACAGATTTTAACTAGTTTGGAAGGAAGTTACTAACATTGATCTGTATGGTGATTGTTAAGCATTCTCCAGCTTCAAGTCAATAACTAAGCATGGTGTATCCAGAAGTTGTAGTTTAGAGATCAGGGCTATCTACGCATTTTTATCTCCTTTTTATGCTAATGCAACGAGCGATTTATGTGAAAGTACAGCTCTTACTGAATATTTTTGTAATGTAGATTCATTAAACAACTTTGGGCTGTCTTTGGTCTGGCAACGAAGGCTATGCTGGCAAGGATGGACGTTTTTCCCCCCTTCTTTTTCCAAATGCTGGTGAGTAGAATAATGATGGTTGCTGTTTCATCGAGTACCCGCTGGTATCACTTTGGAAAGTTGCGAAGATTGAGGTGAGGTGCTAACTCAGGTGTCGATCGAATTTAAAAGTACCAGGTGTATCTAGCTGTGATAAGTGGATTTTGAGTTCGGCAGAAATAACCAGCCTTGAACCAAAAAAAAAAAAAAAAAAGGGGGGGGGGGGAATGCCACTGTACATAGGAAGCGTTCCAACCACGATTTTTGACCAGGCAAGTAGAGAACAAAATATTATTTATATAAAATAGGCTTGTGCTTCTGATAAAGGAGTATTGAGACACTGTGACAAAACATAATGGGAATCAACGTTCATGAATTTTGTGTTAATTTGTATTGTGTTGTTCTGAGCAACTTGTAAAGGGAAAACTTCCTATCAGAATCTCGCATTCTGAAAACTTCTTGATAGAAATCTCAAAAGCTAAAGGATGACCGGAAGGCTCTATTGTAATCCATTTTAAAAATATCATAATCAAGTACTCTTTTTATTTTTCTTCACAAAGCCAGCCAACTTATGACAGTGAATTAAAGTTTACAAGTGCATCATTCAAACGCTATTGTATGATGATATAAATTGTTTTAGAGGTGTATTAAACATTTGAATGAATGTTTTGAAATAAATGTAAAAATTGCATTGTAATTATTAACAAGGTAAAAACTAATTGAATGCACATTTATTTAAACACATATGCTGTTTGTGAAAATGTATGCTATGAATATGATAGATAAAAAAAATTAGTTTGAAATGTTAAATATATTTCTAGAAAAATGAACTTTGCCTGCAAAATAAACATTTTGAAAAAATAAAATCTTGTTTCAACAGAATTGATGTAATTGTTTAAAAAATATTATTAGAAGGTTAGAAGAGGAAGTAATGCAAAATAAACATTTTGAAAAAATAAAACCTTCTTTCAACAGAATTGATATAATTGTTTAAAAATATGTATCGAAAATATTTTTTTTTAAAAAGCTTTTAATATTAGCGTTGTCTTTTGTCATTTGTCTTATTGGAGGAACGTTATATCTTAAAAATGTTCCAATCATATTTTTAGCCATCTGAGTTCCCTTTACACATTTTACCATAATGTTTTTTTTTACCCTGAGCCTTAAGCCCAAGGGTTAATGTATTCAATTGGCCAAAATTGCGATCCGGTGTCTGTATTCATTAAATGTTTGGCCATGCGCAGGAAAGGCATTGTGTGAGCATGCACCTGTTCCACCTGCTTGTATAAAAAGAGATGTATGTATCAGTTGTACTTATGTATCTATGTTTTGTAAAACTCAAGTAAACTAGGGTTATGGAACATCGCACAACTTTCAATTACACTATAATACTGAATAATACTGAAAATTGGACAGTTTGGAGAAATTTTATGTTATAATTCTTGTATAGGACTTAATAAAACAAATTAAAAAAAAAAAAAAAATGAATGATGATTTCGGTGATAAACTTATCAATAATTCTTACATTATTCTGTCTTATAAGTGAAACTGGGCAGAGAAGAAGAAACGATTGTTGTTGAGGTATGCTCAAGGTAAGAGAACTCTGTGTTAAAGGCATTCGTTTTTCAACTTTTACGCAATTAAAACATTTTTATGGCAATTTCGGAGGTGGGTATGTTTAAAACATCTTAAGAGGCATTAACCACAGTGATTTTGAACAAAACCGTTAGAGTCGTTTTTTAGCAATTACTGAAAAATATGATTTTTTTCTATGGCAGCTACCCTATGCGCATGCGCGATTTTGACTAAAACCTGAATGGTAAGTCCTTGGGCCATCACTAACCCTCACACCAAATTTCAACATAGCAGATCAAATTGTTCGGGAGTTATGCTGACCACGTACGCACATACAGACATTTTTTCTTGGTCACTTTTTTGAAATCAGAATGTACTAAAACGTGGAGGAATGAGAAAAAAAAAAAGGGGGAAAAAAAAGAAAAAATAATAATAAAAAAAAAAATCAATTTTTTTTTACCGAATGCTATACTTTCATTACCCTATGTATATTGTATATATATGAGTAATTAAAAAAAAGAAAAGAAAAAAAAAAAAGACCTTTGTAATGGACTTGAACTTTGGACTTAAGGCCCAGGGTAATTATACCCTAAGCCGATTATTATTATTATTGTTATTATTATTATTTTGTTTAATTTGTTTGATTTAGATTTTTAAATTTTTATTTCTAAATACCATCAACAGAAGGACTTAAAAACTGTGATACAACCACCACCAACTTGAAAATTTAAATTGAATCGCATAACTTATTTATTGATGAAACATTTTGACTCTATCACTTGATGCATAAAGTATTAAAATAGAATGACTGTGTTGAGGTGAGCGACGGTCTTGTTCGAACCCAGGAAAGATCTTAAAAAGTGAACCCATTACCAACAACCCTTCATTCATTTTTATTCGCAACCCCAAATGGCGTAGGAAAAAAAACTAAATAAATAGAGAATGAATGCTGGTATGTTTAAAAATAGGAACAACTTCTTCGGATTTTGAGGGTCTCTTTTCAGAAGACAATGACTCGATTATGAAGATGAAATTGTTCGAGCACACTTAAATTGAGGTTTAAAAAATAGAACTATTGAACGTATACTTAAAACGAGAGGACTATTTAAAATTTAGAATGGGAAACAGTCCCAAAAGAAAACAATGCGGTGTGCTTTGTTCCTATTGCTTTAAAAATATCAGCAATAGTTTTTCACTGTTTTCAAAGAACTAACAGTTTAATAATTTGAAGTAGATCGAACGAAATAAAATGTTGATGTTCATTGTTACACGATGTTGCTAAATGACTGCAACTAATAATTACAACACTGATATTAAATACTAACATGCGTGGATCCAGGACGACATCTTAAAGAGAGGGGTTGACTTACTTGGATGGATGATGTGTTATATTTTCTTACAGATTGAAATAGTGTTACTTTCGAACGAGCCTAAGTATCTAAGTATGCGAGCAGATATCTCAACTCAACTTGCGAACGTCTACTTGATTAGATGTTCACTTGGTCAGTTTGCATGTGCGAGGAATTTACTCACACGATGATGAATTTGCATAAATAAAATGTCCCCCCCCCTTCACCCTCCACCCTCCACCATAACTATTTATATTAATAACCTTTAAGCGGTGAACTATACTGTTTTAGATGTTCTAATCACTAAAAATTGGAATACAAATCCAATGTTCACCGATAAATATTTATTTTAAATAATACTCCAAACTACTTTCAATGATCGTTTTAAAGTGATTTTAAAAGCGTATAGTTTTAGAATGAGAAAAATAATGAATGTTTGCAGAATGTTTTGTTTACTTGAAGTTTACAGTAATTGTGTCACTTTTCCCCAGTAATTATGTTACTTTTCCCCAGTAATTATGTTACTTTCTATTTGATCTTAATTTCTTTTTTTTTTCCCACTCCTTTTCTTGCGATGCTGTTGGCGGGATAGTTATCCTCAATCTCCTATCAGAATCGAATCTTACAGGGAGCGATTTGCCTAAATTTACTTACACCCTGATTAATGAGTTTTTAAGATGTGCCACAACCACGTGGCTTTAAAAAGTCCCACTACCGGAAAGATATTTTAAGGAAATAGTTATTTATTTAAATTAAAAAATTACATGTTTATTTGTATTTAAGTAAATATATCCTAACGTCTGGATATTAATATGGTAATTCGGGCCTGGGGATTTTTATATGAATGAATGTGAAATGAAATGAAATTCAAAAAGAGGAGGTCTTGGAGTCAAAAGTTAGTTCCTCTGCCTTTCTTCGAAAACTCGTATGTCACACTTGCGCAATTCAATTCTTGTGTAGTAGCACTCATTTGATAGAACAGGTTTTGTACTTGATATTCGTTTCCCTTTGAGGGATTTCACTTACGGTTGTAGCTTACTATAATGGTGGGCGAAACACAAGTAAATTGCTTTCTTCTGCTTTTTTTCTGGAAATAGAAATCAACGCTTGGGAACAGTAATTAAGAAATAAATTATGGGGAAAGATCTGGTACTATTAAGGTGTGTACATGAACACCTGACATAATTGTCATCGCGTCTGATCATTTAAAAAAAAATTAGAAATGGACTTTTATGCCTTGTGGTCGAATTGGTTACAAAACATAGATCAAAACGTTGCTGTTAATAGTGAATGATTACTAGTACACCATTACAGTGATATAGTCTTACAAAGATGGCATAAAAATACTTCTTACTCTCTTGGCATGGAATACGTTAATTAAATTAATCGAAAATTAGAGTTTTACATAGAAGCATACTCTTGAACCTATGTTTTGTAAGCAATAATTTTTTTTTCTTCTTTCCTTCAATTTCTTTTTTCAAGCCGTCATGGATGTGGAAAATATCTTATCTAAATAAATAATCATAATATCACTTGTTAGCATTAAAACCTATGAGCCTAGTAATATAATAAAAAATATTGATGTGTAAAATTCATATTGTGTCAGTGGTCTAAAAAGATCAACTTATAATTTTGAAAGAGTATATATCCCCTTATTCTACAACCTGGATGTGCGAGAATGAAGTTTTGTAACAGAGACTGCAACAAACCGTACTTCATGAAGAAATAAAATCTGTATAACACACACACACCTCACAAAAAAAAAAGCGCCGGATCACATACATGGGACACTTTTTTCAAAATGTTTAGAATTAAATAAAATTTAGCATTAACATAGAAGATATGACTTATAAGACAACAAAATTTGAGCAGATAATATAAAATTGATTGTAAATTATTGAGAAAAAATGCATTCAAATGATACCAAATTTTAACTTTTTTCAAAATGCTCCTCGCGACACTATATTATAACATGAAAGGAAATTGTGAAGTTGTTTATCAATATATTAAAAACATTTTCACTCATGCTTTTATCTTTAGGTGCTATAGTTGAACGGAACTAAAATTTCAAACTTGGCGGTGATTTTTCATTAAAAAATAAACATATTTCAACTTTCCAACATGGGAAATTTTTTTTTAAAAAAATAGAAAAAATTATGTGACTTAAAAAAGCATGCATGTATCTCTGTATAGTACATTAAAAATTATTTCTACAAAAAATTAGGTAAATTTATCAAATAATGAATCGCAAGGAGTTTTTTGAACATATGTAAAATGTGAAAAAAGCGAAGCTGAGAAAAAAGCTTTTTTAACTTTTGACAACAAGTGTGCAATACTTTAAAATAGTTAGTTAAATCAAGATTTTATCAACTAAAATCATCGGGTTTCAAAAATTCAAATTTGAAATTGAAGCTAAGGAAGACAGCAATTTTTATAGAACGAAAACAAAAAATTTCATTTTTAGTGATATTTTTGTAGTTTCAGTGTCCCATGTCCCTTTAAGCGCGCACGCACGCACGCACGCACACACACACACACACACACACACACACACACACACACACACACACACACACACACACACACACACACACACACACACAAACAAACAAACAAATCCGAACGATGGCTATATCTTCGGCTCTGATTATCGTAGAATCTTGCGGTTTGCACCAAAATGTTTTGTTTACGATTTTCTAAATGTCTGGTGTAAAAAGGTTTTTTTAGGGGGCTGTGTACTAAGTAAATTTAACTTTATCTTTAAAAATTTCAATTCGAACCCTTATTTTTTATGTTTTTATTCGATTTAGAATGCTTCGTTTGTACTAGATACCAAATTTCAGTTCATTATGTTGAGAAACACGTCACTTATGAGCGAAAATATTTTGTCCGATCTTGAGGGCAAATTTCATTAAAACGGGGAAGGATCGAACGTTCGAGTGCTTCAAGACGTATTCTATTACACGGTCCCTTAAAGTGAGCTTTTTTAGATTTTTGCTAAAATATTGAGTACCATAAGTCAAAATGGAATTAAAAAAATTCTTGAGGGGTTTTCGACCATAATAATTGTGATAGAAGCAAAAAAAAAAAAAAAAATACATGCTTCTATTTAAAAATTTTTTAAACTTGTTTTATTAATTAATAATAGAATATTAAAAAACTGTTTAATACGAGAGTTGCATGTTACTTATGTTTGGCCTTTTATAAACTATTGTTTGAAATAAAAATTGCTAAAATATACAAACTATTTAAGAATGTATGGCTAAAAAACAAATGTTCTTTTTAACATTAATTTGCAATTTTTTTGACAACATATAAATTACTAACCACTCATTGGAAAATTATGAAATTTGGTATTTAGACGTTGTTTTGGATTCTAAACCTAAATATGGTATAATATTATGGGGTTGCCATTGAACTTTTAAAGTTTGGTTTAGAGAGTTTTTTTTAAGTAGATGACTCCTCATGATAAAAAATAAAATTGATATACAATCAATAAAGACCTTCCACGATATACAACGGTACTTGACTTTTGTTATTTCATCAATTAGAATACAAGATATAGCCATCGTTCTGATTTTTTTTTTGTACTGTACATAATGCCAACAAAACACTTTAATTCTATTTTTTAATGTTAATAAACTCTTTTTGAACTCTTGAACGTTACGCCATATAGTTATTTGATATTCAAATATTAATATTGTTACTTATGTTTTCAATTAAATAATTACAACTTAGTACAAATCTACATTAAAATAAAATTAAATCAAATTTTGACACTTTAAAATAAGTGTGCCTAGTTAAGTGGAAAATTAATATAATTTGTTTTATTAGTAAATTGTATCACAATTTTTAAGCAAATCGGAATATTGTCCGCTGTTAATCATTGGTAATTAGTAAATTAAGGTATTATTTACGAGGTAAGTTTTCTAATGATTTCATAGTAATTGAAAAAATAAAAAAAATAAAAAATGTTTTTTAACTTTTACAATACTTTTAATCTAATTTTAAATCATCTTTATTTCATCATCAATCCTAGAGCGAACTTCCTAATAGAATTCGTTAAAATTACCAGAACAGTTCAGCAGCGCTAGAAGTGTGAGTAGACGTGGGGTGACGCATCCCCCCACTTTTCAAGAAATTACCCATGCTTCCCCCCCACTTCTGAAACCACTGAAATTCATCACCCCACTTTTAAAAACACTTAGTCTGTCTAAAAACTACTAAAGACATTAACCTTTAAATATAGTGACAGAGAGAGAGAGAGAAAAAAAACAAAAACAAAAAAAACGATTTAAAGTTTTCAAATGTAAAAAAAAAAAAAAAACTATTTATGGTATACATATATACTATATCATACTATTATAAAAATTTATTATACTACTTTGTATTAAGATGTAACTATTTTCATTAACAAATACCGTTACACTTGGTCAATTTATAACTTTTGGAGGAACTTTCTGTTAAGTTAAATTTCCATTCTTGTTTCATAAAAAGACAGGCTATTAAAAAAAAAAAAAAATTGAGTTTTCTATTAGTTTAATTTCATGAATGTATGCACATTTAAAACCACTATTTAAATCTAAATAATTAGTTATGTACATAATGTTGAATTATTCCCTCACTTTATCTCTGACTTCCAAGTAAATAATAATTTTATGATAAAATACGAAATTATAAAATTTATCCAAGAGAAGTGTGTGTGTGTGTGGGGGGGGAGTGCACTTGACCCTAACTTTTGGGTATCCCCCACTTCTACCACTGCAGTTCAGACAAAACAAACATGTACATGGACCTTTTCAATTTCAAAGAAGTCAACTGCGAAATCGAAAAACATTAACAACCTCAACTACGTAAAGCGCCAATTCGAGCGATAACTGAGACAATGTGCTGAGAAAGCAATTCAATGGTAAAGCATTTCCACAAGCCATCGTGATTCAGTGTCTATTTCTCCCTTCTCACATGATCAGTCAAACGAGTCTCTCAGCCAATAAGCGTGTTAATTGACCATCTCCTTTTTTATAATCCGAAACGCCGATTGGACGCAGGATGACATCGTGACCTGGTTACGGTTTCCTTAGTTTTCTCTTTCATCAAACCTTAGCAGACGATTTTTTTTATTAATTTTCTTTTGTTGTGTTATTCCATTGCCACAGCTGGTCGGTTTGGACAGACATGGGCATAAAAGGTTTTGCGTCGCTACCCGGTGGTCAGGGACCGGTTTATAAGAGTTGCGAGAAATTGACAGTTTATATTATCTTGCTTTATTTGGGACTGTCTGACAAGATCGAAAGTGGAGGGAAGGATTCCTGCCCTCCATGCTTCGTTTAAATTGTCTGAAAGTTGAAAAAACTGTGGAGGACCGGTTGGTATGACGATCCGCGAATTTGTTTTTTTAGCTTCTACATTCAAGTGCATTGATATTGATATGCTCAATTAATTTGGCCACTCTCCAAAAATGACAAGCTGAGTTCTCATATTCTAAACTACCATTTTAAAAATAACGCTATGCAAAACCTTTCTACAAGAAAAATAAAATCCCTCGAGATTTTAACCTTTTTTTTTACAATAAGGCAATTAATATTGCTCACAAGTTTGAATAGGAAACTTAAACAATTATAACGTGAAGCTCGTTTTATATACAGGAAGAAAAATATAGGTATGAAATGCATGCTTATGTAGAAGAAGATGCTTGAGAAAATATATGCACAACCCCTCTGATTGAAGGATCACGCACAGATTGAGAATGAATTTCTTTAAAAAAAATTAAAATAATATAAAATAATAATATAATGGATTAATCATTTTATAAAATTGTAAATTTGAAGGAATAATATCAGTATTAATCATTCATTCTTTCACAGCGTCGTATCCAGGGAAGGGGTTTATAGGGCTCAAAGACCCTCCCCTCAAAAAAAAAAAAAAAAATAATAATGTCCATTATATATTATACATTGACTGCATGTATTAAATTAAACTACTATGCATTAAACTACTCGGGCATATAATTTCGAACTTTTTATTAAAGCAAGACTTGTTAGTTTTTCACAATTTTTTTTCACTTTTTGTGAAGAGGATGTACATAAATTACGTCACGAGCAAAGGGGATGGGGAAGGGGGGGGGGGGTGGAGTCCAACGTGATGGACTCAAAACTATAATAAATATGCATTTTTTTTAAAGTTTTGAAACAGAGGGGGCGGTAAAAGTGACACGAGGAAGAGGAGTGTCAAAAAAAAAAAAAAAAAAAAAAATTGTGACGTAGTTTATAAACGTCCCCTAGATGGTTAAAAATATTTTTTCAAAACAACTTCCGATATCAAAATCTAGTAACGGCCTTCTTTCGCGTTGGTCACCTATATAGAGGAACCATATAGGAATAAACCAGTCTTCTTTTCTTCTTACGCATACGATACATAATCACAATTACATTTCATTCCAGCTGACACAATCCGATTGTAGATTGGATTTTAACCGGGATTCGAACACCAGGTCCAACCGTACATTTTATGATAATTTCTGATACGCGGCACAGAACTCCGAAATAATAATAATAATTTTGTTTAAATAATAATAATAAAATTAAAATTATGAAAATTAACATAAGGCATCAATGTTTACAAATTTATATGGAGGTGGTGAGAGTCTTTAAATTTCGTCTGGTTGGCTGAATACCCTTACACGGTTACATCAGTATGTAGGGCTAAATAATGAAGTCAATTATCATTCATAACACATTGTAGCATTTAAGACATCCCACTGATTCGTTGATGCTTCGAGTTACAGTTGACAAAGAGTAATCTAAATTGTACAAGATGAGAGAAAAACCGGTATTCTAAGCTACTGTTTCTACATTCTGGGGATATCACATTTCCATTCTTCCTTCGACCTTGTTCACGTGATTCTATTTCTAATTATGACTATTATATTTTTGAACTTTATTTAGTTATTCCGTTTTAGACGGACTCTTCGCGTTTATTCTTTTGAAACCAGCAATAAGTCGCACACTTTGTAATGAAGATACGAAGAGTTACTTTCCTCACACCCAGAACCTCCAACATCACCATGTTCTCTTTTATGAGTGAATACGAAATAGTAATTACAAATAATTTCAAAAGAATAAGTTTTTAATTTACCAAGCATTCAAATAGCGTAGTACCGTACTAAACTAGCTGGTACTAAGAACTTTGAAATGTATAAAGGGTTTTTAAATATCGTTGCATTGAAAATTGGTTTTACAATATTTTTCGTCTACTTAGGTGAAAAAACTGTTTAAAATTTTTTTAAATATGGATGTTACTGTTTTCCAAATGATGTTATAGTGTTTTAGTGCTGCATAGCCATATTTTAAACGCCATAGATATCTAATAAAATGAGTCTGATAAAGAAGTTTGTCCTTACAAATATTCCTCTTCCTCAAATAGAATTTAATAACAATAAACAAATTTCAGATTAATTTATAATCCAGAAAATTAAAATTGAAGTATAACCATATACTTAATATGCAGTCCCAGTTCGAGATATTTTGTATAACTCGAAAACTAGGATCAAGAAATTAAAAAAAAAAAAAAAAAAAAAAAAAAACATTGATGACGTATGTATCATGTATCAGATGAGAAACTTCTGCATAGACGTTATATTTTATACGCAGAAATAAATACAAGAGCAAACTTAGTGCTTGATCGAAAACCTCTCCCATTGACATTTTCTGGTTCAGTCGAGAAAATTGTTTATTTAACTTATCCCAAGCTGATTAAGAGTTAGTGTTGGTTTCTTCTCTTGTCTAAGATGATTATCATGTTCTTCAAGATATTCCCAGTTTTACCACATCAGGAAAATAGTGTCCTTCTATCTCAGATTGAGTTGGCTTGAGTTTTCATTTTGGTTGATATATAAAACACATTTCTCATAGTTAGAAATAAAAAGTGGGGTTATTTTAATTATTATCACTCCTGTACCCGATTTCCGGTGGAAAACACACGAATTTGACGGAATTCTGTTTGCGTGGAGGTGGAAAATAACCCTTTTTTTTTTTAAATATAGTCATGAAGTTAGAATGACTTAATTTTTATTTGAATAACTGACTTGAAAAAAGTCTATCCATTTAAATTCCTTTAAAAAAAAACAAATTTATTTACAGCGATCATAAAAATATTAAAAAATACACTGTTACTGGTCAAGGGAGCCTCCAGACCCAAAGAGGTTCAAGGGGATTGCACTTACGTCCTCAAATTAAAATAAAAAAAATAAATTGAAAATTATTTTTGTAGTACAGATTCAGTTTTTCTTACAAAGAAGATTTGAATGGATTTTAAGTCATTAATTTGAACGGAAAATTAATGCATAGCTATAAATTAACATTTTATAGTAAGAAATCCTCATTTTTGAAAAATCAAGGTTTGAACAAAACACTTCAGCCGTTTTGTAATTGTACTTCTGCAAACAATCCTGCTGGCTACCATGCGACTGGCAACATATTTCCATCACAAAAATCTTACTTTACTGTATTTTTAGCTTATAGTTCAAGAACATGTTTCTAGGCAACACTACAAGGCATTTGAAAACAACGCAAAACCTCACCCCTTCCCTTTATAAATGTTAGCAAAATCAGACATGTAAGATTAACTATAAAAAATTATATGTAACTATAAATAATTATATTGCTATTACAGAAAATTGCATTTTATTGTAATAGCAATTTCTCGCTAAAGTGTTAAACAGTTTTATAGAAGGAAAATCGTCTACATCTTCCACACTCGCGAAAGTCAAATAAGGTTGTAAATTTCTTCACGTTGAATGCACGTCGAATAAAAAGGCGGTTTTATAAACAGGTCACCTGTGACAAAAGAAACCTATTTAAAACAACAAAACGCCAATAAACAAGAAAAAAGGGAAATTATAAGTAGAAGAAAAATAAAATGTTGCGGTTTGAATTCGTTTACTGTTGAACTTTCTTTTAACGATTTTTTTTTTTTTTTGCCCACGTTGGAAAAGCGTATTCATGCCTTGTCAGATTTTTTGCACTGCAGCTTATTTTTAAATCACAATTTAATGATATTTAAACATACGATTGAACAAACATTATCGGGAAAGGAAATTAATCAATATACAATTTCCGCATTTTTCAAATTTTTTTTGTTTTGAATTCTAAATGTTTCGAAAAGATCCTCAGAGTAAAAATGTCTGCTCACTGAGCTTTTTTTTTTAATTTGCAACCTAAATTCGCTTGTTAGATTTTGGTGAGAAAACACCACATTCGGTTGGAATGTGACGTCACTTCATTTGAAACAACTTGGCTTAAAACGAAGCAGTTATGCAAGTTTCTCGCAAATGGCGTTAACCGGTACGGGATATGGCAATTGTCTACTAAACACACACCAACTATTTGGCAGTAACCTCACGATAACCATAGAAACAGAAGGATGTTTTGATGTCACTTCCATACCTGATCGGATTGCAATCGGACGGAGTATCGGTGCAATTTCTTTTCTTAACATTTAAATAACTAATTTTTTTAAAAGAACTTATGTTTGAATATTTGGAACCAGAAATAAATTCTCTATAAATATAAACTAATTTCACTCGTTTTTAAAAAATGCGGGAATTGTCCATTCAGAAAGTAAATGCGCTTTTGTTTCAGTATTAATTGGATGGTTGAACTCGGTGAAATTTTGATAATGCAGCGGTAGGTGGGTTATTATAAATACCGTAAAACGGGGTGAATCGGAACACTTTTCAGCTTTCAAAGTAAAAATCAAGTGTAACAAGATCGTTAACTAACACATTTTTGACTTTAAAACTTGGGTCTTACTTTCTTCTTTGAGGATCAACCCTAAAAATTAAAAAAAACAACAACAACAAAAAAAAAAAAAAAAAAAAAACATGGCATGATTTATTTTTTATTTTTAATGTGTTCCGATTCACACGGCAGAAAATCTAAGTTTGATCTTATATAAATATTTACAGAGTGAAAAAATACAAGTAATAATGCATAAGGGTGAATAGGAACACAAGATTATCATAAAAAAATCCTTTAACATGATTGACAAAAAAATGTGTTGGTAAAAATAATTGTCAAAACAAATCATACGTTTGAAAGTGCGTCTATTTTTCTCCTAACCTTATACAAAACAAGTTCATCCAAATAATCTTTAAAACTAATAATATTTTTTGATCTACTTGATGTTGGCATGTTGTAAGACTGCAAATTTCTTAACATATCTTAAGAATGGAGAAAACCATCTTCCAACTGGGTTTTCTACAACCGCCGAATCTAGGCACCTCTTCTGACATACTTTCTTGATCACTGTCTTGAAGGGAGTAATTAGACCCTTCTAATGTCGTTGAATTTTATGTGGAACATAATCTTACCAAAAACCCCTTTTTAACGCCAATTTCTTTGTGTTTCTATTCACTTCGCAAATTTCAAAATCAAGACGAGGCAAAACATAAAAATTCGTAAAAGAAAATGTTTTTGAATCCGAGTTAAATTAAGTATGGCATGCTGTTGTGGATATTTATTCTTATCTAAAAATATATAAGTTAAGGCTATAACAGGTACAGGTTTGAAATTACAGGATAAGTTTTGAAGAGGATAAAACTCACTGAATTGTATGCACGCTGTTTTACAATTTTTTAAAAAAGGGCAGTGTTGTTAACCCCACAAAACATATGTCCCGAGATTCCAAACAAGTTAGCAAATAAGAAACATATATAAATATATATAATTAATAAAATTTCTTTATTTATGTAAAAAATAAAAATTCTTTTGTAATTTCATGAAGTTTCGTTCTGATTCACCCCGCTGTTCTTATTCTCCCCGTTTTAGGGTATCTTGCGAAATTTAATTTTTATCTCTCAGGAACATTGATAGCCTGTGGAGAGCAGTCGTCAAACCCTTCTCTGAATCAACGGTATCTGTACTTATGCTGGGCTGGTGTTTATGTAGAGATTGAGGTGCTTGCTCAGTTGTCAATGGTTTGAACCCCATAATTCAAACAAACTTGATATCATTCATTTCCGTGTTAATTTATTGCAATCTCACTAATTATTATTATAAACAAAACAAGTTGTTTCATTCAAGAGCCTTTTTTAATCTCTTACAACAGCTGTTACTTTAGAGCCTACTTCACCCCAAAATAATTAAAACTCTCAACTCTTCCTAATAATTGCCACTACAATTGATCCAACGCAATGTGTCCGATCTGGTTACATAAATAAAACCGCGGCGTTTCAACCCAATTTTCACAAACGAGGGCCTCCAAAGACATCAAGAGTCCTGTCAAGCTTCGTTCCATAAAAAGAACAAACCCATTTGAGAGGGTGTGTGCTAAAAATGGAGTAGTAACGTCAAGGTACGAGTCTTTCAAATTCATGTTACACTGTGAAATATGAAATCTGCATCTATTTGGAATCGTCATCGAGTCTGGCATTCTGGCGTATCTGAATTTGATATAAACTTGGTTGGTTGTTTTCAGATTATCTGGCGCCGTCAGCAACACGAGGGCTATAATGCGCCGAAACTTTCGTCATTAGACAAGCCAACATACATTTACAAACACCCATGCCTAACACGGGACTCGAACCCGCAACCTCGCGGTCTAGAAGCCAGCACGCTAACCACTATACCGTTTGGTCGGCAATTTCCATTTTGCATTATGTATTTAAAACGGCATTAAGACTACTTCTTAATTAACAATGAGTTAAATATATATTGCCGCCGGAGCTCGGCATTCCTTTGCCAGATTTAAAACATGCTTTAACGTGTTCTTTATTTATAATCATACATTTGAGTTTGTTTCGGTTACCTATTAATTTTCCTTAACACACAACAGGCAGAACGCTGGCACATTTTTATTCAAATCCTTTTTGTATTACGGAGGATATATAGGTTAGGACTTAGTTTAGCATGAGCTCTAAACCACGGCATTGTGTTGGTTGGTTGTTTTTCAGATTATCTGGCACCGTCAGCAACACGAGGGCTATAATGCACCGCAATATTCGTCATTAGACAAGCCAACATACATTTACAAACACCCATGCCTAACACGGGACTCGAACCCGCAACCTCGTGGTCTAGAGGCTAGCACGCTAACCACTATACCGTTTGGTCGGCCCACGACATTGTGCTTTCTTAAAATTCAAACCAAACTCCATACTATAAGCATGTTTTTATAACCTATCTGATAGTTCTACCATACATAGCAATTGAAATTTGAATAGCATTATTATGGATGGAGAGATAACTTCCTGTTCTGGTCTTTTTATGTGCATCTTAGTGCGCAGTGTAGAGAGTTTAAGTAGGGCACATAGACGCATATCTTTTAATCCAGAGCCTCATTTACCATTAGACATTCAAGATGTATGGTGAGAGTTTACCTCATTATATAGAATATTATGCAAAAAATATATAATTTTTGATAATTCAACTCTATTTACCTCAGCCAATAGGGGGCCTTGGACCGTTTGTTGGGTTTCTAAAAGCCCAAATGCACCCCTAGGTATGACTGACACAGAAAGTAGATGTGTGGATAAGCAATAAATCACACCATGACTAGAAGATTTAACGGATAGGCGCACCACCTCGCTGATTATTTCAATCAAGCGATATTCCAGTGGCCGAGCAGCAGCAGAGTTCAGCGTCCCTAGGGGGTTCAAAGGAAACCGCGGCTGAGCAGAGATCATCCTCTTGTGGTCCGGATATCACAACTCGCTACACATCGCTTCTCTTCCTCTACCTCTGCTTTCTGATCTTCCACATTCGTGCTTTGGTTTGGGACAGGATCGGGCTTGGACATACAGTTTCACGTGGTATCTATGAAGTTAAGTTTATTTTGCACGGTCCCGGCTGTCTATTTCTGCCACTAGGAAATACTTATAATAGCCAAATACGCCTCGTAATTTTGAACTACGATAAGATTACGAAGTCGAAACCTTACCGCTCAAACTTCTCTCTCTAACACCGATCACACCAATGAGTATACATTGAAGGTACGACCTATTTATATGCATCAGCCCCTATTATCGTACATACCAGTATTCGGCAAGGATTGAGGATTTGGTTGTTTTCAGATTATTTGGCGCCGTCAGCAACACGAGGGCTATAATGCGCCGAAACATTCGTCATTAGACAAGCCAACATACATTTACAAACACCCATGCTTCCCACGGGACTCGAACCCGCAACCTCGCGGTCTAGAAGCTAGCACGCTAACCACTATACCGTTTGGTCGGCGAATGATTGAGGATTTGGATAAGTTAGGTTTGCAATTCACCAGTTTTTAACTGGTACTTGGCTAACGGAATAGCACCTAAATTTTTTCATCACACTTTTTAGATGCCAATATAGCTCTTAACTATTTGAAGTGGATATACGAAAAAGAATCTTAAGAATAGCAATAAATAGAAAGGAAAAAGGGTGCAAATGAGAAATTGTTGGAGTAAGATGGTTAAATTTTACGTGCTCTAGCAGTTGGCAGCAAGGGTTAAGTGCAATAAACTAAAGCACAATACATTATTTACTGAAATTGGGTGTAACAGACTAGATTCCAACCAGAGGCGACATTTTGTGGTTTTGGAAACTTTTGTAGTTTCCCTACTCAATATACATGATATTTTCGTAAAAAGACTAAAATCGTTTGTATACGAATATTTTTGATATTAGGATTGCAATATACAGCCTAATATATGTTATTTACCTAATGATGCAATTTGCCAAATGTTTGAGTTCAGAATCAAGCTTTTCCAATTTGATTTCAACTATGATGGTTACTGTTAATTACAAGGCAAAGATCTTGATTCGAGCTACTGGTGTTCTCAAACATTGACCACAGATTAATATTTTATTTAAAGCATAAAATTTTGGAAAACTTGTGCCACTCAATTAGCTTACCATTATGCACAATGAGAAAATGGAATTTATTTTTTTGAAAAACTAATAAGAAAATTCTTTTAAAAATAATTCATATGACCAATTGTACAACTCCCCGAAACCACCTAGAGATAATTTTGTTGCCGCTTTATAAACTACGTACTACGTATCAACAACAGATTAAGCCTATTTTCTTACGAATATGATACTACATTGATACAATTTTTTATTTTTTATTTTGATAACCTTATGGTAGACACATAAAAAAAAAAATCATTATAGTTACGAAATAAGGACTCACTTACCGACTTTTACAGCGAGTGAAAGGCGAAAAGAATTTTTTCCCATGGAGGACGGAGGCTTGTTTGTAAAAGTTGGTTGCCAGACACGTCTTAGTAAGATTGGGTTTACTTTGAAAACCTTTTAAAAACCTTTTCATGAGAGAATATGCTACTTAATATGTACTAAACTTTAAAGAAAACTACGGCTTGCCTGAACGTTGAGGCCTTTGGTGAAAGCAGTAATGGATATGTATAGCTTTTTTTTTTTTTTTAGTTTTTTTTTTACCTCAACCTGTTCCAGAGAGTTGGTTCTCTCACATATGTATGCGGAGGCAGGTGCTAGTTCACGAAGTCCTTCCTTTCCACCCTCAGCCGGGGGTTCAACCAATCAACCAAACCTTTTTCACTGCCAACCTTTACAAAAACTTGTCATTGGACTTTATCTGAAAGCTTGTCACTTTATCCTTTTCAAATCGTTGCTATCGGGACTGCCCTGTAAACTTGTCACTGCAAATCTAATGACAAGTATATGACAAGGTTTTCGTAAGCTTGCGATTTTAGGTTACTGTCAACGTTGTCGCTGCTATCCCTTACAAAACCTTGTCGTTGGGTTACCCTGCAACCTTATCACTGCAAGTCTACTGACAAGTATATGACAAGGTTTTCTTAACCTTTAACTGCTGTAAGCGGTCTGACAGACCGCGAGTCATTTTTTGTGGAATGCTTCCAGCCCCTAAATTATCTCATCTTTGACTTTTATATTAATTTTTCTGATACTATGTTCCTTAAACTTTAAACTGATGTTCATAAATTTGTTTGGCGCAGTATGGACCATGTGTTGCTCTTGCGCTAAAAACCTCAAACCATCCAACCACAGCAGTTAAAGGTTAAGCTTACATGGTATCGAGGGCAGGACCGAACCTACGATTTACCGCTCATGAACTCGATGCCTTAGTTACCAGGTCAGTGAAACTTATCTATAAGGTAATTTAGCACTTCATCACATTTTTGAAGGTGTGCTTGGACTTGTCATTTCCCTTGCGGACCACTGAAAATGAGATGTCCAGGTGTTTGTCACATACCCTGATGATCGCAAAAAGTCAAGCTCTGTCACACCATCACCGATTAGCTAATTGATAAAAAATGGTTGTAGTATCTCGATTAAACATATAATGAACAAGTAGGAAAATTATATTTGTTTAATGCGAATTTCTATGTTAAGTAGAAAATTTTAAATAGAAAAATCCACAACAAGGAGGTAGCCGAATAATATCGATCAAATAAAGAATATTTACACATTGGTACTTACTCAATCCATTTCTAGGTCTGTGTTTCCCTTCTAGGCATAATCCAGGACTTCAATACGTCATCATGATGATTTGTATCATCCAGGTCGATCGAAAAGCTTTTACTGGTCCTTTTGTAGTTTAGTTTAACTTGTAAAATCAATTATCTGAACAAATAATAATATTTTTTTCACAATTTATATTATATTTATATCATATTCAAAACTTATTAAAAATTAATGTGAATTTCTACATTCACGTCTAAATATCTTTTATTTATTCTAATTAAAACAATTTTGGCAACAGGAAAGAGTTTCAACAATGATCGGTTAAAAATTCTTTCACTTAAGCTTGGCGTCCACTATCGCTAAGCAGAGCAGAGCAGATCAGAGCGGAGTGGATTAGAACCAATTACAAGGCTGTCAACGTCCATTGTAGCTCGAGGCTCGTGCTATAGTAGACATTGGCAGCCTTGTAATTGGCTCTAATCCACTCCGCTCTGCTTAGCGATACTGGACGCCAAGCTTTACAGCGTTTTACTACGCAACGCAGCGTTGAATTGACATGCACCACAATGGATTTATGAATTGAAGTTCAATTATCTATAATTTATTCTGATAAAAACACTCTTGGCAACAGGAAAGAGTTTCAACAATGATCGGGTTAAATTTAACTTAAAGCGTTACAGAGTGAGTCAGTCAGACAGGCAGTTAGTGAGTCAGTGATCAGGGTAACTCTTATATGTGAGTCAGAGGAGAAACAATCGTTGATGGACGATGCTCAAGGAGAAAGAACTCTGTGTTAATTGTATTGAACAGTAAACAAAATTGTTAGCGTTGTTTAAACTGGGGGAAAAAAAAAAACCCTTGAAGTTCTAAAATAGTGAACTTTTTCAATTTTGAACTACAAAATCCACAATTGGTTCTCGATGGAATATTTTTAAGTTAATAAGGATAAGTTATATTTGAAAGCTCCGAATTTGGTTAAACGATTGTTACCTATTAGGTCTTAACGATTTGGATATCTGTAAAAATATCAACAAATGAAAAAAATATGATTTTCTTAAAGGCTATCTATTTATGTATCACAATTCATTTTTAGAAAGGATAAATTACTACTTACCTTGTTATAGCTTCTATAAAATTAGTCTTCAAAGATATAATTGTTTATATTAACATCACTTTATCTATTAGCAACATTCAATTACCCTAAGTTAACATTGAGTAATTGAAAGATAACATAAGCTCATGGGCTGCATTAAAATGGCATATTTCAAAAGCTCAAAAAAATCATATAATGGTTTTAAGTTTTCCTCCACCTTTTTCTACGAAAAATTAAAAAAAAAAAAAAGAAGAAAAAAAAAGAAGGTTCTTGCAATAGGGACACTTCTGCCACTTGACATTCCTATATTAAACAAGAATTATGTAACTGTTTCTGATTGAAGAAATGCATTTCTTTAGGGGTTTTCAGCATTCAATGAAGAAATGCATTTCTTCATTGAATGCTGAAAACCCCTAAAAAATTCCTAATTTTTGCCTTTATTATAATACCAAGTCATTGAGAAGAAGCTTGTTATAAAAGCCTTAGATCAGTGTATTAAGTTCAAAAACAGTTTAAACATTTGCCGATAGATGGCACAACCTAAGAATAAAGCCTAAATTTTTTTTACAGCTATCAGATTATTCCGCTAACAGTAAAAAGTTCCATTTTAGTATTAGATAATAAGCAATAATTATCTTTATTAATTTCCTCTTTAAAGTAATATTTTTTCAAAATGAAGTATAATTTCAATGAAACTTTAAATTTCATTAATATGGCAGTATATTTTATTCATATATCTAAAATCTTATTACGGCGAAATAAATGATTACTTAAAATTGTGCTGCCATCTATTGATCTACATCCTACTTAATCTTGGCAATGATAAATAAAAAGGAGGTAAAATATTCGATAGCCGGGGAAAAAAAGAATCATCTGGAAGAATTTTTTTCTTAAAAAAAAAAGTTTTTAAAAAGTTTTCATAATGAATAAAACTTGTTTGCGCAGTTTTAATTCTGTTCTAGACCGTATATTTTAAGAAAAAATAAGTGCTATTGTTAGTTTGTTAAAATGAATTTAGTAATTCAGGATTTACCATATTCGCTAATGTACCAAATGTATTCCGATAAAGTAGTTAAGGAGAATAATGTCTATACTTTTCTTGACTGTCAAAATTTTTGTCGTACATTTTTTGTCTATTTATATCACAACTATTCAATACAGAAAGATACGTAGTTCAAAGCTTAAAATATTAATACAACTTTATTTTCAGTAAGGAAATTCAATAAAACATTTCTTAAAATATTAATTGCTTTAGAGGTAAAAAATAATTTAGGACAGCAAAACCAATTTATAATGCAGTTTTAAAAATTAATTTTTGAAATAAATATTTCATGAAAAACATATTGTGTATTTAATGCAGGGTAAGTTTCCAAATAGTTTAAATCAGCGTAAAACGTGAAATATATTAATATAGAATTATATTATAGAATTTGATTTAAATGATAAATTTTACCTTACTCATATATTACTTTTTAAATCCTTTCTTTTTAAATCGGACTGAAAGTTGGCAGATAGAATGCATTGTCATCGACATCGAATCTATCATATTTTGGGCTTGCAACTCTCACTAAAAGGTCGCTTTTACACACACCCTAATAATCGCTCGAAATACAAATCAATCCCATTTAACCAATCATTTGTTGAATGTCGAAGCGAGCTCGAATTTGCGTAGCGATGAACCTTCCTGCGAACGAAGCACCAAAAATTGGGACCTATACACCAATGACGGATTTCCGCAAAGCGAGTCCTACAGTTAGCTTAAATATTGCACATGTTAAAATTTCGTAGCGAAGCACGGGTATTCAGCTAGTGGGTTATATTATTTACACATCGTATCGAATTGTCTGAAATATAGTCAATATATTTACAAGGGGAAAAAAAAAAAAAGGAAAAAAAAAAAAAAATATAGATTAAATTCAGACGATTTTAAACTTTTTCAGTAACTGCTAATTGTTTGTAATTTATCTTCTTGATAATCTTTGAAATATTTTAAGAAACGTCACACACTGAATAAATTCCTAATAACTGAAACGTTTGTTGGGTACATTTTTTGTTAATTTTAAATAATTTTTCAACATTTCTGAATCGTTTATTTCTCCATTGAACATACAACAGACATTGAACATACATGAAACAGACCCAAATTTTTTTCACAAATGTTGCATCAAATTATCCTTGGCCCGATGTTAAAATGAGGCAATTTTTTTCTTATACTTTTTAATTAGAATCACCATAGTGTTTTAGTTAAAATCCCCATAGTTATTGTAGGATAAAACTTGAATTTACTTGCCAAGTTCTTAAGATAGTTCTACTGGAACACATTATCAATACATTGCACTTTTCACATAACACTTCTCAATTCATACAGATTGGTCTTTCGCAAAAATAATCCAAAAGTCAAAGTATTCAAAAACTCATTTTAAACTTTTTGTAACTTAACTTTTAGGATTTAAAAAATAAATAATATAATCCATAAAAACAAAGTTTAAAAAAAAAAGAAGAAAAAAAAAAAAAGAATTATTTATTATGCATTGTCAATTTTTATGTGTAATTGCAACTTATTGAACTGAGATCGAGTTTTTCCTAGTGTCTGACCAGTACGAAATAAATATTCATTCTGAACTATTTACTAACTTTTTTTTGCCCGCAAAGCTTGCTTGAATACATTGTCAACTACAACGAGTCTGCCAAGATTCATCTCGTTTGAATGACGTCAAGTGGGTTAATTAGTCCTCTGAAGATTTTGCTTCGTCAACCAACGGGGAAAGTTCCAGTCATTAAATATTACCAAATTAAACATTTTGAATTAAGCTCGGTATATGGATAATAGAACGTGAGTAAAAGCTGATAAGTATGACGTCAGACAATAGAAGCACGTGTAAAAACGGCCTTTGCATGACAGTCCCAAAACTTGATACAATGTATTCTTATTGACAACGAATCTGTTAAATTTCAGAGCAATTGGATGACGGTAAGTTGATTTATTAGTATTCCGAAGCTATCTGTAAAAGCGATCATTTAATGACAGCGTCAAAACTTGATATAAAGCATTCTCATTGACAACGTACCTATTTGCTAAGTTTCAGCTTAATTGGACGACGGTAAGTGGGCTAACTAGACTTACGCAGATTTATCCGGCAAGCATAAAATCGTAGTCAATAATTTATTTTTTTTTTAAATAAAAAAGGCCCATGCCACCCTAATAATGCTTGTAATATGATAGATATTATAAAGGAAATGTAACTTGTATATTTTTTGCGAAGCGAAATGTTTAATACAGCAGTCACAATTTACATCTTCACCAAATAACACTGGTTTACCCTACATCAATTTCTATTCAATAACAAATATTTATTTATGGATATTCATGATTACGAAAACTTAGGCAATTTTTATTTTTAAAGTTTATTTTGATCTACTCTGTTTAGCAAAGCTCTGTCGTACAAAGTGAAGCTATAAAGAATCATGGCATATAAATGTAACCAACTGGAACTCTTCATTGCACTATCAGTGTATTTGAGCTCTAAAACAAGCGGTTTTTCAAGAATTTGTAACACACGGTATCAAAAGTTTTACTATAGAGAGAACGAAATGATTCAGATACAAGATAAATGCTTCAATTTGTAGACCATCTTAGTAAGCGACATTTTTTATTACATTCTGAAGATGTTATCATTCCTATTTACGACAGTCAAGCGCGACTTCGCGTTGCGAGAAAAACTCGTTTGTTGGAACATTACTTCTCAAAATATAATATCCCTTTCTACTGAAACTATCTTATTTTTCAAACTGTATTGATGATCTTATTCAAGCTCTTTTGATCGATAGAAATTATTGAAATCTTTTTTGTTACAACTTGTTAAAGATATCAACTGAATACTCATTTATTGTATGAAGCTAAAATAGCCATAAGCAAATACTTCGTTGTTTAATGCTGCGAATAATGCGACCAAAATATTTCGACCACGTTTCAAAAATAAGGATGTTTCTTCCCCACGAAATTTGTGTAGTTCCTATTTCCAACTTGTTCAAAGAGCTTTCTTTCAATATACCATTTTTATCACTTCCAGTTCTATCGCTCGCGTTTAGAACACTTTTACTATTATTTACATATCTGGTTCAAAATTCTTTTCTTAGTGGGCTGTTTACTAAGTAAACTGAAGTTTAATTTTGAAAAATTCAATGCGAACCCCTATTTTTTACTTTTTCATTCGGTCTAAAATATTTCGTTTACTCTAAATATAGAATTTCAATTCTGTATCTCTTGGTCAGTTGAGCGGTTAACAAATTGATCCCACAAAAATTGTTTTGTTAATTTCTCGATAGATTGCATCTCGTGATTAAAGCTCATCCCAGAACCTTTCTATCTAACTTTGACGTTTCCCTACGTATATTCATTCAGCAGCATGCAGAATCTATAATTGGTTGACGTTTGTCCCCCATGCGACCAATCATGTATTCTAATTTTGATAGGAAATCTAAGTTTTTTTAAAATTTTTATTATATTTTTATTTTTATTTTTGTGAAGGGGGCATGTTATCTTTTATGATATGATTTGATTGACACATTTCTCAGCAATAAAAAAAAAATAAAAAAAATGTAATTTTTTTTAGCTGAATTTACTTTTTTTAATTATAATTTTTAGATTTCGAGTAATACTGAAAATGAAAAACGGTGACAAATGGGTCTGCAAGGATTATTTAATTCAGATTGAAAAATGTGTAAATTGTGTAGATGTTGAAGAGGACAATGAATGACTTTTTATGATAAAATCGATTTCTCTGCCTTATATAATTGTTTTTATGCTATTTTAGACGTAAATTTATACTTTCTTAATAATTTTATCAACAATGTTTAATGTGATTATACTTATTGTGTTTTAAAACTATTTTAAAAATAAATTTACATCTTCACAAAGTTCATTTCAATAATGTTTATTTTAGCAGGGTTTTTTTCAAGTTATTTTTAAAAATACTTTTTTTATATTATTTTTTATTTTATTCTCTTCAATGTTTCTTTTTTAATTAAAATAACCACTTTGATATTTGGTCACGAATTTAATGGTATATACGAAAATTTGAATTTGGGGGACACTTGTCCCCCACGCGACTAACCGCGAGACGAAAGATCGCACGACTAACTAAGGGTTATGTTACAAAATACGTCACTTATGAGCGAAAGCTAATCTGAATATTGAGATTATTTTTAAGGTCCTTAGCATTAAAGCGAACGGAGGAGTGTTTCAACATGTTACAGAATAATCTAAACTTACTCGGAAACTACTTACGTTTATTGTGTCATGTTTAACATGATGCCAATACAAAATAAGTAACCCAATCAGAAATGAATTCTAATGTAACAAAATTAACAAAGTTGAAGACGGGCCAACTTCCCACGCAGTCCTCTTAAGGTCGGACATAAAAATTACAGAAGTTTAACGTGTGAAATTAAAATTGATGACTAACGTGTTGATAAAAATTTACATACAATTGCTACTTGTGGTTTTTATCTTCCATTTATAAATTACTTGACGTCAAAGTAAGTAACGTTTACTACGTTTTACTAATCTAAGAGAAAAGGACTAACATGTTATATCTGGAGAGAACAAACAGCCCTATAAGAGCACTGTGCGTTTAGATTGAGCTCCGTTATCACCAGACATTAATTTTATTGAAAATCTTTGGGATGCCCTAGGTCGTGACGATTGACTCTAGAGTGATCTGACGGAAAGTATGGTCTCATGCTGTTACTTTTTATGGGGATGAAGGTATACGCTATAAGTGTCGTTTTTTCCTTGTTTGTTTTGGATTGAGTCATTTTGCTGACTCCATTTTATAATTTATGAAACATTATTGTAAGCAAAAATTATTCGTTTTATTTTATTCTTAAACATATATTACCTTCCTGCTGCATTTTGCGTGTCGAATCAAATCTGTATCGCACGTTACCTTTTTTTTGGACAGTGAGAGCACATTACACGTTGATGATATGAGTAGAACAGCTTCGAGAATCTGCATCATTCCAATTTTGGGGGGTTCAAACCATGGTTTCAACACCCTATTGAAACAGCGCCCCAACAATGCGCATATAATCGTGCGATTGCTTTATTGTTATTCAATGAATGACATAATATTTAACAAATTTAAATGAAACAAGGTAAAGAGAAAAGTACAAATCCATCCCAACCTTCAGTTCAATTTTTTTTTATCTTAAGACAGGTGAATAGTAGTCGAATGGCAATGATCTGAAGATGTCTGTTGTGTTTTAAAAGGAACGACGATTATTTATCAATCTTAGAAACACATGGAAGCATGCAAAACAAAATATTATCGCACGAAGGTGTTAAGCACAAACAACTGAAATAGCTCTGAAGGAATTGAGAAAATAGCTCAAGAGAGTGATTTAATATTTCTGTACCAGAATGCCAGAGTAAAAATAATTTCGGGAATTTGGTAACCATTTCTGATAATGCTGTAAGATCCCAACGAGACTTGATATTTAAAATCCGTACCCCAGCCAATCATCTGTAATGTACAATTACTGCGCGTAAGTTACAATAAATGAAACATAGGGAAACAGATAATTATTTCTTTAATATTCAACTAACGATAATACAGCATATACAACAACATTCAATAGACATCATTCATAAAAACTAGCTATTTGCAAGTAGAAGCTACCCCAATCAACATCACTTTTCGTATAAATCAGTCTCTGTCTCTGTAGTAGCAACTCTCTGCACCTCGCGAATCAAGTACTGTATGAATGAGAAGAGGAGTCCAATGACAGTGGGCACCACCACAAAGTACTTGAGCGACATGTGGGAACAGAACCACCAAAGGACCATCACAACCACAGCATCGGTAACATACGAAAAGAGTCCCCCCACGGGACCACCTTCCGCGCTGAAGCTGTCTGTTAGAGCCACCAACGGAACAATGCAGGTGGCAACTCTGGAGGCGCATGGAAGCACACCCGCTTGAAGTATGATCTGGTGGAAGGTGAGGCTGCAGAGATAAATGAAAAAGATGTACAGACTGCTGAGTGAGTAAGCAGCAAACTTGAGAAGGTGGTCTTCTGGTTTCACCTGCTGGTACAGAAAGAGGGCTTTGAGACAGATCCCGATAAAGATACAGACAATGCCCAGACTGGTGTGATACAAGTCTACCTCTAGAAGACCGTAGCAGACGCAAACCACGGCGCCGATGAACTCGGCGAAGGTTTTGAAGATAGCCACGTAGCCGTGGACGATGATTAGGGTGTGCCTCCTAAAAATGAAGTTTTAAATATGGTGAATTTTTTTTTAAAGTTATATTCAATTAATTATAATATATGACTAATTTTAAATAAAATTGAATTTCAGTGCGGGTAAAATCTTTAAAATAAGTACACGATAAATCATTGCAATTCAGTGAGTTTGTATAGATTCGCTTGGAAATAAAATTCTAAAGATGCCAAATAGCCATAGCAGCGTTACAAAGCAAGTTCAACGTGCGATTGATATTAAATTAATGATATGTATCTAATTTAATACGAAAATTAAAAATTGTAATATAGAAATTTGGTTAAAATTCCAAGTATGGTAAGAATTCTGCGCCAAGTTGATTTTCGCCAACAAATGGCAGCCTTCGTTATTTTTTGTAAAGTGATCTGCATATATGGCTGCAATAATTTGGCGCGGTTTTATGTAAACAATTCTTGGAGCAGAATCCGTACTGTACTTGGAAGTTTTACCAGGAATTTTAATAAATAGTCCATAAAGATAAAGTGCAAATACAGTTGAATTATGTTAGAAATTCAAAATTTTTAATCTAGATTCGTAGGTGTCGTAAGGCTTGAAATATGTGCTTTAGTTTAGGCACCACATTAAGTTCATTTTCGACACTGAAAAACTACGCACCTACCTATGATTTTTGAGGTAAAGATAGCAAATCAGAATGGCGACGCTGTTGGTGAGCGAAGACAGAAATTGCAAAATGAAATGCAGAATTTTCCATACAACCGATGTAAATAGTAATGCTGGCATTTGCGCGGTGGTGTACAAGTCTAGTTTTGGCACGATTTTGGCTAAGTTCAGATCTGAAACTATTGGGAGCTGCAAGTCAGAGTAGAATTTTGGCAGAGCTCCTGCGGAGTCTCTAATGTAATCGACCATGTTTGTTTGAATTTGGTGATTTAAAGTAGAGTTGAAGCATCTGCTCACTGTACCGATGTAAAAATTATTTTTAAAAAAATGCCCTTAATCAACAGCCATATTACAGAAATGTTAAATATTTCTCGTGGATATTTACACATTGCTAATTTTATAAATCAAAGAACGTGACAATGCAGCCAGGATTACTGAATCTTTTAAAGATTACTTGGTCCAATAGGTTATTGTAAGGAATGGGAAAGGCAAGAGTAACATTTCTTTCAAAGAGTGCACGAAAGATAAATAAATTAACCCTTTGCTCTCCAGGCCTTTTTCGCGCGGAGGGACCAGCAACTCGAGACGTTTCCCGCTATTTTTGGTTGGTTCGCGATTACAGATCAGCTTCATAGAAACTAAACACAGTCATTGGTCTTGCATCGAATTCCCGCATCAAACCTAGTGGTCCTCTTGAGTTGCGGCATCCAATCATGTGGTGCCTGAGAGGCGCCGCTCGAGCGCAAAAGGTTAAACTATTACGACTCTTAGTTAAAATCAGAAGTAATCGAATATAATGTCAGTTTCAAAATGTACGAAAGCTTCTGTGACTTCTTGTTTAAACTTTCAAGATAAGTTAAATGAATCACATTAACGTTTTCCTAAGTGGTCACACCAAAGTCGAGCGGTACACTCATGTCGTTCAGTTAACAATACTGAAAATACCAGTAATTATGTTGTAGAATACAGACTGCATATTTTCTCGTTTTCCAAGTCATAGGTAACAATTCAGCTGTGAGACGCTTCAATTGTCTTGCTGTAACCAGTTAATCTGAGGTTACGTCTGGTGATTTTAATTTCATATCCCCTCTCAATTTTTTTTTTTGTCAAAGCTCCTGGAACTAAAAGAGTTTGGCCCCTCTTACTGTGAATTCTTACTAAACAACTTCCTGGTCAAGGAAGACTAGTAAACAACTTACCATTTTTCTTCTTGTCCTTCTTGGTCTTTCTGCTGAATACGCGAAAGTGCTTGTGTTTCGTTTTTTCGGCCTCTGGAGGCTGAGTAGGAGAGTTATCCAAGATGGTGGATTTGTGGTGTGCCTTCAGTCGGTTGTCGTTATAATCTGAGTACTGCTTGTCGAATGTTTCATCCTCCGCCGAGTAGAAGGGGGAGCGATCCAGACCTGTAGTTAACAGAAAGCACCAGTTTTACTTTTTATAAGAAATAATATTAAGTGAAAATGAAAATAAGTAAATTAATTTTCTTGATGCAACATGTAGGTTCGTATTTTTGTTTTATTAATAAGAAAAGCCTAAATTTTGTTTTCTACAGCTTTAATTTTTTTACGTATTTTAAATGAAAGTTTTTTAATAGCCGTCTTTCATTATTTTTTCAAAATAACATGTGTATTTTTGAAGATAAACGTCATTTAAAAAAAAAAAGCCTTATAAATGACCCTTTTTTATAGTTTGCCTAGCCTAAGGAACATTTTGTTATTCTATAAAATTCCTAGGTATTAATTAGAATGCGTAGGTAAAATATATATTCTTATATTTCATACTTTGTCTAAAAACGCCGGGCGTTATATAAAATGCCTAGGAATGCTATAGAATGCCGGCTTATCATGCATTGCTGGTAACATGTATATAAGGAGGGAGACCCAGAGCTTGATTTGGAAAGTTCGGGGTTACAGGTGCAACACGCTATAAAAAAAAGGAGCACCTCCCTTAAAAGAAATCAGAGAGCATCCAAAAAACTATCATAAAATATGATTTACTCTTACTAATTATAATTCCATAAATCAGGTTTATCATAATTTATATATCTTTAATTCGTAACACAAAATGCAATAATTGAGTAGCATTGGAACAAAAACTGTTAAATCCCTTTTTGTAATATGTTCTTAAAGGCAACTTATAGTTTGGGGTAAAAACTCACCAAGACATTTATTCAAACCTGTATGAAACCCAAAATTTGATTAACCCTTGGTTAGTCGCGTGGTTAACAAATGTCCCCCACAATTTAAATTTTTCAATATATAGCAGAACATGAGTAAAGCCTTTTTTTTCCCAAGTTATTTTAAATATATTTTTTAACTTGTTCTTTATTCTGGTCAACAATGTTGTATTTTTCATTAAAATACCCAATACTTTGATATTTGGTCACGAATTTAATGGTATGCACGAACATTTGAATTTGGGGGTCATTTGTCCCCCACACGACTAACCAAGGATTAAAACCGTTCGGAATACACTAATGAAACTAAACCATCAGATATTTTACTTTTTTTTCTAGACCAAGTGACTTTATTACTAAATGACTAGGATTTAGAGGTTTTTGTACCGATGCTCGTTACGGATAGACAACTTGTTACTTTGTTGTGCAGGAATCTTCTATTTGAAGGTCTTGTTGAGTTCATAAAATTCATACCAACCAGAAGTATTAGAAATCAAGATCGAGAATCTATTTGTAATCCATAACTAATACAGCTTGAGAACAGATACGACAGATTTTTGTGTTAAGGTAAAGTCAAGTTTGGAAAGTAACAAAATTCAACAGGAATATAAAATATAAAAGTTCTTTAAAAATGCAAATTTAGATTTTGGCTCTACAATTTTTATATATTGAGTTGGAAATTAGATGTTTGGCGGCACATTTTACTGTTCCAAGTTACGCCGAAATTGAAATTTTTTTTTATCACTGGAAACTTGTAAGACTTCGAACATATGAGAAAGTGTGCAAAAGGTATTTCCTAAATCTGCATTAAAAAAAAATTAGTATTTGGTAATGGTAAAAATGTATGCGCAGGAGAAAAAAAAAAGACAAATTCTTCTAATGATCCTTGCGTATGACAACGTCACAAAACAATACGCCTAATGTGACCAATTACAATAAAACCTTCAAAACAAATTCGAAAGTTCAAATTCAAGTAACTTCTGAAAGAGTTTCCCAGAATTTCATTAACAAATTTAGATGCATCTAAAACAATCATTTGCAAAATCCCCATTCACGTGTATCAATATAACCAAGTTCTTTAGCACTTAAGTATTTGTTTATAACAAATATAAAATGTAAGTATTAAGAAAAATATAGTTGCGAATTTGGCTTCAGATGATGCGATGCTTTTGGAGGAAACTCAAAATTCATATTTTATAATAAAGCAATTGTAATTTTGCAATGTTGATCAATTGTTGGGAATGTCAAAAAATAACCGATAATGATTAGCCAGAAAAATTTGACCTTGAAAGGAAGTGTAACATTCTACGTATAGTCCAATTGTGATAAGGGTGTTGGGAGTCTTACTGATATCTATAACGTCACCTTTACAAACTTTCAACTTGCTTTTATCTAATGGCACTTCCACAAGAATGACAATCATAATAAAAGAATTGTTAACTTTTCAGAGACGTGTAGTATATTTCTCTGTAAAACGAAAAAAACATACACGTAATTTTTTTTTATGTTCAATTGTATTTTTTAATGATAAAAGAATAACAGACTTTGCAAACCGGTTGTCTTCTTGTCTAACATCATCAATAAAAAAAAATAAAAAACTTAACATGGAACTAGTCAGGTGAAAAGAACCATGTCTCTCAGTAACTGAAGATTATCATAGAACTGTTTTGATTCAGAGACTTACAAATCAAAGAGTGTTAATACAAAACAAATTCAATGAAGGGGCGATGAAAGCAACCTCCAAAAACTTAATACTGAACAACAGATACACAACTTTATTAACTAGTGGCTTACATTCATGATATTCATATCAGAGACCTCTTTATGTATCGCTATAATATAGGAAAAATCACAATATTCGAGATAAATACAATTGTAGAAGAAGCTATATTAAAAACAGGGGTGCTGAACATCGTGCAACTTTTAATTACACTATAATATTGATTATTGCATTTAAATTTGACATTGGTGTAATTTACGGTTTTAATTTTCATTAATTGAAAAAAAAAATCCTTAATTGAAAAACATGGGCAAAAAGAAAAAGAAAAACCTCTAAAATGGCAAAATTTGGACTGATTTGTTTTTCAACAACTAAGTAAACAAAAGAAATGTCGGTTAATAGGCAATATTCAACAGTTTCAGCAATTTGTTTTCAACTTTTTTATGTAACATAGGTGGTAGGAACCGCAAATTAATTTTTCAGGCTCGTCAATTACGCCTCTGTATAGGGTGGTTAAACAACCACTGTTCATAGTCGTATGGAGCTAGAAATAAAAGATATGCTGTTTTGGTATAGATGTCCGATGCCCTTTAATCCAATAGGAAATCATGCCTGAAGATTTAAAACGTTAGTTAAAAAATTCTAATTTTGCCGCTTTTTGGGTTATATTTATATAACAGAAGGTTGTGAATAAAAATTGAACCTATAAGGAAGTCATTTGAAAAATTTAGGCGGTTATAAATGTAGTTCTAAAAAGAAAAGTAATAAAACTATTAAAATCAAACTAGTAAAGAAATTTTTTTGAAAATTAAAATTGACCTCAATAGCAAGTGTATGAAATGTGAAGATATATGGAATAAAATAAGCAATAAGTTCTTGACTGCTCTAAACAAGTGCCCTTGCATTACAATAACACTACATGTAAACATGCTCAAATGTTCATTATATGCTGATTGCCAATAAATGTTTAATAAGCATGGTTACAAATGGGATTCCTGCCAAATTAGATTTTCACGAAATTTAGTATTATATTTTTTACAGGCTCATGAAAATGGGCAAGAGAGGAAAATAGTACCTACCATTGGGCAAAGTTCTCGATTTGAAAGACGATATAGGAACTTTGTCAGGCAAAGTCAACAAATCGTTGAGTTCCAGGTCGCTCTGACTAGAAATATAACCCAGACTACTGGCAGAATGACTGAAGGTGGACAGATTGGATTCTTTGGTTCTGAATAATCTGGGCGACGAGACGTCGCTCTTAGGTGTGGACGTCTGGCGAATCTCCTTCACTCCTGGAGACAGATCTTCTTCCATGGAGTAAGAGAACCCAAGGTGGGGTCTGTTGAGAGCATCGGTAGGCAACAGCTTGGGCAGGTCTTCGATGGTATGGACCGACAGGGAGCTAGAACACCTGTTGCATAGTTTCAAATCTGCTAAGCTTGTCAGGCTGTTGATGGAACCACTAACAGAAAGAGATTGATCATTATCCTGGTGAGAAATATCCATTAAAGAATCCTTTGTGGAAGTCTTTGGTAGGTAATCACCGGAAGAGTCAGTGTCATGTGGAAGGTTTTCTCTTGAAAGAGTCCTCGCCAACTTTTCATCCTGCCTATTATTGACTGGTTGTAAACTGTGGCCATCTGAGATGAGGGGAGGAGGAGGTGGTGGGTCAAAATTAGGAATTTTCGCGTTCAGACCTTTGATTTTGTTCAGCTTTAAGAGTCGTCTGACGTTCGCAAATTTGGCATCCAGCTGTCGAATTCTGTCTTTACAAGTACACTTTTTACCGTGTTGTCCATTAAGCAAACCATTTCCTAAGTTAGTTTGAGATGGTGATTTCGGCGATACCACACCAGACAGTTCACTCAAATGGCTCCGAGAGAGTTCAGACCCGAACCCGCTATCCCCAGAAATATCGGAACTAGTCTCAAGTTGTAGGCGCTTCTGTTTGAAGCTGACACCAGAAGACCTGTTCAGAGACGGCGATTTGGACGCTTCGGCAATCTTTGCCTCGAATATCTGTTTCCTTTGGTGGAAGGGCGAAGAAGAGGTTTCTGTCTCCTGCTGCTCCATGACAATCTGCTTCAGACCTCGCCCGCAATTGGCACATTTATCGTGTCGACATTTGTCGCTGTTGTCGTCCTTCGTTGGGGAAGATAAAGGCTCTCTTATCCGTTGCTGGGAAACGTGGTTTGAAGATAAGGTGGTGTCGAGGCTGTCCAAGGAATTGCCGTCGCATGTAGGGAAGGTGAAGAGATTAACATCGCTCAGTTTGGTCCCGGGGCTTCTCTTTGGTATCGGGGGAGGGGAACTGACACGGGACTGAAACAGTAAATAAGTATAAGTATGCAAGACACATTTTTTTCCCTCAATTATTGCTACTGTTAAGTGACATATTGTGAATGAATTGGAAACATTTATAAATTAGTTCAATCACTCAGCTACATTTTAAAAACCAAAACTTCTTAAGATAATTAAGAAGCCATTACAGGATGTTATCTCGGGAGAATATCCTTCATTTTATTAGTAATTATATACCACATTCATTGATGTTGGTTAAGGGAAAAAACAAACAAAGAAACATGGACACTAATACTTCACAATTATTAATTTAGCATTGGGGAACTTTTGCATAAAATTTGTGCGCGCGAAAATGATGTAGAAAGTTCATAAGAGGAAGTGCTTCTGGTTGGTTGGTTGTATTCAGATTATCTGGCACCGTCAGCAACACGAGGGCTATAATTTCGCCGAAACTTTCGTCATTAGACAAGCCAACATACATTTACAAACACCCAAGCCTAACACGGGACTCGAACCCGCAACCTCGCGGTCTAGAAGCCAGCACGCTAACCACTATAACGTTTGGTCGGCAGGAAGTGCTTCTGAGTCGAGAAGGAAGAGTGAAGTTAAACATTGTGTGCATATTGTTTGTCTTGAACTAGTTTGTGTAAAAATGCTATCGAAAGATATAGTTACGTTTTATGTGCTATAAAAAAAATTAGACTCATTCAATTCTTTCTCTTACTGTAACAGAGGTTTAAGAAATTATACACGCAAGGCAACAAAATATATTGTACATCCGGCGAAATGCTGCCATCACTGGGTAACAAGGTGGCCATATATGGCTACATAACTGGGAATAAGTTATTCTTTAACAATATTGAAGAAAATTGATTATAGTATAGTAAGAAAATTGAAAATAGTATTTTCAAAATCATAAATATTACATTTTAATTTATTATTCTACTAAACAGTAATTCATACTTTTTTTTTACATTAAGACAAGTTACATTTTGAATATTACAGTAGTAGAAAGTTTTCCGGCATGCAAGTGCGTACGAGTGAAGGGGACATTATTTTTAGATTAGGGATGAAATGCAAAGTACGGCACTTATTAGTATAATCGTCATGAAATTTCGAATATTTTTCCACAATTTTATTCCTTTACAATGCGTGCAAGAAACTGTAGTAAAAGTAGTTCCCAAATAATCTGAAGATTGAAACTACATCCACATTCTTTGAATATAATTTATTTGAATGAATATCTTTTAAGTAATTTGAATGATATACAAATGATACACAAGGCATGCGTATCTAAGAGCTCTGCTTCACGATAAGGCACAATCCAATTAAGGTATTTTAAAGAAAGGTAAGAGAATTATACAAAAAAATAACTTTTTAAGGTCAATTGCTCTTAACTTAGACTACCTACGAAAATAGTTATCACAAAAAATTCTTTTCCAGGATAACTTAAGTGAGTGCATGTATGTCAGCTATCAGTCTTACGGGGGCATATATAAAATACAAAAAGATGTAAGCGTATGATATAAAACTTGCTTTGGTTTTTGCAAGAAAACAAACCATAAGGCAAATAGAAATAATTTCAATTATGCACAACCCACTAAAGCAACTCATCACAACACATTCATACAAGGTAAAACAAAATTTGAATTATAATATAAATTAAGATAGAATTAAACAACACTCAAAACACATTTTAAATATTATCCAAAAGTTTGAGTTATTTAATTTAAGATTATATGAGGCGTATCGGTACATTGAATCACTTTACAAACAAGTATAACCACTGAGATAAATCTCAAATAAAATATATTCAATTTAATATGAAAACCAATTATTAAATACGAAAATACAAAAAAATAAATAAAAAAAAATGAGATAAACGTTTAAATGAACATACCCGTAGAGAGCCAGGAAGAGTGATTCTCATGTTTTGATGTTTAAGAAACTAATGTCATAGTTTTCCCTCTATTTTACCAACTAAATAATTTAGAGTAACATGACCTCATTTTTCGAACAGTTGAATAATTTTTTTAACAGGAAAAGGTATCAAATGTTCTAATTATACCAACCTGATCTGGGACAATACTGGAAGAGTAATGACTAGTGCTGCCATCTTTCGCAGTGTTTTGACAATCAAGTTGTACCTCAGAGAGCGCGCTGCTACAGGACTTCACCACAGCATTCGAATTGAAGTCGGTAAATTGGGATTTACTGTAATGCGGAATAGAATTGAGATAGAATTGAAATTCACTGAAGAATATAAAAAAATAAACAATAAAAAAAACCCCATCAAATTACTTCAGATTTTTCATAATGGCTTCAATCACTTTAGATAGTCAGCACAGCTTTTATCCATTATATTATAGTGTTATTTTACAATACTTTTTACTTTTAGTAAATATATATAATATATATGTGAACATCGATCAATATATAATGTATAGAAAGAAATCAGAGTGACTAATAAAAATTTGTGACTTCTGTATAGTAGTTCTAAAGGTAAACAATGTTATAATGAACTGTGATATTTATACAACTAATATAAAGGCATACGAATATTTCCAGATTCAATAAACTAGAAATTTTAAAACTATATTAATTAGGTATCACATTCAACAGTAACTTTAATCACATGACAAGTGACTGCCATTCTAAGCAAAGAGGCCGTATTTGCATTTTTTGGCCAAAGTGAGTTGATGTTATCAGTAGAATCTCAGTCTTTTGTTATAGATAATGTTGAAGGTTAATGGTCTTATCTACAAAGGGAATATTAAAAAAGTTAATTAATCCATTAGTTAGCATCAAATACATGGTACGGCATGCTATGGTTGGTTGGTTTGATTTCTGGAACAAAGGCTTCACGTAGGCCATACTGCGTCTACACCATGTCATGAAGAGCTAGACTAGTAATTTAATATAATGGGATAGTATAGCATTATAAACTTTAGTTTTGAAAGTTTTTTTGTCGAGTAACTGTAATTTTCAACAAATCTGAGGTGGAAGAGCCCTTAGACAATGTCTTTAGTATCTAGATTATATATATCAAAAAATATATACACAAACATTATCAATGATCTTTACATGAATGAAAAATGACCCCCCTTCCACTAACTAAAAATAAAACTCGTTGAAGAATATTTAATACAAATAAACTGTTTAGTTTAGGTACTTTAAAATATAACTAAATAGTGGTAAAGATTGACAGGTATCATGGAAAGATAAGTAAAGGAGCACAAAGAACAATTTGGAAATAAAAAGAATTTAATACGAAATTTAATAAACATAGGCTTATTATAACACAGAAAAAGAACACAGAAATTATTTTTATAGCTTCCGAGCATCAAGGCGTATCCCTAAAAATTTAGCCATTCAAGAAGTACAATTGCAACATTTGCAGAACTATAGTTTCAACGTAAGTATACATAAATTATATTTTTGTAAACACATTCGTATATGCCATCGATACTTACCCGTAAGTGACTGAAGCGACATCGAAATGCGACGACGTATCCCAGGATTCTAGGCAGTCGTCGAATTCAGCCAAGACGCTGTCCAAAACTTCTATCGAGCGGCGAATATCATCGTGCCTGTAAACAAATATAATTACCCCAACATTAAAATGTATTCGATCCCGCGAGGTGAAAATGCTTTCAAAATCTATTACCCAATTATAACTTAATTGTAAGAAAATTGCTTTAGAAAATATCTACCTACAAGATACATCTGGATGATAATAGAAGTTTTTAAATAAAATTTGAAGGGATGAAGCTTTTTTAAAATCGTTTATATTAACTTCTATTTTGTATGTTTGTTTGTAGATGGGAGCGGAATCTGCGGAGGCCTAATTAACCCACTTGCCGTTATCCAATCGGGCTGAAACTTGGCAGATAGGTTCGATGTCAATATATAAAAATACTATAAAATGTTTGGGCTGTTACTGTCAATAAAAGGTCTCTTTTACGGAATACTAATAAAACAACTTGCCGCAGTTCAATCGCATTAAAATGTGATTGAACCGACCATTGTTGAACTCTTTCTTGTTGCCAAAACTTTTTTAATTAATAAATAAATAAAAAAAATACTTCAATCCGAATAAATAAATGATATTCACGTTTATTTTTAATAAATAAATTTTGAAACATAGTTGGCTGCACATCTTGCTGATAGAAATGTTTTTAATATCGGCGCTGTGTTAATGATTACAAAAATTGACAATGCATATAAAAGATTTTTCAAAAGCTCTGTTTTTGTGGGTTGTGTTATTTACTGTTAATATTTTAAAATTATATAGTTGCAATTTTTTTTCTCTATTTATGAGTGACACAAACACTTTACAGTTTGTATGCCCAATGAAATAGGAAGTTTTAAAGGAATATCAATGTGTTAGTAGACATATTGCAATAGGCTGATGATACAGAGAAAGACTGACCAATTTTAAGAGGGAACGTCATTCTATCCTTGCCGTATAGACTTAACACTAAAAAGACTGAAACTTAGTATATTCCTATATTGCCCAAAAGCAGTCAAAATGACTGCATTGTCAAAGAATAATATGTAAAAAAATTTGTATAACACACACATACATATCCCGGAAATGAAGGAGGGGGAGGTAACTACAACATTAAACGCATTTATGTTGTACAAAAAGTGACAAAATTCTAAGAAATTGTGTCATTATATAAATAATTGTTTTTCTAACTGAAATTAAAAAGCAACCAAAATGACTTCCTTGGGCAATCTAGTGGTAATGAGTATTTAGATAACAATATCTACTGAAATACGCATTACTTTTTAAACATAACTAAGAGAATACGCTGATCATAGACTCATTCTGTAAATGAAATAATTTTAATGGATCATAATTAAAACTATTTCCTATTGCCAAAATTCCTTTAAGGGGGTATTCTGGTTTAGAAGCCCGAATTTTAGGTATTTTTTCGGACGCGATAAAAAAAATATTATTTTTACTATACATTTTTTTATAAGCTTTTTATTGATATTTTAAGAATACAAAACATTAATAATATAAGAAAAAAAATTAAATTTCAAAAAACTGCAGGTCGACGAAGTGGGGACTGATGGAAAAATGGCTTGTCCTGGTGTGCAGGATATAAATCCTTCCATGACCCGAAATGGAAATCCATGAATAATTAGAAAGAGGAAGTGTGTAGTTATCGCACTACGAAACGTTTTTGAAAAAGAAATTTTTTTTTTCACAAAATGGCGGTGGTTTGAATAAAAAGTTTCGTATTTTCCCTGTTTTTTTGTCGTTCGGAATTTTTTAAAAATACAATTTTTTTTTCTTTTTTAAACTCTTCGTAGTGCGATACTATAATGTATAAAGAAGCTCTGTGTAAAATTTCAAGTGAATCGGTTGAGTAGAATTAAAGATATCATGCACACCGTTTCCAGAAAAGTAGTTACGAGAAAAACGAGTTTAAAGTTTGAGGACTAATCGCGCGCAGTCGGAGTCGTTTACTGACGTTTTATACTCACTTGTTATTAAAACGATCACCCAGTTCCCGAGTAGTGAATTTTGAGAAATATACATCGAGTGAAGAAAATACATCGAGTACAAAAGACCTTGGCGGCCAGAGTGCCAGAGTTAGCCGATCGTCTATTGTTTGCTCGCGCGACCCGGCTGCGAAACGGTTTTGTCGGAGCGTCACAAAATGAGCTGTAACTCCGAAAATAATTCGAATTTCGAAAATTCCTTTTAGGGACATTTTCTTGAAGGGTTATACTATGAAAACATACACACACACACACACAAAAAATAAAAAATAAAAAAAAAAATCGATTTTTTCGAATTTCTAAACCAGAATACCCCCTTAATCAGAATAAATAGAAGATATTTGGACATAAATGTAGAAACTCGCATTCATTTTTATTAAAAATATTTGAAATGTAATTTGCCGTATATTTTGCTGTTAGGCATGTTTTCATTATTTAAAATTAGGCAGAATCGGCGCTATATTAATGAATATGAAGACAAGCGATTTGATTGATTGTAATTTTTAAGTCTATTATAGAGCAGATTCCGTTATCAATGAAGATCCAAAAGATGCACTCAATTTCCATGTTTAATTCACAAGTAATGTATTTCAATAGAAGCATCAAAAACAATTTTTTTTTGTGAATTTTTTTTTTTTTTTATTATTTCATATATATACATCAGTAATAATTTTCATTTGCACAATATTAAAAGAAAAATTTAATTTTTAATATTATATTCATCATTTTTTAAAGGGTGCCTTAGGCTCCTACAACTTTTTAGTACAGTAGCCCCTCGATATATCGTGCTTGTCGAAAGACAAGCAAAATGTACAATATATCCGATTGTGCGATATATCGAGCGATATGATAAAATGTAAATACGGGTATTTAGAAAAAAATGGGGACATTGCAAAGGCACGATATATCCGAATACGCGATATATTCAGGCGCGATATAACGTGAGTTAACTGAATAGCGTAATTTACGAAGTATAACAGTAATAAAAATCTCATTAACAAAATATGCAGGTAAAAGTCTGGCATTTTTTTAATAAATTTATATAAATTAGTTTATAAGAACTTTTTAAAATGTAATTTATATATATATATATATATATATATATATATATATATATATATATATAACAAAAAAATATAACTCATTTTTTTTTTTTTTTTTTAATATAATTCCTTTATATGTATTGCCAATTCCTTTATATACATGCAACTTATCGAGGTCGGATCGTTTTCACAGCGCTTTTCCAGTGCAAAGATTGTTTACTAAATTTTTTTTTGACCTCAAAATGATAGATTACATTATCATTCACAACGAGTTTATCTGCCAAGTTTCAGATCGATTGGATGACGGCAAGTAGGTTAATTAGCCCTTCGAAGATTTTACCTGGTCAACCTTAAAGGGAAGGTTTCGGTCATTAAATATCGCCAAATTGTACACAATTGAATTAAACTTGATGTCTGGATAATAGAACGTGAATAAAAGCTGATGTCTGACGAAAAGTAATTGAAACATGTGCCTTTTAGTGGCAGCATCAAAACATGATAGAAAGCATTATCATTGAAAACGAGTGTATCTGCCAAATTTCAAAGTTTCAGCTCGATTATATAATGGAAAGTGGATTAGAAATGAGGAGAGTCAACAGAAGCGTGTGTAAAAGCGGTCTTTTAGTGACAATGATAGTCCCTAAAACTTGATAGAATGCATTCTCATCCACAACGAGTATATCTAATAAATTTCAGCTCGATTGGGTGACGGGAAGTGGATTAATTAGTTCTTCGCAGATTTGCATGCCACAAACACACAAAATCTAAATTAATATAAAGGATTTAAAAAAGATATTTTCTCTTAATATCTATTAATGTGCTTTTATTAATAGGATTATATCGGGTAAAACAAGTTCATTTTAATAGAAATACTTCGGCAGATACTGTGATCAAAATAATGATGTATTGGTTCCATAGGACATGCTGTCGATATATCCCAAGAGTGACGAGTACATTTCTAAGTTACGGGCATCATCACTGAATCTGAAAATTTGACGACTATTTAGAGCAACCAAGTTTTTGATGCGACAGTCCTAGAAGCTATTCGTGCAACTTTAGAAATATTTTACGCTTGTTAATATTTCATTTAAAAAAATTGAATATAGCACAGTATTTTTCTGTCCCAAAACAAGGTAAATGAATTCAATATTAGCATAGTAAGATTATAAGAAAAAGTCCCCATCTCGGTTTGACAACAAATGTCGGAAAGCGTGCTAAGCTCGTACTTATCCATAACTAGAATTTACCAAGTGACGTCTCTCTGAAGAGATTCCTTCAAAGAGAAAAAAAAAAAGAAGAAAAAAAAAGGTAGATGGTTTGGAGACAGAGGATGCCATCCCAATTAGTGTGCACTTCCCGTGGAGGGGGAGTAATTGAGTTGATTTAGAAGTCTGGCAGGGCCAGCGAGCCGTTCCTTGTCACACACACACAAATGAAATTCCACGAAGCTTTATCTCGACAGAAAATCATTTTTCAGTCGTCAAATTCAAATTGAAAATGTGCCCTTTTTTCACGATGGAGAGATAGGAAAAGTTTAAAACAATGTTTACCGATTCTTCACACTGGCACTAGCTAGCAATGCATAAATGTCAACGTAATGGTTTGTTATAGAAAATAAAGGTAATTTAGAGGAGAACGCATTTTCCTGCTGAGATTATTTGTAATCGGGGGAGGGGTCTTTGCTGAATGCAGTTAAGTGTGGACTGGTTGAATTGTAATTTCTTTTCAATATAAAAGATGTGCAAAATGTATATGCCGGTCTAAATATCTAAAGCGGATGAAATTTAAAAGTTTTTTGCATAACTTTGACTATAACTTTTTTTATTGCCAGCAATTACGTATTTAAAAAAAAAAAGCTCATCAAGAAATGTCTTGTAAAATTTGAGAATTTTTCTGTCTCTCTGAAGAAAGTACTCCATTTAATTAACGAACTATAAAGAATATTCGTATTTATCTTTTATCTTACTCTCTAAATGCAGCAATTTAAAAAAAATACAACGGTAAACAGCGAACATCATATACAGGTCAAATAAAGTTCTATTGCATTGGATACCATACTCAATTTATTGATGACTATGAAATCAATAATAAAGCTTCCTTGTGAACGTTAACTTTCAAAAACACAAATTTTAACTTCATTTTTTGGTGTTTTCTATTTACCCTAGGAAAATAAGCTTGGCACTCTTTAGTGTGTGATAAAATATAGAAAATTTGCTTAAATAAACATTAATTACGGTTTTTGATATAAAGGTACCTGAATTAAGTAATCCAAATATTAACATTAGACATTGAGTAATAAGAAAAATAGAGTAATTAATGCATCCCAAGTAAAAGCGAGATTGCATGTATGCATAGCATTGAGTTCGAGATACATACATTTTTCCAGTTATGCAATAAACTGATATAAATGTATACATAGTTATATTAGTTAAAAAACATTTCTTCTGTAAAGGTTAGAAAATAGTAACAAGTTGTAACGGTTGATGTTTACGGTCGCTCCTACTATCCAGAGCATTGTCCTGAAACCATTCGTCTATGAATTTTATATTTTCTTAAGACAAAAACGATTCAAAAAGGGAGAATTTTTTTCAACCTCTCCAAGATTTACAGTTATGCATGCATGAGAGTAAAGAATAAAATACTTACGACATGGTATCCAATACAATAATTTCCACTCCATTTCATACATAAAAATCTAGTAATACACTCAAAATGCGTATCAGACCCACACGACGTTTCGTATTCAAATGAAGGCTAGGTCGCTAAACAAATGCAGTTGGTAAAATTAGAACACCATCTCCTACGCGAAGGAGGAAAACTTCATTCCATATCAACAAATAAGAAACAAAAATTCGTTTCAAGTTTCCAGTCTGACCATCCAAAGACGAGGACGGCGTGGTACGGAACGAGCGGATAAATAAAAAATTGTCATGACAAGACGACTTTAATCATAGGGAGCAGTAGAACATAAAACAAATCAAAATAAAATGACTTCGACTTCCACACTTCATCCATGAATGAGATCGCTGATGCCATCTAGTGTTTAAAAGTAACAGCTGAGGTGGATAATATTTTAAACTTTTATTCCTTTCATAATAAAGTCAAATTCCGATAACATTGATGAAGGTTTAGTTCTTTTGAATAGTCAACACATGGAAAGTTGACGTTAATAGAAAATACAAATGAAGTGGAAACCTTAATTAAATTAAATTGTTCAACGATACATCTTACAGGGCATTCAACGAATAATCTGGCAATTGTTATGATGAACAAGCTGAAAGAAGTTTAAGAATTTCTAAAGAATGTGCACCCATTCGTGAAGAAATCCCGGTATTTAGAAGAAGCATCGATACAGGTTTGTGTGTGGAAACTATTTTTCATTTGTTGCTAAGCTATTGAAATTTTCAAAACAGTTGGCACGATAAAAACATATATATATTTTCACATAGTTGTTTAATGTCGCAATATTGTATTTCTGTACAACATTGTGCAAACTCTGTCAATTAATCTTCGATACACCAAAAACATTTTTTTAGTAGCATTGTTTAGATTTTCGTATTTGATATCCGTACTAAATTATAATACAAAAATAAGTAAAATATATATACAATACAAAAATTACAGACCTGTTAAAAACAAATACGTGGTAGGATCAAAATCTTTTATTTGATTCATCGGTGTATTAAATAACGGTAACCATAAAGGGAAACAATGGAACAAAATTGTGCCTAAATTTGCGCGAAACGCAAACGTTGTTTACGTGCAAGCTTGTAAAACCTACGACGTAAACTCTGTCAATACTCCGTATTGTTTAAGATATTGAATCCTAAAAAAAAATTGAACGAATGGTTTCCGGGATTTAAAGATTCGTGAGAATCGATGGAAGACGATGAGCAAATTGTAGACGAAAAAATAAGAAATGGTGTAAGGCACTGACAAGTTGGATCGATTCCAGAGTTTCCGTTGTATATTTTCCAAGTTTTCAGAAAATTGAGTTTAGGGATGCTAAACATTTAGACAAAGCAAGCGAAATGCTATGCTAGCTTAAAATTAAACTGCTTGTTCTCACAGAACTGAATTTAACAAAAGTTATTTCTGCCAGTAAGTAAAAAAAAACATTCCCAAATACAGGCAATGTTACTTAGTGCACAAGCACAGATTTAATTTCTTGGACTTTTAGATCATCCTACAAATGAAAATGCAAGTAGAAATTACATCATTAAACAGAAATGTAGAGTTATATTTTTGAAACTTAAAAATAAAGATATAATCCAGAAAGTACGATTTAGTATACGAATATTTAGTTATTTTTAAAATAATTTGACAAATGCATCAATTATGACAAAAAAATGGGATGAGGGGCAGATTTTTTTTTAAAGAGAGCATGGTACACAAAAAATAACAAAAATGTCAATTTTTATCCCATAATGTCATGAATATCTTTCTGAATAGCTGTGCAAAAATTTATACTTGTACCTTTGATAGATAAAAAGTTATATCGTATTTTCTAAACCATCTTACACTATCAAAGCTGAAAAAGAAATCTTTAACACTGTTTTTCTCTGTTCGTTATTTTTCAGTTTGAGTGTTGTTTAAATCCCTAAGGCTTTCTTCTAAATTTAGTTAGTATTGGGAAATTTTTATAGCGTATTTACATACATCTTATAAACAAAAGTTAGTATGGAATAAGGTGTGCTATGTTTAGTTTTTTTTTTTTTTTTTAAATTAAAAAGTTGAAATTTGAAAAAAAGTTAACAATTATAATACGAATATAACGTGAAAATTTCATGGAATACTTAAAATTGTAGAAGGAGTGACATTTCGGAACAAACTTGAAATTTTTTAAAAAATTGAATTAATCAAAAATTACCTATTCAAAATATTTTTGTAGGTCAAATTATGTTTACTTACCATCAAAACAATGTAAAATTACTATAGTTTAAATTTTAGTGGTACTTTTGCTGAAAATAATTTTTTGGGTATTGCGACACCTTAAGAGAAGGTTTTAAACGAATGTTAATCACAATAACACATGCAACTCATTCCAGAAATATTCATTATTTACATGAAAGCCTAATAAAATTGAGTTGCACTTCAAAGCAAATTAACAGTTTTTCAAAGTAGAACTTTTGGTCTATTGCATTTGGTCTTTGGCATATTGCACTAGTTCAAGCATAACCAAAACAAAAAGGAATGAGAGAATTACACAACATTCTGCAATCATTTATATGATGTTTTAAATAAATTTATGAAATATACAAAGAAAAAAAAGTTATTAAATTTCTTAATAAATAGATTTTTTATATCCTATAGATAAAATAGGTGATTGAAAATCTAATTATTAACCGTTTTAAATAAAAATACATACTAACCAGAATGGTATAGAATCCAACCTTTTGAAGTTTTGACTGGAAAATGTCTTCCCCATATTTTGAATGCTTACCCGATGCTTACAAAGTACACGATTCACTTGCATACATTCTTGCTGTATAAAATGAATGCATTTTTTTCTAAGTCCCATGTCATTTTAAAGTTTAGTGTTGAGTCTTGACAAATATCCAAACAGGAATTGCTGGAGGTGGGAAATGAAGAAGGAAGCAATTCAATTCTTTGAAAGTAGAAAAGACGAAGTTACCGTTCCAGAAGACCGTTTCTTCAATGTAAACTGGACTGATCAACATTGAGACCGGATCACAATATTTGAGTGACCCCGCCCGCACAACAATGGGCAAGGAGGTTTTTCAGTGATCACGAATCAGATGAACTGCATTCTTTAAAATGAGAAGGAAAAAAAAAAAAGGATAGTCGAAAAACGTTTTGTGAAGCGGAAAATGTCCTCTTTTAAGTAAACTGTGTCGAAGAACTTAGTCACCATAATGAATCAAAGAACTAAAAGGTCAAAGTTTTCAAGTCTTAGAGGGAAAAGAATGTCTTGCAACAAAAAGAAAAAATAGGGGTTTGGAACATGACCCAACTTTCAAATACACTTTAATACTGGGCACCGCTTTGAAATGGATTGACGTAATTTACAGTTTGAGTTTATCGAATTTCTGTAACCATCAAAGTATCACGGAATGATTTTAGCTCCGAATGAAATAAAATAAGCTTGTGGCATTTCAGAGGATTTAAAAATAAGTCAGGTACTAATTCAATTAGACATTAAATTAAGATCGATAAATCAAATGCATCAGTGCTGGCGCTAGCAGTTTCTCATCCTAATGCAAAAAAAAAGAAAAAAAAAAAAAGCTAAAATACCAACCACTTATAACAGAAATTAAAACAGATAACCTTCCCGCAATTAGTAGTAAAATAAAAGGTGAAAAAAACTAGGGGTGTGGAACTAGGGATTTTGAACAAAATCTTAAGAACCGTTTTTTAGCAATTACTGAAAAACGTGATTTTTTTTCCCAATGGCAGCTACCTTATGCGCATGCGCGATTTTGACGAAAACCTTAATGGTAAGTCCCATGGATGCCACTAACCCTCATACTAAATTTGAACATCGTAGGTCAATTTGTTCGGGAGTTATGCTGACACCACGTACACACAGACAGACATTTTTTCTAGATCACTTTTTTGAAATCGGGATGTTCGAAATCGGAAAAAAAAAAACAAAAAAAAAAACCGCTTTTTTCTTTTTTTGACCAAATGCTATACTTTCTTACCCTATGTATACATATGGGTATTGATAGTAAAAATTGGTATTAAAAATGTTGAAGTTTTGAATTGCCAAAAATACAAAAAGTAAAATAAATTATAGAACCACAAAAATAAAACCTAATTATTAAAAATACCAGTTAAAGTGCTTTTTCCCACTTTTAATTCTGATAACTGTTTGATAATTTTTTATACTTTCAATTACCCAGATGTATAGATATACTTAGGGTAATGAAAGTATAGTATTCGGTCAAAAAAAAAAAAGGAACATTGCGATTTCAAAAAAGTGATCTAGAAAAAATGTCTTAGTCTGTGATCAGCATAAGTCCCGAACAAATTGACCTACGATGTTCGAATTTGGTGAGCAGGTTGGTGATTTCACAAGGACCTACTATTAAAATTTTCGTCAAAATCACGCATGCGCACAATGTAGTGGCCATTGAAAAAATCATGCTTTTCAGTAATTGCTAAAAAACGGCTCTAACGATTTTGTTCAAAATCACTGTGGTAATTCCCATTAAAGTGTTCTAAACATTCCCACCTCTGAAATTTCCGTAAAAATGCTTTAATGGCTTAAAAAGTGGAAAAACGAATGCCTTTAACACACGAGTTCTCTTTCCTTGAGCATATACCTCATTAACGATCGTTTATTCTTCTCCCGTCAGTTTCACTTACGAAAAAGGATAATATAAGAATTATCGAAAAATTATGGCAATAAATATTGGCAAACTGGCCATTTTTGTTAAATGAATGATGAAAATATAAAAACGGTGAACGATACAAATCCACGTCAGTATTATAGTGTAATTGAAAGTTGTGCGATGTTTCACACCCCTAGTTAGACATCAATATCTTCAGCTAGCTCATGTTCAATGGCTAATGTTGTCAAGCCATTTAGCCGATCCTCGGTAGTTGTAGAGCATAATTTTTTTTTTTTTAGTTAACTTTAATTTGGAGCACTTTTTTCTCCACTTGCCACGCAAGATTCTTAAACTATACCGAGATTTGGAGCAAAATCCTGCTTTGAAATGAATTTTAAAATCTCGATTGGACTTTTTTTTATTTAATAAGGCCAAAACCGATACTATCTTGTTTGCCAGGTCCAAAGTTTTTATATCTGATGAATTCCCATCAGTTAACACTATTTCTAGATCTTACCAATATTTTAGTAAGTCGTTTTGAGGGGTATCTTTTAAATCATAATTATTTTGTACATTTTTAAGCGGGAGTTTATTATGCTTGCGAGCGGTTTCTTTGAAATATTTTGATATTTTATCGATATTGCTCTGTATTTTTGGTTCTGTTTTGGATTTGGTCGTTAATACACGAAAACTCTGACTCATTTTTCAAAACGTGTTTTTAGTTAAAAGCTAAGCTCGACCTTCTTATGTCGTTCTCATGCTTGCAGATTTTTTAAGTGAGTGGGTACCTATACTTAAAAGTTCGTAAAACATATTAAAAGCAAATTTTATTAAAATTACGCAGATTAATTTTTCATAAGTATTCAAATGAAGCTTGATTTAATCATTTTCTTCATAAACTAGTTAATTTTACAGCCCATTTGCCTCCTTCTAAGGTGCCGCTCCAGGCAGGGGCCCGGCTTGTCCCTCCCTTCCCTAGCGCCGGCCCTGAATGCATACATTGTATGTTTAAATTAGTTGTGATTCTAATTTGAACATAATTTAAGAAACATTTTAATTACTTATTCATGTAGAGAAGTTTAGTAGTTGTAAGTTGTCATGACAAATGGAGGGAGGCATTATGCGTGACGACGTCCCAGTCAATTCATTGAAGCATGATTAGATGAAACATTCATTGTGATTGGCTAATATAAATTGGAAATTCGAATTCTTTTTTTTTTAAAGAGATGTTAAGATTGTTTACAAGCAAGTTATACGTGTTGCCATTCGATGCAACCTTATTCCTAATAAGGCTGCGCATAAGGGCTATTGTAATCTATGTTATATCTGTCTTGAGAAACACATTCATATAGCTTTTAAGAAAATAATTTTATTGTAAAATATAGTCTCATTTCTTAGGCGAAAGGTTACATCATGTGAAAGTTAGCACGATACTAACACTTCATAGATATAGGGTGTATACGAAAGGAACTTAAAACCAAGCAATTTTGATATAAATTTTCAAAAATCAAAAATGTCAGTTACAGATATATAAAATCCCACAAAAAAGCACTTTTGAAAAGTAGAAGAACCACCAACCTCAAAAAACTTTCTTGCAATAAAAAATCATAAACGTGATGAAAATTTTCAGCCACAAACACAGTGATATAAAAAATGGCCAACCTCTGATTACAACTCTCGGTTGTGACTAGCTTACGAATGTATGCTTACTTAATTTATTTTTAAAATTTAAGTTCCGCTCCCATAAAAATTTACACTGCTTGAGGTTGGCGCCCGTCATAGGATTATTAACAATGCTTGCGTTTAAACTAATTTATGGATGTTTTTACGAATATTCGAGTTTATGATTTCATTTGGATGGGTACGAAATACAAAGTGGTGTACTGTAAATATTCATGTTCGTGTAATTTTCAAAATAGTAAAGAGAAACTGTGCTCAAACGCTTGCATTTGAATCGTTATTAAGAATTTTTTAAATAGAAAACTAAAGTGTTTCTGGTAAGCTTTTGTTTGGTTGATACATATTATTTGGAAAGTTTTTATGTGTGGGGGGTTTTAAAGGTTAGTAATTAAGACGGGCGCCAACCTCAAGCAGTGTAAATTTTTATGGGAGTGGAACTTAAATTTTAAAAATAAATTAAGCAAGCATACATTCGTAAGCGAGTCACAACCGAGAGTTGTAATCAGAGGTTGGCCATTTTTTATATCACTGTGTTTGTGGCTGAAAATTTTCATCATGTTTATGATTTTTTTATTGCAAGAAAGTTTTTTGAGGTTGGTGGTTCTTCTACTTTTCAAAAGAGCTTTTTTGTGGGATATCAGAACTTTTTTTTAAACACTGGCGACTTCTATTTTTTGAATTTGTCCGTTTCATCGTTTTTCTCTTTATCACCTATGGTACACCTGTTACCAGGAATATTCATAATTCTTCAAACTGAGTTCGACGATACCTTATATGCAATAATTATCTTTAAAATTGATAAACCGGAAGTGGTACCAATAGCATACCTGGTACTTTAAACATTCATAATTCGTCAAAACAGAAGTCCAACATGCCACATTTATCTTGGAAATTGATTAACCGAAAATGGTACTACCTATGCTATACCCGATACCTTAAACATTCATAGTTTTTCAAAACAATCCCAACGACACCCAACATGCCATATTTATCTTCAAAATTGATAAACCAGAATTCGTACCACCTATGGTACACCTGGTACCATGAATATTCATAATTTTTCAAGTTGAGTTCAATTATATCTTACATGCCAAAATCTACTTGAAAATTGACAAATTGTTTGAATGCGGACGGCAGTAACCATCAAAATCTACCACGAATGAGTACTAGAAACTTGTGTATGGCAACTCAACTCCCAAAACTTGACAAAGAGCCTGTCTGCCAAGTCTCAGCTCGATTGGTTAGTTTGTACGCACAACGACCTATTTTAGTGCATAATAACGACTAATCAGTCCGGGACCCACAGCTTAACGTGGATTCCGAATCACAACGAACATCCACACCTAACCCAGGAATCAAATCAGGCACCTTTAACTTACAAGGCTAGAGCATTCATCCCATTGAAAGTTTATTCTAATAAATTGTTACAAATAAATATTACAAGTTTTTTACAGTCTAATAAATATTGCAGTATAAATTATTTTTATAATACCAAGCATTATTTTGGTTCACATAATAACCCATTGATATTTGACAAAATTTAAAATATTTTCTTAACAACAATTTTAAAATTCCCTATGAAATTACAATTTTGATGATATACGATTCTACAATTTCATTTTACAACGGAAAGTAAAAATCAACACATCTTTAAAAACGAATGACATTTTTGCAAATTCCATTAGCCAATCGCAATGCGTGGTTCATTTAGTCCTCTGTAATGAATTGACTGTGACGTCAGCTCGCATAACCTCCACATTTATACTTTGTATTCAGCCCATAGTATCTTGCAACAAAATGTGATTGCTTTCATTTTTCAATGGAGATTTCCCGAAATTAAAATGTTTTTGAAAGTTAACTCTCTCTAAATTGTCATACAGTTCAAATAACACATGCAACTTGAAGAATAAATATTTCTCTTTAATTCTGTCTCTTCAAAAATTAAATTATTTAAATTTTAAATATGTTATAAGCCATATAATTATAGTCCAATTCGTTCTGCCTATATTTTAACATTACGTTCATTCTCACTTACGTCTAACATGTCGGAAAAACTAACTTCGAAATGATAGCAAACCTGTTTGGAAACTTTTGGCATATATATCTGAACCTCAATTACAAGCTGATCGCCTTTATCTGTCGCCAAATTATAAAATGAATTTAAGTGGTTTTAAATTAATTTAATCCGTTTGAAGATCTATAGCTTAGTTAGGGCTGTACGTTTGTCTAAATTTTTACATCAAAATCGGGCTAGAACTCGTTTTTTTTATTTCGTTTTGGAAATTTCGATATTTTTTTTCCTTCGTTGTCTTTTATCCTAGGTACTCAATTTTTTTTTCTTTGAAAGATATCACCGAGACGAATCTATGGTATTTTTTGTATAATTATGTGAAGTTTCGTAAGCGCGCTAGAAAATAGTCAATTTCGGCTTTTTCGCTGGAAGTTGTGCAGAGAATAGATACTTACTGTCGTTTCTGCCTTTTTTAAGGTTGGCGGCGAAACGACCATTTCGTCTGATTCTAGTTTATATTTTATTCGCTCAATTTAAATTTTTACAATTTCATTTATATCTATGGAATTTATTTAAGAACACTTTCATTGTACGTTTAAGTGAAGGTCGGTTACGTTTTAGAAACACATTAAAAATGAAACAGACTCGTTATTAAATTGCTGACGAATACATTACTATATTTTAATCAAGACTATATCTAATTATTATGGTATCTAAGAAAATAGTCAGAGAAAGCTAACAAAATAAGAAAGAATAATAATAAAAAAAAAGAACATTATATGTAAAACACCATGCTTCACTATTATATAGACAATTTAATTGCAATTTGGAAGAAGCGTGTTGACACTCAGACAGAAGCCATATATAATTAATTTGAGTTCCATAATTTTTTTTTTGTGTGCGAATTTTCGTTTCGACAGCACACAGTCTGAACAAAGGGATACAGGCTATTAAAAATAAAGCATTCATACGTGACAAGAAATGAATTTACACGGTCCACTTATCTGACCGACGCCGTTTCGATAATTTAAGATAACCTAATTGCTTTGAGAAACCAGTTGAAGATATTGTGATTTGTTTGATGCGTCATTCCTTCTGATCAATTTAAAATACGGACTTGATGCAGGGCGTTATTTTGAGTGGGCTTTCATCGTTTGGCAACACTTGGAACATGCATGAGACCAATCATAATGCACCTTACAAAAATTTGAATTTTCATATTCCATTAGCACAATCACAATGCACATTAAATTTGTTCACGAAAAAAGTTAAGTGTCAGTTAAGTAGATATGCATAAGCACCATTGGTTGCATAGACATGGTTCATACAGATTTTCAAAATAAAAAATAAGGACTTTCTAAGTACTTTGTTAACTTTTTTAAGGACCTCAATTTTCTTTGTGATTTATACAATGGGGAGAAATTGAATGAAAAGAAAATTTTAATGCATATTAAAATTCATGAATGAAATTTATTTTAATTCCTTATGATTATAACCAATCATTTTGAGATATAGTTATACTTTTACTAAATGTAGTTTAAATTCTTGAAGTGAAATATAAATTATTGTTACGAATTTTTCCGCTGAGGCAATGATGGTACAGTTTTCACGGTATAAAAATATTTATTCTCTCTTCAGAAAACTCACAAAATTTATCCACAGGCAACAGTTTAATTACTCTCAAGCTTCAACACAAGCTTCAACAAAAATAACTTCGAATTCAGCGATTATACAAGCTCACTCCAATAGGTAAACAAAGCGATCAGCTTTCAAAGAAATCCGAAGTCCATCTGAAAATTTTCCCGTTCTCCAGTCTTTTTATATACAAGCGCGTGAGACATTCTCGAAATTTCCAGCCAATTCATCGGAACAGAAATATCTCGAAACTTCTCGATTGCTTTAGGTGTTGCCACCTTTTTCTAACTTGTATAATCGCTATTAATTAATAAATAAAATAAGATAAAAATAAATTACAATAGAATTTTGAAATAATACGTCACTATTTACAATATATACAGACAATTTGTGCAACATTTTGCATATTTTTAATAATCTCCTGTTTCCGAGGGTACTTTTAAAGCAAATTGCAAAATTTTGTAACTGATTTCTGCCATAATTTCTACATTATTTTATTTTTCTACCACGATGAATACATTTAAATTAACAATGATTTCAAAATTTTAACAATGATGCTCAGAAGGGCAGGAATTCTTCAGAAAATATTTTAAAACTCAAAAGTTAAATGATATTAAAATACTAAAATATCAATTAAAAATGCTCCAGTCCCACCTCTGTTGGAATGTGATTAAAAGAAAATATAAAGAAAAACATCTACACTTATAAGATTTTCATAAAATATTCATTTGCAGGGTGGCTACAGAATTCAAGAAACAAAAATCCCTGACATTTCACTGATTGCCAGAAAATTCCCTGATGTCTCTCTGTTGATGTTGTCATTCAAAAAACGAAATAGAAAATAATGGCTAATTTAAAAATATACAAATTTTATAAGTAAATGTAATTTTAAATAGTCTAAGCATAATTGCTCCAAAATCTAAAAATCAAAACAAGCATCTTTAGAGCACGAAAAAGAATGGAAAACATTAATTAAAAGATTAAAAATTCCCACACATCACTTTCAGTTCATTGTGTTCAATAAAATGTCAAAATGAAAGTACAAAAAAAAAAAAAAAAAAAAAAAAAAAAAAATCAAGTACAGGATTTAAGCATTTTTGCTTATGAATGCTTTTAGGATTGTTGCAAAACTGTAACACAGCGCTAAAACGGTTAAAAAAAAAGAAAAAATCTGATGGAATCAATTTTAAATATTAAGGAATTTAGAGCTCTAATATATTCTGTTGACAAAATATCCAAGTCAAGAAGAAAAATAATCATATCTGTAAAGGATGCAGTTAGATTAAAATTAGAAGATTTTTTTAACCGAAAGGCTACTGGCCGCCACGCTTCTAAGTTGCGATAAGGTAACTAAAAATCCAACATAAATAATATGTAAATAATTTGAGTTCTAATATATTCTGTTGATAAAAAACGTGAGGCAAGAAAAAAATAATCATGGCTCTAAAGGATGCAGTCAGATTGAAGTTTGAGGATTTTTTTCTAACAATGCGGCGCTGACCTCACGGCATCTACTTCATGTGACGCGATCCGAGATAGATGTCCGCACCCGCACGGAGAATGCGAGAAAAGAAACTCAAATATTTTAAAATTCCCTGATTAAAGAGTAACTGTACGAAATTCCCAGAGTTGTCCAGAAGATTGAAATTCCCTGACATTTCCCTGGTCTGTCACCACCCTGATTTAAACAAAGATAGCTGTAATATTTAGCTAAGCTCTAATATATAGCTGTAATATTTAGCAAAGATTATAACTAATATTTAGCTAAGAATGTTAATAAAGTATTTGTAACCAACTTCAATGAAAATTTTTCTAAAATTTGATCAACCCCAACCGTTTAACTTTACTTTTTAGGCTGAGCCATTGTTAGACAGGAGATAGTATTTCTCCAAATTTAGCCGTACTTTTTGCTGGCAATTAAAAGCATACCAGATTCATGATATCACAAAAAGAATATTCTAATTAAAGAACTTGGACTATGTCTTAAAATATGTGAATTTTTATTTCCAAAATCAGACCAAATTCTGCTTAAAATTGCAATTTTTTGTCATACATGCAGCTACTATAGGCTTTAAAAGGTGTGTATATATATTTTAAATCAGAAATAATCTGGGATTTTGATTACATCCCTGCGATATTTAATTTTAAATAAAAAACGGACGTTCAGAAATTTATTAGCAATAGCTAAAATTACACAAAACGTTCCCCTAAATTTAGTAAGAGAGCATCGCGATTTATATTCGGAAATATATTCTTTTTAAATGCTTCGTAAAAAACACTTTATAGTTTATATACCTTAGAATAAGTTTTAAACTACCGTTTCCAATAACTTTCATCTTTATTTTGAGTAAGAAGGCATGGTAAAAAAAATCCAGAAGCATACACTTAATCAAGGTACGTATGAAATAGGCATACATGCTTAGTAACACTCGTAATTTTTGGGAGGACCCCAGCAATCTACCTACTAATGATGCACCTGGCATCAAAAGCCATTCAATGACTTCAGCGAGTCACTGGTCTGTGCGTGGCACGTTTGTACATGAATGCGCATGCGCAACAAGCGATTTCGGTAGGGGTGATCCGCATATTGCATTCCATTTGAAAATTTTGCTTTTTTTCAGAAAAGAACAGAAAAGATGCCATTTTCGGAGAAAAACTGCTTTTTTTTAAAACAAAAAAGGCAGGAAGGATGAAAACACTTTAAATGATGATCTCCAAATTTCGTTAACATTGGTTTTTAACTTCGAAAAAAATAAGGATTTCTAAGGATTTTAAAAAAAAATAAGAACTTTTAAGGGCCTTAGAAATTTTTTCGAGTTTTTAAGGACTTTAAGGACCGTACGAACCATGATAGATACTTAATGAACCGTATGCATATAATATTTAGTAGTGGACAGGGGCGTACTGGCCATAGGGTTGTCTGGTGCAATCACTGGGCCGCTCAGAGTCTAAAAAATGGGCTGGTCCAGTATTGAAGTTATTCTTTTTTTAAGTTCTTTAACGTTTTTTTTAAAGCCCAAAGTATTCAAACCCCAATCACTCCCTAACTCCTGGTATAGCTTTTTAGGGGTCTAACATTACATCAACAAGAGCCGAAAGAAATTGACAAATATGGAAACACAAAAATGGAAGTAACCGTTGTTTTGTTAAGCAGCCAATTTCACTTTCTAAATTGGTATGGTTTACACAAACCCAAGCTGGAAGTTTTCAGGTCATAATAAACAAATTATATGTTCTTCTTTAGATTTCGGTAAGTCAGATATGTGGTACCTCTGCTTTAGGGTAGCATTTTGTACTATGACAATTTTTCTCGTTCTAAATTATATGTTACACATACAATCTAGAAAGTAAATAGATTATATGGGTATAAAGTTTTTATGCTTAAATATTTTATGATGTAATTGGTAATTAGATACGACAATCTACACCAAACAAAGATGTTAAGTTGACTTAATTAAATTAATCATTAAACAATTCAATTATTAAAATTAAAAAAAATATTTAATTGAAATTAAATATTAAATAAATATTTAGTTAAACATTGGAATTATTTTATTATTGACAATTATTATTAAAATTTTATTAATGATATCAAAAATTTGGGCCTGCATGAATCTAAAATCACCGGACCGATTTTATGTCCCAGTGCGCCCTTGGAAGTGGGGTTGCGTTTATGTGCAGGTGCTTTGTTTATTCTCCAAACATGGCGGCTAAAAGAATTATCCATATTAGGCGGTAAGTATTTTTTTAATACTTAGATTGCTGGATATGATTAACCTATAAAAAACCGTTTTTAAAGACATTTCCAAGTAAGGAAGTTGTATAAAATAACAAAATACAATTTGTCCATAATCTTGAGTTATCTTCCATAATTATGAGTCCATAATCTTATACTTAATACTTTACAGCAACAACAAAAAAAAAAAAAAAAAAAAAAAAAATGTGGTATGTTAAGTGTTTAAAAAAGTCAACAGCCAAGCGTATGAAATATCAAAGAGACATCAAATCTTGTAAGTTATTGGGTGGATAGTTCGAGGTCGTTGCGGCGTTTTATATATGAGTTTTATTGTCCTACAGGCCATCGATTCGTGCTGTCGGGTTAATGCAGTGGGATCGTGTCATCACGAGATGGGCGATATCCGACACTCCCACAAGAGGGACAGAAATGGGAGACGGGAGGATATTCTTCGGATTACATGTTGCTGTCAAGAAGTTGCATTTTCTGAGAGCAACGGGATGCTGTTGCATGGGCGCAGCCTTTTAGGGAGCATGACCTAATTCTTCATTGTGTAGATGGAGATGTTTTTCGTTTAATTAATACGATATTTCAGTCTAATTAATACAATAGGACCTCTAACTAAGGCTCAGATTTATCAATTAATTGAACATTTAGTAAAGTGAAAACTTCCGATGCGATTACAGAGGGAGTAGTGCTTTTTTTTTGCTCTTGTTCGATTTTTATGTAACATTTGCAAAGAAGAAGTCTTTGAATGACTTGTTTAATTAAATATTTTTAACAGATTTATTGATAAGTGTCCATTTTCAAAATTGCATTTTCTCCCTATATTTCCCTGTTTTCTATAATTCTACTGCTGTGGTGTACATGTTGAAATGTGATCAAGAATATTATGTCGCATTAAATATGCAGTTAAACTCACGAACGATTTAAGTCTTGCATGAAAATTAACAGAGAAATAGATCATTTATAATATATTTTTATTTGCCATAATGTTGCAACTTGTGTCTGAGGAATGCATGTTTAAATAATTTTAAATGATAAGCAAAAACATCGAAATATAAGCTCACAAATTGACAAAAATGAGTGGAAAAATTGCAAAGTCTCAGAGACACCTTGATATCTCTCTGCTGCTCAAAGTTTTTCAGTAATGGAAACAATTACATATTGCTACACTTCACAGGTTAATTTCTTTTTCCAATTTAACCGTTTGAGTCCCAAGCAGCGCGATCGCGCAGTTCAAAATTTATGTCGAGAAAAGCCAGCATATTTCAAACGTTGTGGACAACTGACGTTAAACACACGATTATTAGCAATGAGAAACACTTATGGAAGAATATGTCGGATCACTTTGCCAACTGAAATAATTCTGACGAAGCGATGTGAAAAAGACGAGAATCACGTAATCTAACACATCTTATATGTGCAAGCAAAACATAAAATAAACGTGGTGCTATTGCACCGCTTGGGATTTGTCGACATAAAATAAAAGAAGCGCTATCGCGTATTTCGGGATTCTTCGACAGTGCTTTTTCAATACCCCCTGGGTTGGTTGGTTGTTTTCAGATTATCTGGCGCCGTCAGCAACACGAGGGCTATAATGCGTCGAAACATTCGTCATTAGACAAGCCAACATACATTTACAAACACCCATGCCTAACACGGGATTCGAACCCGCAATCTCGTGGTCTAGAAGCTAGCACGCTAACCACTATATCGTTTGGTCGGCCAATACCCCCTGGGACTCAAACGGTTAAAACATTTGTCCCTCAAACATTAAACGATAACAATTTAGAGAAAATACTCCAATATTTTTCAGCACTTCGGTAAATATTACACTGGTAAAAAAATAGCTTTCGGCCATTTCGCGTAAGTGTAACGCTCACTACCAATCAGGTAAAACAATTCCAACCGATTCGAGTCGCGAGCGACTAAAATAAGTGTGCAACAGACGAGAAAACGCCTCCCCTTTTACTAATCGAACCATCGCCAGAAGAAGGTCCCATGAAGCGGAGAATGAACATCCCTGGATCATCCATCCGGTGGTTGATTATCCTGGAGATGGAAAGAAAAAGTAGATTGGTAATCAGTTCACGAGAGTGGAACCGTTTTGAGGTTCCGATCTACAGGAAGGGAGATCGCAATCGTGCAAGTCGGGTGGTCTCGATTATGCCACTTTCATATGATAGCACGCGAACAGAAGGAAACAATCAGTATCATGTGAAACACCCGAAATCTATTCACACCATTTTTCATCATATCTTTGTTATAACTCCTTCTAACTTTGTTTATCGACAGGATCTGATTTTCAAAATCAGCGATTTTTGTTGGTTATTTTACGTGAAGTTGGAAAAGGAAAATAAAAATTATGGGATTGTTCTTCATGTCGACTGTTAATCTTTTACATTTAGAAAATTGCGTTCAATTCAGTTTCCAGATATCACATTTCTGCCAACAATGTTTATAAATATTAGTTAACTCGTAAATATTTTCATAAACATTGAGAAGTAATAACCAATTATTCAATTTAAAGAAATAAACCACACTGAACTAATTATACGACAGGATCATTCAGAATAACATTTTCTGAGAAGCATAGGCGAAAATGCTTTTGGATGATTTGGAGCATCTTAATCATAAATTTTTTACCCAAATGAATTTGATAAAAAATTAAGATGCTAGATAGAAATTTTACCGATTTGCAAACAAAAGCTGTGCATTGAGTCTGATATATACTAGGGCTTTGGAACATCGCACAACTTTCAATAACACTATAATACTGGTTAGTGCATTTATATTTTATATGGATTAGTGTAATTTACAGCTTTTGTTTTCATATTTTTATTGATTAAAAAAAGGGGCCCGTTTGGAGATAATTATTACACTGGCCGAAAAACCGACAAAATGGCGAAATAGGTGGAGTGTTTTCTGATAATTAACTTTATCATTTCGGGCAAGTAAAACAGATGAGGAACAGTCATTGCTAAAGGAAAGAGAACTGTGTGTTGAGGTCATTCGTTTTTCAAGTCTTTTTTTATGCCTTTATTTTAAAGTCTTTTTTCCAAAAGAAAGTCTTAGAGTATTTTTTTCCACGCTAAATAAAAACACTTTGTAGGTTGTAAACCTGTTGAGTCATCTTGTATTGCCTTAATAGACAGAAGAAGAAAACATTTGTGAATAATTTAAACAATCTTCTAAGGACCATTGAATTGAATCGTACTTTACATACTTTTAATCGCTTTTTAAATCCAATAAACTTTCGGTAACCTACAATTACAAACTCTTTTAAAGAATAACAGTTATTAAAAACAATAATATTTTGAATAATCCGATTTCTTTTACTAAAATTCTGTCGATTTATTTTATTGGAGGTATTTATAGGGCAATTACGAATACGCTTTCACGTTTTAACAGAAAACTTGAAATTAAAATTAAAATCCAGCTTCTTAACAATAACAAAGCACATATTGAATATCCTGACGATACAATACAAAAATAAATTTCAGTATGTGGCAAAAAAAAAAAAAAAAAAAAAAAAAAAATCAAGGCTCAGCAGATTTAGAGAAATATGATTCACTCGCTGCACATGCCTCAATTGTACCAGGAAAGAGTTGATGGTAAAGATCAAGAAACTGAACTTCTGAGAGAGGCACTTAGCCGAAGAAAGAATACTCTTCTAACTTCGCAATAATCTGTCGAACCTGCGACTCAAGTTTCATTAGGTCAGATTAAACAAAGTAGGGGCATTTAGGCTGCAAAAGGGGGCAACGGTACCCCCCTCCGCACCTCCTATTGGTGGGGATTATGAAGACACGGAATTGTTTCTGCTATGCCGATGCCGGTTTTCCCTTCTCTATTGCAATAAATCGCCGTCAATCCTAATTTTTAAATTCATCGTCAAATATAAGCAGGACTCGGAAACCATCGTTAATCTTTTTCAAATGTCAACTAGTTTAGACACTATTGTATTATTACTTGTGAAGTTTTACGAAATTAGAAATAAAAAAAGGACATTTCTAAAAATTTAATCACTCAAATTACTTGTCGAGAAAAATCGAAAATGCACACTCGTATAATCAATTTAATCTCATCATAAAAGTCAATTGTAATGAACTCTATAAAGAATTTAAAGCATGATTGAAAGACGCAGATTGTTTAATTTCAATTTTAACATTGAAGTCTAGAGTAAATAAATTATGTTTAATATAATTTGAAAACAAAATTAGGATACAATATAGTGTATGGAAAAGAAAAGTTATTTTTAAAAAAAATCTCATTTTTAGAGCACGACCTTGCATGTCAAAGAGTATTAAATAGTAGCATGAGTTTTATATTGGAATTTATATTTTTTCGAAAATATTATCTTATTAATTCAAATATCCTTTTCGCGATTAAATTAACAAATAAGTATTTTTATCTTCATAAATACGAAATATTTTTCTGACATTTTTTGTTAATGTTTCTATGTAATGTAACCCTAATTTTACTGTTCACTTTTTTTTATTACAGAAGAAAATTATAATATTAAAGTTGAAATTTTACAAAAATTAAATGTTGAGACACGCTTTTTGGGATAAAATATAATGTAATTCAATTAAATGCAGATATATTTATAAGTAAAAAAAAAATCTACTTCAACTCATTCAAACATCAGATTAATACAGGATATGCTGGATGAGCACATTTTATATTTTTAGAAAGGACAATGGTAGGATAAGGGCTTTTTCTTTTAAAGTAAAAAAAAGAAGAAAAAAAACCCAGAAAAACACGAAACAAGTTGATTATCTTCAACTAGTGACCGAAGGTTTTGTATGAAGATTGACATTAAGAGTACAAAGCGGAAAAAATAATGGAAGATTGATCACGTAGTTTCTATTCAAACGCTTTTCTTAATATAGCATTCTTTGTTCGCTTAAAAAGTGAGTAACCCTGTCAATTAAGTATTTTGAAAGCTGATATTTTTGAACATGTTATAGATGTACAAGTTTTAAATGTGACTTCTTCTAAAACATAAAATAAAAATTTAATAACAAGAATAGGAAAGCAAAATGCTGTAAACCCCAAATATATAGGAAACTGATTTTATCTTTACGAATTAAAATATTTTTCAAGATATTCAATTAGTAAGAGTTATTTTTACTGGCTCAAAAAGCCGATAGAAAATTTCCCATCCAACAAGATACCGAATTTCCTTATATTTCAGAATTATGAATCAATTATGATAAAATAAATATATAATTTCACAGAAAGATAACTTGCAGTAGTCATTATGAAAAGTCCAATACTGTTTACAAATGATGCGATTTACCTGCAAATCCACATTTCCGAACGACAACTTCAAAACGAATATAGAATAAGAAAAAATATCCTTCCAAAAGCATAAGCACACAAAAACCTGTTCCATCTATACTAACTGAAACGCCTCTCTTATCCCAACTCAATCGGTAGTATATGCCGCTCAATCAAGTACTACAACTCTTATAGGAGTTTCTCCCACGGAAACAAAAAATGCTTACTTTCATAATCATAATCCGGTATTTCAGGCGTAACAGAATGCAATGTAGAAGGAACTGAAAAGACAACACAAACGACATTATAGAGTTCAAAACCCGTAATGTAAAAACACGCTAGCTTTTTTTTTTAAACGCATGAAAAAACTATGTAAGTATAGAAATGGTTTTGTTATTTAAAAGCGTCCGACATTTCACACCATTAAACACACGAGACGAGAATAGTTAAGGGATGGGTGGCCATGATGTTTCTTCATATATTTAAGGTGGGCTTTTAACTCAGAATCATAAAACAATATTTATTCCTTTTTGTTTCGTAAAGAAAAAAAAAAAAAAAAAAAAAAAAGGGACACCACAAAATACATCACGTTCTGGGGCATTAAAATTAGAAAAATTGAGTTAAGTTCTAAAAACCGTCTTAAACGCTGTAAGTTGGAAAATAATTAAAAAGCCTCAAATCCAAGTTTTTGATAATGCATATTTTTGCGCTTTAATTCATTGTTGGTAAATAATCTTCTCACATCGATTTTTTGGTAGCTTAAGGTTTTTTTTAATGATATAAAATATTTACTAAGGACAAATCTGGTTAAGTAAAAAAATGCATTACCGAAAAAACTTGGATTTAAACCCATTTAAGTTATGACGGCATGATTGATGTTAAGCTTATAGATTGGTTGTATTCAGATTATCTGGCGCCGTCAGCATCACGAGGGCTATAATGCGCCGAAACATTTCGTCATTTGACAAACCAACATACATTTACAAACACCCATGCCTAACACGGGACTCGAACCCGCAACCTAGCGGTCTAGAAGCCAGCAAGCTAACCACTATACCGTTGTTAAGCTTATAGAAAAGCCCTGTCTATTCGCCTGAAGGTTAATATTGTTACGAATTTTTGTATATTTGTAAATATTTCGTAGTGCTAATTTTGTAAATAGATAAATTTCTGTACATTTCGCATAAGGCAATGCAATGGTTTGTTTCCCTGCAGTGAGGATATCAACGCTTGATAACGGGTTTTACAGGGGTAACTCTGGGAAGCGAGTTAAGGGGCAGGGCATTTAACATTATGGTAATGGGAATCTCGCCAAATTGGCGAGATAGAGCCAAGTTGGCGAAGGTTTTGGCGACTAATTTTTGTCGCTAAATTTGGCGAGAAATCGCCAAATGTCGCCAAACTTGGCGACCATTTGGCGACATTTTCGGTACTTGTCTCTCAACGTTTATTGTGAGAGCTGTATTCCTGACTTGAGTAGTTGACTGATTTTGAGTCACGGAGCTAGTTGTTAGCCGAGTCCGATAGTTGACTGAAGTTAGTTCTTGGATTTTGAAACTACTAGTCACTGAATTAGTTGACTGGAGATACTGAGCGAACTGTATTGCATTGTCTTTTGCGGCGATTTAGCAGTTGTTGTCAAGTTTTTAACTGCTGTTTTGTGCTCTATTGTGGTGAAAAGAGCTGTATTGTGTCTACTAGAACGAGAAGTTCTGGAGCTGTAAGAGAACTGTGAAGAGTTATTTTGGAATAAATTTCTGCAAGTTTTGATCTGATTTTGGCTTCAAATCTTTCGAACTCGTACAACGCAACAATATATATAGTAATAAAACAAAGAGTCTGTGTCTGTAGATATATAGAAAACTACTTAAAATAGGCATAGTGCTCGGAAATTTTCAAGAGTTTTGGCCTTCTAATCGGACTTTTGAAAAACAGAATGTTAACATTCTAATTAGTTTTTAAAGATGTCGCTTTAATGTCAATTTCATGTGTCTATGGTACCCTTGATGGCTGAGGAGTAACGCTCTGGTATCGCATGCCAAAGGTGCCGGGTTCGGATCCTGGATTAGGCATGGATGTTCGTTGAGGTTCGGAATCCACGTTAAGCTATAGATCCCGACCGGATTAGTTGTCATTGTGCATAAGAATAGGTCGTAGTCCTCATTGCTCATAAAAATAGGTCGTTGAGCGTACAAACCAAACTAATTATGTGTCTATGCTATACGACTGAGAAGTTATTTGTGAAAAACTGATAATTCCTTTAATATATTTTGCCAGTGTACATAAAAATGATATCTTTCCACTGAGCTATAGCAATATTGATTGTAAAAAACAACAGCCCGAGTAAAAACTTTAGGTAATGAACATTTAAATACGGCCATGCAAAACATGGAATATATGATAATGAACAATTGATATATTTATATCATTTTAGACGAGCAAACGACCGCTTTGATACTTTATGAATGGTGAAAAAATTTTGTGGAAAAAACATTTAGTGCGCTCTACTTGTGATGTCTATCACCTTTTCTCAACTACAGCTTGTCGATCACGAACTCCCGCTCACGATCGCTTGAGAAGTCGCTTACAACAAAAACAAAATCCTGTGAAATCTAGAATTATTCAAAAGCGGTAAAAATGCAGCGGTAGTGGTATCATATTGTCACATTTAATTTTTTCAAATTGATATCAGGAAACCTTTCGTTGGAGGGCATAGTGTGAAAAAAATTATTAAAGCAAAACATGGAAAATTTAAGTCGATCAACAGTTGATATAAAAAAGGTATTCTAATTAAAGTTCCTGTAATGAACTGGATCTGGATAATATTTTGTACACATGCTACTCATAGGCGCCAACTTTACACTTTTACATTGAAGGAAGAGACGGGTAGAGGGACGGGGGGGAATCGCCCCAAGATTTCTGGACCACTTTTTCGTGATCTACCTACTAAATATATTGAACTTAACTCCATACAAAGCGATAAATTTTTCTCAAAACTCAGAAACATTTCATGGGAAAAAGTAAGAGCACTAACCAGTTAATTCAATTCATTATTTTAAAAGATACACTTTTATGATATTGTACCAAAATGAAGAAAGTTTTCAATTTTTGTTTTTCAAATTTTAATAATTTTATTTAATAATTCTATTTAATAATTAATGAAAAAAGAGCCTATACCAGAAATTGCATCATTACAAAATTACTTATTCCAATTTTATCATACAATACTTTTAAATATATCTTTTTAAGAAAAATTACACAAAATAGCTTCTTCACTAACTTGATTCTCATTTGAGGAAGAGGGATGGGTAGTGTCAGTGTGCTCACAAATATTGTTTTCTATTTTTATGGGATTTTTTTCTGTACACATTACAAAATGTCCTTGCAACGCATATTGGAGAAACACATTTTTGCGAATTTTTGGAACGGGGCCTTTTTGCCCCGGTGTAGTTGGCGCCTGAGATACTACTGAGAGCATAGCATCTCGAAAATAAGAGTTTAATTTAACTTTAAACTGATGTTTTATATTCTTTAGATATCGTGTACAAAATTTTTATGAAGATCTGTCTCGCAATTAGTTCTACATACGAAGAAATGTCGTGAAGTTAATTTTTTTCTGAGAACGAAGCGAGCCCATTCATGAAGCGAAGAAAGCTGAGATCAAAAAATCAGCTTAATTTTAGTTTTTAAGGTGTAAAGATTAAAAATATTGAAAAGATAATCAGAAAATCAAACGCAGTTTTCGACAGAATTGTTTTTAATTAAGAATAAAAAAAAATTAGATCTTTTATAAATTTACGATTTCAAAACATCACTTGATGTTCCTCTTGATTAAAAAAATGGTTGGTTGTTATCAGATTATCTGCAACACTAGGGCTATAATGCGCCGAAACATTCGTTATTAGACAAGCCAACATACATTTACAAACACCCATGCCTAACACGGGACTCGAACCCGCAACCTTGCGGTCTAGAAGCTGGCACGCCCTCTTGATTAAATTAGAAGTGTGTTAGAACGCTCAACTTTTACACTATAGTGCTGGCTGCTGCATTTAAATTTGACATGGATTGGTGTAATTTATAGTATAATTCACTTAACTTGCAAATATACTGAATTTCCGTATCAGCTAATTGAAAAGACCATCAATATTTATCAAAAACAATATCCAAGAGGTCAATTTGCATTTACAAAATCATAACCCTCCACTTTCAATTTAAGCATTCTAACCATTATGGTACTGTTAACTTACTTCTAAAATATATTTCCTGAGCAAGATAGTTTTTATCAATAAAAAGTATAGAAATAGTTTAAATGACAATCTTAACGAACTTATTCATGTCGAATGCTACAAAGTACTCACAATTGTCGACAGAATTGGAAAATACAGATTTTTGCCTTGAAGACCTCGACATTTATATTGCATGCTTGGTCAGTCTAAAAGTTCAATTAAATATCGTTTGTGTTAACTAAAGGTGTCAGTGTTGAATTAACTTAAATCTAAATACACAAAAAACCATATAAACTGTTTTTACTATAAAACTTTTAAATGCATTGCCAACTTTTATGTGCAATAGCAACTAGGATAATATTGAGCTTGGATCGAATTTTTATAGTGTTTGACGTTTACGAAGAAATTCATCGATTCGGTGCCATTGATTAACTTTTTATTTTTGAATACAAACCTTGATAGAATACATTTTTACCTAGTCTATCTGCCATTTCAGACGAGTTGAATGACGGTAAGTAATAAATTAGTCCCCGAAACGTCAATAGTACCGCGTGTAAAAGTGGCCTTTTAGTGACCATCTTCAAAACTTTATGGAATGCATTTATTGCCAAATTTCAGTTCGATTGAATGACGGCACGTGGGTAAATTAGCCATCTACAGATTTGGCCGTTGCAAAATCCACAAGTAAACAAAATCGAAGTTAATAATAAATTCAACCCTGAAAACAGTTTTGAATGGAATCTTTATTATACATTAACTCAATTGGATGAACGAAGTTGGGGTAGTTAGTTCTCTAAGCGTCAATAGAATTATTTGCAAAAGGTGATCTTTAGGGACAGCCTTCAAACCTTGATAAAATGCATTGTTATCGACAGCGAATTTAGCTGTCAAGTTTCATCTTGATTGGATGAAGCTAAGTCGGTAAAATAGCTTTTTGTAGATTTGCCTGGCACAAACAAAACGGTCTAGTGGTTAGTGTGCTAGCTTCTAGACCGCGAGGTTGCGGGTTCGAGTCGCGTGTACGGCATGGGTGTTTGTAAATGTATATTGGCTTGTCAAATGACGAATGTTTCGGCGCATTATAGCCCTCGTGTTGCTGACGGCACCAGATAATCTGAAAACAACCAACCAGCCTGGCACAAACAAACGTGATTAAATAGCTGTCTGCCAAGATCTAGATGGGTTGAATGACAACCAATAGATTAATTAGAGAGAGAGAGAGAATAAGTCTATGAGCTTGAACGTACAAACTGCGGGCCATTTCCAAAGCTAACTTATTACCAACTTGGTTGTCTTTTAAAAGATGAAAAATCTTGGACCAGGAAAGACAAATCGTCTACAACTTTCTTAATTGAAGATTAAAGAGTGAAGGATTACCAAACAAAAGAGAATATTAATTTTCTGGCAAGTTATGACATTTGGCAATCAGATTTAGTTGAACTCATTTAAGGTCGATTTTTGAATAGTTTCAGGCATTTTTACCCAGGTAGACCAGTGTATTCAAGATCTCCCAACATTTCTCGACATTGGATAAAAAAATGTAGAATGATGTTAACTTAAAGTCGCCTCACATTCTATTAGCATTATTTTCATCGTGTTCCATATAAATTTAAAAAAAAACAAAAAAAAAACGGGAATTTCAGTATGTGAAAAGTTTTGAAATTGTCATTCATTTTGAAAATACAAATTTTATTACGTTTACGAAAGAAAATCTTTATTTTGAAGAAAAATAAGAACTAATAAAGACATCGTGAAATTTATTTGTAAGAAAACAATATACATTTTTTTTAATTTGATTAAAATGAGAGGTCCAATAAATAAGCAATTTTAAAGTCTTTTAAAAAAAGAACTGTTTCATATGGCAAAAGCTTGAAATCCAGCATTATTTAACGATATAACGAAAAGTAAACCGTTCACTCGCTGCAAGGAAGTTGTAAGAAACGAACATGAAGAAAAGTACGTCTTGTCGTGAATACGAGTACTGAGTTTAAAAATATAATCTCTATTCACCATTCCACATTCAAATTAAAAAGAAATGATTTGTGAATGAAATCGCACGACTCGCAGTACCTAAAATTACGAATCTTAAGGGATCTAAATCATTGAAGATTGGTTGGTTGTATTCAGATTATCTGGCGCCGTCAGCAACACGAGGGCTATAATGCGCCGAAACATTTCGTCATTTAACAAACCAACATACATTTACAAACACCCATGCCTACACGGGACTCGAACCCGCAACCTCGCGGTCTAGAAGCCAGCACGCTAACCACTATACCGTTTGGTCGGCCATTGAAGATTGGAAAAACAATGTAACGTTCATGAGGAAACCACACTATTCGTATATCTTGTAAAACGAGGAACATGCTGATCCGAGAGAGTATCTTTACTCATCCCTGCATCAGCATTTATTTATTTTTCTAGGCTCAAAAAGAATAAGGTTAAGGAGAGATGAAATTCCGTCCATCTTTTTTCTCTCCTCCTAAAAATAACTCTTGCTTTTCTTTAGACGAAAAACGAGGAAGAGTCGGGCACGATTTCGACCTCATGTTCGGAAACGCTTTTTTTTTCACGCTTGTTATTTTAAATTTATGTTCATACATGAAGATATTTTTCTTATCGGCATTGTTAGTCAGAGTTTTCTTTCTCTTTAGGCAAGTCTAAGGAGGAATGTTAGAATTGTTTATTTTCGACAAAATGAATGGTGCTTTTATATTGTGAGGCTTTTATTATAGGCATAAGACTCTCCTGTAGATCGTTTTAAATTTCTCAGAAGTTTGCCTGATTTATATTTGTAGTTTGTAAAGAGTAATTTGAAGAAATGAGTTTTTAATGTTTCTGTAGTTGCATCCAAATCTCAGAAGTTCAGTTTCTGTTTTGTGGTCGTAACTTTTTCTTTTCTCGATCAACCTTTTCAAAATTGGAAAACTTTTAACTAATGTCTTTTTACCATGAATTGCCGACCCTGGCCGAATCAGCGTGGTTCACTTATATGATACGCAAATGTAGGTAAGCTATTAAAAATTCTTTTCTTCAATCTAATATCTGGTACTCAGATGTGTATTGAATTAGAAGCATTAGGGCCATAATGTTACTCTTCTGAAGATGGAAATCCTGCCGCCCTCCAACAAATGCTATTGAATGTTTCTTCTGCAGACGCGTTTAACTCTATAAAAGTTAGTTTTTTTGAACGGCAATATAATGGTAAACTTAAACTTCAGTCTCTAAAGTCCTCCGAGATTGACGATTTCCGATTATTTTTTCTCAGAAATCCGTTACCTTGTAGTTAAATGTATCCTACAAAAAGAATAAGAACACATCACTATATAGTAAACTGCATTCCCTACACTACCGTCTGAACCGTATTTCCTGTCGGCAGAAGAAACATTAAGCATAGGAAACGGAAAAAATACATCGCCAAGAGAAGATAATTTCTTCCTCATTTTTTATCTAATTTTTTTGTTGCCTTAAGAAATCGTTAAGGGAATAGGAGGTGGGACACTCGTTTCGCGCCGTTTCTCTTGCATTATCAAGGTTTGTAGAAAAGAGAAGGTTTTCATTACTTCCTCTGAGATTGTGACGTAAAAAGACGGCCCTTCTAAGAACACACACATCTTGAGGAAATATCTCCTTAACATAGGTAATACTACTAGAAAATTCTCAATAACTCACCAACTTCCTATTCGAAATACATGCTAATACGTAGGCTCAGGTTTGATAGCAAAAATTTCAATAGTTCTTGCGTGTAGAAAATTTTGCAGAAAATTGTAATGCTGTAGTAATCCAGGGACGAATGTATGGCACAGAGAAGCAGATTAATTGTAGTCCGCAACTTACACATGCTCCATATACATCCGAAAATTTCGAGGACAAATTTCTACGTTAAAAACATTTGTAATTTTCTCAAATACTTCTTGTTACCTTGCTGAAGAAAAGTTGTTTAGTGATTTGTTCTATAATGGTTTTCAAAATATTAACTTTTTTTCATGTTCCTAGTGTTTAAGAGTTAAACTCTTTTTGCAATAGTAGATTCAAATGAGCAGCTAATAAAAGTAGCCTTATTCGAATTCAGAAAACAATCTCTAACTCGAAATTTTCACTTCAAAAACACGAGTGTTTATTTTGAATTTTCTTTTAGAAGACTGTCATTGTGTTCAAATGTAATTTATTCATCTTTAAATTTCGTGAACATATGGTGTATTTTAGTCTGACGGAGAAGGATTTTAAATATGATCTACCTACTTAATTTACACATGTAAAACTAAGATATTAAAATAAACAGCCTTGGATATTTAAAAAAATACGATTTCCATTACATTTTTCTTTTTTTCTAACTTAAAAAAAAAAAAAAAAATAAGCAAGGGTACACAATCAACTAGCTGTCATGCTAAAATAATTACGATTCAATGTGACTAGTGCATGAAGTCAGATCTTGCATGTGAAATCTGTTCACTGTATGGCATAAAGCAAATCAATGTATACAATTATAAGACCAGTAATGCATAAAAAAATAAACTTACTCTTAAAGCGCGTTGCCAGTAAAATTAGTGGTTGAACCAATTACCCATACGACTTTACTGTGTAATCCAAAGTGTATTTATGCGTGCATTCACAGAGTTTAGATTCTAGTTTCAAAACAAGGTAAAAATCATCGACACCTAACTTTTTCATTATTTATTATCGAAGTAGATATATTTATAGTATATAAGCTTATTGTTTCATGTTTTGGAGGGTGGACGTGACTTTCAAAAGTCTGACGTCATAGTTACGTTTTCCTCCTCTCTCTGAAGTTATGAGCTGTTACTTACATCTCTTAATACACCTTACCAAGAAAGGCTGATGGCAATTCTGGATCTCCAGGTAATGCAAGTGACCTTGGTGCCTTTCAATTACGGGTGCTGGCTTTCTACGTTTAAAGAGAGGAGGGTTCTTGCCACTTTGAGGAAAAAGGATAGTAAATAAGAGATGGCGAATTACAGGATACGAGGATGCCTATTTCAAGATCAGGATGTAAATAGTGCGAAAGTCATTAGTGTGTTTATGGAAGGAAATCGTATGAACTACACTGTTCACTCTTCCTCATTGAAAATTAAAAAGCAGTTGGTTGCCACAAAAAAAAAATTATATATATATATATATATATATATTATTTGGCAAGTTATGACACATTTGACAATCAGATTAAGTTCAACTCATTCGAAATAGATTTTTAAATAGTTGCGGCCATTTTGCTACAGCAGACCAGTGAATTCATAATCAACTAACTTCATAACTTCTCTACATTCTATAAAAAATTCAGACTGGTGTTCGCCTATCGAACTATAAGTCTTTAATTCTTAATTTCTCTTTAATTGTGCAAAACATTAAAAAATTGTTTTTTAAAAGACGTATTAAAGTGCGACATGATCTACTAAAATTACTGTACGATATAATGTAACACGAAATCCTATATAACTATCTTAAAACCGAATTGGCCCGAACTCTAATTTTGTACAAAAAGTAACAACACTTAAATCATTGCAATAATTTCCCCATTGTCTCCATTCCGTGACCCCACGCGTACAAGTTCGGTGATCCCATTAACCTGAACAGTTCAGAAGAGATACACCAGCATCACCGAGATTGGCGGCGCAGCATCTTTTTTTTCAAAAAGGAAGGAAGAAAGTTTTGACTTGTGTGCGTGGGAATGCATTGGAGAAACCAGTTCAAAAGGGAGACACCCGCTTATGAAGAGTTCATAAGCATGGTGCGATGGGTTGAGAGGGCGTCAGCTTCCAGAATACAATAGTGCATTCATACTTCAGATCAATTTATTTATCGGAATGTATCGAAATGATTTTTAAATGGATGGTGCTCTTGTGCTTGGTTAGTTGGTGTCTCATGATACAAGAGCCAATACGAATCTATTGTGTTCTTGAAATAAGGTTTTAAAAAAATAACGACATGTTTTAAAAGAACAAAGTCTTAAAAAGGACGCTAAAAGAGAGCATAAATAAATTTTAAAGAATTTTTAATATCAGCTAAAAGGTGTTTTCCGTATTTAGGGCTTGAGTTACTACGCAGGTCAACGCGTATTTGACTGAGCAACACACAAATTTCAGAAAGTACATCAAGTTTCATTGTTGTAGACTTTGCCACGCTAAACAAGAAAACACGAGCAAGTTAAAAATTTGTGTGTACATCAACTCTCTCTAAACTTCATTTCCCTAAAAAAAGATTTTGTGTACAAAGTAAAACGCAGACAAACGTGAAATTTCCAGGTAATTTAATCTTAGGTACATCCATTGACGGCACACGTGTTAGAACCCAGAATTGAAACATCTGTTTGGATATAAATGATCCTTATGGTCAATTAAAGGTTGATGCTGTTAATTCAAGTAGTTTAAAGCTTGTGATCTTTTTATCACATATGAATTTCCCAGCTGATACACAAAAGACACAATCAAACACGTACATACGTAAACAGTATATCAAACCATTTCAAAAGACCTCTCTCGTAATTTGACGGCACAGTTCACGTTAATTGCGCTTCTTTAATTTCAGAGGCTGCAGAAACGTTTTCATGAGGGGGTACACAATAATAAAATTCCTTTCACCTTTTGCAACAAGGAGGTCAGTGGATTTTGAAAGGAAACGAAAACGAGAAGTGAAAAATGGCGTTCCATTGTTCGCTATGACACAAGGAAGGATCCGCTCTCTTGCAAAGAGTCTAGGAATGAGAAAGGCGATCATGTTACACGAGATACGTGAGGCACTAATATAATAAAATTGCGTAGGAAGTATAATTTTTCGCTCTTTATTTCGCTCACTGACCCGAAAACAAGATTTTTACTGCATTCCGTCGATTTTCACGGTTATCTGACGACGTTAACTTCTGGCGCTCAAAACCGTCAAACGTCAATTTTCTTCTTCTTTTATTTTAAATCAAATTTAATAACGATAAGAGAAAAGAAATTCAGCTTCACATTCCATTTAAATTTTTACGTTTGTCATGTGATGTTGACATCTGATACTAAGGATTAAATTGTAAAAATTTCATATTACTTAACATTTAAAAAAATTGCCATATAGCTATGAATTTTCTGTATAGTATTATTAAAAACTTTTTCTTTAAATAATAAAATTGAGATAAATATCACAATTATAATTAAAATAATCCCCACATTTTGGGGGAATTTTTGGTTGGGGAAAAAAAAAAAAAAACTAAGGATATTTTCTACCACATTATTCAATATTCATTTTCAATATCAGAAAATATTTTTTTTTTTCGAACGTGTATCTCAAGTATAATCCATAGCGGATTAAAATTTCATTCATTTATAATCGGAATGTCATAAAAATTTTTAATTTTGTATTAAAAATAAGTTTTGATTTTTCATTTAACCCACTGACGGTCACGGGAATGGGCGAAATTCCCCAGTTGTTTTCCCTGCATTAATTTTTAAATTATATTTCTAATTCAAATACATAATTTTTTTTTATTATTTTTTATTTATTTTGTTTTAGATAGGTTATAGACTATCATCCTAGAAAAATATCTGAAATATATCTTATTTAAAATTTTATTTATAAACTTAAAATTTTTGTGTATTGCTAGAAAAACTGTGGTTCCTAAGACGTATATATACGTGCATGACCGTCAATGGGTTTTAATGTAAAGTTGTGCATGTGATCTTAATTTTTTTTTTAAATTTCATTCATCGTTAATTCATTCTACAAACTACAAAAAAAGTTGGCAAAATACTATCAATTGAAATTTGACCTACATTTGTTATTTAGTCCAGATATGCAGCTTTATCATAGATTTTGATAGCGCAAATACTTCTAAATAGTTTAAATACTTAGTTTTATAAATATACATATGAAATTGAAACTAAGAATATTACTGGTGGTAAAAAAGGCATCAGATTATTACTTTTAATTATCTTTATATTAACATAGGGTAATGAAAGTACTGCATTCTTTCAAAAAAGAAATTTTTATGGGCAATTCTCTGTGGCACGCAGTGAACATTTTGGCTCTATTTTCTACTCGTATACAGATTGTAATTTTAAAATTATGACGATTCTAGTAGTTATGTTTTTGTTATATACAATATTAATTTGTTGCAGTTACATTGAAAAATAATGATTTTAATTAGGTCAAATATGCATCTTATAACACCGATGATTTAAAAATGAGTATTTGGCCTGGTTTAAATAATTATTTTTCCATATAATTTTGTAACGAAATAATTTTATATATATATAAAAAAAACATAACTACTAGATTCATCATAATTTTAAAATTACAATCTGTTTACGAGAAGGAAGGAGACCAAAGTGTCCCGTGCGTCATTTAGAGAATTGTCCTTATGTATTTTTTGCATTTCATAAAGTGTTGGAACGACATCAGTAAAAACTAGTGATGTGGAACATCGCACAACTTTCAATTACACTATAACATTGGTCACTGCATTGAAATTTGATTTGGGGAGTTATTTACCATTTCATTATTTACATAAAATTTGACAGTTAGGTGATATTTTTGGCAATAACTTTTACATGCGCAAATAAAAAAAAGTTAAAACCCCTCCAAAATGGCAAAATCGGCAATGCTATTCGATAGACATTGCGTTGTCCTTTCTTGTGCGTGAAAGATAAAAATCGATCGTTGATGGGTGATGCTCAAGGGCAGAGAGCTCTGTGTTAAAGGCAATCGTTTTTCAACTTCTCACGCTTTTATCGCATTTTTATGGGAATTTCGGAGGTGGGGGAGTTTAGAACACCTTAACAGACATTAGCAGAGAGATTTTAATCAAAATCGTTAAAGCCGTTTTTTAGCAATTGCTAAAAAACATGATTTTTCATGATTTCAACCTTATGCTCATGCCTTATGCGCAATTTTGACGAAAACTTTAATGGTAGGTCTCATTGCTACCACCAACTCGCACACCAAATTTGAACATTGTACGTCAATTTGTTAAGGAGTTAGGCTGATCACGTACACACAGACACATTTTTTTTAGATCACTTTTTTGAAATTAGGATGTTACAAAACGTGGAAGAATGCAAAAAAGTCGATTTTTTTTGACCGAATACTATACTTTTATTATGGTATGTATGGTAAACATATAAATAATTGAAAGTAACAAAGTGTAGAAAGAATGTCTGGTTAGTATAACTATTGAAGGAATTGACATACGAAGTTTAACTTTTGTACTCGGGTCAATGGTGGCGGCTATTGGTCATGTAATTAAGGATTTCATCGAAATAGCGCATGCAGAGATGCCTTGGAGAAATACCATCATTAAAAAATATATGCTTTCAGTAAAATCAAAATTTAGTTAAATAATTGACAGAATAAAAAATATCCACTTAAAAGGGCAATTCCTAGAGTATTTGGAGACAATTGCAGACATGATATAGCCCCAAGCTAAAAAGATGAAATTCGTGCCAAAGTGAGAGAACAGACTAAAAACATGATTAAAAAAAAAAAAAAAAAAAAAAAAATTGTACAAGCTAAACAACGACTTGGAAATTTTTTTATAGTTAAATAACTATTTTATAAACATGCAATCTAATTAAACTCAGTTTGATTATTTTTTTAAACTACTTTCACAGTACTGCAAAAAATGGCATTAAGTTTTAAATTTAAGTTATTTTTATAAAATTAGCAATAATAAAATTTTGTTTATCTTGTTAAAATAACAAATGCAATTAAAATTTGAAACAGGATTATACTGAAAAATTAGAAATTTGGAACTTTCTTGTATACAAATATATTCAAAATTTTAGTCATTCTGAATGGATACAAATCAAATGGTGAAGTCGATTATCACCTGTCACAAATCTCGGTGTGGTCATCAACTCAGCAAAAACCACCAAAATTGCGGTAATATCTCGGCAAGTTATTTCATACGCGTTACCTTCAGTGAAAATAACTATTACTATTTGGTAAATATCGGCGACAACGAACACTATACTGGCGCATATATCGACAATAGTGAGAATATTGACGAATTTTAAAAGTATTGTCAAAAAATGAGAAAACATATTTTGCGTGGGTTCTTTCTGTAGGTTTAAAAGAACGACCGAAAAATCCTATGCCAAAATCCGTATCTAACGATTTTAATAAAAAAAAAGGGGGGGGGGGAAGCTGTGATAATGCTTTGTAAGGTGTTCTAAACATACCTATCACAGAAATTGCGACAAAAATTCGTTAAAAGGTGTAAAAAGCGGAAAAACTAACGTCTTCAATATAGAGTTTAATGTAATAATAATTGCCAAAAATAATGCCAGTAGGGCATACGCCTTGAATTTATGTTGTGAAATTGAAGGTTGTGCGATGTTCGACATCCCTACTTTTTATTCGTGTCTTACGATCACTATTAGCAACCATACTAACAAATTCATTCATACATTGCTTCGCGAGACCTTGACAGTAAAACTGCCAAATAAGGGAGTACCCCACACAACACTTATTCGGATGCGATCAAGGATTGTGAATGAAAATGGCTGCATCCTAGGGGAAGTGTTGCCTCCTCCACTCTTTCCTTCCGCTACCAACAAGTGCGTTTCATTCAAGGGGAAAGAGATGACACATATTTTCAAAAGCACTATAAATAGGAATACAAGCCACGGAAATAGGTTCCGGACAATTCAACTGATGTCGGTGTGGAAAGGTCCAAAATGCGCATGAATCAAACGAGGATGACAGGGTGAAGAAGTGTTTGCCCAGCTGGTGGAACATCTTTCTTGTAGAAGAGGATGAGGAAACACGAATGTTTGTGAACCAGGAGGATAAATCATGCGGATAAAGTGGGACAATATATATAGTGTGATGCATGGATTTATCTTGTCCTGTTTGTAGAAGTATACACTTTCAGTGTCGTGATTATGGTTGTTGAAGCGGTGAAAAGTATCAATAGCTACGTTAAAGTGTAGAAGGGCGGAACCACAAAAAGTCCAGGGCGGGTCACGGCAGAATCATAAAAAGCAGAGCATAAGTTATGCATGCTTCTTTCATGGTTAAATATTCAAATTGTAAATAGAACGAAATAGTATATTAAAAGTATGCAATGTGTCAGATAAAAGGCTTAATCGCTATTTGTTTTTTTTCCCCACTGTGGTTGATGGGCGAACAATTTGCAGTCGAAATTATACAATAAAGAATTGTTAATGTAAAATGAGGTTTAAAGTGGTGACTTGAATTTTAATGCCCCAAAAACAACTAGACTTTGTAAAAAACACCGACAAGTAAAATGGTCAGCCAGAAAAGTTATGAAATTTAATGTTTGCCGCCAAGCGGCGGCTTATAATTTCTTTGTGTTACTTGTATCCAATGAACTAAATTGGGATTATTGGAAGGAATCTCCATAGGCAATCAGAACTTGGCAAGCTAGAGTTATTTCGGAATAATCTCATTTCATATGCTTGAGCTACTTTGTACCCATTGCAATAAATTGAGATGAATTTTATAAAAACTGTAGCCAGCTATGTACCGATTGCTTATGGGGATTCCTTCCAATAATCCCAATTTAGTTCATTGGGTACAAGTAATCCAAAGAAATTATACACAGCCGCTTGGTGGCAAACATTAAATTTCATCACTTTTTCTGGCTGATCATTTTACTTAGCGTTTTTTTTTTTTTTTTTTAATACAACGTCTAGTTATGTACTAGTAACGTTTATTATGTTCTAGATGAGTAACATACGGTTATTGGATGTTTTAGCGGGAATAATCATATTCTCGCTTTAAGCGCAAAATGTCGTAACCGATAAGACCGTTAGATTCACATGCTATTATTTGTATTGCGAGTGACAATAAATATCACGATTAAATATTGTAGAGAGATTTAGGTTTTGCAATCCAAATCCTTTCGCATTTATCAAATAGAATCCCCCCCCCCCAACCACACCAAGAAAATATTTTCATGATTAAAAATATGTACCTACTAGCTATAATTTGAGTACAAAAACATGCAAATACCTAGGAAAAAATAAGTAACGTTAAAAAATTAGTTGCTCATAAGAAATAATAATAATAAATAAGAAAAAATACTTGCTTTATAAAGCGAAATAGAGGATTACTAGGTTTACATACCAATAAATATAAAAATATATATATATATATATACGTTTCAAAACAACTTTCGCTTTAAGTTTGAAACATAATTACTATTATTTTAGGATAAATTTAAGCAATCTCTAGTATTGTAGACGTACGCAAGGCTTTTTTTGAGGGCCGGCCCGCATCGTGTGAAAGAGCCCTAAGGTATCAGGCTAGCGATCAGAATATGCGTGGCTCAAAACTAACCAGATGAATTTAAAAACTTTATTTTAAACTGAAAGTGGTTTTCTAACTCAAAGTTGAAACACGTGTTTTCAGAGCTTTGATAAACAAGTAATTTAATTAAAAAAATAAGTAAATTTTACTTTTTTTTTAATTACATTGCCTTATTATTTCAACTCAAAACATCAAAGTCCCTTCTTGAAATTGAACGAAAGATGGATGTCCAAATTCACGTTTCAATCAGTCATTACCCGGGATAAAATTTCCAACTTTCGGAATAATTTCTGGGGGGTACGCACTTCCTCTAATCAAGCTGAGAGGAATAAAAAAGAATGGCCTAAATATATTCAAGCGTTTAAGCTGTAGGCCTGGCTAAAATTCCCAAGAATCGGGATCATTTCCTGGGGGGGTACAGACAATCGTATCCATCAAATCATGCAAAATGCACTTCCTCTAATCAAGCTGAAAAGAATAAAAAAATAATGGTCAAAAATCAAATAGTTTTGGCTGTAACCCTGGCTAAAGATTTTGTCACAACCAGAAGAAGAATTAGTAGAACGAAATTCCGGTGACTTCGGCGATTTTCAAAGGATTTTTTGCCATGTTCCCTAGCTCAATGTAAACAATTAGGTTGTTATTTTTTGCCTTCTCACCCGCGGCAATACGATGGCAACTAGGGGTGTGAAACATGGAACAACTTTCATTTACACTATAATATTGGTCATTGCATTAAAATTTGATATGGTGTTATTTACCGTTTTCATACTTTCATTCAAATAAAAATGGCCAGTTTGGCGATATATTTGGCAAATTTGTATATGGGCAAAAAAAGAAAAACCAGCCAAAATGAGGATTTTGGCGATATACTTTTCGATAATTCTTATATTATCCTTTCTTATAAGTGAAACTGATGAGAGGAGAAAAAAGATCGTTGATGAGCTATGCTCAAGGAAAGAACTCTGTGTTGAAGACATTAGTTTTTCAACTTTTTATACCATTATTTTTACGGGAATTTCGGGGGTGGGCATGTTTAGAACACCTTAAGAGATATTTTTACAGCGATTTTGATCAAAATCGTTAAAACCGGTATTTAGCAATAATTGAAAACCATGATTTTTTTCAATGCGGCTATCTTAGGCGCATGCGCGATTTTGACGAAAACTTTAATGGTAGGAATAATGGTCAATGGTAACCTGCGCACATCAAATTTGAATATCCTAGGTAAATTTGTTCCGGAGTTATGCTAGAAGCTAGCACGCTAACCACTATACCGTTTGGTCGGCCACAAATTTTAGAATTTATTAATGCTGATTTATATAAACAAATCAATATGTTTACACGTTATCAAATATTTGAGGTACTATTCCGTAAGCATACACATTGTAATCAAATTTTCTAGTTGTGATCGATACAATTTATATACATGGTTTATTGAACTTGTCACATCCCCTGTCGACCTTATAAACCGAGATTTCTCCAGGCCATCGCTATTGTGTGAATAAAGTGACAATTTCCTAATGCGTAGATGCCGCAAGAAAAAATTTATATTTTACAATAATAATAATAACTGGACTGGATTTCCATAGGCGATACAAACTGTATCGAGAATTGTCAGACATAAAAAATAACAGCATTTTCAAAACTTCACCAACTGAATAAAGCCATTGCATTAACAATACTCACTTCTCCAATTACTCTCTGCTTACCAATCAAATCATTTACCACAATCGTCTCTCAATACAAGCTTCGGAAATTGGGTCGAATGGAGGGAGAGCTAAAAGTTAATATAGAAGTGCAACAACCGGATAATGATTTAAAAAAAGGACTGGGATGATTGGTTGCGTAACAATCGGTTGAAAAGGGATCAGTTTCTTGATTGCGCAGCACTAATTGCCAAACAATCAAAGGAGCTCCACCAAAGACATCTTTCCAGAACTTAAAAATCCTTCTCAGTTCAATTTGTCTTTCATTGCTCTTGAAAGATAGATTAAAATCGGTGATGAGCATGAATGGAGACATCGTGACTTAGAATGAATTCATCAACTGTGTATGGTTAATGAATACATTGGAATATGGATGTTAATTGTTCGCAACGATTCCAAACGCAAAGGATGCTACAAAAATGGTAATTCATGTGTTCGTGCGTGCTTGTTGACTTGGTAGTACTGAATGACATACAGATTCACTGCGATCAAGAAAATCGAGTTTTATATTACTTTAACAAGAAAAAGTTCATATTTTGAGAGGAGAAGGGAAGGGGGGGGGGGGGACAGTGTAAAATACTTTTTTTATGCATGTAAATTAGAGTTTTTTTAGGTCACAATTGGATGTTAATGGATGGCATCCAAAGCGACCTCTTTTGGAAGTCGACCAAGAGGGGAAAGGGGAATGTGGGGGGGGGGGGGGGGAGAGACCAGAAACAAAGATGAGACGATTGCGTCGAATAAGATAAGTAATTGTAAAGGAAAATTAAATTTTATGATTTTTGTGCTAGATAAGTAATCACATTACTTTTTTTCTCTCCAAGGTCAGTATCCAGGTTGGTTATTTGTGTTTAATATTTACTTGGCGTAAGGGCAAAACAAGGGCCAAACTGCGACAGGTCAGTATCCAGGACTTGGGATTGACAACTTAACCAAAATAAAACTTATCTAATGAGCATTAATTTTGTTTACTAAGATGAACTTTGTTATTTCGGAAGAGTATGGGAAACTACAAATGTATTTTTATGCCTTGAAAAAATTAAGTTTTTTCCTTTGTAAAATTTCCGAGACGATCTCTAAATACTATAATTCTTGTAATCGTAATCCACACGCCAGGTTTCAGTTTTTAGTGTTTCAAGAATATATAAAAATAGTTTCGAAAAAAGTATTGCTTTTCAAGTAGAAAAAATAAATTCTTATATTAGTTAATATGTATTTCTGAAAATATTTTAATACTGAATTTGTTATTCAGCGAAGAGAATGTGATCTGCATTTCAAACTGGAAATCACGTTTTTTCCCCCCGATCGGTTATTACAGCCACACAGGTATAATTTAGAAATATTGTTCAATCTTTGTAAATACCTGTTCCAGTCTTCCGCACTATGTTATAACTAAACTCTTCACCCTCATCCCACAGCTATGTTACGCTCGCTCGAGAAGCATACACAATTTTTTTTCACGTACGTAGTAAGAATATTACATTATTAGCAGCACGCCCCTAATATGGTTGTATTTTTATGCACCTATACGACAGGAATACACCGAATGTATTCTGAAATTTAAGAAGGAAGCAACCTTTCAGAGGAACCGTCCCTCATTTCGAAAAAATTCGGAAAACTTCCATCACGTAACCCATCAATTTACAAAGGATCATCACAATCACCATCCTGTCTACTAATTTGAAACTTATTTAGCAAAAAACCGACACGCGGAATTTAACCCTAGTTCTGTCGAATCATAGGAACATCTTCTACCTCCGAGGCATGATATTGTGAGGAAAAAACAGTCTCTAGATCTAAAAGTAAATTATTTTGGTATCGCTTTTACACTACATAAATTAAACGCCCTGTCTCAAAGCAAAACGTCAAATCTTCCCTCAAAAGCAATATACGATAGGCGTGGATCTAGATTACTACTGCAGGGTGGCCAGCATAAAAGATGCCCCAGACCAAAAACAAAGTCAAAACTTGAGTTTCTTCACCCACTCCAATAGATTGAATTCTTGCAATCTCTAAATTTTACAATGTATAAATTTTTTGTAATAATAAAGGATTTATATTCAAACTTCGTTTTTATTTTTCATATTATTTTAAAGTTAATTTTTTTCTGCTTTTTCATTTTCTATACCTACTGTAGAGGGGAGGGGGGGAAGGAATCTCCCATATCGTCCCTTTTAAGATCCACGGCCTGCTGGATGTATTAAAGAAATTGCTCATTCATCGCCATTGAACCGACTTGTTTCTTAAAACCGAATCTGTTGATCGATATTATCATTTCAATGCTAAGATTTCCTATTTTAAAATTACTGACAAGTAGCACGCAACCGTTGTTTATTTAAAAAAAATGTTAGAATAACAATAACAAAAAATGGCCACAGAATGCCATGAAGCATACAAAAGTATGTGTTTGTGGGATGGTAATTATCTAATTCACATCACCCGAATTTCAACCACAAAGTATATAAAAAATTTTACATCTCAGTATACAAAACAAATATTCAGTTTCGATTAAAAAAAAAAAAAATCGATTATACAATCACTTTCTTTTGCGACTTCTTTTCTTTTACACTTTTGTTGTTAAATGTGATGTTGCAATTAAAATGTGAGAATTCGTCGTATTGAAAAAAATATCAGTCGCAGTCGGAATGTATTCTTGTCGCTGAAACTACTGCTTACAAGTATAAAATATTAATCACCATGCACTCCCTAGAAACATTTCGACTTTTGTAAAAGCTTCAGGAAATAGGAAATTTTCTTTGAAAATAGTAATTTTATAAGTTTATCCGGTTTTTTTTTTTTTTTTTTTTTAATGTTTTGAGAGCTATCACGCCAGAAGGGATAAACACTTTCTAACAAAGTACACAAAATACCTCACAATAGTTTAAATTATGAAACGTTTTATTTAGGGAAAATATAAATTATTGAAATCTCGAAGATTATAATTCTAAATTCAATTAGAAACTGCCGGTGCTCTTAAATGTAGCTCATGGTTAAAATAAATTAAAATTTCACTTACTCGATAGCATTACAATGGTTGTCTCTTCTCACACGCCATTTCATCATGCTTCGGCCTCTCATATACTCTTCAGAAGACGTCAAAGGTATCCGTAATAATTAACCACCACATGTAATTTGGTATCCTAACAAATTTTGCCGCCGCATGAAAAGCACCAGAGAATCCAACTGTTACCGTAGAACACTTTCAGATGAACAACCTAAACAATCGTCTGCCGCGCGCCTTTTCCCCTCAACTCGTTTTCACCCACGTGTTGTGACGTCAGGATACATTTAGGGCTCTTTCATTGGTTAAGAACTTACACTAATGACAACAAACCATGGAATAAAGCGTTTTTTGTCTTTTACTTTTTTTTTCTTTTCTTATTTGGAATGTTTCTTTTATTTTATGTTGGCCTGTCGGATTTAATCTTTGATGTTGTGACAGAAAGAATAATGATTGATTTTTGAAATAATTTCAAACGAGGAATGATAATTTCCGCATCGATCACTCAAGCATGAATAGCAGGTAAGTTTCATGTATCCGTTTATACACAACGAAAGTGTTTTTAGGAAGCGACGCGCGGGAATAGTGCGTCGTTCGAATAGAGTGTGAAAAACGAATGTGTGCGACGTTTCCACGAGTTACAATTTATTGCATCGAAGAATTGATGTAGGATTCAATACAAAATACGAATTAACTAGAAAAGGTACTGAAACACTGGATTCTTCTTAAAAAACTTAGGATTCATCATACTTTTATTTAAAAAAAGTATTAGTTGCTTTTATTTTTCTTTCGTTGTATAATTTCTTTAATGGATGAGTAATTAGATTTCAATATACTAAATGCTTGAATAGTTTAAATATTCATGAGATTTTCAATTAAGTTCCTGGGATATTGAAAGATTATTTGGAGTGTTGAATTCTAATTGATGGACATTCCAGGACGCTTTATTTTCTGGGATCCTGTAAATATTTCAAAAAGTAAAAATATTTTTAAAAAATATTTTAAAAAGTTTCTCGACCTATGAGTTTTTGAAAAAAAATTATTGATGGTGGGGGTAGGTATATTTTTACACATTTGAATTAATTTCTTTAAATCCAAGTTACTTCAAAAATCCAAAATCATTTACTTGTAGACTATCCATAGCCATCTACCTAATTTTTTTTCAATTTGTTTTATTATCTGTAAGTTTCCGAAGTATTCGGGGAAGGGGGGGGGGGGGGGAAGAGGGGGAATTTATGCACGTACCCTTTGGGAATACGAATATTAAAAAGTGTACTAGAATGTTTTCTTTTTCGACTAAAACTTCATTCAAAGCGATTACTTCCCAAATCCTTGTCCCGGACCCAGGGCCGTCGCTAAGAATTTTGGTTGGGGGGGGGGCGTAGACATCTTTTTGCCGACTGAAATCAAGGCATGCCCGGTGTAAATGTAGAAAATATAAATTAAGGTGCTAATAAATTGTTAACTAATTTTTATTAATGTAAAATTAACGTATAAATAATTTTTAATTAATATATGAATAATTACTGCATAATTAATTAATTAATGTAAAACTAATTGTTAATGCATTATTATTATTATTTTTTTTTTTTGTTAATGCATTTATTTTGTGAATTGTTTTATTTAATGTGAAATTAGTTTGAATTATTTTTAATTTACCGTCTAAACAATTTTTAATATTTTATGTCATTTTTTTAATACGTACTTAATGTAAAATTTTAAGTAAATTCCCATCACATTATAGTTAAAGTTCCTTCAATTTCATTTAATTTTTCATTTCTTTTTAGTACATTAACCCTTTCTCTTCAAATAAAGGAGATTTTTTTTGGAAGCGTTTTTATTTGGGGGCAGGGAGGGAGACATTTATACTTTGCAGATAGATAGAATTTTCCCCCACAATCTTAAACCAATTTAGTAAACTGAGAAGTACAAAGGCTTCATTTCGATACAACTTTTTTTTAAATTTTCAAATTGCAGTTTCGAAAAAAAAATAATTAAATGTGTAAAAGTGGTTGGAAAATAGCACTTTAACATGGAATTAAATAGATGAAAATTATTGATCAAATAGGTGACTTTTGTATAATGAATTGTATAAAGGTTGATCAAAAGACAAATTCTGGAAAAATTCTTCTTTTTAAAATTCTGGCGGACTATTGCTACTACAGAAAATTCTCTACGCGAAGCACAGCAATTTTTATAATCGATGCAATGTCAGGGACATAAGAAACATGCACTTGCACTCCTTCCCCTCTGGGTTTCGAAAAATAAAGTAACGTGGATAAAAAAGTGGTAAAATTTACAAGAAAAATATATATATGGATATTAATTCATCAATTTGAACAGAACATTAATGAACAATTATTAACTAACATCCAATTCCCATCTTCGAAAAATCAAGGATTAAACAAAAACTTTTGTCGCCTTACATCTCCCTGCAAATAATCATGTAGGCGTTCATGGACACTATAATTACTTTGCAAAAGACAATTATTATTAAAAACGATTTGTTAATTATTTAATTTTTAAATACTTTTTAACACATTTTCCTAGCTAAAAAGGAAAGATTTTGATCTTTCTTGAAACGTGTGTTAATAGTAAAACTTAATTTTTTTGTAACAATTCAATCCAGGAACCTACTTCTTAAAAGTAGTTACTTTGAGTATATATTTTTATCAAAATTGCTGGATTTAATTTAATGATTTTTTTGTGGTTTTTCACTGATGTTGTATGGTTTTTCAGCAATAATTTATGCAAATATTACTCGTTTTTTGAACAATAATCATTTCAAGAAAGAAAGTATACTTGAAAATGCTAGGTTTTTTTTCCTAAGCGGGATTAAAAATGAAATGGATTACTTTAGCATTAAACCAAACTATAATATTTATGTGCAAAAAGGTAAGTTATTCGCAACTAATTGAACTTCGAATTTAGTGACAAAATACTCTGTAAAAAAGCATGCCATAATTTTTAGCACAACATACCAAACTATATAAGGAATAGTACGGTGGGGTTTTTTGGGAAAGGTGTGGAGGGGGGGGGGGAGGTATTCAAATCTACAGTGTTAATCCGATCTTGAGGAAGAACAAGTTGCACATTTGATCTTCAAAGCAAGAGAAACATCACTGTCAACATGAAATTTCCAAAAACCCACCCCCATTTCCTTTACCCACATGTAACGGTTATGATCCTAATTTGAGATTTAGTGATCCAATTTGAAATATTTTTAAAGGTATTTAGAGTAAAAAATCTTAGTTTATCTGAAAGACAATTTTTTCCCGTTGTTTCGAATATTAAAGTGGTGAAATCCAGGATAGGTTGGTTGGTTGTTTTTCAAATTTACTAGGCGCAAGGGCAACACAAAGGCCAAACTGCGTCAGAAATCGAGGATAGGAGTGAAAGGATACTCACAATTTGCAATGCACTGAAACTGGTTGTATTGTACAATGTCGGTCCACAGCTATTTGAGCACGGGGAACATTAAGAATTTTAGATAGTATTATTATAAACCTTTCAATACTTTTCCAAAGATTATTTTGTTAGAATAAATTCGATATCGCCTTCCAGTTTACAAGTGGCATGGATTATTTTGGGAATGCATTTTCAATATATGAAGTACAAGGTGGTCATAAAGAAACTTTGCCGATATATGGGCCTCTAGCTTCCGTTCCGTTTAATAGATCGAGATGAGATTTCAGGTATAGTTATTCAGAAGTTGGAGCTTGAGATTCTGTGAATTTTAACAAATGGCGCTCAAGGTTATGGTTATAGTTACATGCACGAAATTTTCAAATGACAACGTCTACTTTTTCCTGTCACAAAATGCTCAGTGCATAAGGAAACCCTAAAGAGAGATGGAACGGTACGCGTATCACAAAAAACGGACGCATTATGCACGCACCAAAAAAAAAAAAAAAAAAAAAAGCTCTGCGAACGGCAAACAAAAACGCGATTGAGGCGCACGATGGAAATTTGCATTTGACAGAGGCCAAAGTTCACATGAGTGCCATCACAGGCAATTTAATCGGTTTTCTAAGATGAATATTTGGTGATACACGTACCACTCCTCTTTAGGGTTTTTGCATGCGGTGATCATTTCTCGATAGGAAAAGTAGGCGTTGCTATTCGTAACTATAACCGGGGTAATCGTGAGCGCCATTTTGCCGAAATTCACAGAATTCCGACCTCATATCTCTGAATAACTATACCTGAAATCTCGATCTGTTGAACGAGACTGCCTTTAGAGATCCATATATCGGCAAAGTTTCTTTATGACCATCCTGTACATAACATCATTTATGGAGTTCTACTTGAAATTAATTGCAATAACTTTCTAAAATGCGGGTCGATTTTCGTATACAAAATTTTGGTGTTTTGAAATTTTGTATAAAACCTTGAACACGTATGATGTACTGATGTACATTACATACTTTATGTAAATGACGTTTAATGTGTATGTCATGGTTTTTGAGGCGTTGTCTGACGTACCACAATTACAAGTATATCATCTACTGTAACACATCAAAGTTATCTAATGTCAGTGAAGATATCAATGATTAGATTATTTTAATGTTCCTGTCAAAAAGGATAAACTTACTCCAATTCAAAATTGCCGACCGTCACCTGAGGCTGCATTGTGATCACAATTTTACAATACTAATAATGAGTTGAATTATTTGTACTTTTTCCATTCAATATGTTTTGAAACATCCGTCAGTATAGGGATTTTTAAAAGGGATGAAATTTCAGAAATTTGCCGACTACCAGCCTTTCTAAAAACTTATGGTAATATTTATATGGTAATACTTGCGTTCGCAGTCCATCATTGTAGCCGGAAAAAAAGACACCGACTCCCCTATAATAGACTTCAATTGTAAAAATGCCGATTCGTCAAACTCGGATCACGCTGCATTCAGATATTTTTAATATTTTGTTACATTTTTTTTTTTTTTTTCATTCAATTCGATTTTATTGTGGATCGACTTTAGAAAAAGAAAAATCTCGATAAAATTTTTGAAAATTTGCCGACTGTCCAATTTTCTAAAATTTTGGGGGGGCGAGTCGCCTACGCCCCCCGTTCCCGTCGTCCCTGCCCGGACCATTACGTTGGACAAATTTCCTTCCTTCCCCTCTTTGCATGACGTAATTAATGCGTATCCCCTTTGGGAATACGAATATTGTAAAGTGTACTAGAATGTTTTCTTTTCGTCTAAAACTTCTTTTACAACTTTGTCGATAAGGTTCAGCTTCATGTAAAGTTAGCTTACTTCCATATTAATCATTCAAGTACCATATTTTCATATAACAGCAGACATTAGAGTTAATGCTTATTTTTTCTTCTGGTATTATTTCTCCATGATCTCAGTAATCCGTATACAAAATGTTATCAATATATGGTGATTAATACAGTCCTCAGACAAATCTAAACACGAAGAATTTCAATATGATCTCCCTGTAATGGCTTTTTTTCAGGGGAATGCATTGATTGATTTTTTAACAGGATGTATCAATAAAATAGTAATGCAATAAATGTCTTCGTTTAAATACTTTATTGATTCCTTTCATATCCTTACTTTGCATACCGATTTTATCCAGTTTGCATCAAAATTTTAAGTTCCCGGGAAGGAGGAAGGATGTAAATTCCGTCCTTTTGCCCCTACCCATGCTCCCTCGCTCCCTGTACCATGGAATTCGTCTAATATTTTTAGAAAATATGTCTCTCTTAAATTCCTTTCAATTAATCATTTGAAAATAACTCTTAAGTACATAATTGGAAAATTTGTGTCCCTGTAAAATTTAGTTCAGCGCTGGAAAATATCAAACATAGCAAAGGTTCTTCTGAATGACGTCAAATCATCCAGAAAGTGGTGGACCTCTACTTTTCCTTCCAAACTCTCTGCCACTTATATTACTAGATTTAACTTGAGAATGGAGTAATACGGGCAACTTCAGTACAATAGCTCGTGGTGTAAGTGGTTCAAGTATGTCTGTCTGGGGTCATCTAATATTGTTCTTTAATAGTGTCGTTAAGAATGAACGCTTAGTTATTGATACAGGCACCAAAGCGTGTGAAGATTAACTTCTATTCTCGGGATACAGTCTGAGTAATTTCCCCCAGGAATTGGATTAAAATAACAACTTATCTCGAATCACAATTTGGTATTTGCCCAACGTAGAAAATAAAACTATTCATGCAGTGAAGAATTATTCATAGAGAAATTGCAATGCTAATAATTTACAATTGCAAAATATTATTATTGGACTGTATAACATTGCAAAATTGTGGCAAACAGAAATGTAATCTTAATTCAGAAGAACTCTCGAGCATAATTATTGATACATGAGCATTACATGTGCGATTCTTTCTCGTTTTAGTCTATATGAGATTGTTAGAGAGTTGAGAAACCGATAAACTTTCATCTTTTAACACCCCTCCCCTCCATTCTCTTCCTCTCTTACTCATTCTCAAAGTGATCATTTAAATAATAATAGCATTATTCATCACATGAGATTGTGATAAAAGCACAGGTGTACAAGTTAACAATCAGATATTTTATATTGAAGCATTTATGAAGAACGTAACAATGGCGAACTAAACAAATTCCTATATAAAAATATCGTTCTATTAATATTCAAATAACAAAATAAAAAGTAGCGGAACAAAAGTTAATTTCGAAATATTTTATAGTGAGTGAGTGAGAAAATATCATGTAGCTATATCTCTAATTATTTTAAATCGAGTGAGAAACTGATATAACAAGTATTCGAAATATTTTAGAGCATGGACAAGGGCTTATTGGGACATTCAATTGGTTCGATAGATCAGATTTATGCAGGCCAAAATTTTTAATACAATCATTAATCAAATTTTATCTATTACTATTTTTATTACTAATTTTATTATTTAAATATATTACCTATAATAATAAAACAAAGAGTTGCGTGTGACTGAGTGAGCACCTTGTAAAAAGCAAACTTCCAGTAGTTGCAGTGCCCTAAAATTGAAGTGACATCTATAGTTTTTACCTTTTAATTCTTAAGCCGGATTTACAGGCTACCAGTCGGGCCTCCAGTTTAGATCACCAGTTCCGTGACGTCAGCTAAGCAACCGTTGCGCCGTCTATCGGTGATCACGAGAGAGCGCACGTGATTGGTTGATCGGAGTCGCCGGCGCCAGTAAATAGAAAATGTTTGGTTTACTGGAACCAGTAGCATGGTGACCTCACATGACGTCACTGGTTGGTGATCTAAACTGGAACCTCTACTGGCAGCCTGTAAATCCGGCTTCAGTCTGACAAATAGAATGTCAAATTATTATCTTTTTTCACTAATACTCATAAGAGCCGTTTGGCGGTGTCGGAAAAATCAAAAGTTCCTAATATTATTGGATTACGAGAGGTGAGGGTAGGTTTTCCTAGCTGTCTGACTGTTTTTGGGACTATGGAGCGAGGCTAGGAGGGTTGGTTTAAAGTCACCGCAAACCAATTGCTTTTTTTTGTTTTGTTTTGTAGACCCAAATTACGCCTTTCTCTTTTTTATTCTATGTATATGGTTTTACTTCGTTCTTGAAGGAGACGAGTCTGTATTTACGGGAATTATTGATTTCACAGGGGCTGTATTAGAGTTTTTTTTTTATTTTGAATAAGAGAGTTAGTGGAAGTAGGTCTAAAAAACTTTTTTTTAGATGAGGGGTAAGGGGGTGGGGTTTTAAACCACATTCTTATATTTGTTGTATTGTTGTACTTGTTAGTGTTTTTTTTTTTTTTTTTTTTTTTTTTTGGAAGAGGGCGAAGACTTAAAAAAATTCTAGGAGAGAGGGGTTATTGTACTAATGTATTTGTGTTGAATTACCTGGATAAAGGTGTGAAATATTTATTTCTTAAAGGAGGAAGGGGTGGGTGGTGGGGAAAATGTTTATCGAAAAAGAGAGGGGGTGTATTATTTATTATAATAACAGGGGAAAATATATTTCTTTAAGACGGGTGGGCCTGTATTAAAAGGAGGTTGCATTACAATAGCGGGTGAGGATAGCTAGAGTTTGTGTAGTAAAGAAAATTGTAGCGAGCGAAGAAAGCTTATGCTTGCGTAGCAATGAACTTTTCAGCTATCAAAACGGGCCTCTGCTTGCTTAGCAATGAAACTTTCAGCAAGCAAAGCGAGCCCGGACTTATATAGCGAAGAAACTTTTTGCGAACGAAAATTCTTATCAAAAAGGGGAGGGATTTATTATTGTATTAACGAGGGAAAATATATTGTTTCAAGGTGGGTGGTCTCCGTATTAAAGCGTGCTGCATAGCAATGGCATGCGAAGCGAGCCTGAGCTTGTGTAGTAATGAAAATTGTAGCGAGCGAAGCGAGCCTGAGTTTTTCAGCGAACGAACCTGCAAAAGAACCTGCTTTCGTTTGCGAACCTGCAAACGAACCAGCAAATGAACCTGCCTTCCAGCAAATCGTACCTGTGCTTAGGTAGCAATGAAACTTTCAGCAAGCGAAGCAAGCCTGGACATATATAGTAAGGAACCTTTTTGCGAACGAAGCTAGTCTTTTTCGTGAATTGCAAAAAGCTAAGACATACACATTGACGAGTCTTTTTCATACAATGAGTATGGCCGTGAAAAGTATTGAGTTCTAAAATAGAACCAAGTTTAAAGTTGTTGTAAATTACGGGCAATGAAAATTAGTAAAATTTTCTTCTCAAAGTCAAAATTCCCTTGCATAGGCCTAAATATCTAGCTCAAAAATATCTGTGACACTTGGCCATTTCGTTTTCTGGTTCACTGACGCGTATAGCCAAATGTCACAAATATTTTTGCAGCAAGATATTTAGGCCTATGCAGGGGAATTTTGACTTTGAGAATAAAATTTTACTAATTTTCATTGCCCGTAATTTACAACAACTTTAAACTTGGCTTTACTTTAGATCTAAATATTTTTCACGGCCATAATCATTGCATGAAGAACTTGGCTCTTTTTTACAGCGATGTTTTTGTTGGGATTTATTTTTTTAAATGCAATGTAATCAGTAAAATTGAAGTTAAGGGAAATTTCAAGCAATTTTTTAATATGCAAAAGACAGGGTGCTCTAAAATAGAATGGAGAATATAAATAATAAATTAAAGAAAGAAGAAGAAAGAGGGGAAAAAAGGAGAGAAGGAAAAAAAAAAAAAAAACGTTTAACAATAGAAATGTACCGTTAGCTGCATTCTAATTGCGCAACTACGGAATTTTAAACAGCATTTTTTTAAACATTTTTTGCAAAAATAAACCGTTTGATCATGTTGCAAAAACTATGAAACGATGTTTTATTTGCGATATTTTGGTGGTGGAAATGGTGGTTATTTTGGCCCAATTAACCCCCTTGCCGTCATCCAATCGGGCTGAAATTTGGCAGATAGATTCGATATCGATGACAATACATACTATCAAATTTTGGGGATGTCACTGTCACTAAAAGGTCATTTTTACGGAATACTAATAAACCAATTTGTCGTCCTCATATCTCGTTAAAATAGCAATTAACCGACCATTGAAGAAACTTTTTCATGTTGCCAATTTTTTTTTAAAATTAATAAATAAAAAAACTTTTTTAATCAGAATAAATAAATTTATTTGGATGTGAGTGTATAAATTCACATTCACTTTAATAAATAAATTTTGAAAAGTAGTTTGCTGCACATTTTGCTGATAGAAATGTCTTTGATGTTTAAAATTAAATGCAAAAACAAGCACAGAATCGGCTCTATGTTAATGAATATAAAAATTGGCAATATATAGAAAGGATTTCTATTAAAAATGTTGTTTTTATGGGTTTATATTATTTCAATCAGCAACGTGTTCTGTGAATGAACTTTGTAAATATTTTTTTTAAATTAATACAATAAAATTTTCTACTTCCCAATGTAGTTATAAAACTAAGCAGTTAAAGATGAGCGTGATTATTTTATTTCTAAAAAAATTTGAGGAAAACGTAAGTGTCTACTTTTAGCTATGTAATCCTATATTTCTGTAAAATCTAACTATTTCGAACCAAGACAATTCCATTCTAGGGCCTTATTCTATTCCAAATAATCGTCCTAAGTATTATTTGCAGGGGGAAAGAAGTGCAAAACTCGAATAGGAAAAGAAAAACTGTTAAAGATTTGTTTTGAAACCTTGATTATATTTAAATATTGACGGAATTTCCTAATGGCATATTAATTCATATTTTTACATTAGTTTTTTCATTTTCCTTTGCGACCTATTGAGTCGATTGAAATCAAAAGTCACAATCAAGTTTTGAGTAAATTGAAAGGGGAAAAAAAAAAAACCTTTCTGGTTTCTAATTTTAGCCAAGCATTTGCAATCTGGTTTATTTATAAACTACAATAGTAAATACTAGAGACACTAGAAATAAACTAATTCTACTTTGAATAAAAATTATTAAAAAACAATGTTTGAGCCAATTATATTCCAAATTATTTTTCGAATGTTTCGGCGCATTATAGCCCTCGTGTTGCTGACGGCGCCAGATAATCTGAATACAACCAACCAAATTATTTTTTTCGAAGGAAAAATATAAAAATTCATTAAATTTTTAAAAATCATGCTTCAGATTTATAAAAACTATATTGTTAACTAGAAGCAAAATCTTTTTATTCTTCACTAAAAATATTATAAGATATAATATATTTATTTAAAACAGTTTAATTGTAACAGAGTTTTATATTCCATGAAAGAAGTACTTTATTTTGTATTAAAGAACTAGAGGTTTGTTAGGTCTTTGTAAAATTAATTGAAGTGCATATAGTGTATGATTTTTATAGTCCTAGAGCGAGATGATAAAGGATATAATCTTCTCTTGCGTTATATTTTGATGGATTTATTATAAGTTAAACTTTTCTTGCACAGACGTGGAATAATTTTTTGGAGTTAGGTGGTTTTTCAGTGATTCCATATGTTATTGTGATTGTTTTCTTAATAATTAAACAATAATACGAAATAATTTTGGTTTATCTTGTAAACCGATATAGGAACAGTTGCTAAAATTGTCAAAACTATTACCTTTCCAAATTGAAAGGGAACGGTATAGTGGTTAGCGTGCTAGCTTCTAGACCGCGAGGTTGCGGGTTCGAGTCCCGTGTTGGCACGGGTGTTTGTAAATGTATGTTGGCTTGTCTAATGACGAATGTTTCGGCGCATTATAGCCCTCGTGTTGCTGACGGCGCCAGATAATCTGAATACAACCAACCAAATTGAAAGGGAAAAATCAATATCCCTTTGTGAAATATGTCAGAGATGACGACATTTTGACACATTTTTTACTATTATTACTTTGTTCAAAACTCAGATCCATATTAAGAAAAACAGTAAAAACATCTTTTCTCAATTTCAAAAAAGAAAAGAAAAATCGAGGAGTTGGAAAGACTGAAAAGAAATCTGGGGATGAGGAAGAACTGCTATCAATTCGACCCATCCACCCATCACTGAGGTTACTAACAATTCATAGGGGAAAAAAATAGTTTTTCACTAAGGCAAAAGCGCTTGGTTTTTTTTCTGGTATAGTTAAAATTTTTGATTTCCATTGGAGTTAGTGAGTTTTGCCACCAACTTTTGATTTCTTCTTCTAAATAATCCGTTACACTGTAAGTTTTTAGCTTTTCCTTTACTAACTACTCTACGAGTGAGGAGAAATATTAGCGATATTTAACTCTTTTACGCTAAAAATAGATTCGAAATCATATTTGAGAACTTTATCTGCGACATAAATTTTTCTTTCCATCAATGTACAGATATATTCTTTTACATTTAATGACCACGTCTGCTTAATTTTTTTCAAGAACATTAAATTTATTAAAAGGCATTCTTATTTGCATGTTAAGAGATTTTGGAGACCTCGAAAGCATTGCAGTAAGAAAACTGAATATATCAAGAACACGACAAAATAAATACCCAAGAGGATTACATTATTAAAGGAAATAAAATTGGATGTATTTCAACAGAGTTCGGATTATTTACTGTATTTTATATCCAAAGAATCCTTGTTTCACTTGAAACAAAATACGCATGAGAAAAGTATGTACGTTCTTTATAGCTATCCATTCGTGTGTCACTAATCCCATATGCTTAAAAAAACCTTGCGATTACAATACCTCAGTTTACTTTTCAAGGATGTTTCGATGACTGTTTTTCTACTTCAAAACACGGAGTAAACGTTCTGAAATCGTAGAAATAGTCCATTACTGGGATGTCGTTATTACTATTACGGTTGCGGTTTATTGTTATTTACTTTTTAAAATACGGAGAAATACTTCGAAAGGAAAATATAAGGGTCATTTTAAGGATTTTCCTACCGATTTTTCAGAAAATTGGGGTGTGCTGGATGGTCTATAAAAGGTTTCTGCTCTGCATTCAGATGAAGTTAATTGTTGAAATTTGTGGGCTTTTTTTTCTTACAAATTTTTTTTTATTTGAGGGACCGTAGTTTTCCCATTTTTTTCTTCTCCCCCCCCCCCCCTTTTTTTCTTCTCGTAATTTTATTTATATGGATACCAAAAAAAAAAAAAAAAAAGATAACAAAATGTGCTCTCAATGCCTATCTGGAAAACAGCAATAAGGATGAGTAATACAAACTGAAAAAAAAAAAAAAAAAAAAATACAACTAATCTGCTCGATTCTTTTAAAGCATTTTTAAGAATAGTTAAAAAAATCTTACACAAGATTAAACCACGCTTTAATAAATGCATTTTGCTCTTCAACTACTTTGAAATATTATGTTTCAAAGTATTAGAAAAGAGAATTAAAAGTTTTTCTTTTCGGTGCATTTATAAAGCATTCTAAAGTACTACTTTGTAATATTTTTTTTTATCCTCTACATTTTGGTATCAAATACCGTAAGTTATATTTTTATCAAATATGTGAAGTTTCACAAGCGTATTCAAGCTTTAGAATAACGAAATTCATGGTAAAAATGGCAGTTCCTCAACTTTCATGTAAAAATTGCTACTTTAAACCAATGAGCCACTATTTTAAAAGAATACGTCTGCAGTCTAGACCGAAAACACTTTTTTTTTTTCTTCCGATTTTATGAAGTTTGACTCATCGTTTGGTGTTAATCCGGGATTTCTGTAATTCTTAGCCACATTATAAAAATTAGACGGGGACTTCTGCTCAAAGATCCCTTTTAACTTCAATTTTGCTGTTCTACGTTAAAACGCGTGACTCTTTCACGTTTATCATAGCTCCAAAGTTATTTATTTTGAAATTTAATATACTAGTCTATTGCACATTACAGTTTTGTTGTATTCTTTTTGATTGAAATCAAATTTTGCGAGAATAACTATAATATAACAAAGGAGAGATAGACCAAACTTTGAATTAAATTTGTAGAATATTTTCCTTAAAGAAAAGGGGGCTTAGGGTATTTTTTTTTTTAACGAAGCATAAATTCTGTTTGAGAAACACCGAAGATTATCCACTGAACCAATGACCAGAAGAATAATTATGGCAAGAAACGTGGTTGGTATCGAAAAAACTATTTAGTATTTTCAGAACGGCACCTGCCTTTTTAGCAAGTGATCCAAACCTACCAAAGAGGATCGATCTTTGAGTGATGATCAACTAGAAGGATAAAATTCTTTATTACAACTTTTTAAAAACTTTTTTTTTTAAATTTCACTAAAATTAAATTTGATTTTATTTAATTTTAGTTTTTAAATGGGAATATTCTCTTGAAATTAATTTTCCAGATTTATTTCAGTTTTATTGATATTTCTGGCTTTATCATATTTTTTCTGGAATTCCGCAAGATTTGTACCATTTTATTTTAAGGTGAACTTCTTCTAAATTTAAATTTGATAACTCGCCATAATAAATAATTACAAACTTTTTCACTCGTCAATAAGTAATTTTTTTACTGGAAAATACACTAATTATTTTGGATCCTAATTTGTCCTAATTGCTTACATAGCCACCTTGTTTTCTTCTCATGTGAAATATAAAACTGTCAGAATTCCCCATTTAAAATCAAGCTATTCCAATATGTCCTACATCTCATTATCAAACTCCCTTGGAATAAAAGCTATTTTAAAGATTTGGATTTTGAATCACCGCAATATCAAATACTACTCAAAACCCCATCCTTGCAAAGTGAACTTATAAGCTTCTATCGGCTTCAACCAAATCGCAGTGAGAGGGCCTATTTAATAATTTTTCTTTATAACAGATGAATAATTATCATGATGGAATATTATCGATCTTGCGTAGATATGCCAGGTTTCCAAGTCGATAGACATGGGATACTGGTTAACATATAGTTTTAATAGTTGCAACAGATAAATTCAGAAAAAAGTGCAAAAAGGGGCTTAAGTACGGTTTATGATCGTATGGTTGTAAAACAATTGGTTTCAATTAAAACAAATAATTTATGAAATGTTTTTTGAAATTTAAATAAAAAACTAAATAAGTATCTTTAAGAAGTTTGAACTAAAAAGTCGAATTATAAATTAATAATTCGATTAACTGCTTAATAATTGATGCAACTTTAATGGGTTCGTAAGAAAAAGCATTGCGTTCGACAATTTTATTTGTGTGTTGCTTTTCGTTGGAGTATATTTAGATGTTTGAATTTGATTGAAGTTTATAGATGCCTCCGCAATATTTCTTGTAAACGTACTCAAATGGTAACTGTTCGCAATTTTTTTTTTTTTAAAGTTATTTTACACGATGAGCATGTTTAGAACTGAGTTGTTTTGTCTTGAACACAACCAATGTTTCGGGCTATTTTTTTTTTTTCAAACACATTTTTCTATACAAGTTTTTTTTTCGAACAATAAATTTAACATTTAACCTTAATTATTTCGAATAAAAGTAAATTAAGAAGTGGTAAAAATATTACGTCTTAAATTTGAAATTTAATATCGTGCAAGTGAAAATAACAATTTAATATAAGGTTATAAACTAAAACCACAAAACTCGTGTGAGGAGTTTCAAAATACGTGCATGTGTCAGATGTCTAAAATTAAAATTTTCTTTTGATGTTGAGCAAAAGTTTCATAATATACCAGAATTTTTTTTCTGATATATATGGGTTATTCCATGGAAAATCAGGAATGTGCGTAACTGGTGTTTATTACAAAAAGTATTCTAATAAAAATACTTTTTAAATCCTTTATATTAACTTCTATTTTGTGTGTGGGAAGGGGTGGGTGGGGGGGGGGGGTGCGTGTGTTTGCCTATGGCGGGGAAATCTACGTAGGCCTGATTAATTTTCTTGCCGTCGTCCAATCGGTCTGAAACTTGGCAGTTAGATTCAATGTCGTGCAGAAACTTAGGTATAGATTTAGGTATTAGGTATTAGGTTTAGATTTTGATAGATCTCGGGCAAACGGACTTGTATTAAGCCACTCCAAATTAAAAATAATTATTTGAAAGTCTTAATAAATAGAAGGCATAAGACTTAATCTGAAATAGGAATTGCGTTTTACAGTACACTGCAGAATACCAAGCCAGAAAAGGACGAAAATGCCATCTTTTTTTAAAGTATATTTACAATTAATAACATTACATTACATGATTGAAATTTCAAATATCTCTTCTTTCCAAACTTTTTTTGCTGAATATTCTGGAATTAAATAGGTATTGTTTTAGTTTTAATAGATTATTAACATCCTATTTGTAAGCATGATACATTATACTTAGGCATAATTATGTAATGTGTGAATGTAAAAATAAAATATGTGGTAAAAGAAGTATAATATTAGGATATAGCACGTTTGGAGCTTTTTACTCTTTTTTGACTCCTTTCGGGTGGTTCACGAAATCATGACTGGTTAGTTGTACTAAGCATAACTTTGATAACGTATACCAATATTCGGCGTCCTGGTTTTATGCTAAGTAGGGCATCGGGATATTTCACATTTTGAGCTTTTGGCCTCATTTTGACCCCTTAGTTAGTTAATCGAGATCGGTAAAGCTAACTCTTTTTGTATGACCTATTTGAAAATTGTGCTGAATTTCAGAGGTCTGGTTTTAAGGGTAGTGCGAGAATTAGTGAGAAGTTAGTCAGTGAGGACTTTGGCACATAAAAATTATTTACAATATTTAGTCAAATAATTAGTGAATTTTTTTTTTTTTTTTAACACTATGCTTTTGATTCGCATTGGGGAAAAAAAAAAAAAAAAAAAACATCACTGAGACTTCTGAGCGAAATATACCTGCATTTTAATGGTATTGCGCCAATTTGAGAGTTTTCATAACATTAATGGAGCAATTATCTAAAATGAGCGAAATTCAATATAAATTCAATGCATTTATATTTTTTTCAATGAATAGTTATTTAGTTTATAATTAGTAGAACTGTAAAAAGTTTCATCAATAATCAAATTAAAATTCTTTCATGTATTCGATTAATTGAGTATTAATTAATTCAAATTATGGAATGAAATTCTCAATCGTTCTGTTTATGACGTGGATGACCTAAGAATTCAAAACACTAAATGTATTGTTTTGGTAAAAAATGACAGTAAGCTAACGTTTGCAATATCTAAATTTAATTTCACTATAGTCTTTGACTTCACTTTTCTAAAATAATGTATGGAGTGGAACTTGAAAAGGTTTATGATTCATCTGATTTCTGCCGTGGGAAAAAATGATTAAAATGGCAATTTGCTTCTGAAAAGTGCTAAATTGGCGAGATTTGCATTAATTTTTTAATATTTCATATTTATCCTATTTTCATATATATATATATATATATATATATATATATATATATATATATATATATATATATATATATATATATATATATATATATATATATATATATATATATATATATATATATATATATATATATATATATATTTTTTTTTTCATTTCGTTTGTCTAGTATATGAAAAATTCCCATCCATGTAGTTTCCCCGCTTCTTATAAAATAGCTAAAGTCATTGAGAAGTTATTACTTTATGTTTTTCGAAGAAGCGTGTGTAAAAGTATTATTTTAAGGACAGTCAGTGTCATAATTAAACTGCTTTTTTATAATTATTAAAGTATTAGGTTGCAACTACTATATATTCAGGAGAAGTATTTTAAAGATTATAGTTTTGTACAATAGATGGCACCACTAAAATTCCCCACCTGTTTTAAAGATTACATGAGTTGACATGGTTCTGATTTAGATTAAGAATGACGCATTTAGGTCATTAAATCTTAACTCTAAAAGAGCTTACAAAATCTTAATTTTCAGGTCGACTTTCAATAAATACAATTAACCAATAATATTTTATCCATTATTCACATAAAAGCTTCTTCATTCTTCAGATTACTATTAATTAATTCTTGCGAATAGACTTAATCTTGTAGCGAATGTTAAGTGAATGTGAAAGGTACATGGGAGAATCTGTTTTAGTTCATTTCATAGAGGTGCAAGGGGTTGCACTTGCAATCCCTTCCCCCCCCCCCCCTTTGTTTGGAAAATTGCAAATAATGTGGAGAAAAGTGGTACAATTCACTAAGAATAGAAGTATGTATTAGAATTTAAAATATTAAATGGACCAGAAATTTAGCCCATAACCATTAATTAAAACTTCATTAAGATATACAATTAAAAAATTAAGATTAAAAAAAAATAAAAATTAACCGCCTCTTTAATCTCTTTGAGGATCATCTGCAACTCCATGGTCCACTTTTTGATGAAATTTAACTGTTAACGTCGTCTCTATGACATTAACTTCAATTTCTGTAAGAAGCAACATTCAGTCTCCATAAAGTTAGGTTAGTTAATAACACACCTTTTCTATTGGATAATAAACTTTCATATGCATTTTTTTATTGATTCTATGAAGTAAAGCTATTTTTATCCCTTCCAATCGTTACTATCTTGTATGCAGAAATACATACTATCCTTTTCAACGAAACTTTATAGTAAAATTGTTCCCCTTTAAAAAAAAACCAAAAAAACTAGGGGTGTGGAACATCACACAACTTTCAATTACACTTTATTACTCATACGGATTTGTGTCATTTACCGTTTTTAAATTTCCATTATTCGTTTAGAAAAAATGGCCAGTTTAAAGATATTTTTTTTGCGATTAAAAAAAAAAAAAAAAAAAAAAAAAAAACCTTCACCAAATTGGAAATTTTGGCATTGTACTTTTCGATAATTCTTATATTATCCTTTTTTATAAGTGAACCTGAGAAGAGGGGAAAACGATCAATCATAAGCTATGAACATTCATAAGCAAAGAGAACTCTGTGTTAAAGGCATTCCTTTTCCCACTTTTTACGCCATTAAAGCATTTTTACGGGAATTTTGGATGTGGGGATGTTTAGAACACCTTAAGAGGCATTAGCACAGGGATTTTTATCAAAAACGTTAGAGCCGTTTTTTAGCAATCACTGAAAAACAAGAGTTTTTCAATGGAAGTTACCTTATGCGCATCCGCGATTTTGACGAAAACCTTAATGATAGGTCATTGGGCCATCACCAACCTACTCACCAAATTTGAACATCGTAGGTCAATTTGTTCGTGAGTTATGCTGACCACATACACACAGACAGACATTTTTTCTAGATCACTTTTTTGAGATCACGATGTTTCAAAACGTGGAGAAAAGCAAAAAAAAAAAAAAAAAAATCGAAATTTATTTTGACCGAATCCTATACTTTCATTACATTATGCATTACATATGGGTAATTGAAAGTAAAAAAATCCGCTTGACTTAAAAAACATTGTTGAATGTCCTTAGTGCAAAATTTACAAAAACGATATTTTTCAAGTATAATGATGATATTTACATGTATACCAGAAGGATATCGATGTATTAAGGAAGATATAAATTAACTAGTAGGAAATTCTAGTTGAGATTATTCACTAAATATGATTTTGATGTAAAAAAAATTAAAATTGATGATTTTGGACTGCGTTAACAATCCGCTTCAAAGTGAAAAGTGTAGACAACCAGGTTAATTTTCAATTAATATTCATTTCACAAAAATGTGTTAATCTTTCTTTTACCTCTAACTATATTATTGAGATTTGCAAGGTACAGATATTTTACCGTAATTGAGCTTACAATTTATGAAATCTATGCAAAATTGCCTTTCGAAAAAAAGATATTTTCGATTGTGATAATTAAAAATATGATTCGTCAAACAAACAAATATGTAAGATATACTACTGATTATGGGAGTTTCCATGTTAAAAAAAAAAAGTATAAAATAAAATAACTTTGGACTGAAATTAATGGAAAATTTTATGTTTTACAGTACAATGCGTTGTTCCAGTAAGTGCAGAGAGAAGAAGTGCATACTAGACCATAATTCTATTTATACAAATTCTATTGCCAACTTAATTTTCATTCCTTTTTGCACCTAATTTGCACTGTAACTGAACCGTCTATAAATGAATTCTTGCGAATGTAACTTTGGGTGGGAAATTTTAAATGACATCTTTTTGTAAAAATCCAAATCCTCAAAGTCTAAATTGAGCGCCCTCCAAATTTAAATGAATTTAGACTTGCAGAGTTTTTAATATTGACTATCAAAAACGAATTTTTTAATTTTGTCAAAGCTGTTCATCTAATTTCGGTTAGTGATTTATTACTAACTGTCAAAATGATGACAATTACCTGATTGTCTTCAAATTGAAATTGTCGTTTTGTGAAAGCTCATACCGTTTGTTTGTTAAAGGACTATACTAGAAAATACTTTAAATAATATAACCCATAAAAACAGAGTTTTTAAAAAATCCTTTATATGCATTGTCAATTTTTGTATCCATTAGTACAGAGCCGATATCAAAAACATTTCTACCAGCAAAATATGCGGCAAACTACGTTTCGAAATTTATTTTTTAAAAATGAACGTGAATTTATGCTCTCACATCCAAGTATCATTTATTTATTCTGATTATAATAGTTTTACTATTTATTTATTAAAAAAATTTTGGCAACAGGAAAAAATTTCAACAATTATCGGTTCAATACAATTTTAATACGATTGGATGACGGCAAGTTAGTTTATTAGTATTCCATAAAAGCGACCTTTTAGTGACAGTTACAACCTTAAAATTTGATAGAATGCATTGTTATCGACATCGAACCTATCTTCCAAGTTTCAGCCCGATTGGATGACGGCCTTATTTTGGCTTCCGCAGATTCCACTTCCAGCGACAAACATACAAAATCGAAGTTAATACAAGGGATTTAAAAAACAGAAAGACGATAAGAGATCGCAAATTCTCATTGCTTTTATAATCTTACTTCACCAACACCAATTTTGCGTCTGGCTGTTCATTTAACGTTATGACATTCTGTTCCTTAAAAGTGTACATGTTTTCATACGCTGCTGAGGCGGAAATAAACAAAATTTTAATTATATTACAGGCTTTTCTGAGCGAAATATACGAATATGTCTATAAATAAATAGCAAAAGTGTCCCACAGAACAATTGGTTGAATAAATTGTTATTTACATAATTCGGGGTTTATTTTTAATACAGTACCAGGTATTACCTAATTATTTTAAAACAGCTACTATTAAATATATTTTGCAGCTGTTGAATTTTGGAATCATTTTTATACATTGTGTTAAATGTGCATTTCATTAAAAAATAACAGTCATTATTTTTAATAAACGATATTAGGTATTTTGCAATACCAAATATAGAAAGAAATAATCGCAAATCAAGAAAAAGTTGCATGTATTAAAACTCATGTCTATCAAGTTATGAATATTGCAGATGTAACGAATTCAATTGATATTATGTATACGAGCATTCATGTTCAGATTTTTTAATTCATTCATAACTCAGATGCAATAAATTTGAGTATAATTACCAAATTTCAATTGTTTTATTTTTTAAATTTATGTAAAATGTAATCGAGTGAAATTGGGTTATTCGATGTATTTGCCAGATAATTTATACGAAATTCCTTATACGCCAAACGAGAAGTTTCCTTCTACCGTCTTAGAAGGCATTCGAGGAAACTATGCACATGAAATACTATAAACACATCTGTACTTATTGTATTTTATATTTTAGGTAGTTTTAATGGGGAATAAAAGATAATGTATCGGACCTCTTTATAAATCAACCCCCTCCCCAAACCAAACTCATCAATCATTCAATACTATTCCCTTCCATGTCCTTCGTGATATTTTATTCCACCCACGTGCAATATATATTAACAATAAGATATGTCTAGGCATTTTTGAAAGAGGAGATGAAAGTATTTATAATGTTGGAAGAAGAAATGTAAGACTCGGTATAGCTTCTGGACGTGATCTTCCTATCAATGCTAGTATAGAAAAAAGTAGAAAACACAAGTCCTACCGATTTTTCCTGTCCAAAGTTGGAGCATCCCTGTTTTGAAAATGTGGTCGGTAATCTGCTGTTGGATTTTCACGTTCTATTTCATCTAGGATGCTGTCCAATACTTCCAAGGATTTTCTCACATCTTGGGGTACGTTATCGAAGGATCTAGAAAGATCATGGCAACATATATTTGTAATGTATTTATGCAGTTTTAATCAGTCGTCCAACGTATATATCTAATATGTGGTTGTCTCTCTTGTCTCCTAAAAATGGGAACCTGTTCAATTTACTGGCATAACGTTCAATTCTTATACTATATCGTTCAGTGGTAGGTCTGATACGTTGCAAACTGCATCGTTTGCTGTTGCGATTGTTTGCTTTCATTAAAATTTTCTTTAAGAGTCAAAATAAGTGTGAGTTTGAAATAGAGTGCATCAAAGTTTAACACGTTGACTGCCTCTTTATTTAGCACGATTCCGGTCTAAAGGGCCAATTTGATAACTTTTAACCTGTATGCGGTCAGACAGACCGTGAGTCATTTTTGTGGAATGCTTCCACCCACTAAAATATTTCAACTTTGCCTTTGATATTAATTTTTCCGATACTTCGTTTATTAAATTTTAAATTGATGTTCTCTAATTTTTTTCGCGCAGTATGAATCACGTGTTGCCCTTGCGCCAAAATTATCAAACCACAGCACTCGTCGACGCTTTGATTGGAGAAGAGATTGAATCAGTGATGTGAGTTGAATGCAACTCATTTGGCAGTCAACGTGTTGAATGGCCGTATTTCAATAAAAACGCATTGAGTTTCGAATTCCATCTGACAGATTGACAGTTTAGATTATGTATATTGTATTTAATTGTTATCTGTGATCTCGTGTTCAGTGTTATTTTACACAAAAGTCATATTCTCATGTCTCTGAAGAGTTTTAAAAGAAATATCCTAATGCAAGCAGTACCCAATGATTCAACAATGACATGATTTGCTCATCGTTTCAGGACAACTGGCTAGCTGACAAGAAAAAAGTTGGTTGCCTCTCCATTTTGAATTATGGAAAATTAAGAGAAGTTGAAACAAAGTGTCTGCGTCGAATAGTCTACACATGATTGTTGAGTTGAAAATGAACATCACAACTGTCATTTCTAATATTAATACAGGCATGCTCCTTAGAGTGTCGAGAAATCGGGTTAAATGAAAACTTTTTTTATTTGCGAAAGAAAACACCATTTCACACTTTTATTGTAATACCTAAAGTTTGTTTTCTAAAAATGAAAGTCAATATTTCAACTAATCCCTGTAATAATTCACTTTAATTGAAATTCTCAAACTGGTACTTATAAGGGCAGGTAAACTTTGATGTGCGCGACTTTAAACTCGCCCTGTAGTTATTCTAAATAACGTGATCTTAAAATAAAAAAATCGTCGAGGAAAAACGTCATACAGAAACTATGAAACCCTAAGGAGTGAAATTGAAAATACCCACATTATAGTTCATTTGTTGCCTTCAAATTTTGTTAATTAGTTTTTATTAGAAGTTGTTGATGAAAAATTTCACTTCTCAGTATCGGTTCAACAGGTATTGTGAGTAATGAAAAGAGAAAAATGGGACAGGAAATGGTTTACAATCTCAATGAATGCAATAGAGGGAAGTTTGTGTACTTGCCTCACCTCACATCTAAAGATGAGGATGCTCTCAAGTTCTGCCCTTCATCTTCAAATTCCCCTAGAATGGCGTCTAGTACATCCAGAGAATGCCTCACATCAGCGGGAACGTTTTCCAACCGCCTGAGAAGAATTAAAAAAAAAAAAAAAAAAATTAGGTATGTAGTGATTTTGAGGCAATTCTTAATTTTAAAGACCTTTAGTATTTCTCTATTTGAAAAATCTTGTAACATTCATTGCGAAATACAGCACTGGGATTTTCAGAGAGACGGAAAATTTGAGAACTTAATGAATCACGAATTGAAGACTAGAAATGGAAAACGACCTAAGTCCTAAAGATAAATTTTTTCAGGAGAGCCGTAAAATGAAAAACATTCGCCTCTGGTACTTAAGGCTATGACTAAGTACCAGATTGAATTTGAACTATTGCTACTGTAGTTCGGACTTTGGATGTTCTCCACTTTGTTTATGTTGGTCTTTAGGACATTTTTCCGTAAAAAAAGATTTTTTGGTACTTGGGTCGTTTTCCATTTCTAGTCCTTAATTATCAACAAGTACGATGATGTGGCTTATACGGATATCCCAAAAAAGAATCGTAATTTTTCTCATGGGAAAGACATATTTATCACATCTGATGGGCATGGGGAAAAAAACACCTGTTTACACAACTTATATTGATGTGTTTATATTAACTAATACTCAGTATTATAAATTTGATACTTAAAACAATATTTAGATGTGTTTAGCTCCGGGTAAAATAAGAAATAAATTGGTTTCAACATTAAAAACGATTTTTCAAACAGGTGTGTTTCTTCACACATTAAGGTTTAACATTTCCCAAGCGAGTACATTGATTTATAGAGTTACATTACAGTACATCGCATGCTTAGTAAGAAAATGAAATTATAAAAAAAAAAAAAATCTTTATATTAATGCCAGTCAACAACTCTACATGTTTAATTGGACTTAATGAAGATACCTTTCTTCTAATTTCCTCTCAATATTATGGTATTGAACTTTTGTAATTGTAATTTTTAAAATTGTTCTTAACACAAATAACATTGAGAAAATTTTCAGTAACTAATAAACAGTAGGTCTCTTAAAATAATGGACTCTTATCAGATGTCAGCCCAGTTGACATTTGGAGAAAAGGCGTACCCAATTGAATGATTGATTTCGAAGAAGACATTTAGCGGCATTGTAGACATATCTCTGTTGCGAGCCTTCGTTTCAATGCTTTGCATCCTTCTCAATGTAATATGAGGTACACTATATTTTTTATTACTTTTAAATAACAGTTTTATTGAAATGGCTCTTAGTGAGAGAATTTTTCTAATCTCTTTCGAAATTGATTCTATTCAATTGCAGGTAGCTAGCATTAGTGGAAATGAATGGGACATTTTTCGGACTGACCTGTTGTTCATCCTATACGTGTCTCCCTTTCGACTGGACATTGTATGGAGCTTGAAGAATTTATTCATGCAACCAGACACATTCGCATTTTGCCAAGCACTGGATATATTATCTGTGCCAGAAGTTCAAATCTAATTTCATTCCATGAAAAAAATGAAGCCTCTTTCATCCTGTTTATCTTATCAGGGCAGATAAGATTTTATTTTCGAAAGTGATTGTTTGCATTGAGAGTTATCTTTTCCCCTTCTGTATACATGCAGGATTGTAGTGCTCTCTCTGTGAAAGTATGCTTCATTGCCAGTTGTGCATCAATTAGTATTATGGATAGTTTACAAACACAATTATACATAGTAATAACTTAGGGTATATGCCTGAAAAAAATGGCTATTTTGTTAAGACTTTGGTATTGCACTCAAATTAGCGAATATTATTTAAAAACTTCTTATACTTATATAATTTTCATATTGAAGTGATTATTTGCATTTTCTTTGGAGCTTGGGAACTAGAAGGAATTCGCAGTAAAAATCCCGATAATCGCCACTCTACTGGGAATGCAAACAAAAACCGACATTTGAAGGTTTTTAGATGGCAGTATCAACTATTCAGTGTTTAAAATAATTTACAATGAGATAATTTTTAATGTAAAACCATATACAGTGACTCCCAAAAGTCTTCGTAGACTTTCAAAATTTGTAGAAAAGTTCTGTAGTTTGAAACTGAATTTGAATATTAAACCACAAAAGTGTTCGTATACCATAAAATTTTCTGATAATTTCATTAATAAAATTATTTTTTATGCTTTTTTTTATCTCTAACTTGCATTGTGGCGACATTTAAAAATCGATAGCCTGTAATATTTGCCTTCTCTATTTATAGTAATCTCCTTATTCTTTAACCCCTTGCCTGTGGAATATATTTGAGAAAAACGTTTCAAAAATAGAATTTTTTTTCTCTCTTTAATTTTGTTCATTATTATCATCAAAATGTTAGAAGTAGATTACTTTTGAAAAAAATTAAACGAAATAACTACTGCGTATATTCAATATTTTCACATATATTGGAGTTCAGATTGGTTGAGGTTTAACTGTGGAAGGGCAACACGAATGCCATACTGCCAAACTGAGTTCAGGCTTCTCGGAATTGAAGCGCCGATTTTTCTCTTGCCCGAACTCAGGTCGGGCATTCCAAAATTGGCGCATTTGCGTTGCCCGAACTGAGTTTGGGCGTCACAGGCAAGGGGTTAAAATAGTTTGTAGTATTAAAAAAAAAAAAAAAAAAAAAAAAAAACAGCTGTCAAAAATTGATCATTTCATCATAGTAGTAGTAAATGTGTATGGCTAATATATTAAATTTATTTCATGTTACATTTCAGGTTTTATATTAAAAACTTTGTTTTTACGGGTTTTGTTATTGCTTAATTAATCTCTTTTTTATTCTTTCAGACTTAAGATCCATCTTGATATATGCGACGTTCTAAAATTATTAATAAAATTATATAATTTTGAACAGTTTGTCTACTTAAGCATTAAAAAACGTGTATATAGAATAGATTTGGTTTTTTCTATAATTGATACGTGTTTTTAACCATTCAGAAATACGTTGAGATTGAGGGCATTATACCAAATAAAGAGCTGCTGCTATTGACAGTTATGGATTCCTGAAACTCTCTAGACATTCCTCGATATTTCCTACCTGTTGGGTGGTGAAATAATTTTTCTACTTCGGTTATGACACCATTTACGTTTCGAAAACATTGCTGTGATCAAGATACTCCACTATTATAGCGTTCAATTAATTAAAATATCATGTAACGTATGCTTTGCAGCCAGGACCTTTGAAAGTCTCATAAGGGGAGGGGAAGAAAGGGATTGAAAGAGGTTAAACTTTAGAGGTAAATGCTTCCCTGAGAATTTTCAAGTAATTTATACTATTTTTGAACTTTTGGTGTTATAAATTAGTATACAAAACATTTTAGTTTATGAGAAAAATTTTGAAAAAAATCTGAACTAATAAACTCAATTGTTTACCTGTATTAAAAATTTCTTTGGCATGAAATAACTAAACTGACACCATTCTCTTATCTTTAATTTTTTATCCGTTTTCATATGAAAACTCTTGGAAATAATTAAGCTTTGTATCATAGAGAAACAACACAATGATGTAGGTTTTTTTTTTTTTTTTTTTTTAATATACGTTATTATATATATTAAAATTATTCGTTATATATATTTAAATTATTTGTTATATATATTATCAAATTAAGTATATATATTAATTTTTTTTATATATTTTGTTGTTAGAGGTATGGAAACTAGTGGAAATTGCAAAAGTACTCAAAATACGGTAGGAGATGATAACAAAATAGTGTAATTTACACGGATAATTTTCATCTGTGAATCTATAGAAACCTACTTAAAATTGGAGTAGAGATCTAAAATTTTCAGCATAATTAGTTTTGGCCTTCTAATTGTATACATAACACAAACAGAGTGTTAAAATTTTAATTAGTTATTTTTTAATTGATTTTATTAATTATGAAACATTGTTTTTACAAAACGACTTCTAATAGGGTTACAGCTCTGAAATTTTCAACATAGTAATTATGGCCTTCTTATTGAACTCTTGAAAAACAGAATTTTAAATTTTTTGTTAGTTTTTTTAATTAATTAATAAATATTTTAATTATTAAGTTTTAAACATAAGCAGTTTTAGCCTTCTAATTGGACTTTTAAAAAACAGAATATTCAATTTTTATTTAGTTCTTTTTTAATTAATTTTTTTAATTAACAAATATTTTACAAAACGATTTCTACTTGGGCTAATAAAGTTCTGAAATTTACAACTCAAGTAGTTTTGGCATTCTATTGGACTATTAACAAAAAGAATGTTAAAATTTTAATTTGTTTTTTTTTTATTAATTTTTTAAATTAATATTTTCACAAAAAGCGACTACTAATAGACCTAGAGCTCTGAAGGTTTCAACATAAGTAGTTTTGGCCTTCTTTGCGTTCCACAAACAAGTGTTAACATAATTTTAAAAGGGTATTTATTGTATTATTGTATTAACGGATTTTGTGTGTGTGTGTGTTTCGACAGGGGAGAGGCTTCTAATACTTTACGTAGCAATTAGATTTTAGTGAGTGAAGCCAGCTTATGCTTACGCAACAATGAACCATTCAGCAAGAGAAGCGAGCCTATTCTTTCATAGTAATGAATCTTTCAACGAGTGAAGTAAGCCTGTTTCAATTAATTTTTCAGCGAACGAAGCGAGCTCGATTTTGCGTAGTGATGAACCTTCGTGCGAGCGAAGCGCCAAAAACTGGGACCTATACACCAATGACGGATTTCACCGCGAGATTGCGGGTTCGAGTCCCGTGTTAGGCATGGATGTTTGTAAATGTATGTTGTCTTGTCTAATGACGAATGTTTCGGCGCATTATAGACCTCGTGTTGCTGACGGCGCTAGATAATCTGGATACAACCAACCAACCAACCAACCAACCAACCAACCAACCAACCAACCAACCAACCAACCAACCAACCAACCAACCAACCAACCAACCAACCAACCAACCAACCAACCAACCAACCAACCAACCAACCAACCAACCAACCAACCAACCAACCAACCAACCAACCAACCAACCAATGACGGATTTCCGCAACGCGAGGCCTCGCAGCTAGCTAAAATATTACACATGTTAAAATTTTGTAGCGAAGCACGGGTATTCAGCTGGTATTACATAATTTAATATTTATAGAGCTCCTGTTGTGAAAAAAAAAGTCAATTACAAGTGTGTCCATGAGATAAAATAACGTTAATAAAAATATTAACTCTAAAAATAAAATAAAATTCTAACAATTTTAAATTTGAGCAAACCATATTCTTATTTAGAAAGGAAATTCCCAAATTCCTTGATTACAAATTTGCTCTGATACAATTTGTTTCAAATGTTTAAAAATTTCTGTTGAATAAATGACCTTGGCTTCAAAAAATGATTTATAATTCATTATCTTCAGAATACTTAAGATACCTTCTAAAATAATCAATTTGGTTAGCTTATCTAATGTATCTCATCGCTAAGCTCTTCTTAATGTTTGAATGCGTTCTATTTCGGTTGATTTTAAAGACAGATTGCTGATTATTTTTTAATTAATGTGCTTTGATCTAAGAAATACTTATGGAATTGTCCTTTTAGCCCTTACATAGTGCGTAAAAATTAATATTTAAGATCATATACATGAAAACTTTTTTTATATTTTCTTGTCTTATTTAGAGCTTTTTTTATTCAATGTACGTGCGCATTAATCTTCTGTTTTAATAACAAACGAAACTAACCGCATAGGATACTCATGTATACTATGAACGTTCAGGAGTGAATGCATATTTATTATGTACCTGTTTAGAGTCATCCTGTGTGCCTGTTTAAATAAACGTATAATCGTAAAATCTGATAACATACTATTTTAGACCATCCGAAAATGACTTCCGGAGAAAAACGAACACCTGCTCGTCTTTTCACCGAAAAAAAATACGACATTTTAAGGACTTGTGTTGAAGATAACTATAGTCTATAGACTGAACCTTATTGGGAAACTAGTGAATGAAGTCTTAAATCAAAAAGAAAACATTCAAATGAAAATGAATATGTGTCATATAATAGTTGCTCTTTAACTTTACATCAAAGGAAATCATCTGCCAAATGAAGCAAAAGTAAATTTTTGTTTTAAGGATTAAATAATATAATTGCTAAAACGATGGGAGTTTTTAAGTCTTCAAAAAGGCAAACATCACTATAAGTTCAGCTATGGTGATGATTCAGTTATTACTTGTCTAACCGCGTTGTACAAATTTAAAAAGACCCATTAATTAAAAAATAATTACATTTAATTTGTGGCATCAAGCAAATGGCATAATTCTGCTTTCTACATCAGCTAAATGAATTGAAAAGACTATGGAGTAAGATCTCTTAAAATATCACTGTGGAATAACTCAGAGCCGTTGGTAAGCTCGGAGAGTTGTGGATTACGGAGTGTGTTTATATTCTCTCTTTAAATTGGTGAAAAGTAAAAACTTTTATGTAGTCAATATTGAAAGTGGTCAAGTCGTAAAGAAGGACATATACCGCAAAGTCGATTGTAAAAGAATATTAGCTAAGCATTACCGTTAATGTCGTTTTGCAAATGCCTTTGCGGTATATTTTCCTTCTATACAATTTGAGTTTCCACGTTCTATATTGACAGCATGAACATTTTTACTTTTCACACATTTGAAGCTCACTCTTTCACATTTCTTGTTGTCGTCCTTGATAACTGTTGCTAAACCAATTTAGTTAATTGAAGAAATTCAAATCAATAGACAAAGGTCATAGAAAAGTTCTTTATCTTTTTTAAAAAAACAATTGTGGTACTTTCCTTGTTTTAATGTATAAACAACATCCTGACATTTCTTACACACGGTTTCGTTTTTTAATTCTATCCTGCGTCAAGTGTATCTCGATTCCTGTTGCTGTCTGAGTACATCCATCCCAACAAGGCTTTGAAGTTCAATTATAATTGTCTCCGAGCATCGATATGGGTGTAAAGTAATTCCACCTGAATAAATCAAGGTCTTCTTCACTTTCAGCCGGTCTATTGTTAGGTAATCCTTAAAAGAAAGTGCAGACCTTAAAGAATCAGCCCACGACTTCGGCTTTCGTTTGCTTGGGTTAAAGGTCATTTTTTAGAAGTGGGTCATTCAGTTTTTCTTAACTGGAGATTTGTTCTTGAATTGTTTGGGCAGCGTGTGGCCTACAATTAACGCACTCATGTGACGGTCCGCTAAGTGCTTTCACTTGAAACCAATGGAGGACGATCAGGCGTTAGAATGCGTTTGTTGGTAAGTCTATAACTTTATTTATTTTGAAAAAGATTACATAAAAAAATTCTTACCCTTTCTTACCCCAAAAGGACACAACTGACACGTTTTCAAATTTATGATTGACGTATAAATTAACTGAAAAAGTGTGCGCGCAGGAAAAGTGCCACACAACTTCTCCGGTTTTGTTAGTTTCCTTATCGTAGGCACTTCTTTTTCTTTAGTTTTGTGTATAAATTTGAGATTTTTAGGTATTGTCACTTTTAAAAAGAGATTGGGATACATTTATTTGGCCTTGATAGAAAGTTAATAATTAGAGAACTTTGACTTGGGATTGTCAACACTCAATTTAGAGACCATCATAGATCAATTCAGAGATGTAAATTTCAGAAAACAGTAATACTTACCGACCTACCACAGAAGATGTAAGTCAATAACTTATACTTAGGTTTATAAAAAATTATTTTCTTTAAAACATTTCATGGTTTGAAGTTTATTTCCTTGTAATAAGATTATTTTTCTTAGGGAAAATGTGTTAAAATGACCGTTTGACAGTTTCAATTCGATTTTATTGAACATATCAAACGTCTCCAAATTCAGTATGTGAAGAAAAAAAAATATAATTGACGTTAATTTTCCTAATAATAAAGTTTTGTTTCTGAGGGAAATTTTAAAGCTCTATCAAAAATCTGTCACTTTACCTTACGAGGAAAAGATCGTACATTTACAGGACAATGAGAAAAAAAATCAAGCGTAGTCCATCTCATTGCGTCAAAGTGTTCATATATTATTTTAATATATTTTATTTTACTGAAAATTTTATAAATATTTTTGCATGTTGATTTTTATAACATTTTACACTTTATTTTTTATTTTATTGATCTTGGAGCTTGAACATTCCTTTAATGACATTACACGTGAAATTTTTTAGAAAATGAAGGATTCAGGGCAATGATTACACGTCAAAAAAAGTTTAGCACTGAAACTACAATAATTAAAAGCACGAATTATGGTTTTTAAAAAATAATCTGCGTTTTAGGCAATGATACTAACTGGGTTTCTAGAAATGTAATGTGATATTCTCATTGTTAAAACTAAATATTATGGACCCTGATTCCCATAGATGCATTGAAAGATCTAAGTTTAAGTATATTAGTTGAACTTTTTTTAATTATATGTAATATTACGACATTTACGTCTTAAATCTTATAAATTCAAGATCCAAAATTTTTTCATTAGAAGTGTTGATGCATGAATAGAAGTAATATTACAATTTTTAATTCTCCTATTCACTCCTTATGTATATCAAATATTTCTAGTTCATCCTGAACCCAAGGATTGGAAAGAGAAACTATACTTTGTTTTCCTTCAATTGTTTCTTTTCACCCAGTGTTCGCCAGTCAAATATTTCCAAAGGGTACTTTCACCCCCTCTCTAAATTTTAGGAGGTATTTTCTAAAATCCAAAAGGAATTTTTAAAACTAATTTTTTTTAAAAACTAAAGCAAAATAATTTATTTTTTTTACAAAATTAATATCTACAACAATAATAATGATGCACGATCGTGATTTCGAGTATCCAGATCTGAAATATCCTTTTTAAATACTTACTAAAAACACTTGATGGTTATAAATCTTAAACTAACTCTTAACACTATGCTGCCCGGTAACACCACGTTGGTTTTCCGCAAAAACCATCGGGCAAATGCCGGTGACACCTCGAAAACTATCAGGTAAATGCAGGCGAAACGCCAAAAAAAAACAAAAAAAAAAACGGGCAAATGACGCCGAAGTCAAACTTCACGATTTACGATATCCCGAAAACCTCAACAAAAAAAAAAAAAAAACAGCCGGCGATAGGCGAAATGATCTGAACTTCTAAACCAGTAATACCGGGACGCAAAAAAAAAAAAAAAAAAAAAAAAAAAAAAAAAAAAAATATATATATATATATTTATATATATATATTAGATTCAATACAGCTCTTTACACAACAATGGAGCTCAAACAGCAGTTAAAAACTATTAGATACACAACTGCTAAGATCGACGCAAAAGACAATGCAATACAGTTCACTTTCGCAATACAGCTCTCTGAATGCTCACTGAGAGACAACTAACTCAGTAACTCAACTCTCTAACTCAACTCACGGCCGGCCTTAAATAGGAAAGTCAATCCTTCGTGAATCTTCTAGAAATAGAAATTTGGAGGATTTTCCAGATCGTAGTCGAAAAGCCCTATACATGTGCATGGGGACCGAAAATGTCGCTAAGTTTGGTGACATTTGTCTATTTCTCGCCAAATTTGGCGACCAAAATTAGTCGCCAAACCGTCGCCAATTTGGCTCTATCTCGACGACTTGGCGAGATTGCCATTAAACATAATGTTAAATGACCTGCTCCTTGTAAAACTCGTTTTCCAGCATGATCCCCGTATTCTAGTTTTTAAGCATTAAGAAACGCATTGCAGGAAAGCGAAGACAAGTCAACTCTTGCACTGCCTTATGCGAAATGTACATAAATTTCTCTTTTTACATAATTAATACTACGAAATATTTATAAATATACAGAAATTCGTAACATTGCCCCCTCCCAAGGACTACACGTCACGGGCAGTACAGTTATCGGAAAGGAAGGCTTTCTTTCAAAGCAATAGCAAGCCCTCTGCGTTCATTACTAAGCTATAAAACTTACTAATTTATATACAGAAAGACAGAAACATTACTGAATAAATAAATATACAATAAACTTAAAAATTTACCAAGTGACCATGGTCTTAATAACTATATACACTTTGTACATTAGGGAGATTACAAACTATGGCCATAGTAAGGGGCTAACCTGTCGTAATGAACGACTCTAGGTTTAGAATTAGATGACTTACGGATTCGGACCACGACATCATTCAGCCGGTTGAGGACTGAGTAAGGACCATACCAGTGAGACTGAAGTTTGGGAGAAAGTCCTTTTTGTCGTTTCGGGTTCCAGAACCAAACCTTGTCACCTTCGTGGAATTGAGGTCCTGTAGCCTTCGTGTCGTATCTGGTCTTCATCTTATACGTCGCCAAGTGGACTCGCTTTCGTGCAAAATTGTGCACAGCTTCAAATCGTGCCTGAAGATCCTCGACGTACTCCTCTGACGATGAAGTTGCATCCGGAGGGCAGCCAAACAACAGATCGCAAGGCAGACGAAGGTTACGAACGAATAGCATCTGGGCTGGGTAATAGCCGGTAGTCTCGTGGACAGCGCTGCGATAGGCCAGAAGAAACAAAGGTATCTTCTGATCCCAGTCCAGTTGGTTTCTGGAAACCATCAGTGAGAGGTTATTAAGGATGATTCTGTTAACCCTCTCCACCATGCCATCCGACTATGGGTGTAAAGGCGTTGTCTGTGTTTTGTCAATGCCAAGTAGATCACAAAGTCCTTTCATTACAGCAGAGGTAAACTTCCTTCCTTGATCAGAATGTAACTGAAGAGGCACTCCAAATCTGGAAATCCAGCTCTGAACCATTACCTCTGCAACAGTGGTAGCCTTTTGATCAGGGATAGGATACGCTTCGGGCCACTTCGTAAAATAATCCATGACAACAAGGAGGTATCTGTTGCCGTCAGCAGATCGTGGTAGTGGTCCCAAGATGTCAAACGCAATCCGTTCAAAAGGTGCTCCTACGTTGTAACGATGCAGTTTTCCTCGACTGCGTTTCTTCGGTCCTTTACAGGCTGCACAGGCATCACATGATCGGCACCACTTCTCCACGTCAGCCCTCGCCCTACTCCAGTAGAACCGCTCTTGAACTCTTTGCAACATCTTCATTACTCTGAAGTGGCCTCCAATTGGACTGCTAAATAGTTCTTTAAGAACGTCTGTGACTCGGGATCTTGGAAGTAATAGCTGCCATTGGGATGTCTTTCCATCATCAGATTCGAACTTCCGGTACAACACGCCGTTTCGAATATGGAGAGAGTCCCAGAGGACCCAATATTGCTTCGTCGTAGAACTGTAGATGGAAATGTCCTGCCAAGTTGGTGTCGCATTCGAAGACTCTCCGGCAGAGATAGCAGCAATATTCTTCTGCATTTCCTCTTGGCCAGAGAAAATCTCTTTCTTCATCTTATATTGGCACGCTTTCATTTCTTCCCGCCATTCGGATATTTCTTTCTTCATTTCTTGCTTGAAAGCAAAAATCTGATTGAATTTTTCATCTTGTTCTGCCATTGCATTGGTTATCGGCATTCAAACCCCACTTCTGACACCAGTTGTTACGTGGATGGGTTCGAAAGACTTGAAGCCAAAGCAGATAAAAACTTGAAAAAATTTATTCCGATGTAACTCTTCGCAGATTCTTTTACAACTTTAGAACTTCTCGTTCTAATAGATTCAATACAGCTCTTTACACAACAATGGAGCTCAAACAGCAGTTAAAAACTAGATACACAACTGCTAAGATCGACGCAAAAGACAATACAATACCTTTCACTTTCGCAATGCAGCTCTCTGATTGCTCACTGAGAGACAACTAACTCAGTAACTCAACTCACGGCCGGCCTTAAATAAGAAAGTCAATTCTTCGTGAATCTTTAGAGATAAAAATTTGGAGGATTTTCCAGACCTTAGTCGAAAAGCCCTATACATGTACATGGAGATCGAAAATGTCGCCAAATGGTTGCCAAGTTTGATGACATTTGTCTATTTCTCGCCAAATTTGGCGACCAAAATTAGTCGCCAAACCGTCGCCAACTTGGCTCTATCTCGACAACTTTGCGAGATTGCCATTAAACATAATGTTAAATGGCCTGCTCCTTGTAAAACTCGTTTTCCAGCATGATCCCTGCAGAACTCGTTTTCAAGGATAAGAGACGCATTGCAGGAAAGCGAAGACAAGTCAACTCTTGCACTGCCTTATGCGAAATGTACATAAATTTCCCTTTTTACATAATGAGGAACTTGCACAAGTGAGGAAAATTAATATTTTTTGTATTTTCCAGTGTTATCCAACGAATATATTTGAGCAATGCAATTATTTTTTAACTTTATGCTTTCAATTAATCAAAAATCGAGTTTGAAATTAACCGAAATCAATTCAAAAGTCACGTGACCAAAAACGCATGAAAAAACCGTGACGTAGTTACACAGAGATAAAGTGGCATTATGAAGGAGAAACCACACTCATTCTTCGCCTAAAACAGGTTTTAGACTGGTTCATTATCTGCTCATTGACGTTTCACGCAAAAGTGGCTTTTTCCCGCCAAATCGCAAAGTGAAAAACTGAATATTTTTTTAACTATCTATCCGAGCTCAAATTTTTGAAAGAATGGTATTGTTTTTCATGATTTTTTCTCTACTTTTATTTAAAAAAAAAAAAAAAAAAAAAAAAAAAAAAAACCATTTGAAAGTTCCTCATTAATACTACGAAATATTTAAAAATGTACAGAAATTCGTAACAATATATATATATCCTGATTAGACGTACTGACGGCATAGTGTTATACGTTTTCCATTAACTTTTTTTTCTATTTTGTGCAAAAAAGAATGGTAAAAAGCCGGCGAAATACACTTAATCAAGGAACATATGAGATGGAAATTTATGCTAACTATCACTTGGAAATATTTAGATGGCCCCCTATAATCCAAATACTAATAACGTGAGTGGTATTAGGAGCCATTCAATGACTCCAGTCAGTCACTGGTCTGTGCGAGGCACATTTGAAAGTGAATGCATGCGTAACAAGGCAATTTTGGAGGGGCTGACCCGCCTATAGTATTCCGTTGGAAAATCGACGGAACTTTTGCATTTTTTCAGAAAAGGAGGCTATTTTCAAAGAAAAAGAGCTGGGAGCTGGGAGGTAGCGTCTCCCTTTGAAAAATGACTAATATGATATCTGATTTTATAAAATGGAGATTTCTTAAAAAAAATTTAACCATGATATGCCGATGCGTAAATTCACGCATCAGGTTAATTCTATGGGGTGAAATTGATTTTCAATGCGTGTTCACGTAGATTTCACGCATTTTGACGAACTCTGTATTCACCTCATTTTTAAAGGTAAAGGGAAGTCAAGTAGAGATATTGGATTAGAACTTGAATATTTAGTATCAAATTTTTTAATTAAGAATGTAGCCAGACTCTGGGACTTGGAACTGAAAAAAAAAAAACCAGCTTTTGAAATTGCCAAAGTTTTTTTTTTATATATATATCATCAATCTTAACAAGAAAAGAATGTGGTTATTAAATGTCTCCAACTTTTACATGCTTGGTATCTAGATATGATGAATCGGAAGAGAAATTTAAGCAGAATCTGTCATTTAGTGAATTAGTGGCTGCATCCAACTTATTTTAATCATAGAGATCCCAACTACAATCGTATCATCATCACCATCATCTTTTTGTAAAACAAAGCAAGTAAAACTTCAAAGGCTCACTATTTGCTATCTTTATACTAACCACAATAAGTTGCTGTACAACAATATTAGTAAACATTTTATATGACAAGTTGAATGGTGATAATCATTTTCACCTAAGGACCATTTCTACACATGTCTGCATTACGATTTATCAGGTATATGTACCAAGTATATACAATTTGGCGATATTGAAGAACTGATATCTTCCTATGTAAAGGAGGATGACACAGGATGATAAAAACCCTGACAGTTTGAAGTACTTGTTCTCAACAAAAATGTCACCAAACTTGTTGAGAAAAATTTATCATCAAATGTCCAAGTTCCAATCTGATACCTCTAATTGCAGCCAAGATGTGAACTTCCTTTTGAGTTACTATGGAAGCACTCTTCCGGTCGAATTTTAAGGCATTTCCGTTTTAATATTATGTTATCCTACTAATCTCATCACTTTTTTCAAACTGAACTATGACACTGTACTGTCATCAAGATCTCCATTTCCATGAAAAAAGAATTTTATTTTCCAGACACACATGAATAACGGGACAAGGCACAATCCACACAACAAACACGAAACATTTAAGATTTAAGAGAAACAATTAAAGATATAAAGTTTTAGCCATCGTTTCTTCTTCCAGTCCGAGTCCTCTCGTCTCGTCTTCTCTCTTCAGTCTTCAAAACCAAAACAGGCACACCAAAACTCTCGGCAGCGCCACCCAGCGAGACCAAACTAAGTTCTCTATGATGTTACAACACATGCCTGTAGTATTTATAGTGTAGACTTCAGGAATTGCAAATTTACTTCCGATCTCTATTTTCGGAGCTTCCGGTTGTAACTTCCTGTGAAATTTTAGTATGGAAATACATTCTTTACATTAGTGTTGAATGGAAGCTAACAGTTTTAAAAAAGAATGCCCCAACGCTAGTTGAACAGAATATGTGTTTCATATTGCTGTGTTTGTTTCAAAATCAAGAAAAACATTAAATAAATTTCTAAACATTGTATTTTAAACTCCTTTTATACCCAACAGTGGTAGAAGTGGGGAAAAAGAAATGGAGGGAAGCCTAAAAGTTGGGGATAAGTGCACTCCCCCCCATCCCCTTCCCAACTTCTCTTTGATAAATTTTATAATTTTGTATTTTATAATAAAATTATTTACTAGTAAGGAAGTAATTTATTCTTCTTAACACTACTATTGAACAAGGGTTCAAAATTCATTATTATTTTAATGAATATTCTGCAACTTTATTTTTTAACTTGGAAGTAAGAGTTAATTGAGGGAATAATTCAACATTTATACATAACTATTTATTTAGATTTAAATAGTACTTTTAAATATGCATACTTTCATGAAATTAAACTAATAGAGAACTCTATTTTCTTTTTTTTTTAACTAGCTTGTCTTTTTATGAAACAAGAATAGAAATTTAACTAAACAGAATGTTCCTCCAAAAGTTAAAAATTGACCAAGTGTAACGGTTTTTATAACAGTATGATATATATATGTACATAAAATAGTTTTTTTTTAATACATTTGAAAACTTCAAATCGTTTTTTTTCCCTCACTGTCACTATATTTAAAAATTAATGTTATCTTTCTTTAGTAGTTTTTAGACAGATTGAGTGTTTTTAAAAGTGGGGGGATGAATTTCAGTGGTTTCAGAAGTGGGAGAACGCATGGGTATTTTCTTGAAAAGTAGGGGGACGCATCACCCCACGCCTACCCACACTTCTAGCACTGTACCCAAAACCATTTTTCTGCCTAAGTATTTTGCACTTTCTTCCTCTTAATCAGACGAATTTGAGTTTTTGTACGATACGAAAGTAGAAAAGAAAAAAAAAAAAAAAAAAACTAAATAGAGCTCATTGAAATAACACAATACTACGCACCCTTTCAAAAAACGCTATAAAAAGTAATGCGTCAATCGCCCTTTTACCACTACCCCTGCTGCAACGACACAAAAAATCCTCAGGTAGTCTAATGCCATTTTGTCTAATCACAAGCTGAACTCTTTTCTCATAGTTTGCATCTCGTTAAGGAACTCCTGCTTGAACCGAGAGCTTGTTTCAACAAGTGGCTGCATGCACGAGCACCAACAACACGAATTCCCTTGGTGTAGGTGATGAAAACGACTCGATTAAAGGTTGGCGTGACGTAAATATGTGCGATGATTACATTGATCATCATCTTCCAATTCTTATCTTGGACATTCTTCTGTTGCTGTTTGCTATTGCCGTTGGTGATTATCTCAGCTCCGGCACTTACCTACATTTCTTATTTTTTGCTACTTTTTAGAGGTGGAATATTTCTAGTGCTTCTTCGAAAGCACCGAATCGGAATGTTTTGAGTTCGGTGAACCACTTTATCTATAGAAATTAGGTGCTTTACGCAAGTGTTCTTAGTGTTTTAGTTCTGTCATTCGGTTCAAGAGTGTTTCACCATTCTTGCGACTCTTTTGGATATACCCGCGGAAATTTGATTTGGTGTGATATTTGTGAAACGGCCTTTTGAAACTGGTAAGTATCTTCACAATTGTTTAAAATCTAAAATGAATTTAAACACGTTTCTTGCAAATTTAGGTTTCAAAGTTGTTGCGTATTCTTGATGAGAGTAATCTATATATTTTTTTAATTTTAATTGCATTTAATTTTCGAAGTTTATCTTATTTATTTTTCATTTTTTAAATCTAATTTTTAAGACGTTGGAATAGCACAACCTAAATCATTATTGTACATATTACAATATTAAATAGCAATTCATATAAGAAAATATTCCGTTTTAATTTACCGTCCCCCTTAAGTCAGAAACTGAACACTTACAGAGTAGCATTGATGTCTAGCTGTACTTCCGAATCGTTAAAAGTTAAAAGGTATTGTTCAGATTTTGATTTACACTCATATAGTTGCGATTTCTTTTTTGATTCAATATCGTTTTTACTGATTGACTTGTGATATAGACTAATTGCAAATTTCGACTCAGCACAAAAGAGCTGTCTTCCCATCGGTAAAACGCTGGGCAATATATTTGAAGTTGGACTCGAAAACTCTTTCTAATACATAAAAGAGAATAATGTTTTTCTCGTCTACACATTTTTTTTAATAAAAACTTCTTAATGTTACAACAGTTTTTTAAATAGATAAATAAAATTTCTAGTTTGGATTTATATGGCTTGATGAAAAAGGTGTTAATATACTGATATAGTTCTAACTATAACAGGCATTCGACAAAATTTATTCTATCTTGTAATAAAAACAATATTTGGCACTTATTTCCGACATTTTTTTCATGAATTTGTGAAGTTTCTCCTTTTAGGTTCTTCACTATACTAATACAATGAAAAGCTTGAACAAAGGTTTTGTACGTCATAGATCAAAATTTCCAAACAAAATTATAAATACTACAGACTTTATAAAAGAAAATGTCTCATTGAGACGAGTTTCTACAACAAATTTGTACTGGAAATAGCTAACGAAAGTCAGTTTGTCATTTGTTAAGCCTGAACTACAAATGCTACATTCTGGCATAGATAAATTGGAAGGTCTCGTTTGCCATTTGTTAAGCCTGAACTACAAATGCTACATTCTGGCATAAATAAATTGGAAGGTCTCGTTTGCCATTTGTTAAGCCTGAACTATAAATGCGACATTCTGGCATAGATAAATTGAAAGGTCTCGATGTAGGTTTACATAAAATTCAAAACGAACTGCTTAAAAGTTTTACAGCAAAGTACTTCAAATAGAGATAATTGACAGAAACTTGTGTATCCGATATGAAATTTTCCTGTCAAGTTTATCGCCCAACTTATGAGCTAGACAAACTTTTTGTTTATAAAACCCTAAGTTGGCGGCGTTATAGTGATCGTATGTTATCATACGTGTTGTCAACCTTAATAATAGATTTTCAGTCATTCAAATTTACCAATAAATTGTTCATGCTTGATATCTGGACCTAAAGTACCGCAATATAAACGTACATAGTGACCAATGATCATGAAACCATGAAAAATTATTATTTCCTGGGAGAGACAAGGGTGGGGGAGTGCAGAGAGCAATCACGGATATGCAAAGCTACACAGGGAGAGTGGCTAACATTTTTATTGAAACCTTATTTTTACGTGAAATTCATTGCCTAATGAAATACCAGTAAATACTTATATGCATTAACTTCCTGTCCAAATGAATTGTTTAAAGTATACTTTACAGGGATTCTTTTTCTTGTAAATTTCCCACTTTTCTCGTTTTTAAAAAAAAAATTATTTAATTTTTTTTTTTGTCTTTAAAACCATTGGCACTTTTCCTTCTTAACTCCTCCGAGTCTATCCCAAAGGTATTGAGAGTGTCAGAAACCAACTTGTTTAGCAGCTACCTACTTCATTCAACAATCAACGCGACACAGATAACTTAAAAATTCAGTAGAAATATAGCTCAACACCTATAAAAATGTGAAGAAAACTTATAATAGTTGCATGTAACAAAACGTGCTACGATGACGCGAGATATTTGTTTATGGAGCAATGGATGATGAAATTATTACATTTGGGAAATTTCTGTAGAAAGTTAGTTTGGGATTGTGCCTTTCAACATTTCAGTACCTAAGCACTAAGTAAGAAATCAGCTAATTGTAAGTTAGAAATTTTACATGTTTGCTTATTAGCACTCAACTTTGTAATAAACAAAAGTTATTAAGGTCATTTTAGCTAGAATATCTTTTTATACCATAACAATTTAAACTTTTTAAACAAACCTTAATGGGTAATTCTCTGGCTGATGCACGGGACATGGATCTCTCTCTCCCTTTTGTACTCGTAAACAGATCAGAATTGCAAATTCTGATGAATTTAGTTATGTTTTTGTTTTATGTAATATTATTGGGTTATAAATGCATGTTTAATCTAGTTAAAATAATTATTTTCCCATATAACTTTGTTCCCAGCGTTGCATAACTATAAGATTCATTTTGCAACTATGATCTGTTTACGAGTAGAAAAAAGAGCCAAAATATCTCTCGGTTTCACCAGAGAATTGCCCTAATCTAATCTTAGAAACTTTTGATGTCTTAAAAACATGATAAATAACCTTTTCAAGTTTGGCCATAGAAATTGGTATAGTTTATTGGCGATTATAATTTTCGAATGATAAGGCAAAATAAAACATATTCGCATCTGCTGGGTAGGATTCCGAATTTTCCTGTCCGAGAATTTTTTGGTCGGATCGAAACCATAAGTAACTCATTCTTTTACCATTTTTGACGAGATTTTGGAAACTTTTTGCCGATTAGAGACATAAGAGATAAAAATAGATATTAAATTAATACGAATTTTAACCTTGAATACATGGTAGATAGAAGGTTATAAGCTTATCTCTGCAGTAAAGTGTCAAAGCTGAAATTAAAAAAATATTTTTTAAATAAAAATAAATTTATTGAAAATTAATATTTTGTATTTATTGTTGTAAAGTGTTTTCGCCAAACAATTGTTCGTTACCATTCTGTTAAAAGAAACAAAAATTTGATTTCTTAGGCACATGATTTTTACCTATGCATACCTGAAATTTGGTAAGGATCTAATCGAATCTTGTTTTCATACACCTTTCTTGTATCATTAAAATCAATTTAGTATTTTGTGACTTACAGAGGCTACAATTTCACGGACACTATCGAAATTTTTACAATTTAGGAATCAACGTGTCATTTAAAGCTGATATACCTAAAAAAAAAAAAAAATTCTAGGTCAATTTTTTTGGGATGATTGCAGTACTATCGATATCTGATGGCTGAGAAAATAAAAATTCAGAATTAGCCGATGATTCGATGCGTATTTACCTCTAGTACATGATTTTTTCTTCATGATGCGCCTAGTGATCATGTAATTACGCAAAAGTATACTTATAAAAATACTTTTTTGTTACATAAAACCTAAGTATGACTGATATAATTAATTGTTATCTCAAATAGCAATAAAATATATGAATTATTCCTCAAATTTTACTCCTAAGTTGTGTACCATATATGCTAATGCACTAGAGAGATATTGTGAATCAGTGATAACTGTATATTGCTAAACTTTTTTTATTTTTTTAAATATTTTTAATAGAATTTCACTTAACCTACTAGAGATGGGGTAGGGGATTGATAAAATTTAAAAAATAATTTCAAGTAAACTGTGACCTTTATTGAAATGTTTATATTTTTATTACAATTATGTAAAACATTTAATTTGTGCGACACGCTTTCAAGTGTGTGTTAACCCTTTGAAGCACGAATTTCGATTTCATTTCCGATTTTAATGACATTTGGTATGGGCTTCCTTTATGTGTAGAAAAATGATTGAGTATACTTCCTTTTTGTAAAAAAATTTTTTTTTTAAACTTTTGTAAGAGAATGAAAAGAGAATTATGAAAACGAATTTATGAAACCACAATGCAAGTAATAGTGAACACAAATGACATACATTTATGATCTGTTATGTGGTTTCGCTGTAAAACCAGTCTGCGTTATGGAAATAAAAAATTATGTAAGTGGTTTCTGTGTGGAACCACTATGCTTTAAAGGGTAAAATTTAACTGTTTTTCATAAAGTTAAAAAATTGAAATAAGTGAATCCCATTATAATTTTTATAGCCAACATGACATGAAACAAAGTCCCAATTAAAAATGAACCCTCACTTGTTGACCCTGGGAAAACATCAAAAATTATGTTGGGACTCTGATACAAAATTAATATATTCTTCAATCAAGTAATAAAATGAAAAATATACTTTTCTGTTTTTACATGAGCCAAAACTTCAAATATAAGGCTTCATATATAATTAAAGAAATATCCTTCACACATCCTTAGTAGCGATTTCTGGTTTTAAATCATCATAATTGCAATTTAGATTCGTCATAACAATCGTCTTCACGATCGTTTAAAAACTTAAAAGAAAGTCATAGTAAAGATCATTCCATATTCTTACTATGTTACAAACTTCTTGTCCAGTGCATTTAGAAACTACTTTCAATATAATTTTAAAATTTGGCGAGTAGGTACGAAAAAGATCACATAATGAAATGTCATGAATTGTTTTTATTTAATGTCTATTTATTAAAAATGAAAATTAAAATAGCAATAGACAAAGCCAGGTGGAGCCACTGCATATGCATTGTCGTAAGGATTTCAAATATAAAATAAAATATATGAGACGCTATTTTCGAGTTTTTAATTTATGTCATTTCATTAAGTGATCATTTTCGTACCTACTCCCCAAATTTTAAGAAGTCGTAAAGAGTAGTTTCTAAATGCACTGGGCTAGAAAATTGTAATCTTGCGAATATAGGGAAGGATCCTTACAAGGACTTCTAAACCACGGGTGGCTGAAGAAAGAAGACCATGGAAAGTTAACCCATTTGTCCGTTTTGAATTTATCCTTTGCTTCTGTCAACTGATCCCCGTTAAAATGAAAACCGACTCAAGAATAAACTCGCTGTTTGTATACTGTGAACTATTGTATCAATTTATGTCCTTCTACAAGTGGCCTCTATTCAGCTGCAACTAGTTCAAACACAATTCCTTCCCTTACTTCCAGCTACGATGAATTGTATTACGAACAGGTATCAGATTTATTTTATTTATAAGTGATCACTTAAATTACTTTAGAAACTTGGAGGTTTTTTTTTTTTTTTTTTTTTTTTTTGGTTTAGAAGTGTGTGTGCTATATTTCCACATTCTGGTATTTGAATCGGCGATCCATTTTTAAGTACCAACATTGACGATCACTGCATTTATAATTCCATTTTTCTATGGCTTCGTTCTACATTTCAAAGAAAAGGTTCCCAACGTTTCTTGGAAAACTAATAAATTTCAGTTCCAACCTGGATATAGAATTTTTCGTTTTGTTTCGAATTTTAGGACAACAAAATTATTTTTTAAAAATTAAATTTCCATTTTTTAAATTTTTTTTTAAATATCTATTTAAAATTGCATTTTAGTCAATAATAGAAGTTTTATATATTCCAATGAATTTATTTCGTGTTATTCTAGAATCAACAATGAAAACACTTAAAATACGACTTCGGTATGTATTTAATCTAAAATTTTTTCATATGCAACAAATATCTTAGAAATGTAAACATCGTTTTCCCTTGTATTTATTTTTACTATATTTCAGCCTTTTATAGTACCCTTCTGTTTCCTAAGTTAATATTTAAATATTAACGTCGGTGTCGTGTTTCATTTTTCCCCAAAAGAAGAAAGCATGTTGTAATTGTAAATGAAGTTTATTGTGTACTTGAATATTTTCTCATATTCTTACAGTCTAGAATCTTTACAATTACTTTTTTTCCATTCCTATATTAAAAAAAATATTTGAAGTATATTTACTAAAAACAATATTTAAACTGTTGAAAAATGTAATAATTTTTCAGAAGAAATAAACTTGTACGTAACCAATTGTTTTATTTAGCTATGTATTATTATATGAACGAATTTTAAAGCATTCTGAGAATAACATGGAAAATATTCACACGGTACATAGTAATTTTATACATTTAAACACCTAAAAGCTGAGATTAATTTTTTAAAATGTACTAGGCTGAAAATCGCATCAAGATATTTTGTATACCTTAGTGTTTTGTCTAGAAGTATTTGTTATTCTTTTATCAAACTTGAATACTACATCAAAAAGTAATTAAATTATATAACGTATTCTAATACAATTATAGACGATGCACTTTAGGTTGGTAAGATATTACTTACTTTTGTTGATTCCATAAAAGGAAAAAGCTCCTTCAAAGTAAACGTATCACACGCATTTACTTCATCGACTGGTGCACATGTCGAAGCGTCAACATCGTTTATTGAATTGAACTTGTGTTCAGAATCCTCAGTTCCTTGCCGCAGTATACTCGTACGCTGTTCTTATGATTTGCGTCGTATCCTCTAAACTACGACGTTATTTATACTTTCAAACCTTCTTTAAAACAATTACTTTCATGTTAAGTCTTGTTCTTGATGTTTAAGTATATTATATGACGATGATATAAATCACATGGTGATTTTCGGCAATTATTTTATTTGGGTGATTTATTAACGGTGACTGTAAGTTTAGATATCCCATCCAACATCATTTTGAATTGTTCATAGAATGTAGAGAAATGCTAGTAGATTATGAATATATACTGGTATGCCAAAGAAAACTTGGCCGAAACTGTTTAAAAATCGATTGTGAATGAGGTGAACTAAATCCGATTAAAATGTGTCATTACTTGCTAAAAATTGAGCATTCATTTTGATTTGGTAACACTCTTTAATTTTCAACGAGGAAGGGTGCTGTTGATTTCACTTCCCTGCTCCAAATACTTGTATTTTTTAAAAGTGATTCAATTTGACGTAATCAGTTCCATCAAAGCGGAATATTTATTGCCATTTTAGCTCACTTTTAAAGAATCCTAGTATTCGATGCTCATTGAATGCTCATTGAAAATTAAAGAGTGGTTATAACAAATTTGCAATCAGTTATGATAAACCAAAATGAGAACCAAGTAAAGAGTAGTTTTTATTACCAAGGACTTTATTGGATGATTTATTTCAAAATAATTGCTGGTATCATCAATTATTTTGCAAAACTAATGTGTGCATTTTTTTAAGTTGAGCGTGTGCTCACACGCTCAACGATTGGAACACTTGGTGTGTTAGTATTTGCTCTTGCCCGATCTTTCTTTTTTTCACCATTTTCATGATTTTATATTGTTATATGGGTAACAAGGTTGGTTATAAACTGGAGAAAGGATATTGAACTAAGTACACATTGAGAATTTGTATACTTCACCACTATATTTGATTTATAGGATATTCGGAAGTTCAGCGGGTTCATGAGCAAGCAGGCCTCCTTACGAAAGTGTGGAGATGAACGTGTCTTCTCCCAACTTAGATGCATGATAGATGCTTACTCATTCCACGAAGTTATCGATTACAAAAAAATTTACAAATTTCTGGTCTGAACTTTTTCTCGGATAAGTTAATGATCGAAGAGATGCGATTAGTCTGTATCAGTAAAATCGTCAATCAGTAAAAACGATATTGAATAACAAAAAAAAAAAAAAAGCAACCGCAACTATATGAGTGTAATATACATTCTGAACAATGTCTTTTAACTTTTAATGCTTCGGAAGTACAGCTAGGCATCGATGTGACTCTGCAAGTGTTCCGTTTCTGACTTCAGGGGTGCCGTACATTAAAAACAGATGGAGTCAATAAAGTAATGTTAAAAGAATAAAATAATTAACATAGTATTGCATGTCTCTAAATACTAACAATCTTAAGGTTCTTTTCTTATAATCATACCATCTACCGTAATACTCATTTGTTGTATTTTTGTAGCAGCCTGATGTCGGAGCGCCGCGTGTCCGGGTGGTTCGTACTGTCCGCCGTGTTCATCGTGGCTGTGTTCGGTCTCTTCTTTACCTTCACCGAGCGAAAGACGTGGCCGGAGCAAAGGATCGAACTCGCGGCCACCGACATGCGACTGGCTCCCCCATCCTCCACGCTATGGTGCGAGGCATTAGCACTGCACTCGGACCATCCTTTTGTCGCATACCAGGTACATTCTCCACGCAACTCAATAATAAACCACCATCGTTATTAATTTTAGGTTCATCTCTTCATACAAAAAACAAATCACTTTTTTAATTTAAAAAATTTATTTGATTCTATCACTTGATTTAGAAGTTTTATTGTCCATCCGTTTGTCGTATGCCAGGTACACGTATCTCACAACAGAACCACCACTGTTATTGCTTTTTAGGTTTTTCACTAAACCGATTCTTATAGTTTTTTTAATAAATTAGAATTTGTAACTTCATTTGATTCTTTTATCTACTGTTTCTAACCTTTATTCTAACTTTCAATTTTTAAAATACACTTTTAAATAAGGTTTTATGTTTTATTGCTTTCGTATTTTTTGCCATAAACCTAAATATTTACCTTTTAAACAAGAAAAATTGTGTAAAAAATTAGCAAACTTGAGTTACTTACATGATTGGAAAGGTCTGTTTTTTAGATTTTAATGTCTGAACAACCTAATTGTAGTTGTATTGAGGGAGAATTTTTAAATTTTCAAGATTATTTTTTAAAAAAAAGGTTGATCTGTTGACCTGTTTCCTGGAATATAAGTCGGTATTGGTATTATTTCCATCTTTGAAGGACTTTTCTTAATATTTCCAGGAGTATTGCTTTGTATATGCAATTTATGTGTCAGTTTTCAATATTTTAAGAAATGCCGTGGTACTTTTTGAAATATAACGGATGTCTTAGTCTTGGTGCAGTTTCACTCAGAAAATCCTTAGGAAAAAAGAAATTTAATTTCTTCAGTGAATATCGGACGTAAAACTTGTAGGATGATGGGTTGGTTTCAAATTTTCCCTCGCTCATCTTATTTTTTACTTTTAATTACCCATATGTTTACATAGGGTAATAAAAATATAGTATTCGGTCAAAAAAAAAAATATTTTTTTTTTCCTTCTGCATTTCTTTACGTTTTGGAACATACTGATTTCAAAAAAGTGACCTAGAAAAAATGTCTGTCTGTGTGTGTGTCTGTGGTAAGCATAACTCTTGGAAAAAATTAACCTACGATGGTCAAAGTTGGTGTGAAAAAATCATGTTTTTCAGTAATTGCCAAAAAACGGATCTAACGATTTTGTTCAAAATAGCTGTGGTAATGCCTATTTAAGTGTTCTAAACGTCCCCACCTTCAAAAAATGCTTTAACGGCGTAAAAAGTTGAAAAACAAATGCCTTTAACACAAAGTTCTTTTTACTTGAGCATACCTCATCAACGATAGTTTTTTCTTCCCTCCTTAGTTTCACTAATAAGAAAAGATAATATAAGAATTATCGAAAAGTATATTGCCCAAATCATCATTTTGGGGGAGTTTTTTTTTTTTTTTTTTTTTTTTTTTTTTTTTTTTAAAGACCTATAAAGAATTATCGCAAAAAATATTGCCAAATTGGCCACTTTTGCTAAATGAAGGATGAAGATATAAAAACGGTAAATGACACAAATCCACGTCAGTATTATAGTGTAATTGAAAGTTGAGTGATATTCCATACCCCTAGTGTGAGTCCATACCCCTAGTTTTATTTTTTATTGTAAAAGAAACCTGTGACGATCGCGATCATTAAGTCTTTAAAAAAATTTCTTTTGTGTTACCCGAACCAAATTCGGACATCTTTTTCTCCACATTTGTGTAATTAAATTGATTTTTTTAAGGTATTTAGATAAACCCGAAATTCATCGAATGTGACAAACATCAAAGGTTGCTGTTAAATAGTTTTCAAAAAGGTTCTACAAGAGGTTTTGCATTGAGCCACGTTCCTTCGAAAAAGGCGACATACATTAAATTTTTTTTGGTTTTTAATGTTTTTAGCTGTAAAGCTACGTTTAATTTTTTGTTATTTGTAACAGATTTATTTCAAGACTTTGCAATTGATTGAGTCATTGGATTTTTTTTGTAATTACCAACGATTTCAGTTTAGAAACATTTGAAACCTTATGAACCGTTTTTTATATACCATGCGTTTCATAGCGTTTTTTTTAACTACCTAAAAGTATATTTCTCATCGGAAAACGCAAAATCGTATCTTTCGAGTCATCTATGTACATGCTTTATTTTGAAAGAAGGATAAATTTGAAACTATCAGACGAGATAATTTTAATTTAAAATAATTCCGAAAATGTTTTCGTTTTTTAATCCTTTAAAGAAATTTTTTGAAAATGTATAAAAATACCTTTGTATAATTTAAAGAGTTCTTTAGAATCTTTCAACTTACTTAGACGCGAATGATGTTCATATTTCATCTGGCTCTTTTTTTCTACTTAAAACTTAAAATATCTAACCATCCAACCCACAACTAAACCGAGTTAATGTTATTACTAATATCCTCTGTCACGATACAACCTAGTGTTCAAAAGTTGGGTGGACCACTAATAGATAGTGCAATGCACGACAGGAAAACTTGTCATTTGGGGTTCGGACAGTGCGTTGTAGATGTCGCTTTCAGAAACAATATGTGTGCATCATCAATTTTTGTTGTTTTTATTTCTAAGGTAAGTTTTTTTTTTTTTTTTTAAAGCTTTTTCTTTAGTGTTGTCTTATTTCGTTTGAAATGCTCCTATGTAACTTTTCAGGTGAGTGAGGTACCTTTGATCAACCCTAAGCATCTTAATAAACAGAAGGTGAACCTCAACCTAAAGTTAAGCGGTGGTAACAGCCGTCATTCCTTCAAGCTCAAGTACTACATGCTGCCATCCTCGGTTATTGAAATATACGCATGTGCCACATCACCTGGAGCCCGGCTCCTTGTATTTAAGGTAAGTTAGATTCTAAACAAACGCAGTTTAGAACTCATCACAGCAAAGTTTATTGAAAAAGCATAGTCAATACTCAGTTTTTCGTGTTTACGTTTTCATACGAGTGTAACTTCTAAACAAGTTCTTAGAGTTTAATAATAACTGCCACGATTGCTTCTACATATATTTTTATTGCAGTAATTCAGGTTCAGATAACAATCACGTAAAATTTGTATACATCTAATAACTAAAATCTTCCTTCTAAAAAAAAAAAGTAACGCGAGAAACAACTTTGTTAGGTATACATAATGAACAAAATTTATTAAGCACTTTTGCATTCTAGAGAAAGCTATGTCGGGTATTTGTGAAGTGTATTGTTGAAAATAAGATAGACAAACCTTTCTCTCAGGGTGAAAAGGATGTTCCAAGTTATCTGGATTATTTGGTTCATGAAGAAAATGACTCCGATTCCAGTGAATCTGACTCTTTAAACGACAGCTCCGAAGAAGAATCCAATAATCCAAACTGCGTGCATTCCAAAGCCACACATTCCTACATCAATTGGAAAACGACCAAATGCTCATCTCTTATAAGGTTAGTAAATAGTTTCTTCCTCCGGTTGCTAGTCCAATAGTTACGTTATTTTGTCTCAATATAGTCATCGTGAAGCTTTTTCGTCATGAAATGTCCAATACGCAAAATCATAAAGTGGTCTTAGAAGTACGAGAATATTTTTAACTCTTTCAGTAACAATGATGTCATATTTCCATATTTTTTATTGCTTAAATTTAAGAAGAAAAAAAAAAAGAAAAAAAGAAAAAAAAAGAAAAAAAAAGAACTTTTTAAAAGTTATATCTGAGAAACGCAAGTAAAGGGTTGATTTACTAAGATCTTATAACTAAAAATCTTATTTGATATTACTTGGTATATTACTAAAGATCGTATTTAATAATTTCTTTGTAAAATAATTTCTAATAAACAAATCTGCATCCAAATAGAATCTGGGAGGAAAGGGTTAAATAAATCTGTAAAAAATTTAATTTCGTCAAGAACTTTTATTTATCTGAACTGATACTATTGGGCGCCGCAAACCATGATTGCTTTCTGAAGGTGCATGCCTCAAAAAGATAAGAGATTGGGATGAGAGACTGGAGATAATCGTTGGTGTGTTTGAGGGAAGAGAGCTCATAGATGTCCGAACTATTAGATTATAATTCTTAAAACTAACTAATGTTTAAATTTGTTTCTTTTCTGAAGTATCATGAATCGATGTAGTGCCTTTTTGTAAATACTACACAAAGGCACTACATCGATTCATGAATACGTTGGAACTTGTGATGTCTTCCATTTGGAACAATAATGTTTCCCTGGTAAAAGTTTAATGAAAACATTCCAAAATACAATATAGCCTTGTATGTACTAATTTCACCATTTATATGCATTTTCTCAAGTAAATCGTTGAATCCAATGGTAATGGTACGTGATTAATTATTCGGTTTCCTAAACGTTTGTGACCAGAACCGAACGTCAAAGTAGCTTGGCTTCCTATCATGGCTTGTTAGTTGTCTCTAGAAAAATATTTTTTGTTTATAAAATAAGACAAGTTTGTGGATTTGTTTTTTATGCAATCAATGCTTAATTTTAGTGGATGTTGAAAACTTGCCGCTTACTTAAGAATTCTGATTTCTTCTGGTTAATTTTAAAGCTGACTTAAAAAGCAAGAATCATGTCATTGGTTATTTTCCATAGCAACACTGAAATTCCTGAAAATGAAGAGGAAAACGTTGTCTTCAGTTGCGAAGGGTTCCCATCTCTTCCTCCTGTACAAGTAAACATAACTTCTGCCGACTTCTACGTTCTATCCGTCGTCAGCACAAACCAGCACATAACCAACAACGTTGGTCTCAGGATTATCTTGGACCGGTCCCGGTACACCATCCACAAGTCAGGACTAACATTCGACATGTGCAGTCTGTCTACGGATTGTACCATAGGTAAGTAGAAAGACGTGTCCATTTTAGATCACATTTTATTTATTATTTCTTTGAAACACGGTGATTTTGTAGGTTTTTGGTAGAGACACCAGACAAAATTAATTGTGCTACACTGTTAAAAAAATTTGTCCACCATGCACCAAAATTTGGTTCCCATTTAGCTGCCACCAACATTTGGTGCTTAGTTTTGCGATTTAATGGTGCTTACGGTCTGAGGTTGCACCATTAAATCGTGAAACTAAGCACCAAATGTTGGTGGCAGCTAAATGGGAACCAATTTTTGGTGCAAGGTGGAACAAAATTTTTAACAGTGTAGTGTCATTGGTCGTAGCAGTAGAGCTAACTCTCATTGAAAGAGGAGGATAATGAGGAATATGAAAAATAATGTGAAAATTGTACTTTCCATCGGTTTCATCGCAAAATTATTTTTTGTAGCTATTTGCTGAAAATAATAGAATTATTGAATACTTTTGTTAATGTTAGTTTCGAAATCACATACATTCTGCAAACAGGGTTTCTGCGCATATGGAAAGTCAGGAAATGTCATGGAAAGTCATGAATTCGGACATTGGGTAAATTTTGTCATGGAAAGTCATGATTTTGACCAAAAAAATGCCCATAAGTCATGAAATACAGTGAATTTAATGGATTTCTAAACATTTTAAGTAAAGTCACGTAGCTGTGACGTCATTAACGCCATGATCGCTATTCAGCTCATTGATTGGTTGGTTGAACTCCCGGATGGTAGTGGAAAGGAAGGACTTTGTGAACTAGCACCTGCCTCCGTGTACATATGTGAGAGAACCACCTCTCTGGAACAGGTTGAAGTAAAAAAAAAAAGAACTAATATAAAAAAAAAGGGGGGGGGGGATATCAAATCATTTCGGTGCAGAAGGAATTTTGTGAAGTTGCCATTTCAATGCTTTTTCCGGGTGAGGACGTGGACACACCCTTCAGCTCATTGAAAATTCATCTACGTTTTGACGAAAACAACGGTCACAGTTAAAAACCTAGGCCAATGAAAACATTTCTGAACTCCAAATTTGTGACATCACACGAGTAAGGTCTCATAGAAGAAAAAAAAATTATATTATGAGAACTGAAATGAACAGTTTTGATAAGCTTGTGTTTAAATTTTTTTCTATTCCCCCCCCCCCCCTCCCCGTCTTCTTTCTCTGTTTTGCATTGTTGATATCAAAAAATTTGATTTTTGATGTAATTTATTATTATTATTGACTTATTCTTTCTTCAAATATTTCTTTATTATTAAAGATTGATTAGCTTTTTTAACACTGAAATATCAAAGAATAAACAATTATTTTCCCCTTTCTCTTCTGATTTGGAAGTTACTGAAACAAGGATTTTGTACTTAATTTAAAATAAAACTCTATAAAAATCATTTTATGGTCCATTGATTTACTTACTATTTTCATGTTATTAAAATTAATATCGGTTATTATTATTATTAATATTATTATTTTGTGATTTGATTTCTTGAGTCATGGAAAATTATTTGCTTCAGTCTTGGAAAGTTATGGATTTGTGACATTTTATTTTGGCAGAAACCCTGTACAAATTTGTATAATAACTGCTGTCAAAACTATCTTAATTTTGCAGTTTGAATTCCTCTATGCTGGTACTTTCTGATACACATGATCTGATGACAATCTTAACAGGCAAAATGCTTGGAAGTTTAAGTTTAAAATGAATTTTTTAATTTAATACGCTATAAAAGTTCTTCTGTAACGGAGAGGAATCGTTATAGTTTCGAATAGAAACATCATACACAGAAACTTGTAGAAACTAAATGTTGTAACGATTTCTGTCTGTCCCTTACCAACTTTTTTTATTGAATATTTTTACTAGTGTATTTCTAAACAAAATATAAATATATTATGTAAGATGTTCATAGATACATAAGAAAGAGTGTTAATGGGCAGCCGAGTAAAAAATGAGTAATCCAGTATGCTGCAGTCGAATACGTATTTTACTAAGTGCACCTGCATTCACTCTTTGCCAAGTCTGAAGTCCAGCTATGAAAACTTATGGAATGGGATTTCTTAATCATATCTCACACATTTAGTGATTTTGCTATTACCATAAGGGTAGATATTTTTCTGGTAATAACATTTAAAGGGAAGAAGATGTAAAATTTCAAATAAAATAGATTTTCAAATGATGTACATCTATTTGATTTCCAGGACTGACATTCGCCTCTCATGATCGCGCTCTGGTGTGGATACCAGAAGAACCCAATGCTGGTCGCTCCACTTTCGTGATTCGATCCCAGTGCAAGCCTCGCCTCGCCGTCTTCGCCATCCTTTCCGTCTTCTTCCCTCTCATGATATTCCTGGGGGTGGCATTCGTGATACGAGCAGACAGAGAACGCATTATGCGCATTTACAGGGGTAGCAGAACACACCCTACCGTTACCCGTGCGGTGGGTCAGGATCGCAGGTGCACTGCGGCTCCACTTCTTGAAGATGGATTCGTGGCTTTTCATCTCGTGGAGGCTCCACAGACACCGTCGGATGAGGCTGAGGAGCTGCCGCCTCCGTATCACACGCTCTATGATCCTCCGCCTCCTTATGCTTGTGTTAAGGATGAGGGAGGAAAGTGAATTGGAGCTTTATAAAAGCAATGATGAGGTGGACTGTCTCGGTAAAGTATTCTACCACCGTGTTTGTGTTTCGTTTAAAAAAAGAGGAGAAGACGACATATACTGTCTGTTGTTGTGAGAAGAAAGGTGCGATGTTTTTCAAACTTAATAGGTTGCATGTGTTCTCTTTTAATTTTCATCCCATGATGAGTGCGTTGAAGACACTTCACAAATTGTTAAGGAATCTTATATGTTTGTAAGTTCATTTGAAAGATGATTGATATTATCTTTACCTGTTTGTATGTTCTAAGGTTCAAGTATCACCTCTATGAAAATGTAATGTGCAACCAGATCTTAGTTCATGATTGCTGTAACTTTTGGGATGGGGGGGGGGGTGGAATGGTGAGATGCTAGAAAGATTGGATGTTAATTGTCACTCATTCTATACTCTTTCACCTAACATCCATATATTTATGGATTAAAGGGGCGGTCATGTAAAATAGTTGATAAAAGGTCAATTTTTAAAATGACTGTAGTTGACCAAGATTATTTTAAAATCCTCTCGACATAATATGAACATTAAAGCTGTCCTTGGATTTTTATACGAAGTACTAATTTTTCAAAAAGTTCTCAAAAAAAGGGAAGCAGTTAATGGTGCGAGATACTAGCCATGCCAATTTTTGAGCTTCGGTGATATAATTTATGTTGAGCCAAAAACATTAAAATTGAGACCGGCAACAACATTTGAGATTAATATAAAAGCTTACTCATGGCCTGGTGAGCACTGTAAGTGCGTAGATAGAGTTTATTTGCAACTAGTTAGCAATGAGTTAATGTTGGTTTGTGCCACAGTGGAACAGTATATCATAAAAATTGTGTATAAAACTTCAGAATTATATTTTGGAGAAATTTTCTTGCGCCATTGGAATGTGTGATGTCAAATACCAATGTTACGTGTCTTATCTCATTCTTTATATGTTTACAAACATGGTAACCAACAACAACAATAATTGTGAAATATGAAGGATTTTTCAGAACTTATTACGCAATATTACAGATTTTTTCAAAAGTTAAGAAAAGGAACAATAAAAAGACATTCCAAGTGCTATAAAGTCACACTTTCATAAACATGTTATTCTGCACCTCCTTTTGTCATATTATTCACTTAGTCAAAGTTCCATTTTTATATGAGTAAAATTTTGAAGAATCCTTTGTTTTAATTTTTTTGTTGATCAATAATCATTGGTTAATATTTTTTGAAAAATTTACGAACTGCTTTTTTGTGCGATTAATTTCTTTTAATAATTTATAGGCATTATTGTAAAAGTACTGAAATGAAATTGTTTGGGAAATGTTGGTGTAATGGAAATTGTTTTCTTTCAACAACACCCTTTTCGTTACAACACCCTGAGGAATATGTAACTTCTTTGAAAACAACAACGTTTTTCAACCTGGTCCCTGAAACTGAGAGGTAGATTATTTTCTAGTGTTTATTAAGTATACCTGGTGTCTAGTTATGAAGTGTTCGTGTGCATTTCAATTTTATTGTATATCTTTGTTAATCATCCCAAAACTTTAGTTAGTCTCATACTAAAAATACTTTAAAAAAAAAATTTTAACTTTTTTTCTTCATTAAAAATTAGCTTATCTGCTGAATTATATGTGTTTCAACCATTTCAAATTCCAAATGGAATTCCATGTAATTATTTTTGTTTCCTAATTCCATTTATACTATTTTCTTAATTTGGTAAATGCTTCCAGCTTCCAAAAGTGTGTAGAAGTCTCAAGATTGTTATTTCAATAGCTGGGAAGACCATTTAGTTTCATCTCACGAACCGTTTCTGTTAGACTTTTAAACTTGAATGTCAGAAACTAACAAAATTATAGATGTCGTTTCTGAGAAACTATTGTGTTCATGCGTCAGTACTTCAATACTATATTACATTCCCATACATTTCTATTGATGTCTGTCAGCTAATTTGTTTCGAAAGTTATTTCTTGTAAATTGTATGCCTAGCTCAGTTTTCTAGTCCATGCAATATTTTTTTTATGTTGAATAATGTGTATTTTATATTAGCCTTATGTGTACTCTAGTCTCATAAAAATGTTATGTTCAATGGCTGAATATACTGTGATAATGAATGCCATTTTTATATTAGATATTACAATAAAATGAATGTTTCACAAGGTAAGGCAATTCATTTCATTATTGAAGCACTAAATATGTTCAGTTTATTTTCATTCAAAAGGTAGCATGAATGTATGAATTCCAACATCTAAAAGAAATTGTTCACAACAAATCAAGCTTTGTAATTAACATTTGAGGACACCTTAAATGACTATAATATATTAATTATTTAATCAATTTAATTCTTATAAAACAATATCTCGTTTTAACATTAGTCGAATCATTGCCTGTCGCAATTTAAATCACTATTTACTCGTTGAAAATTTATGAAATTCGGTAAAAATGCTTTTCACTTTAAATTGTTTTAGAAAAGAATGTAACCAGATTTTTTTCTGTTTATACACCAAGGTTTTTCTTTTACTCCATATGTTTTTGTTAAAGAAAATTATGTCAGTACATGATAAATCTTTTATTATTTTTACTGAACATCAGAATAAAAAACCTTCAAAAGCACAATATAAATACATTAATAATAAATTTGGCTTATATTATGTCTCACCCAATAAAATCAAATTTGAAGTAATTGTAGTTTCAAATATTAAAATTTTCTTTCATAGGTGACATCGATTTAGGAAGGGGTAGGAGCTTGGTATATACACGCTATTTGAGATTGCAATGATCTCCGATTGTAAAAGTGTTTTATTTTCACCAACTGTCTTTTTTATTCGATAACATTAATTAAGATGACACGATAATGATTGTGACTGATACTTTTTTTGTTGATTGCTAGTGATACTTATGTGTTACTTGAACGTGATAATTTCCCCCCTTTCAAGGGTTTTCACCTTTAACAGATTTGGATCTATGTTCCACCGTAATGTAAGTTAATATAGCTTTTGCGGAAGAAAATATCTAAACATTCAATGTTCTATTAGGTAAATTTCATTAAGTTATTTCACATATCTTGTGTATGAAATCTTATTTTATTATAAATTGCGAAATATCATGTTCTTTGTCATTCCAGAATTTTTTTTCATTAAATGATGTCTTAAGGGACTGCTGAATCGGGTTTTATTTCATTCAAATGAGGAAAGGTTGTCTTTAGTTCTCCACTGCATTTATGAAGAGAGAAGCTTACGCAAAGGTTATGCCTGTTTGAGGACATTATTCTGAAAGGAAATACAAACTCTACAAAAATGCAAGAGAAAAATCAAATAAAAGGTTTCGTCGAGATGAACTTTTATTTCAAAATTCAATCATTATAAGAATTATAAATTTCTAACACATGCTTAGTTTGAAGCTCTAGATAAGTAGAGTGACAGAAATTCAACAGAACCTTCCGATTCAGTTATGTGTCACAATTTGAGAATCACTGAGCACAATCATTGTTTTGTATACTTTTTGGCTTAAATAAAATATTGGAATCAGTTTAAAGGAGGAGGTACAGCTCTTTTTCCTACATAAACAGTGTACGTTCCTTCAAAATAATAATGTTACGAATTTCTGTATATTTGTAAATATTCCGTAGTATTGATTATGTAAATAGGAAAATTTATGTACATTTCGCATAAGGCAGTGCTAGAGTTTGCTTTCTTGCAATGTGTCTCTTAATGCTTGAAAACAAGTTTTACAGAGATAATGCTGGAAAGCGAGTTTTACAAAGAGAAGGCCATTTAAAATTATGGTTAATGGCAATCTCGCCAAATTGGCGAGATAGAGCCAAGTTGGCTACGGTTTTGGCGACTAATTTTGGTAGCCACATTTGGCGAGAAATCGCCAAATGTCGCCAAACTTGGCGACCATTTGGTAACATTTTCGATCCCCATGTACATATATAGGGCTTTTCGACTACGATCTGGAAAGTTCTCCAAATTTCTATTTCTGGAAGTTTCGCGAAGATTCGCCTTTCCTAAGTCCGGCCAAGAGTGAGATAGTTTAGTTACTGACTGAGTGGAGTTACTGAGTTGGTTGTCTCTCAGTGAGCATTCAGAGTAGTTCTAAAAGCGAACTGTAATGAATTGTCTTGTGCGACGATTTTAGCAGTTGTGTAGTTTTTAACTGCTGTTGTGCTCTTTTGTCGTGTAAAGAGCTGTAGTGAGTCTATTAGAACGAGAAATTCTAGAGTTGTAAGAGAATCTGCGAAGAGTTATATCGGAATAAATTTCTGCAAGTTTGGATCTGCTTTGGCTTCAAATCTTTCGAACCCATCCACGCAACAATAATAATTTTCTATTTGCAAGTTTAAAAAACTTTTCACACATTAAAACACACTTTCCTCGAGAGTTCGAAATCTTTTATGCAGGCGTTTTTCGAAAATTTACAAAAAGGGACATAAAATTATATATTTCTAACCTTCAATTTATTAAATGATTTTATGTACGGCGTTATTTGGAATGGGGACTTATCATCTCAAGAAACTTGTTAATCAATCACATTTTTGTGATTGGTAAAGTAAAAAGTAAATTTTCGAAAGTTTAAAAGAAAATTTTAAAATTTCGAATTTTTTGCTCATTCAAATCAGCATCTAATTTTTTTCGGCAGATATTGCAAAAAGCAATAGACTGTGATGTCATTATGAAAAATGTCTATTTTCACATTTCTCCTATGTAGACTGGTACTTATTGTCACGTGGCTTGTTTGAAATAAGCATCCATTACACCTAAATGGCAATGAAGCATTCTATTTATATCAATTTGCATTTGGTACCAAAATCAATTCATATAGCTATAGATTGTGCCTAAATTCTTTCATATTTTTATAACCCAATACCTATTCTAAATATTGTACTTTTTAAAGATGAGCAACCCAGAAGATACACCTAAACTTAACGATTTGAATGGAGGTATGAAGGAGGAAATGGAATCTCGTATTGAAAAGAAAGGAATTGAGTCTCCAACTAAAAAGAAGGAAATGTCTCCGGCTGAAAAGATGGAAAAGGAGTTTCCGGTTGAAAAGAAGGAAATGAAGTCTCCTGAACCTGAACAAAAAGTTATGAAGTCCTCTGAAAATGAGGAAACGAAGCCTCCAGAAAAGGAGGAAATAAAGTCTCCAGAAAAGGAAGAAATAAAGTCTCTACAAAAAGAGGAAACAAAGTCGGCCAATGAGAAGACGGGAATTATGTCTCCAAAAAAAATTATGGAAAAGCTTTCTCCAGAAAACAAAAAGGAGGAAATGTCGCCAGAAAAGATTAAAGAAAAGATATCATCTGAAACGAAAAAGGAAGCGATGACTTCAGAAAAGACGGTGGAAAATTTATCTCAAGATAAGAAAGAACAGTCCGACGACTTCGAAACCCTTTTCGACCTATATGCTAATTTTGGAGACAGAGATGGCGCCAATGGAATTACCATCAAGAACATAGAGAAATGGTTCACACAGGCAGACCTTCTCAGCGATAAACTAAAAGAAAAATTAACTAAGGCCGATATCACCAAGTGCTTCTCTGTGATCGCCATAGGAAAGGAACGAATCAAACTCCAGGAATTCAAGGTTTTGGTTCAGGCTCTGGCTAAGGAGAAATCGGTGACAGAGCGAAAAATGGAGAAAATGTTGATTGATGCAGGGAGACCCAAGATCTCCGGGGTATCCGATTTGTTATCGACCATATGCAGACCGTGCTGTTGAAGACTTTCTTATTCTGTTGCTCTGTAGAAGGACATCATAGATCCACATCAATGGGGGGTTTGGATGTAATAAATTAGAACAAAATGCATTGTATCACTTCATAGAATGTGTTGAATTTTTGACTAAGAATAAGTGTTACGATAAGTAACAAATAAAAATGCGCAAACTCACAGTTTATAAATGCTTTTAGTAAATAAATGAATCACTAAATGTAAAAAGGTATCATGTCTAATTGAAAACCTATATTGAATTTTTTTTTTTACATTCATCCGTTTTTTTTGGATTATACATTTGGCATCATTGAACATTATTTAGCCAACTTTTGTCAAGATATCAAGTTTTTTAGTATGAAATAGCATCAAATCTGTGTGTTTTTAACGAGTTTAAACCAATGAAAAAAATCAAAATTAGGGCTCAGATTTACCGTACGAGACGCCTTGAAACGGTTTTTCACATTTGGCGATAACAGTTTTAAAATGGCAACCCTGCGGCAAATCCACATTTTAACAACCCTATGGGAGGAAAGGATCTGAAGGCGATTTTGACGCCATTTTGGATTTGGCAATTTTTTTTTTAAGTCTCCAAGGGGTCTCGTACAGTAAATCTTAACTAAAATTAGTTATATACATGGTGAGAAACAGGTTTCTTTTTTTAGGTTTTTTATGCTAGACCGAAGTTATACATGCATAATTTTATAATAATTAAAAGGAAAATAATAAAAAAGGGAAATATTAATGATACATCGAAAACATAGATGATGTCTACACGAAGCGAATTTAATATATTATTTTTAAACCTCCTCAAACTCACCTTTATTTGCTTACCATATATTTTCAATCAAAATCGACTTTAAACTGCTAAAATTAATTGCATTCAAAATGCAATAGCATATACAATATATTTATTTTGAACTCTTCTTTAAGAAACAATTAAGTTTGGTTTTGTTCAGCAGCTCCTCATTTATTGTCATCTACTTTCTTGATTGTTTTCAAGAACAGTAAGTTTCATAACCTATAAGTTCCGGAATTAAGGGGAGGGAAAAGACATATTTTATATTTTACTACACTTAATAGATACTTTATTTAAAACTATAGCAAGTCAATCATTTCATGCCTTTTGTAAAAAGTTTTAGTTTAAATCCCTTTTTTTTTTTTTTTTTTTTTTTTTTTTAAGGGTTTAAAAGAGTCGTCGATGTTTCAGAATTATGCCGCCATGCTCACTTCTCTGTCTCAAAGCTCAAAAACTATTGGATTTAAAAGTATGAAATTTTGCACATTTGTAGAGAGAGAGAGAGATTTAAGAAATCTGCTGGTAAGAAGAATTTAGAGATGATGCAAACTTTAGTGTTTGAGTTATTATTTGTTAAAGAGAAATATATATATATATATTTTTTTTTCTTCTTTTTTTTTCTTTCTTTTTTGCTTGCGCTGTCTTCTCAAAGGAAAACTAATCGCTGTAGAAATCTAATATTTTGAATGCACAGAGTTATATGACTCACTAAAACACTCTCGTCATATATTTTCTTGAGTTTTACTACTTTGAATTGCATTTATTTTTTGTAATACTCTATTGAACACTACATTGAGATTGCATGGTGCAAACTTATATGTCCAAGGAAAATTGTGAGTACTATAATTTACTGCAGCTATTGGTGTGTGAAATAACTGCATTTCATAATATAATTTTATAGTTTTATCCCCCCAGTTCCAGTTATAATACATTCATTATAACTCGCACCAATTATTCAAATTCCTGTCGAATGTGTCCCATTAAGAATTCGTTTTCTAAAACTAGCACCTCGTTAAATAGTGAAAAAAAAAAAGAACATATTGTTTTTAATTGAGCTCTTTCAAACCTCATCAACTTTAAGAGGTGCTTTAGAGTTTTATTATACCACAAAAATACACATTCGCCTTAGTATTAAAAAAAATACCCATTGCTTCCAGTACCGCGAAACACAATCACCTATTCATTTACGAGAGAGAAAAAAGAAAGACTGAAAAATGACACTAATCTCTCTGAACAAATAATTCACTGGCGCTATCGTAGAATACGTCACGTGATAAGACAACAAAACTTTGTCCTGTGTATTTCATAAGCTGTAAAACACGTCGGAAAGGAGAAAGAGCTCTTAAGATTTTGTTTATAATCTAAGACGGTTTCGACCACTGCACAGTTGTTCCTTTACTTCTTGGCTATCTTGCTCTAAATGTTAAGATTAGTTTTTTAAATGAATGGGACAAAAGCAACAATTAAAGAACACCTCGATATGAACAATATTCCAAGCAATGCAATCAAAATCATAGCCACGTTAGAAGCGTGTTATTTTAGGTATGTTGTTCATTTCCATAATTGATTTTGTTGTGGTTTAAGTTCACTAACTTAGTTCACTAGACTAAAACTCAACTTCTCTAGTGGGAATTTTGCTACTAAGTTATTTCGCATCAGAGCAAAATGACAGATACTTACAGAAAATGGCATCTCATGCTCTGGTGACATTTGTGTGCATCGTTCTCGCAGTTGTGTTCTTCACCGTGCCCCTGTTCCTCAAGTACCATGTCTACAGACCGCAGATCAGTCGCGTGGTATCTGGCGATGTGGTAAAAGTCCAAGGAAGACTGTCATCAATTTGGTGTCAAGGTGTGGACCTGGATTCGGAATCAAGTTTCAAGGCTTATTCCTACGATTCTGAGCCAGAGGTGGACGAAAATGAAGTGGAGAGGACAGTCGCAACGCATCGCATCGTCCTTCCCAACAAGGCGCAGGAGTTCTGGGGCTTTCATCTGCTTCGAGGATCGCATGTCCAAATGTCGACATGTGCAAGACTCCCTGTAGCTGACGTTAACGTTGTCAAAGGACATGATGGTTTGAAAGAATGCCTTCTAGAACACAGGTAATTACTTATTTTTTAAATGTAGTTTGGTTTTTTAAGTATGTTTTTGTTAGTGTTGGGGAATTTACAATGTCAGATAACTCAAAAATAAAATTTAGGCATCTTTTACATAGCTTTATTATAAACTATCAATGTTTGAAAAAATTCCGATTGGCAAAAAAACATAAATATAAAGAAATCTTATAGGGTGTAACATGCATCTCAGTTATATATGCTTCAAATTTAAAATTCCTGTTGCATTTTAGTGAACTTATAATACACTGTTATAAAAAAAAATAAGGAAATATCAGTTTTTATCAACCAAATTTCCAATCAAATTATCAACCATGAGTGGGAGAGGGACTTTGAGGTGATGTTTTGTTCAAAAATTCAATGTATTGGAAAATTTCCGTCACTTGAAAACAACTCTTGAGGAGCAATTTACCCTCCATACCCCATAGACCTAACACTTCATTTTATTGGTCGTAATATCTGTCGAAGTAATGCTTGAAATAAATGAATTTCTACTCCAGGTATAACAACTTTAGTAAAATAATATTAACAAAATTTGATGGGAGAGAATAACTAGAGGTAATTTTAATATAATTTTTTAAACGTTTTATAAGTTAACCTATCAAAACTTTCTAATATATAATAAAAGCCCCTTAGTTATATTTCCTTCGAAATTTTGTTAATAATCTTTTATCACTGTTGTTATGCCTGGAATAAAAATTCATTAGTTAATACTGCATCAGATATTATGACCAATAAAATATAAGGGACAGGAACATGCAGGTTAACTCTGAGTATTGAACACATATACTAATGATAATCCATCTTTTACATATGCTCCACTGTACACTTTGCAATTTATTTTATGACTGTGCTGTTTTACTTATCATTATTTTACTTAAGGATGCCTATTATATGTGAATTTAATGTGTATATGAATAATCTTTGAAAAGTTATTAATGAAAACTGATATTCCCCTAATTTTTGTACATTTCTATCTGAAAGAGCTACCATTTTATAACACATGACTGTAATATTGCTAGTATACCAGTTGCCAAGGAATCGAAGTAAAATGAAATATTTTGGTGTTTCTGGTATGATCTAATTTATTGAATTTAAGTATTACTTTGTGTTAGACGCGCCCTACAATTTGACAAATACTTGACTAATTTATTTGTAGTTTTTCTGTGAATGTATTATCTAGAACAGCGTTTCCAACCTGTGAGTCAAATGTTGTGATGGTCGCAGTAAAATGAAACTTTTTATATTTAAAAGAAAGGTCCTAATAAGAATCATTCCCTATACTCAATGTTACAATCTTCTAACCCAGTGCATTCAGAAACTACTTTGTATAAAATGTTGAAATTTGGCGATTAGATACGAAAATGATCACCTTAATGAAATTACATAAATTAAAAACTCGAAAATTTGAAATCCTTGCTTTAATGATTATGGATTGGCTCAACCTGGTTTTGTCTTTTACTATTTTAATTTTCATTATAATAGATAGACATTAAATGAAAACAATTTATTTCATTTCATTAAGTAATCTTTTTCGTACCAACTCACCAAATGTCAAGGTTTTCTACAAAGTAGTTTCTAAATGCGCTGGGCTAGAAGATTGTAACATAGCGAGTATAGGGAATGCGGATAATTTCCGCATTTTTTAAAAATGAGTAAAATTAGTACATATTTATGAAGAATTTCTTTCTGATTCCAAATATTTAAACAAAAGTTCTTTAAAAAAATAGTTATTTAAATATTAAGAAAAGAAAATGCCCTAAAATCGAGCCAAAACCAGTTTGATCAAAACAGTCAACAAAATTCGAGACGTAAAGAGATCCCTGCGTTTCTATTGTTATCGTGAGGTTTCTGCCAAATAGTTATCGTTAGAAATGTTGGCGTTGGTAGACCATTGCCACATTCCGTACAGGTTGGCGTGATTTGCGAGAAACTTGCAAATCTGGTTTCCACTGCTGCATTTCAAGCCAAGATATTTGAGATCTCTTTACGTCACGTTCAATGCCAACGAAATAAGTTGTTTTCTAGCCAACCTCTAACAAGGTAATTTTGATTGCAAATTAAAAAAAAGAAAAAGCGCATTGAGCAGAAATTTTTATGTTTATGGCCTTTTCGAAACATTTAGAATCGAATAAAAAAAATAAAAAAATACGGGAATTGTTCATTGTACGATTTTTATATTTAAGTTTGACAGTCATAAGAAGTGAATAACAAAAAAATATGACACGTATAGCAATTGCACGGCCCATCCTTTTTCAAAGAAATTACAATTTAAATATTGGATTATTCTTTCACTATATTCACATCTTAGTTTTTAGTAAAGTTTTAAGGTTTTAAAGTTAGGATTGGTGTTTTATGAAAGAAAGTTAAAACGTGCCATTATGTTGTTCACTTAAATAATTAGAACTATACATACATTGATACACATAACTATAAAGAACTTGAGATGTATATAATATTTTTTATGAAGTTTTAATTAATTATTCACATTTAGTTATTATTCTCTACATTAATATCACTGAGAAAATTTAACTAGGTTGGTTAGATACACAAAGTGATTCGTGGTAGAAAAATCATCCCAACTTTTGAAAATTAGGAAATTTCTGATCTAGAACAGCACTTATTTTTCTGTAGCTAAAGTTTTGCTGTTTAAACCTTCTATAACAAGTATTTATTAGATTGTTTATTATTTGAAGATATTGGATATTGACAGAATCAGGATTTGAAGTGATATGATTTGGAATGTGATTATTGTTGACTTCCTCGTTTTTAAGTTATTGTCTACTATCTTTCCCTGATGTATTCTCCAATTTCGAATGGCTGCTTTCCTGGAAAAGTTTTTAAATATTTATGATTAAAAAGGTTGAAGCTCAATATCATTGATTAAAATGTTTTGTAAAATAATCTGTAAAAAATATATTTTTAGTGGGCCTTGTGTAATGATATAGTAACAGCTATTCAGAAATGTTGGAAAGCGCTTTTATTGTACCTTTGTAATGGAGTGGAATTTGGAAGTTTTTTCGAATTATACGTACTTATTTGCCAACCTCATTTCGTTAAAAAAGAATTAAAAGAAATTTTAAAGGCAAAGCATTACAGTTTTTCTCACAGCCTCCTACATTTTTATAAAAAGTACAATAGTGCTTTTTCAAAATGAGCTAAATTGAGATTTACATGCTTGTGTTAAAACAGAATAAGTAAGGTGAATTCTAAAATTGGCGTTAGTCATCATGAACAAATTTGGTTTCTAGTTCGAGAATTTTTCAAAAGAAAACTTTTCCGATCAATCGGGGCTTATTTTCAAAATGTTGGTAATAGTTGAAAAGCAAAAAAAAAAAAAAAAAAAAAAAAAAAAAAAAATCATAATTTGCAAACCCAAATTATAAACACAAACCATAACAAACCAGCATAGCCATTGTGATGTCCGATAGTAGTTGACTGAAACGTCATATATATAATCCTCATTTGGAAACCTCATTGTTACTTTTATATTCAGGACTAGACGCGTCACATCTAAGATTGGTATTTCCTACTTTACGATGGCAATGAATGTATTTTATTTTACTAATCCATTCATTTCATTTTCAAAAGTTTGTATTTCATCAGAAAAACAGGGACAAATTCAGTCCAATTGATAATTCTAAATTTTGATTCTAATATTGAATACGCATATTGTTGCAAAATGAGTTCACCACAAGACATACCCGAAGCTGCTGAGAAAATAAAGGAAAAGAAAAAAGAAGTTAAGGAACTAGAAAAGGAAATTAAAGAACTGGAAAAAAAAGAGGCAAATTTAGAAAAGAAGGAAGAAAAAGAAGAAAGGGAGGATATTAACACTCTCTTCGATTTGTATTCCAAGTTTGGCGACAAGAATGGTGATAAGGGAATCACCCTAAAAAACAAATTGAAATGGTTCAATCAAGCCAAAGTTCCCGGCGAGAAAATCAACAACGAGGATGTGACCAGGGCTTATAACTCGATTGCTAGAGGGCGAGAACGAGTCAAATTTATGGATTTCCGGAAGATAATTAGAAGCTTGGCTCTAGACAAGGATATGGCCGAGGAGGCTATCTTGGATGCTTTGATTGCTGCTGGAAGACCTAGAATCACTGGTGTATCAGATCTAATTTCGACTATACGCAAACCATGCCAACGGAAACTATAACAAGGTGGAATCAATGCAAAATAGCTTAAATTAAAGCTATTTGAAATGAAACCTAAGAAACTTAGTAACTTAGATTGAAACTAAAAAGCTGCTCAAGCTATTGGAATAAATTCTACAAGAGATTGACGTTAATTTTTGCACTGTAAAATGTATCAAGTGAGGGAAGGAATAAAAATTTGAAAATCACCTCCTTATCCCTAAGAAGAAGTTTTCATAATACATTACATGTGAAAACTGGAACATTTTATTTATTACAACGTGTCGGTAATTGACGCTTAAAAATGTTCAATGTAGTTACAGAATCTAATAAGAATTACCATAGTGATTTGCTTTTGAATTTGGTCGTTTTGGTTGTGTTTGCTAACACTTTCTAGTAGGCGAGTAGTATTATTAATCACGGCTAGAGGTTTTTTTTGCTTATCGTAATTGAGGGTTACTTGAAATATTTTATAACTTTTAGCCATCACGTCTAGTAACAATAAAAAGGGAAATAATTTTATGTGTATTTCAAACATTAAATTGTGCTTCCAATAATGTTTCAAATAGGTAATTAAATTATCTATCATTATTAGTTCTAGTAAAAGTATAAAGTATGAGTGTTTCAATTTAATCCCATGATAGTAGGTTTCTTAAAATACCTATGTTTATTAGCCTATATTTCAAAGTTGAAGCCTCAAGGGTAACTAGGGTAACTTCTTACACTGTAGGAAGTTTTTAAAAAGTTATAAAAATAATTATGACTTCAAAATTCCTTAATAATAGTACTACAAAGTTTGAGCAACTTGATGGAATAGTAACTGTTCATCCTAACTTCTTACATATTTATCCTAACTTCTCACATATATGAGGGGCAAAATTGCTCTTTCCTCAAAATAATGGGGGAACCCTAAATAATAAATCTTGAAACTATTGCTTAGTTTCAGGATTTCATTACTATTTCAAATTATATTAAGTTTTTTTTTTTTTTTTTCAATAATAACACTTGATAAGATACCAATTTATTACTTCTGTAACAGCATTTTAAATTAGATAAGATAAATATATTTTTATGTAAATACTAGGAAAGAGTAGGAAGGGATGGGACGGTGGGTGGGATGGGACACCTGCAATCACTTCTAAATAAAACATTTTTTAATTTTTTTTTATTCTTCCTCCAGGTGAAGTAATCGTAGCTTCATATTTCTAGCTAGGATTCATTTTAGTTGCAGTTTTTTATGAGGTTATATAATAATAAAGCTATTTTGCAACCCTAATAAGTAATTACCTTTCAATATTTTCAATATAAGTTTTCAATATCTTTTATTATTGATATCATAATTGTTTTTAATGTTTTGTAGACCTAGTAATATAACTTATAATATTAATTAGCAGCTGAAATCAACATAGTTTTAATAATAAGTTATTTTATTGAAACGCTGTGTGTAAGGAGGGATGGCCTGAGAGAGGGATGGGACATGTCCCATTCCCCCTATGATATCTCCAGCCAAATAACTACTTTTCTTTGCAATGTTTTTAGTTTGCACAGTCAGCATAATTATTTGGTTGGAGATATCATAGGGAACAACTTTTTTAATTGTGTAACAAATAAGACAGTTTATTTTTACAACTTGAAATGATAGATAAAATAAAGGTTTAAAAATACACGGTAAACCTTAGGTACAAATGGGAAAACTGTTTCTGTCCTTTTTTCATTATATTTTTGAAAATTAGGCATGCATTTTAACTTTTACACACATGTCCTATGCCTACCTCACATGAGGAAGGATGGAACATTTGTCTTGCTCTTTTAATTTTCTTATTATACTAATATAAAAATAATTACCATCATATTTATATTTTTAAGTGTGTTAAAAAATTTCCAATATATTATTGTAAAAATTTGCAATATATTATTGTAAAAATTTGCAATGTTGTATCAACAGATAATAATTTATTAGAAATATTTTTGAAAAAAGTGTCCCATCCCTCCCGACTCTCCCTTATAGATTTAATAGGTTATATAGCGAAAATAATTGTTTTACTAATTTTTTTAATAAAATTTATTAACGATATAACGATATAAATGACAGCAGAAAATAATTATCTAAATATGTTTACTTCAATTTCTGGGTAAAATTACTTCTGATGATATTAACAACATGAAGAACGAACAAAATATGCAATTACTATTTTATGTTTCGTTTTACTCAATTATTCATCACTTATATCAGCCTAAAAAAAGATAACCCAGAATAGTTTCAATTTCCATTGTTTCTGAAAATTCCCGCTCACTACGTCCACTACGGTATACGGTATGTCCATTACGGTATATATATTTCATACCGTATATACGGTATTATGGTTTTAAAATATTTACGGTAAGGTAAAAAATATGTCCATATTACTACGTCTGAGTAACACCTTGAGTTGAAGAGCTCTTCTTATTGGTGCCAAAATATTAGTTTCCGAACGTTTCAAATGTAGAATATTCCCAAACAAAATTTCCTATTAGTTAGGATTACGAAAATTGGTACCCTTGTTTCCATATATGAACATCGAAATGCTAAGCTCTCCTGATTTCAACCAATCTTAGATATCTTACTTACCATCCTTAGAGTCAGAAAGATTAAAATCGTTCTATAAGGAGAGTATTTCAACTTCTCACTTACTATCAAAGAGGACGCTTACATAGCAAATCTAGAATAATTAAATTAAGGCTATTTCGACTAATCATCCTTATAGTCAAAAAAGTTTAAAACTATCCAAAAATAACCCCCCCCCCCCAAAAAAAAAAAAAAAAAAAACTTGACTGAATCAAAATGGTTCAGATAATTAAGCCCATTTTCCTCCATTTATTAATATTTTTTTTTCTTCAATAAAATAAAAACACAAAATATATGACGTCAGTTGTAGCTAGCTCCATGAACCTAGGTAAAAGGCAATATGTAGCCCTAGGTACAAGACTTGGTAACTTCATACAAAATGTCTTCTACTGAAAAATGCGCATGGAGAATGGACTTATTTAAACATCTTATTTAAATTTTACAAATAAAATTATGTACTAGAATTCAAAGAAAAGTATTTGACTTGACTTTGTAAAACAATACAAGAGATGAGTTGCAAAATTTTACTTCAAACCATATAAAAAGGTTTGTTCACTCATAACTTGCCACATCTTTCACCTCTATGATTTCAAAATGGCTGTCAAAAGAGAAATTGGGTGTTGCCACTCACCCAAGTGAGTAATAAAACTTAGAACTAAACATTATTCAATAAAAGTGGGGTAGCCCTAAGTACACGATGGCTCTAGGTACACAGGTCTCCCTTACTACGCTAAAGCAGATTTGACTCATTGATGGTGACAGACTGCTTGTTCCGTCGATTGGAAGACATGCAACTTCAACGCATTGATGGATTCCAAAAGAAATGTTATCTTAAAACTGATCGTTGTGAAATGTTTACTGTGTCCATTGAGGATTAGTTTGAATGTCAATTAATTTATTTTGTTTGTATGTTTTGTTTCCTATTTTTCTGATACCATTGCCGAAATCTTTAGACGGCCCCTTGTATATATAAGCAAAATATATCACACATCAGTAATGAGGGAGAAGGTTATAGCTTGGCGCAAGCCATGTTTTTTGCAAACATGGTCATTGGAGCGGGTGTAATCTGATTGATTGCAGAAGGACGTCCATACTACATTACTGGTATTGGTAGAAAATAATGAGACATGAAAAATATGTAAAATATATTACAGTTATCCTCGCCACGCTATTGCACATTTTGTTTGTTGCCCTCATAGTAGTAAATGACAGATAAGACATTTGACCTAGTTAAGGATTCAATTATACTTTTTGTTTCCCTGGTAAGTTTAATTTGCAACAGTTTTCACGGCTCTCGAAGTGACATACCTTACCAACAACCGGAACACTACAATTGATAATAATGCTATCTTTTTCCATAATTTAATTATATTTAAAAAAATTAATTATGTGATTTAATATTTCATATCTTCATTATCTATTCAATTTTAGGATAAAGCATTATGAAGACGAATTCAGTGGTGAAGACAGTCTATCCGAGTCAGAATCCGATGAGGACACGTCATCCATCTCCAGCAGTCAAGGCGTAGTCACAAACGAGACCGACAGCCCTTACGTGTGTACGAACTCTTTGTTCCACGTCGTTTTCCCCACCTCTTACACCTGCAAGCACCCATTCCACCATGTGGTGCGGACGCACTCACTTTCGCACGATGTAGAGGAGAGTGATCATTACTACTACATTTTCGCGTCCAACACCTACCTGGACATCCTTCCCAACGAGTTCAATGTGATGTTCACCATCGACAGAACACACTACAACTATTCCACTAGTTCTGGGAACTGCACGATGGGAAATCACTGCCGTCTGCCTATCGACATGGCTTCAGAACCGGAGATAGTGGTGCAAATGGAGAGCGTAAACGGGACATTGGAGGAACTGAAGTTGGTGATGTCTTGCAAGCCCAGAGAGTGGCTGTTTCTAGGATTCTATGCACTATTCATGTTGGTAATTTTCCTCTGCGCGTTTCAGTGAGTAAAAATATTTACAGCAACAATGTCTTGACAACGGCTTCTGCCGGCATTTCACTATCGAATGGATTTTTATATTACTTGATCCAATGAATCTAAGAATTAAACAATTCTCTCACCCTCTCAACGATCAAAATATCAAATTATGGTGAATTTAGAATGTTTCAAAGGGGATTTTGGAAGGATTGTTCTCGAAGTAAGCCAATAGCAAGCAGATCATGACTGTATCGTGTGCTTCACAATTGCTTCTTGACAATGATTTTCTTCTGGATATTCAAATAATTCTTTAAATTCAATATTAAAACCTGTTGCCTCTGAATAAGATAAATAAAAAAGATGTACTACCTACTCCAAATTTAACTTCTCGTTCAGTTATGTATTTACCATTACACTCCTATAACAAGAACTTGGCATTGAAGAGATTGAAGTTGTGTTGTCGATACGTCACAGAACCAAAAAAACAGTCACTTTTCCTTAGCATTCTATTTCTGGTGGTATATTTCCTAAGAGTGTTTAAGTGAGATTTAGGCATTGTAAAGTTTTTGTTTGTTTGTTTGTTTGTTTGTTTGTTTGTTTATTTTCTTAGCAAAACAATTGATATATTCAAAAAGGCTAATAAACACATTTTCACTTTTTGTAAATTTTCGCTGCATCATAGCCTCAAAATGCAAATAAGAAGACAATGCCAAATATTTGAGCTTTTAAGATAGTGTTATTTTCAATAGAAATAAATTTATCGTCTTTCTCAACAATCAGCCATATTTAAAAATGTCTTTAACACGTCACGTGAAAATAAATGAAAGTTGCAAACGCATCTAATCAATATTACTTTATCTAAACTTTGAAACAAATGTGTTTTTATAGTTTGTGTGCTTGTTTGCCTGAAGGTCTCCATTATACATTCCCGAATATCCTCCGGCTTCGTGAAATTGTATGTTCTGTTTGAATTCTTAGCTTCATCAACCATCAGTAGGACGCTTTCACAAGATGCGTTCGAAAAGATTCGACGTACTGGGGATTTTTCATAACTTAAAAATAATTCTAAACATGTGACGAACAATTCGTCCACTCAAAGAACCTCTAGTTAAGGATGAGAGGAAAGTCAAAAATACCATAAAACATCTAATTTATACCGTATTGTTAAGAGCATTGTTTAATCCTAAATTCAATTTTTTTTTTTGGTACTTTGAAATAAATTTTGAAACGTAAGTCGTTGCCTTTTTTTTAGTTTTGACGTTAGGCATATTCTGAAAATGATTGGCTTAAGAAGCGAAAAATAAATATTTCCAAGAGATATGTAACTATAGCTATACGGAAGTTCGAAGAATGATTATTATAAATAAATCTACTGGATATTACTTGCTATGCTTTGAAATTTTAGAAAAAATCGTGTAATTACTTTTATATGAAACAAAAAGCTGCCCCACTTTTGGCCTTTCAACTTATGTGTTTTTGGTAACTCACTACGGTGGAGAGATTTAATTTGACTAAAACACTCAGGTAAAAAAAAAAAATGTTTTTAAAATAAAGTTTATTAGAATATTGTATAATTTTTAGTTGACCGGTAATATATTCTAGTACTTTTTAAAACTACAAAACAATAGCTTCTGCACTACATTGTAGCAATAAGTTTTTACAAGAGGTAAAAGTATGTCTTTCCTCTTGTGTTCAAGGACAACTTTTTCACCTGAAACTGGAAATTGGCAATTATTTTTCTCTACAAATATACAAGCTTGCCAAATTGGTGAAATTTTGTGAAAAAACCTAGATAAAAAATAGTGTCAAACATACTAATTTGGCAATCTTTTTTTTAAATTTAAATTAAAGTTTACAAAATCAAAAGGTAAATTACTCCAATCCACTTAAGTTTCAAAGTCTTGACCAGTATTAAGGTTGTTTGATGTTCCTCACCCATCTTTTTAATTTACCTTTTTCTCTCTATGGTGGAAAAATAAAAGAAATAAAAATAAAAATCTACCCTACCGTTGGTCCTACCTACACCAAATACTCGGATTTGTAAAGTATTCAGTTGTAGAAAAATTATAAAATTAAAAAATTTCGCAATGAACAATTCTCGCATTTCTTTAAAAATGAATGAAATTAGTACATATTTATGAAGAATTTCTTTCTGATTCCAAATATTTAAATAAAAGTTCTTTAAAAAAATTAGTTATTTAAATATTAAGAAAAGAAAATACACCAAAACCGAGCCAAAACCAGTCCGATCAAAACAGTCAGCAAAGTGCGTGACGTAAAGAAACCCAATCGTTTATTGCTTGAAAGTAATATTTTTATGTTATTTAAAACATTAGTGGATCATTATAAAGAAAATCAGGAATTTGATTTAAAAAAAAAAAAAAAACTTTTTAAGAAATCTTGATACTTACTATAAAGGGATATGTAATCAAGTGTAATAATACTATTAGTCCAGTCGTTTTAAATGAAAACATTAAACAAATTGCAACAAAAGGTTTTTAAGGTTTTTTAGACTCAGGAAAATGTCCTGAACAACATATCAACATAGAAAAATCTAAGTGGCGGAAGGCTATTGGATATTATTTAAAAATTTTGTCATAATAGTAAAATGCCCATAATTAATGCTACATGGCTCCGATTTCCTTCAAATATGTACCAAATGAAAGGTTTTTAATGCTTAAACATATCAACTTGAAACACATTATATTTAATTAATTTTTTTGATAGTACTAGCATTGGAAATACTTTAATTTGCTTGTTTTGATCGTAGTCGATTAATTTTAGAGCTAAAAAAGATCAAAGATCAAATAAATTGCAACAAAAGGATTTTTAGAATCAGAAAAATGTTCTAAACTACATATCAAAAATTTAAAAGAAATCTAAGTAACAGAAGTCCACCATATTGACCATTGGCCGCCATTTTGAATTTTTATTGTAATAGTAACATGTCCATAATCAATGCTACAGGGCTCAGATTTCCTTCAAATATGTACCAAATGAAAGGGTTAAACTTAAAAACTAGAAATACTCCCTGTTTAAACAACTATTTGACAGTAATAGAAATAAAAAGTATTTTTATTTGTTTGTTTTGATTCCTTTTTAAATCATAAATTTAAAGTAGTCTTTTTCTGTTATTTATCATAAATATAAAATTTCCTTTAAAAACAATTTGGATAAATATACAAAATATATTGTATTTTCACAATTACTTTTTTTGATTGACAATTTTTTTCACAGTTATTTCAATTGAATCGTAAAGTAGGGCAGTTAGCCTTGTATTTGCTTCTATAGTATCAACCAAGAGCTGGAATGGTGGTGATTGGATCTCAATCATTATGGGTATAAGTTGATCTCTATGTAATATCTAATCCAGTCATGAGGTACAAGTGGATTTTAGGCTTGATACGAGTCATAAAAACGTTTTTATATTTTACAGTAGCTGATGTTAGAGGAAGTGACTGTTTGAGTTACAGCAAAAATACATGGCCGTATTTTTTCTAGCCCACTTTTCATTAAAGCGTTTGTATCGTAGATGATCCAATAATGTCTTTCAGCCATAAAGGGTATATAAAGTCTTATAGCGTTTAGAAGTTTATTCTTTTCCATTTTAATAGCCCGTGAAATTTTTTCGATGAATAGAGGAACCAAATATTTTGATTTTTTATAAATATAAGAACAAGTTCACGGACTTGTTTTAATCTATGAATATTGTCATGTGATACTGATGTCTAATTGCACAAAGATGTATCAGGAGTGAAGGCGTTCTTTTAATTTAAAAGTCAGGCTTTTCTTTGTATTTTTTTGGTTTTTTCTTTACATGGTGTACAAAACCTCTTTGTATTTGTCAGCGAATGTGACACATGACACTAGTAAACACATGTATAGCGTTATTAACAGCTGTGCATGGAATCATAGATTGAACCCCAAGTCGTCACTGTACTTGTGCTATCCATGCTCTTTTAGTTTATCGTTGCTCGCATGTTCTTAAATTTATAAAATGCAATAAATTTTGTGATTTTAGTTAAATTTTTTGTAAAAGTAATATATTTGTGATTTAATAAGCAATCAAAACAAGCAAATAAAAGTATTTTTAATACTGTTAATATCAAAATGTTGTTTAAATAGAATGTGTTTCTAGTTCATAAGATTACGTATTAAAAACCCTTACATTTGGTAGATATTTGAAGGAAATCGGAGCCTCGTAGCACTAATTATGGGCATTTTACTCTTACGACAGAAATTCAAGATGGATACCAATAGCCAATATAGCAGGCTTACGTTATTTAGATTTTTTATACTTTTGATATGAAGTTCAGGACATTTTTCTGAGTCTAAAAAAACCTTTTGTTGCAATTTATTTGATGTTTGGCTTTTTTTAACATTAAAATGACTGGACTACAATCAAAACAAGCAAATAAAAGTACTTTTAATGCTATTACTATCAAAAGTTATTTAAATAGGATGTGTTTCTAGTTGATAGATTAAGCATTGAAAACCCTTTCAATTGATAATATTTGAAGGAAATCGGAGCTCTGTAGCATAAATTATTGGCATTTTACTATTATGACAGAAATTAAAGATGGCGTCTAATATGGCGGCCTTCCGCCACTTAGATTTTTCTAGACTTTTGATATATTCAGGACATTTTCCTTAGTCAAAAAAAACTTCTATTGCAATAACTTTGATGTTTGGCCTTTTTTAGCCTTAAAATGACTGGACTATACAGTGGTTGAGATAAAAAAAATATATATAAAATTTCTAAATTTTTTTTACAAATAATACGAAAAGTAAATTCACGGTTGTGATAAGAGGTATTAAAAACTGCAGAGAATTATTTAATGAAGTCAATTTGAAATAAAATGTTTTAAAATATAAAATTCATTACTTTTACGAGAGGATAAATATTATACAACTTAAAAGTGACAAAATATAATAATTTTAGTGCTTATTTTTTGATTTGCGGTAGATTTGCGGAAACACTATTTTAACTATGTTTATTTCTGGTTCACTTAAATAGAAGAGAATGTAACAGTGTGAGGTGTTAACTGAATCAGCAGAAATTATCTTATTTTTGCAGTACTATTAATACAAGTACTATTTAAATTAAAGTTTTAACTTTTCAAATGACCAGCTAGAAGTAAAAAAAGTACTTTGAAGGAGAAAGTTGTCTTATTTTACATCTTGATTGAGTTCAATAAAGATTAGTAATAATCGAAAAAGCTGGTTGAACCCCAGTAACTTTAAAAAATTCAAAAAAATTGTAGGAAAAATCCATTTTTTTTAACACTTACATAGATTTATAGTTATTTAAAAATTCAAATTTCCGAAATTCCAACTTCAAAGCATTTTAAATCAAACTGAGGGTGTACAAAATCGCACAACTTTTAATGATACTACATAACATTGGTAATTGCAGTAAAATTTGACATTGTGTTACTTACCATTTTTTTTATTTTCTCCCATTTGAATAAAAATGGCCAGTGTAGTGATTTTTTTGAAAAAATAATGTTTACATGAGCAAGGAAAAACCTGCCAAAACAGCAAAATTGGTGAATTTATTCGATAGACATTATGATGTCCTTCCTTGTGCGTGAAAACGTTAAAAAATCCATTGTTGATGACCGATGCTCAAAGGCAGAGAGCTCTGTGTTAAAGGTAGTCGTTTTTCAACTTTTTACGCTTTTTTTTATTACATTTTTATGGGAATTTCGGAGGTGGGAATGTTTAGAACACCTTCAGAGGCATACCCACAGTAATTTTGATCAAAATCTAGAGCCGTTTTTTTAGCAATTAATGAAAAACATGATTTTTTCAATAGTGACCACCTTATACAATTTTGACGAAAACCTTAATGGCAGGTCCAATGGCTACAACCAACCCGCACGTCAAATTTGAACATTGTAGGTCAATTTCTTCGGGAGTTATGCTGACCACAGACACACATATACACAGACAGATATTTTTTCTAGATCACTTTATTGAAATCAGGATGTTCCAAAACGTAGAGAAGTGAAAAAAAAAAAAAGAAAGAAAAAAGAAAAGAAAAAAAAGAAGGGGGGAAAAGGGGGGGGGGGGGGAATCGATTTTTTTTTTTTTTTTTTTTTTTTTTTAACCGAATGCTATACTTTCATCCCCTTATGTATACATATGGGTAATTGATAGTAATATACAAAATAAAAATAAAACAAAAGATACCTATAATTAATGTTGTTTATTGTTTTAGGATGCTTTTGCAGTACAGTAGGCTGTTTGTATATTCAGGAATAAACATGTCAATAAAAGTAATGTACTATTCTCTTTCACTGAGTTCTGATGAATTCAACTATTATTTTATAAACTTATTAGATAATTTACATTCTAATAGAGTCTATGGGTGTGACATTTCATAATCTCAACCTTTTCTCTGTCAAATCCAATAACTTAAAAAATTATTCAAAAATATCTAGATTTGTAGTTTGTTCTTTGCATCTGAACAAAACATCTGCCTAACAATTGATTTCTTTATCAAAACCGTACATAACTGCCAACTAGTTATATATAGAGACTAGCTGAATACTTTTGCTGCGCTACGAAATTTTACCATGTGCATTTTAGCAATCAAAAGACATTCATGTATTCTACACTTCAGACTTTTGCACCAATTTCGATCCAGACGAAATGATTTATCAAAATAGGAACTTACTTTTGTTGACATTCCTTCCGAAATTTATTATTGAGAATATATTGGAAATGAGACATTTGAATATCCCTTGTTTAGAACGTTTAACCCCCTTTGGATCTTTTTTAATTAGTTAATCGATGTTGCGAAAGTTTATTGTGTTTATGTTTGCTCTTAGTTCTAAATTTCAAAGATGTAACTGTATTGGAAGTGAGATATTAAGATATTCCTCGTATAGTTTCAATGTTACGTCGACATTTGCACCAAATATCAGAATTGTGACAACACTGGAAGTGGGTCATTTGGATATCCCTCGTTTTGAATGTTTAACACCATTTCGACCGTTTAAAGTTGGTTAATCGAGATCGGAATAGCTTACTTCTTGCATGTCTATCTTTGCTGACATTTGTACCATTTTCATAGTTATGTCCATGTAGGATGTGGGACATTCGAATACCCCTCGTTTAGAACGTTTAACCCCTTTTCGACCCCTTAAAGTGGGTTAATCGAGATTAAAATAGCTTAAATTTTCTATGTTTATCATTGTTGATATTTGCACCAATTCTCAGAATTGTGACCATGTGGGAAGTGGGACATTCGAATATCCCTCATTTGGAACGTTTAACCCCTTTTCCACCCTTTAAAGTGAGTTAATCGGGATCAAAATAGCTTACTTTTTCTATGTTTATCATTGTTGATATTTGTACCAATTTTCAGAGTTCTGAACATGTGGGAAGTGGGAGAATTAGTGACGAGTAAGTGAGTGAGTGAGGGCTTTGCCTTATATACATAGTGTTGCACAAATTGTCTGTATATAGTGTAAATAGTGACATATTATTTTAAAATTCTATTGTAATTTATTTTTATCTTATTTTATTTATTAACAGCATTTATACAGGTTAGAAAAAGGTGGCAACACCTAAAGCAATCGAGAAATTTCTAGATGTTTCTTTTTCAACGAATTGGCTGGAAATTTCGGGAATGTTCTCAAGCGCCTGGCATGTAAAGACCGGAGATCGGGAAAGTTTTCAGATTGACTTCGGATTTCAATGAAAGCTGAACGCTTTGTTTACCTATTGGAGTGAGCTTGTAGTATCGCTGTATTCGGAGTTGCTTTTATTGGAGCTTGTGTTGAAGTCTGATAGTAATTGTACTGTTCTTCAAATAGCTTTTGTGATCTCTTGAAGAGAAAATAAATAGTTTTTATCCAGTAAAAACTGCGCCATCATTGCCTCTGTGGAAAATTCATAACAATAGAGATCAGTCCTACTATGGTTGTTTTAACATAAGAATGCGTTTTTCACTTTTTGTGAAAAATTCCTAATTTTCTGTAGAATGACCCAGCAGGTGAAATACGTACTATAATAGTATAAATTAAAATTGCCTGTTCTGATTAATAAGACTTTTTTTTGGTAAATATATTGTTTATTATTAAACTATTTGAAATGATGAGAAGGAATAATATAAGTCATAAAAACAAAGTTGTTAAGATAAATCCTTTATATACATTGTCAATTTGTATGTGCAATTGCAACTTCTTGAGCTCAGATCGAGTTTTCATAGTGTTTGACAACTAAGAATAAAAGATCCATTCAGAACTATTTACTAACTTCTTTTTTTGCCCCCAAAACTTGATTGAATACATTGTCATTTACCATGAGTCTATTTGTCTAGATTCATTTAAATTGAAAGACGGAAAGTGGGTTTATTTGCCCTTCGAATATTGCCATTAAATATCGCCAAATCGAACATGTTTGAATTAAGCTTGGTATCTGAATAATACAACGTAAGTAAAAGTTGATTAGTCTGACGTAAGGCAATAGAAACACATATCTTTCATTTATTTTGATTAAAACAATTTTGTCAACAGGAAAGAATTTCAACAATGATCAGTGAAATGGGATTTATTAGTATTCCGAAGTGATTATAGAAGCGTGTGTAAAAGCGACCTTTTAGTGAGAGTGACAGCTCCCAAAATTTGATCGAATGCATTATCATCGACATCAAATCTTTCTGCCAAGTGTCAGCCCGATTGGATTACGGCAAGTGGGTGAATTAGGCCTCCGCAGATTTGCGCGGCAGCGACATACAAAATCAAAGTTAGCATAAAGGACTTAAAAAATAATCAAAGACAAAGTGTAAATTTTATGATAATTTAAATTAAGTGTGTAGAAATATTAAAATACAATAAAATATGTATATTAATATTTGTCTACGTTTTATGCTAAAAAAGATCTTCCAGCACTACAGTGTCAACTACTGGAACATTTATCATGCATTGAGATAAATTATTCAATTCACACGAAAGTTATGAAAGTTAAAAAGCTGTTATTTTATTATAAATGTGCGTACCTCAAATTTAGGTAATGAAACTAAAATAATGTTGCGTGGATGGGTTCGATAGATTTGAAGCTAAAGCAGATCAAAACTTGCAGAAATTTATTCCAATATAACTCTTCACAGATTCTCTTACAACTTCAGAACTTCTCGTTCTAGTAGACTCAATACAGATCTTTTCACAACAATAGAGCACAAAACAGCAGTTAAAAACTTGACAACACAACTGCTAAAATCGCTGCAAAAGACAATGCAATACAGTTCGCTTTAGAACTACTCTGAATGCTCACTGAGACTCAGTTTCTCAACTCAGTAATTCCAACTGACTAACCAACTCCAGTCAACTAACTGACTAACCAACCAACTCCACTCACGGCCGGTCTTATATAGGAGTCAGTACTTCGTGAATCTTCTAGAGATAGACATTTGGAGAACTTTCCAGATCGTAGTCGAAAAGTCCTATACATGTACATGGGGACCAAAAATGTCGCCAAATGATCGCCAAGTTTGGCGACAAAAATTAGTCGCCAAAACCGTCGCCAACTTGGCGAGATTGCCATTACCATAATGTTAAATGACTAACCGACTAATCCATGTAAAACTCGCTTCCCAGCGTTATCTCTGTAAAACTTGTTATCAAGCATTAAGACCCATATTGCAGGGAAGCCAACTTAAGACGAACTATTGCACTGCCTTATGCGAAATGTACATAAATTTTCCTATTTACAAAACTAACACTACGAAATATTTACAAATATACAAAAATTCGTAACAATAATATTACCACTAAATTGTTTCAGTTTTAGTTGTGAAAAAATCAATGATATGCGAAAAGGAATATTTTAACAAGCCCACGATTAAAATGAAATCTCAGTTTGAGTAATAAATTGAAGTTATTTTGTAAGTTAAAGTATATTTTTTTGATCGTTTTTCTACAAGAGACTTTTAAAAGGCCATTTTTGTAAGGTGAAAAACATTTGAAAGCAATATTATTTAATTAAATCAACCATCCTCATTTCGAATATCCACATAAAAAAGGCCAAAAATGTGTACTCTTTTGTTAATGAAACAAAAAAGAAGCGAAATATAAGTCGTACATGAAACGACCCATTGTTGTCTGCTTCGATTGTGACGCACGTTATTCACGTAAATAGAGTACGTGATGATTCCTCAACTGATCGCAGAAATAGCTCATTGACTGAATTTTATTTACCTGAAACCACTATTTCGCATCAATTTTCCTGATTTTTCTGATGATTTTTAATGGATTCCCATTGAAAAAAAATAAAAATAATAATAACATTTTGTATTTCTAGCTGTTTGAATCCAACACGAAATCAAATAAACGTAGAAAATGTCCATTCTATCTGTACAGCGGTAAGTGTTGATAAGATTTTACACGCTTTCTTCCAAGCCACTTTTCTGATGGCATGTGGTCATGGTTTATTTAAAATATTTGTTTTTTAAAAAGTGCATTTAAATTTAAAAACTATTTGTCAATAAATGCAAAAAATTTAAATAAAAACATTTATAATAAATGCACTTAAACGAAAATATTCTGTGTTCTCTTCAACTACTTTCAACTGAGTGAAAATAAAAGCTTTGGGTATTCCTACAAGTTTGTCATAAAAACACTTCCCCGATACCAATCGAAAGAGAATTTCTGTTACTGTTATTTGAAGGTATAGGCTTGAGACTGTGATGAGTTTAAACAATAAAGCCCCAGCGGTTACGGTTACAGTGAAAAAGTTTCAAAATGTTCGGTTGGCAACACTTTTTCCTATGCAAATTGGTAAGCTCATGGAAAACCCCAAAATGCCGTTGAAGCGATAGATGTATGACATGCATTAGTGGAGTAAAACATTTGCAAAGAAGAGCTTTGTAAAGGACCAATGACAACACAAGAACACCCGATTGAAGAAAAAATCTTCCCACAGTGCTTATTGTGGTTTTCTACAAACAACGCCTTGCATATGTTCTATGATTGATGCTTCTATGTATAACCCTATGTCTCCGCTTACTGTTGTCAAGTCTTTTGCAAATATTTTAACGCCCAATTTTCGTCTTGCGTATGGATTGCAACAACATTTAGGGTTTTTCAATGCTGACCACAATTTGTACAGCAAAAAAAGTGGATGTTGTCAATCGAAAAATTCGATTTTTTTTTCACTGTAATCGTACCGTGAGAGCTCTATTGTTTGAAATCATCACAATCTCGAGAGCATATATTTAAATACCAATATCAGAAAATTCCTTTCGATTGGCTGAGTGGATAGGCTTCTAGGGGTAGTTTCTTCTAGGGAAGTTTCTTCTAGGGTAGTTTCTTCTAGGTATATCTTCTAGGGAAGTTTTGTTGTGACCACTTTGTATATTAAAAACATTTATGTGAGTTTCTCACGCTTTAATTTTTTGTTAGTTACTAGGAAAATATGAGGTTGATGAAAAAATATTGTGACTATATTTATTCAAAATTATCAGGTATTTTTACTTTCAATTACCCATATGTATACATAGAGTAATGAAAGTATAGTATTCGGTCAACAAAAAAAAAATTGCATTCATCCTCGTTTCGAAACATCCTAATTTCAAAAAATTGATCTAGAAAAATGTCTGTCTGTATGTACGTGGAGTATAATTCCCGAACAAATTGACCTACGCTGTTCAAATTTAGTGTGCAGGTTGGTGATGGCGAAGGACCTACCATTAAGGTTTCCGTCAAAATCGCTCATGAGCATCAGGTAGGGGCAATTGAAAAAATCATGTTTTTCAGTAATTGCTAATAAACAGCTCTAACGATTTTGTTCAAAATCGCTGTGGTAACGTCTCTGCAAATATTTTAAACATCCCCACCTCTGAAATTCCCGTAAAATGCTTTAATGGCTTAAAAATTTGTAAAACGAATGCCTTTAACACGGAGTTCTCTTTCCTTCATACCTCATCGACAATCGTTTTTTTTTTTTTTTTCTCTCCTCACTTTCACTTATAAGAAAGGATAATATAAGAATTATCGAAAAGTATTCGCCAAAATCATCATTTTGGTAGTTTTTTATTAAAAATAAAACACAAAAAACATACATGGCAAAAAATATCGCCAAACTGATGGATATTTTTGCTAAATGAATGATGAAAATATAAAAACTGTAAAAGAACAAATTCACGTCAGTATTATAGCGTAATTGAAAGTTATGCGATGTTCCACACCTCTAGTTTACTTTGAATTTTACTTTTTAATGCAATTATTTATTTTTGATGCATTTAATTTTTATTTTTAAAGCATTCCCCCCCCCCTCCCCTTTCTTTTTTGTTACTTTTCTATGTATTCATTGCTATTTTTTATTTTTATTTTTACTTTTCAATGTATTCATTTCTATTTTTTAAAAACTTTTTAGTGAATTTATTAAAGGCGTGTTTTCTTGAAATTCTTTATGCAATGTCGTCATTTTCTCCCTTGCTGCATATGCACATATTTTAATCATCAATCCACCGGACTCTTCAAATCAAGATCTTTTTCAACAAAATGGAGCTTATGCATGGCTATGGCATAGCAAACTGCCATTTTCGACAGAAAATGACTTGTGCATTGTGATTAGCAACTGTAATGCGGAAAGTGCAAAGTTAAATTATTTTAATATACTAGTATTAGATTGTTCCAAAATTATTAACACGTAAGTATCGGGTTTTTTTGTTGGTTTTTTCCCCCTTTTTGATGTGTGAAATCGGTACTATTATTCATGTATAGAAATCCTGATAATATTTGAAATGGTTCAAAAAGCCTTTGGTTGTGGCGCTGAGTCTTCTTTTGCCATCCAAGGAAGGTTTTAAAAACAAGAATTCACTACATTAATATGTTTCGTTTCTTTCAAGATTGATTTAAAAGTTAAACAGATAAATCATACATAAATATATCAAAGATTTTTTTTTTTTTTTTTTTTTAAATTTAAAGTATAACTGCCAAGGACTTCAAGAGACATTTTGCGGTAAAAGCTGAAACTTTGCTTTTTGAAGGAAACAGACAATTTCTTAAAATTAGGATTGTTTGTAAATGTGTATTATTTGTAAATAAGTAGATTTTGTGTGAAGAAACCTTTTTTAATCTTAATATTTTTGTCTCAAAAAATTGAAATCAAATTGGAACATATGAAAATCCAGCATATTTACTAATTCTTTCAAAATCTCATTTCAGCTATTCGTTTAAAACTATATCCGCCGTCACAAGTTAAAAAGCACTAAGTACAAAAAAATTTAGTTTACATTTTAGCGCTTGAACGTTTCTCCTTTGAAATTTCATATTTTTTATTGTTGTATAGGTTTGTATAACCTAAGAACCTGAGTCTTTCAATGAATTAAAAATATAATTTTCTGTAATAATAAATAAGTGTCAATGCTGCAATGTTAAAAGTAGTAAAAAGTGTCAATACGGTAGATTTAGAATGGAACTATTGTAATTTATTTGAAATGTTAAGTTTAAATTTCGGATTGGTAGTATAGTTGAATAATTAAATCGTAAATACAAACTCCTAATAAAAAATATCATTAAAATTATGCCTGAATTTTAAATAAGGTACTTTCGGTACAAAAGTGAATACGTAAAAAAAAAAAAAAAAAAAGCATGCCGTAACAAAAAAAATCTACACGTTATATATTTTTAAACTCATACTAATCTATAACTTTTATTTCGTAACAAGCACGACATCATTAAAAAAATTCAAAATTAAATAATAGTGGTAAAATTTAAATATATACAGGGTCTTTCAGAAAGGATTCCTTGACTACAAAACGACATAACTGCAAAGCAATGAGAAACAAAATGAGAGACAGTTTGGTAAGTTGGATAAATATGTATGGAATTTTAAATGTACTGGTCTGCAATATTTTTTATTTAGCTGAGATATTTTTAATTTATGATTTTTATAATATAATCTTGTGATATCGATATTGGGAGTTTAATGGCTTTAAGCTGCAGAAACTTCAATTTATGAGTAGTAGTTTCTTTCTAAAAACACTTGAGAACACTATAAACCACAGACCTATGTTTAAAGAGGATTAACTTTACTTTTCCATCCTTTTCAAAATTACAATTGCGAAAATTGAAAACGAATTTAGTAATTATTTAGGTATTCGACTACTTTGGTTACACTTTTTTTTTTTATTAAAATTCCATAATACTTTTGGATCTTTATATCCATCTATTAAAATACTATAACAAAGGTTTAAATACTAAAAATAAGTCTTTTTTTTAATTTGGAGTTGTTTAGAGAAATTGAAAAAATTTCGTTTAAGATAAACCTCATAATTGAAAAAAAAATATTTTCATTTCTTTTATTGCAATATACGATTTTTTTTTTTTTTTTTTGCAATATAATTTAGAGAAGGGACTAAAATATAAGCCATAGTCAATAGCCATGAAGAATTAGGACCATCAATTATGTGTTTACTGCATTTTTAGGCATCTCGCTTGTAATTTCAAAAAAAAATATTTTAATGCTTTAGTTTTAGTCCATACTATAGATAAGTCTCTTAGAAACACCCATTAAAAATTTCATAAAAATATTTAAATAACATTTTGAGTTATTCAGATTTGTTGTATGAAAATAAACACACACACACATTTTTCAGGAAATACGATTTAAGTAAACAAATGCTTATGTAACAGCTGTTACTTCGTTTCTAATTAACATAGATTTAAAACAAATGCCAATTTATAAAGTTAAGATATGAAGCATAATTATATCAATATAAAAAGGAAATATGTATTTTGAGCAAAATTCATGCTTTCAACATAGTCGAATAACAGAATTATAAATCCAAACACCACAAAATAGCCGCTGCTCTGTTCAAAAATTTGGCAAGGGTAAGTCACTTGGTTCACAAATCGCTAAGCTTGTCACGTGTCACCGTCTATTTGCTGGTTGTTTTAATTTCTTATGGAAAGTGGATTAAGTCCGAACCAACGAAACAAATAAACAGAGTCGAACTATAAAAATCCTATGCATCAAAACGAATTATTCAAGTTTGAGTTTACATACAACAAACATAACGAATTTATCCAGTTGCTGGGACTAGGAGGTGTAGGAGTATACCCATATAACACAGCCGTATTGGCCAATGTCATAAACAGATTCTGGGTTTATTGGCCAGACCATGTCGAATTTCGAGCTCGTTCCAAAATACACGATTTTTTTTTCTTTCTTTTCTTTAAAATCTTTTGTATTAACTTCGATTTTGTATATGTGGCTGGGTATTAGGGTGGATCGAAAAAAAAAAATTTCAGAATTTCAAATCCGACCTATGGGGAAAAGATGTTCTATGGTATATAGATACATGGAAAAATAATTAAAAAAATTAAATTTTAAGTTCAGTACTGCCACAAGGAGGATGAAGTTTAGGTATTTGAGCTTTTTTATAGCAAAAAGTTAAAGTCAATTGATTTTTTTTTTTAAGAATTTCAAAACCTACCTGTACGGAAAAGATGTTCTGAGGTACATTAATTAAGGGAAAAATAAAATAAAAATAATAAATTTTATGTTAAGCTCTTTACAAGGAGAATGAAGTTTTGGTATTTAGGATTTATAATGGTAAACTGTCAAAGTAATTTTTGCTTAAGTGAAACAGGCCTTTAATAGTTTTAAATGTTTATTGGAATGAGAGAACATATACTAAATGTTTACAGAAAAAAAAAAAAAAAGCTTTAGGAACATATTACAGCTTCTTAAGAATTAAATCAAGAAAAATAAAAAAAATCTTCGGAATTACAGTAAATGGTAATCACGTTTGGTGTTGAAAACTGGCTTGAACTTTCGTGATTCCAGGCTATTTCTTTTTAACCCATCTCTTCTGTATGATCCGCTTACAGCAGAAAATGCTTCTGTGACTATTCGTTCTGTAGCTTGAGTACGACAGGGATACCCCTTGATAGTAGGTAATGCTATAGTATTGCGATAGAAATGATTGCTGGGTTTACTATTGCTCCTGAAATAATGTCATCATTAAATCGTTCTGTTGCATTCTCCCACTTAATCAAGTTCACATAATCTGTCTCACAAGGGTCAAAAGTTGGTATGTTTAAGATACAGATATTAATCGCTAAAAGGGTTTGGGTTGCAGCAAACTTTTTGACTTGGCGCAAATTCAAAATCCTTTGTGTTATTTCTGTTGTCAGCTAGCATTGATATCAGGATATTTTCAGGAAAGCCCAAAACCCCCGTTTAAAAAATTACTGGATCAATGACTTCTTCAAATCAATTGAAAAATAACGCGATAGAAAGATTGATTAATTCAAATGCGCTTGCACCATAGATTATCGATTGTTTGGTTTTGATCTTGAATCACATAGGTGCCTAGACTTTTACGATGAACGTAATTAATGTCAATAAAGCTTTGGTTGGACTTCTTCTAAGCCAAATAGAACATGAGAATTCTGTTGGGGGTTGTAAACCACCTTGAGTTTCAAATCTTTCCAGAGTTTCTCTTCAACAGCCCTTCGCTGCTTTGTCCGCAGTGATGGATTCACAAATTTCCATTAAGCACAGTTGATCAGTACTTAAGTCTTTCTTGTTAGTCAATTCCCTTAGGTTGGGCTAACGTGAATGATACTACAGATAGTGTCTCGCATACGGTCACTCTTTGGCTTGTAACTGGCACACAAACCATTGTAGTGGACGCTTCAAAATCAGTCCCATATTTCGTATAACACCTTCTTTGATACCTGTGTTGACAGACTACCTACTATCGCAACCAACATTGTTGTATCTATGTCATTGTCGACGCATGACCTAGCAGACCAAACGCTATAGTGGTTAGTGTGCTAGCTTCTAGACCACGAAGTTGAGGGTACGAGTCCCGTATAAGGCATGGGTGTATGTAAATGTATGTTGGCTTGTCAAATGACGAATGTTTCGGCGCATTATAGCCCTCGTGTTGCTGACGGCACCAGATAATCTGAAAACAACCAAGTCAGTCGACGCATGAGCAAAACTTACGATATGCTTTCCCTGATATAGCTTTCAGTTAATTTTCTAGCTTTGAAAGCATGATATTTGTCGTAGTATGAACTTATTTTTCTCAAAATGCTGTAGTGGTCATTTATTGGTATTAAAGCTCGTTCCCAGGTCTCTAATAACTTACTTGCAACTTATTAACAGGCGGAGAAAACTGTATTTAAATATACTGTACTTTGCTTCTCTTTTTGAATGCCAATATACGCACCTTATTACGTTTTTCGTACGAAGGAAGCATAATCGTGGGCATATTACAGCCTGACCTAAATATAGGACAAATCATGTCTTTTCTTATCAACGCCACAGTACAGTATTAGTCCAAATACACAAACAAACAAATGTCACATAATAAAATTGTAATTTAATTTACAAGAACAACGCGCACCGATTAGGCGTCGAATTCCGTAAGCCGCTGACAACTGCACTATAGGGTTGTATATGTATAGGGTTGTATAGGGCTGATTCAACGGTGATATGGGGAGGAGGGAGTTGGGTCAAACAAGGTTGAAATGTACATTGTACTACTAATTATTCAATAATCATCACTTTTTTAGGATTTATATTGTAAAAAACAATTATTTTTAGTGTAAAATCATTTAACGAAAATTAGGACTTTTTGCATTTTTTTCGAAAATTCAACCCCTTTGTGGCAGTGCAAAATTTTAAAATTAATTTTTTTTATTATTTTTTCCCTAATCTCTATATCATAGAACATCTTTTCCCCATAGGTAGGTTTTGATTAATAATAAATTTTTTTTTCTCCATAGAAGAACGATCCACCCTACTGGGTATGTCGATGGCAGGCAAATCTGAGGAGGCCTAATTAACTCACTTGCCGCAATCGGTCTGAAACTTGGAAGATAGATTCGATGTCAATGACAATGCATTCTATCAAATTTTGGAGCTGTCACTCTCACTAAAAAATCGCTTTTACACACTCATCGGTTGTCAAAATTGTTTTAATCAAAATAAGTAAAATATGTGTTTTTATTGTCTTACGCCAGACTTATCAGCTTTCGTAGATCGTTGATTCGTTGTAAATGACAATGTATTCAGTCAGGTTTATTTATTTTTTTTCGGATGGGGGGGGGGGGGTTGAGAAGTTAGGAAATTGTCCGGAATGGATATTTTGTGCTTATTGGTCAAACACTATGAAATCTCGATCTGAGCACAAAAAGTTGGAATTGCACATAAAAATTGGCGATGCATAATATGGATTTATATTAAAAACTGTGTTTTTATGAATTATATTATTTTTAAATAAACATGTCAAAAACATCACAAAACCTATTTTTTACCCCTCCGTCTTTTTTTATAACACTATATTTCAATTTTAAAACTCTGCATTTATATTTCAAAACTTACAGTATAGTTTACCTTGCACTGGTAGGGATGGGTCAAGTTCCGAAGCAACAGCCAGTCTACAACGGTCCACATCGGGGTTGACCAGTGTCTAGCCAATATTCGCCAGTGAATTTGTGCGAGTGGGGTAGTTCCCATCCCTCTATTTGGCATTTTTTTTTACATTTTAGTGGTTTTCGGCAAAGCGTGCGCAGGATTTGTATTGGGAGTGGCGTTAGGGTTTGGAATGTTCATATTCTGAAGTGTGGTGTTTATACCATCAGCTTTATTATAACACAGGGAATCATACACCATTACATGACACACCGTACATAACACACTGTACAGTATATGTTACAAGACTATTCTCCAATATCAGTAAAAAAAATCATAATATCAGTTATCTCTCCTGATAAAGCAAGATAATTTTTTAATGATTTTTTACTGGGTGACATTTTCGGAAATTTTGGGAACCTCAAATCAGAAGGAAGGAAAGATATTACATTGGAACAGTAAACAGTCGGATACAAAAAAAGTCACGGAGGAAAAAAGCGGGTAAAACCTCGATTTTTAAATGATTTCAATTTTAGAATTTTTGCTTAACAAATTTCATAACGTTGGTTCAATACATTTTTAAATTTTGTTAATTGGTTCAGGAGTTGAAGATGATGATAATCAAGGGAAAAAAAAAAAAAAAAAAAAAAAGAGCATCTGTATTCAAACACAGCTTAGGTGCAAGTAAGCTCAATTACTCACGTCAGTAGCTTTTTTAAAGGTTACATCACATCTCTCATCTTACATGTGGAAGCGTTAAACAAACGCTGCCTGTACACCAAACTAATTGACCCTTATGAGTGTAATGGAAATATAATAATCAATTTTTTTAATTGGTTATTCGCATATTAAAGACGTTATATTTATTTCGTTGAATTTATTTATGATTTTTGATAAAACAAAATAATTGCCAAGCAAATAATTCATTCGCTTCTAATTTCCTATTTTTTTCTTCTTTAATTCTCCCATTACGTTCTAAGTAAATAGAGGGAACTCCTCCCAGAGGACTGATATTTTTTGTTCGATAAAGTCATATATTTGTCATAACCTTTTATTGAAATCTATATAGCTATTGAATTGTCAGCGAAGCATCTTCTCCTTCAATTTCACTTAAAAAAGGTATTTTTGAACAACCAGAAGCAGACAGTTTTATTCTATGTGTACAGCTTTGATTTTGTTCGACATAGTGACTTTCTACATTCTTTGCCTTTTAGTTTCAACTGACTAAAAACCAATTGGATGGTCGGCGGAGGAGCTATAAAGATAAAGCAATCCAGTTTATGGTGCCTCTGTAAGCTTATCAACGCTGCTAAGTTCCATACAACACGTGGGTGTAAAATGTTTCCCGTTAATTGGGTTTGTTGTGGCATAAAAAAAACCTACTGCAAACACATCGTATTATCTATAGTTATATACACTTGACTTGATCTATTCATAAATTAAAGTTTTGTATAAGTTGAATACTGAATAGAGGAAATAGATAACCACCGACAGCTACTCTACTTTTAGGTTTTGTCTGAGTAAGCGCGTAATTTTTTATGAACGTATTTAGAATCGGCTATGATTTGGAATTAACGATCGATAATGATTTTGAATTTCAGTTAAAATTTTTAATTACAGTGCTTTAGAAAACGGATAGTGATTTGAATGAGAAGCACAAAATCCAAGAGCATTTCAAATATGTAAAAAAAAAAAAAAAAAAAAAAAAAATTCAGGGGAAAACTTTTATTAATTTGAATATTTTGCTTTTCTCTTTTCCAAATAATTGAGAATTCGCTTCAAATTCATTATTTTCTTCCAACATTTGTGAAATTTTAAGGTTTTTTATTTTACAATTTCAAAATGTGGTGTGTTGGGACCTTATGAAGGTATCAGGGGCTTTTAGGTCCATACCTGTCCTGAATACACCACTATATCATGGGCGCAGCCAGGAAAGTGCAAGAGAGTGCACTTGTACCATCTAGATTTTGAAAATGAAAAATATTATAAAGATAAGTGAACGATTCACTGAAAATAAAAGTATGGTATAGGTTTTAAAATATTCAATGAATAAGGATTTTAATACATAACTATTAATTAAAATGTATTAAGAAAGCCAATTGAAAAATTAAAACAAAATATTTACCACTTTGCTTCCCATTGAGTGCGTTCTGCTCCCTCCTGAAAACAGGGGTGTAGTGGAGCAGGAACGCGTGGGAACGGCAATCCTTTACCTTTTTAGAAGGCGGAATCGCGTTCCCTCATCTAATTTTTATTTATTTTAATTATTATTTTTTTTCCCTCTTTATGTGATACTTAACGCAAAGCCAAGTAAGCAAACAAAAGAGTTATTTCGTAAGAACTTTGCTTTCGTCTGCGATCCACAGCTTCAGGGATGAGCAGGCAAGTTCTAGTTTTTGTAAAATACTTGAAAGAGGCGCAACAACCCACATATGGCCATTTCTCCTTCATTAGAAATGAACTGACATATATGTTTACATATAGCTATGATTCATTCAATGGCAATTATCCTCTTCAACGAATGATCTGTATTTGTTGATGAATTCCAGAGGTCAAATTTGTATGGTTCGTCATATATATAGGCTAAAATTTCCATACACAAATTCATGCTAACTATCTACATTTTTAAAGAACAAAACTGTGAACTAGCACATACAGTTCTTTGCACCCTTTCCTTGAAGAATGTTTCCCTCCTCTAATTTAAATGGGAACTCTAACCGATTTATCAACAAAAGTTATGTAACGTTTATTTATTTCTTTTTTTGTTTGTTTTTTCTATATATCACCGATTTAATAAATTATTTGTAAACCTCTCACCGTACCTAAGAAATGCATTCGTTCAAGAGGAAAATACTAATGACAATAAAAGATGGGTTTTTTTTGTTTTTTTTGTTTTTTTTTGACAATCCAAAAAAGTTAAGTAAACCTGCGATTCTGACGGAATAAACTGATTGGTGCTAAAAATCCAAATAGGTAAGAGCAGAATGTTGATATTTGGTATTAGCTATTAAGGTGTTTTGAGATTACGGAATTATGCATTTATATTTTGTCAAATATTGGGAAATATTTATTTTATTGCCAGATATTGGGAAAATCAAACAGATAACTTGTTTGAATATGAAAAAATTTGTTCAAAACAGTATTGATTTTTAAAGCCATTATATTAACTTCGCTTTTGTATGTTTGTTTGTTTGTGAGTTTGAATATGTTTAGTTCAACAGATAAAATATTGCTTGAAAGTACAGTAAAGAGATTGGCTTCAAGCGCTCCGCTACGTTGTTTTGGCAGAACTGAACAGTTGTTAACTTTGTTTCAGTTTAACTTGTCAGTACTGATAATGCTATATTTCCGAATTGCAGCCATTCACAACCCAGGGTTGCGTAGGGGAACCACGGCTTGCGCTAGGAGCAGAGGACTACTATAAAAAAGTAATGCGTAGCAAAAATCAGTAATTTTAATAACAAGTATTTTATGAAATTCTTATGAAATTAATTTTATTAAAAATTTTATATTTTATAAAAAAAATTGTATCCCGAAGTTTCCTTAATAAAACCTGATGTAAAATAATGTTAGTTAGTGCAGAAAACGCTACGATTTTAATAATTTGCTCCCATACCATTTTTGGAGGGTTTTCTAGACCCATTTTCATTGTAAGAGGGGCCAAAACTCATTTTTGCACACATAGCATTTTACTCTTAGGCCGGTCCTGTATATTTGATTTTCCTTAATATAAAACTGCTAATGGTTTTGTAAATGGGTATACTACATCGAAATCGGGGTGTGAAGAAGTAGGAAAGCAATTCAGATGATTTAAAATGCAAAAATAAATTGCTTTTCGGTTTGAGAATGGGAAAGCTTTTATATTTACTGTTATTTCTGAGTTTATTTAAAAAATGTAGCAGCAGTTCCCCCAAGTTCTACAAAAAAAAAAAAAAAAAAAAAAAAAAAAAAATAACACTAAGTACACAGTGGCGGCGATAAGGGGAGGAAATTTCCCTCGATCCATTTTAAAATTTAGTGATTTTGATGGCAATATCATATATATTATGCAGTTCGCTTTTTCCTCCGATTCATACTCACTTATGACTTTTATTGTCACCTAACCGTCACCACTGTAGAAATGACAAAATCGAACTAGACAAGATTAAAAAAAAAACAAAAAAAAACCAGGAATGTTTCAAGCAAATCTATACGTCTGGCAAGTAATGAGTCTACATTGAAATATCCCACATAAAATTGGAGATGATTGAGATGTTGCACAAATTAATATTTTATCAAGAAATTTTAAATCGACTGATAGATTTTAATTTTTCAATTATTTTATTAATAGAGGAAATTTGGAAAAGAAAAGGAAGGGTCTATTAAGTAAGAGGAACTTCCCTACATTTTCTTTTTGAGAAGGAGAAAAGTCATAAAACTCTCAATCGACATCTGCAACAATCGAAATCTTTGTAATTCATTTTGAAAATAGATTTCGAGGATCTACAAAATCTTGGAATTTATCCAAACACATTGCATATATGGCATCTCTGACATTTGGGAAAATTGTTGTAAAAAATTTGTTTAAAAATGTGTGTCAATAATATGTTTGAAAATGTCTTATAATCCATTTATAAAGTGTTAAATAATCTTTTAAAATGGGTTGTGCATAGCAAATTGTTTAAAAATCCATACAACTTAATAGTTTAAAAAATTTATTTAAATAAAAGAATAAGTCGAAACACACATTTTTATTTTATTTTATTTTTTATTTTTGAGATGCTCTTTAGCTGTTTTGAGATTATTAAAGTAATATTAATAAAATTATTTAAAATTGTCATTTTCACTCTCCCCTTCCCTCCCGCACACACACACAAATACGTTTGTAACGACGCGACATAGCGTTCCCAAACCTTTTTATTTTACACTACACCACTGCCTGAAAATAATTCTGCCCGCGCCTATAACTGTTACAAATGCAGGCTACGAAATTCAACTTAGTTCCCAATCTACTAGGCAGATTAGTGCCCAAAACTCTCTAACTGACTTTGAACTGTTTAATATACGAATGATGAGAGCTGAATTAAGTAAATGAAAAATCTTAATTATAAGTTTTTATTCATTGAATTTGTTCATAGATGGCGCTCTAAGTTCATCTTTCATTCTAAATTTTACACATATAATTGATAATATATTTTCTTTTAACATTGATGATTAATGGATACATTTTAAAAACAGCGTAGCATGATGTTGAAATATGGAGAAGCGAAGATAAAAAATGTTACTATCACCCCTTATCACAAAAGCATTTGTCTTAGGAAGGAAAAATTAGTAATTGGTTTTTTAAATGAAAGTTGTATTCGTTGTATTTTAATGGAAAATAAGAAATTTATTTTGGCGATAAAATATATAGCTATCCCTCTCCCATTTCTTGTTTACTATATTACCCCTTGTTATATCATATATGTGTACGATCATTAGAAAATTAGAATATTTGGGACCCTATAAATAAAAAACCCCATCCTATTTGTGTTTCAAATTAGTACATAGATGAGATCGATCTTTTCTATAGATTGCAATTATTAATTTTGGTAAAATCAAAGTTTTCGTTCTAGGTGAATACATCAACTATGAATGGAAACACAAAGTTTCCCTATTAAAACTTTGTCAAACCGCTTTTATTATCGTTAGATAAGGTAAATTTAACTTATAAAATAACTAGGAATATGGAACATCGCACAACTTACAGTTAGTCGATATTTTTATATGCCCTCCCCCCACCCTCCTTCGCCAAATGGATTTTTTTTTTTTTTAATTCTTACATTTTCCTTTCTTGTAAGTGAAACAGAAAAGAAACACTCGTTGGTCATTGATGGGCGATACCAAGGAAAGAGAACTCATTAAAAACATTTGTTTTACAACTTTTTGCACCTTTATCGTATTTCTACAGGAATTTCAGAGGTGCATGGTGATGTTTAGAACACCTTAAAAAGTGGTACCAGTACCACAGCGATCTTGATCAAATCATTAGAGCCGTTTTTTAGCAATTGTTCAAAAACATGATTTTTTCAATGACAGCTACTAATTACGCATGTGTAATTTTGAAGAAAATCGTATTAACAGGTCCCACGGCCACCAGTAACCCGTACACAACATTTGAACACAGTAGGTCAATTCGCTCTGGAGTTATGTTGACCACAGACACTCAAATACATACTGACAGACATTTTTTCTAGATCACTTTTTTTAAGTCTGGATATTCCAAAACGTGGAGAAATGCAAAAGAAAAATAATATCGATTTTTTTTTATTTAATGCAATACTTTCATTACCCTATGTAAACATATGGGTTATTGAAAATAAAAATTCTAACAACATTTTTAACATCAAACGCGCTGGTATATTTTTATTTACAAAAATTTACACACACATATATTTACACTGGAACTGGATTTACCTTTTAAATAGTTTTGGGGGTCAGGTGGGAAAAATAGAGGGGAAAATCAGCATTTAAAAAAAAACATCTTAGAATCAAACTATTAAATTTTTTTCAATAAAACTTGTGACGCATATTATACACATTTTATCAACATAGATTGAAAATATACAATTATTTATAAATTTAACAAAATGTCTTTTAATAGAATTATACTTTTTTATGCATGTATTGAAACCATCATTTTCCCCATGGTGGGGGAGATCTGGTGTAGTTCTAAATTAAGTCTATATTTAAATTAAAAATATAATATACTATAAAATAAAATATATTCATTTTAGAGTATTTTTAATAAACATTTAGTGAAATATGTCATTTCTAAAATATTTATGTAAAGAAATTATTTTCACCTGACTATCAAATTCAGGTTCATTCAATATGTAACAAATGCAACTGGATACCATATAGAATACTTCCTCATCATAGTCAAGAAAAATATAATAGTTTCCCACAATTGACTTTTTTATACTTTATATGGTTATATGGTTCAATTACTCATATGTTAACATAAGGTAATGAAAGAATTGGATTCAATCAAAAGAACATTTTTATTTTGTATTTACACGTTTTGAGACGTGCTGAGTTAAAAAAAGTGGCCTAGAAAAAATTTCTTTGTGTCTGTCTGTGGTCAGCATAACATCTGAACGGACTGATCTATGATATTCAAATTTTGTGTATGAGTCAGTTGGCGTTAAGGTTTCTGTCAAAATTGCGCATGCTCGCATTAGGTAGCTACCATTGAAAAATTAATATTTTTCATCAATTGCCAAAAACAGCTCTATTGATTTTGATCAAAATCACTATAGTGCCTCTGAAGATGCTCTAAACATCCTCTCCTCCGAAGTTTTCGTAGAAATGCGATAAAGGAGCAAAAAGGTGAAAAACGAATGTCTTTAAGACAGGAGTTCTCTTCCCTTGAGCATCATCCATCAATGACCAACAACTGTTAATCTTCTGTTTTACTTACAAGAAAGGGTAATCTAAGAATGATAGAAAAGTGTGTAGTCAAATTCGCCATTTTGGCGTGTTTTTAGTCATTTTTTTTTTTTTTTTTTTGTAAAAAAAAAATCATTGCAAATACATTGTCTAACTGGCGATCTTCATTTAAATGAATGAAAATACGAAAACGGTAAATAACACCATTTCACATAAAATTTAAATGCAAAGACTAGTATTTTAGTGTAATTGAAAGTTGTACGATGTTCCACACCCCTAGTTTTTTTTTTAAAGTTTTTTATTATATAAAGATTTATTATTTACAGGGTCTCATATGACACGATTCTCATTATTAACATCTAACGCGCGATATTAATTTATCCTCAATCCTTCGTACGCCTCTGATTTTGAAACCATATTTTGATCTTCTTTTTATACCACTTTAAAATAAATATTTCGAATAAATATAAAATTTACAAAGATGGGATATTCTTCAAAGAGGAGTACTAAAAGACCTTAATTTTGTGCCCCTTAAAATTTACTTTTTCGCTGAAGTGTGTATTCTATAATATTTATCCCCAAAAAAACACTTTTGAAAAGTAGAAAAACCACCAACCACAAAAACAAAAAAAAATTCTTGCCATACAAAAATCATAAATATGATTAAAATCTTCAGCTACAAACACAGTGATATCAAAAATGGCCAACCTCTGATTACAGATCTCGGTTGTGACTCACTTAAGAATGTATGCTTACTTAGTTTATTTTTAAAATTTAAGTTTCATTCCCATAAAAATTTACGCTGCTTGAAGTTGGCACCCTTCATAGGAATATTAACAATGCTTACATTTAAACTAATTTAAGGCTGTTTGCACGAATATTTGAGGAGATATGATTTCATTAGGATGGGTAGGAAATACAAAGTAGTGTAAATCTTCGTGTTCATGTAAATGTAATTTTCAAAATAATATAGAGAAACTGTGCTCAAACGCTCGCATTTGAATCCATATTAAGAATTTTTTAAGTAGGAAACTGAAGTGTTTGTGGTAAGCTTTTGTTTGGTTGATACATGCATTTTGAAAAGTTTTTATTGTGTGGGGGTTTTTGGTTAGTGATTAAGACGGGAGCCAACCTCAAACAGCGTAAATTTTTATGGGAGCGGAACTTAAATTTTAAAAATAAACTAAGTAAGCATACATTCTTAAGTGAGTCACAACCGAGATCTGTAATCAGAGGTTGGCCATTTTTGATATCACTGTGTTTTTAGCTGAAGATTTTAATCATATTTATGATTTTTTTATGGCAAGAATTTTTTTTTGTTTTTGAGGTTGGTGGTTTTTCTACTTTTCAAAAGTGTTTTTTCGGGGATATCAGAACTTTTTTTTAAACATTGGCAACTTCTATTTTTTGAATTTGTCCCTTTCATCGTTTTTCTCTTTATCCGCGACGCCTTTTCCATTCTACGCCAGGTCACTTACCAGAGTTTCATCATTATCCCTACCCATACGTATGTCCTGCAATTTCTTCATTCTGCATGGCGAATTCAATGACCTATAGTTATCTTGAAATTGGACTCTCCATGGTACCACTAACAGTCATAATTTTTCAAGACAAGTCCAACGACATCCAACATGATATATTTATCTTGAAAATTGACAAATCAGAAGTGATAACACCTATGGTATACCTGGTATCTCAAACATTCATAATTCTTCAAGACAAGTCCAACGACATCCAACATGACATATTTATCTTCAAAATTGATAAACCAGACGTAGTACCACCTATGGTACACCTGGTACCATGAATATTCATAATTCTTCAAGTTGAGTTCAATGATATCTTACATACCATAACCTTCTGTAAAATTGACTAACCGGTTGAATGGGGACGACAGTAACCATCAAAATCGGCCACAAACGAGTATTAAAAACTTGTGTATGCAACTCAACCCCCAAAATTTAATGGAATATATTACCATCGACAAAGAGCCTGTCTGCCAAGTTTCAGCTCGATTGGTTAGATTGTAATCACAACGACCTATTTTTGGGCATAATAACGACTAATCAGTCCGGGACCTATATCTTAATGTAGATTCCGAATCACGATGAACATCCCTAAACCAGGAATCAAATCCGGTACCTTTAACATACAAGGCCAAAGCGTTCATCCCATTGAAAATTTATTCTAATAAATTGTTACAAATAAATATTACAAGTTTTTTAAAGTCTAATTATTGCAATAAAAATTATTTTGATTATACCAAGCATTATTTTGGGTTCACATAATAATCCATTAATATTTGAAAAAATTAAAAATATTTTCTTAATAATAATTTTAAAATTCACTATGAAGTTATAATTTTGATGATATACGATTCTACGATTTCATTTTACAACGGAAATTAAACAAAATCAACACAATTTTTAAAAACGAATGACATTTTTGCAAATTCCATTAGCCAATCGCAATGCGTGTTTCATTTAGTCCCGCTGTAATGAATTGACTGTGACGTCAGCTCGCTTAACCTCCACAGTTATACTTTATATTCAGTCCATAGTGTCTTGCAACAAAATATGATTATTTTTATTTTTCAACTGAGATTTCCCGAAATTAAAATGTTTTTGAAAGTTAACTCATTCTAAATTGACATACAGTTCAAATAACACAAGCAATTTGAAGAACAAATATTTCTCTTTAATTCTATCTCTTCAAAAATTAAATAATTTCAATTTTAAAGATGCTATTAGCCATATAATTATAGTCCGATTCGTTCTGTCTATACTTTAACATTACGTTCATTCTTACTTAAGCCTAACATGTCGGGCAAGCTAACTTCGAAATTATAGCAAACCTGTTTGGCAACTTTTGGCATATATATCTGAACCTCAATTACAAGCTGATCGTCTTTATCTGTCGCCAAATTATGAAATGAAAAAAAGTGGTTTTAAATTAATTAAAAATAGAAAGATTTATTTAATGAAGTTCAAACCAGCGTAGGATTTTAAGTTGAAACATTCCGCATCCTATAATTCAATCCGTTTGAAGATCTATAGCTTAGTTTGGGCTGGACGTTTGTCTAAATTTTTACATCAAAATCGGGCTAGAACTCGTTTTTTTCTTTCGTTTTGGAAATTTCAATATTTTTTTCTTCGTTGTTTTTTATCCTAGGTACTAAAATTTTTTTTTCTTTAAAAGATATCACCGAGACAAATCTATGGTATTTTTTGTATAATTATACGAAGTTCCGTAAGCACTCTAGAAAATAGTCAATTTCGGCTTTTTCGCTGGAAGTTGTGCAGAGAATAGATACTTACTACTTACTGTCGTTTCTGCATTTTTAAGGTTGGTGGCGAAACGACCGTTTCGTCTGATTACTTTCTATCACTCGGAAATTAAAAATCATATCGGTAATTCATCGGATCCACAAGCATGTGACAATGTTTGTTTACAATTAATTTTGAGCTGAAACTTATTTGCGCAATGCATTTGGCAACGATGACAATATTTGTATTTATTTAAATATCAAGAGTCAGCTTTAATTATTCATTTCAATAGTTTCAGCAAGAAAATTAGTAGTAAACAGACTTCTAGTATTTCCCTAACGAAGTAAGAAAGTACTGATTATTTACTACTGTTTTTATCGAACGGTTCGGTTATATTTCTTGAAGAATAACGATTTGGGTTGTGTTGTACGCGGTAAAACTTTACATCATGAAAAAAAAAAAAAAAAATGTTCTTGTGTGTATGCACTATGCATTTATCGTTAAATTATGAAAATTAATGCAAATTATTTACCAAAACAGCAAATACTTTGGCATTATATGAGATAGTCATGTTTGGATAACTTGAATAAGAAGTGCTAAAACAGTATCTGAAAAGTTAGGCTAAATCAAAAGCTAGATTACAAATATTAATTATGTGCTTAATTGTACTAACTTGTGTTAAAATTGCAATATTTTTTAATAGGAAAAGTAACACTCCAACGTTACAAGGACAGAATATTTATTTACATTTAAAAAATGAGCATAATCTCTCAATGAGAAATTAATGACACATACATATACAGTTTCAAAAATTATTATGCTACTATTCTAAATTTTCATAATTGTTTTGAATTTTCATAATTACTTTATTTAATATCATGTGAACCCATTCTGTTAAAGTGTTGTTTTTGCTGCATTGCCTCATGAAAACAAGGTAGATCAAGTAATGTAAAAAATCTGATTTTTATGTTAATACATGCTTTATCAGATGAAGTTATCATTAAACAGCCTGTCCTTTAATTTACCTACTCGAATGTATCAGGGTGCTCATATTTTTACTTTCAATTACCCAAACGTTAGGGTAGGCTAATGAAAGAATAGCATTCGGTTTTTGCTTTTTTTTTTTGTGCATTTCTCTACGTTTTGGAACATCCTGATTTCAAAAAAGTGGTCTAGAAAATGTCTGCCTGTGTGTCTGTAGACAGCATAATTCCCGAACAAATAGACCTATAATGTTCAAATTTAGAGTGCGGGTTGGTGGCACTGAGGTTGATGGTGGCCTTGGGACCTACCATTAAGATTTTCGTCAAAATCGCGCATGCGCATAAGGTTGAAATAATAAAAAATCATGAAAAAAATCATGTTTTTCAGCAATTGCTAAAAAACGACTCTATTTGATTAAAACATCTATGCTAATGCCTCTTAAGATATTCTAATCATCCCCACCTCCGAAATTCCCGCAGAAATGTGATAAAAGCGTAAAAAGTTGAAAAATGAGTGTGTTTAACACAGAGCTCTCTGCCCTTAAGCATCGCCCATCAACGATGGATTTTTTCCGTTTCACGCACAAGAAAGTACTATTGAATAACATCACCAATTTCACCATTTTGGAGGGTTTTTTTAGCATATAAAAATTATTGCCAAAGATAACAACAAACTGATAATTTTTATTTAAATGAGTGAAAATATAAAAACGTGTGGGTTGTATAGTCATATTTGATCCTGTATATTGTGGTTAGGGAGTGGAAATGGGTTTTATAGTGATTTTCTGATCAAATGTGGCTCCCAAAAATTGGCTCGAATGGCTCCAAATTGTGGTTTTGGAGTAGAAATATGCTTTATAGTAATTTTTTGTCACCACTGTCCCCTTATAGTCAATTAGGTAAAATTTAGAAATTTTAAAATTAAAATTTTTTTGGGCCAACTTTTGGGTCAATTTACTCCAAATTGTGAATCTGTTCTATACTCCTGAATGGGACTCCTAGATTAGAATGGGATAGAGTGTGGTCCTGTGACGGAATTAATCTTTAGAATAGTGGAAAGGACATACTGTTTAACGGCCTATAACACTAACCATTGAAAAAAAGGGTCAAAATAATTAAATAACTTCTGGTCATAATTTTCAGTTGAATTTTTATATTCTTTGAAATAACCACTGTGTTTTGTTTCACACTACACCGATCCATGTAAGTTCGTTGACATAAAATGTTGCAGAACGTAATATCTAGTGGTGTTATGTAAAATAAAAAAGGTATCAGAACGGTTTTAGTGGGTGCCGTCAAGAATGGGCAAAAGGGGGTGCATTTGTATCTCTTACGGTCTCAGAAAATTTACGGAAAAAAAAGATACGGTGCTCAGGATAAAAAAAAAGTATTAAAATACAAATTATGAAATAGTCATTTAATAAAAAAAGTAAATGTATTACTATCAGAAGCATTTAATTAAGAAATTTCAGCCACCTAAAAAACTCCTACGTGTGCGATCATCCTCCCCTTACAAAAACTAATAACGAATAACATATGTAAAAGAAAATTATCGTGTTAAATTATTGAATTTGACCCTTTTATAAACATGTAAGGGAACGTCGTTTCACTGCGTCTTCTTTAAACTATACCTTTCATAATACCAATACAATATAAAGATTTATGAATAAACTAGTCTCTCCAATTCATTTGTGGCTTTTGTAAGTTTCGAATTCTAAACGATTTTATTAAAGTGTTAAATTTTGAAATTTGAGCATGCCCTTAAACGAATACTTATGTATGTAAGTGTTTTTGTTCTAGGTACTTTTAGAATAAAATAAAATTACATTTTTTAAAAATAATTTGAGTATAGGGGAGAGCCCTTTTTTAAACCCATTATATTAACTTCGATTTTGTGTGTCGATGGCGGGCAATTCTGCGGAGGCCTAATTAACCCTCTTGCCGACATCCAATCAGGCTGAAACTTGGCAGATAGATTCGATGTCGAAGACAATGCATTCTATCAAACTTTCGGGTTGTAACTGTCACTAAAATGTTGCTTTTACGGTATTACTAATTAACCAAATTGCCGTGATCCAATCGCGCTAAAATAGCATTTAATTGACCATTGAAGAAACTCTTTCCTGCTGCCAAAATTTTATTTAATAAAGAAATAATAAAATTACTTTTATCAGAATAAATAAATGATATTTGGATGTGAGTACATAAATTCACGTTCATTTTTAATAAATAAATTTGAAACGTAGTTTTCCGCACATTTTGCTGATAGAAATGTTTTTGATATTTAAAATTTGATGCAAACACCAAGCACACGCTGTTTACAGAATCGACGCTGTGTTAATGTATATAAAAGTTGGCAATGCATACAAAGGATTTATATTAAAAACTTTGTTTTTATGGGTTATATTTTTTGATCACCCTTATACATTCAATTTATGCGAATGTACACGAAGAAAAATGCAAGACTCTATTTATCAATCTAAAATGAGTGAAGTAGATGCGTTTATACATATAAATACTACATTTATTGGAACATCAAGTTTTTACATCTATGTCATTCCTGCCCCAGTTTCCTCAAACAAACAGGTGTAGGTAGAGGTGTGCTTTGACCTACCTCACAAATCGCTCCGATAAGTTTTTAATCGGCTTTCAAGTGTATCAGAAAGAAAAGAGGAAAGTAGAAGTTGAGTGAAGCATAAATGCCTTGTAAAGAATATCGGAAAAGAGAAGTAAACGCATCCATTGAAAACATCACAATTGATCAGTTTTCCAACCCTGTTTAGACATATCAAGGATTTTTCCACTCTTTGTGCAAATTAAAACACATTTATATTTCTTATGTAAAAATGTAATCCCAGCTGAATTGCAGTGTTTTGCTACGAAATTTCATAATTTATATATCGTAGTAACTAATTGCTTGATCTATAGTTACAACATTTCATATCCTTAGAGATAGTCAATATATTTCAAAATCATTCTTAATTAATTAATTAAATTAATTAATAATCACAAAATTCTTCTTTACGATGGTATTTTTACTTTCAATTACCCATATGTATATATGCATAGGGTAATGAAAGTATAGCATTTGGTGAAAAAAAATATCTATTTTTTTGCATTTCTCCACGTTTTGGAACATCCTGATTTCAAAAGTGATCTACAAAAAATATGTGTGTGTGTGTTTGTGTGTGTGTGTTTGTGTGTGTGTGTTTGTGTGTGTGTATGTGTGTGTGTGTGTGTGGTCAGCATAACTCCCAAACAAATTGACCTACAATGTTCAAATTTAGTATGAGGGTTAGTGGCGGCCATGGGACCTATCATTAAAGTTTTCGTCAAAATCGCGCATGTGCATAAGGTAGCTGCCATTGAAGGATCATGTTTTTCAATGATTGCTAAAAAACGGCTCTAACAATTTTGATAAAAGATAAAAAAGAAAAAAAAAACATCCTCACCTCCGAAATTTCCGTAAATATGTTTTAAAATGGCGTAAAAAGTTGAAAAATGAATACTTTCAACACAGAGTTCTCTCTCCTTGAGCATAACCCCATCAACAATCGTTTTTTCTTCTTCTCTCAGTTTCGCTTATAATAAAGGATTACCGAAAAGTATATCGCCAAAAATCACCATTTTGTCGATTTTTTTTTTTTTTCAATTTTTTTTTTAGACCTATACATGAATTATCGCAAAAAATATTGCCAAACTGGCCATTTATTCTAAATGAAGGATGAAAGTATACAAACGGTAAATGACACAAATCCATGTCAGTATTATAGTGTAATTGAAAGTTGTGCGATGTCCCACACCCCTAGTTTTTAGCTACGTGCCTCATCAAAAGTAATGATGAATTTCAGGTTTAGTATATTTAGTTAATAGAACAACACGCTAACATGGTGTAATTCAATTTTACTTTGACTCGTGAAATTGGAAAAGTAAACTACTATTAGAGTTTTATTTAAAACCTTCAAACTTTATATCCCTGGATGATTTTTTTTTTAAGTATTTGTGAAAGAAAGCAATAAATTTTTAATTTGAACAGTGAATTGATTTGAACAACGGAGAATGCAAAAAATCAATTAAAATCGGTCAGTTTTTAGAAACCCCATTGGAAATATATTATAGCTTTTAGCGTATGTTCAACTTTGGGATATTCTGAAAACTTGCTGAAAATTTCAGGAAAACTCATTTTAGTGACTTTTTATCAAACGACACACTAAAAAAGTTGTCTATTAATAAAAAAAGAAAAAGAAAAGACGAATAATTATAAAACATTTATTTAAAAAAAGTTGTCCTTAAACATCAATTAAGGTTTTATTGCTAGACATCTTTTGTCATGGCACTGTTTTATTGATCTAAGCTTACTTTTGCCTAAAATCAATAATCTCAAGGCGAAAAGCTCGATTATTGTTATTTTAAAATATAAACTACACTTTAATAGCTTTTGAATTAATAGTTATGAGGAGACATTTATATAAGTGTTACGAGGTATAAATTCGGGTTTCTGTCGAATGCTTATTACAGATTTAAACCTTAGAGCAGTCAAAAGTTGCATTTAAAAAGAGTTTAGACTCAAAGGTCTAGGAATTATATAAAAAATTAACTAGATAGAGTGCAGTTGAAACGGGCAAAAAGTTATTATTATTTTTAAGTGTGTTCGAGTTTTAAAACGAATGTATCAAAACATACAAATCTAATATATAATTTTATGTTTAATATTTTACCTTAAGACTTGGATTTACTTAAGATTATTTATATTAATGTTTTTTGAATTACAAAAAGGTGAGAGTTTACCCAGCCTAACCAGGTAAGAAGATCCTAAACCACAGATACAAATTAAAATTTTATTTTAATATGTTTTTATATCGAGAGAGACTGTACTTTTGTGAAATATGCAAAGTGGTAAAAAACTACTTTTGTGCAAAAACTGATTTTAACAAAAACAATAATAAAACATTTAAATTTGGCTTAACATTTTTAGACTGAAATCTTAAAGTTTTACCCAATCATTAAATTCGGTTTAACATTAAAGTTTTACCCTGCAAAGACTCATTATTCAAATATTCTGAACACTAGATAACATTTTGGGTAATGGATAACCCAACAGCTTCAAAATATATTACTATCACAGGAGACATCATGAATTTGAATTTTCATTTTAGCTATCTTAACCGCGGATTTATACTTCTGTGGCCTAATACTACCGTTACCGCCCCCCCCCCTCTCCCTTTATTACTTCACCTTCCTGCTCGCTTCATACGTTTATAAATAGCACAAAACCATTAGTACTATCCTCATTTTGCTTGGCAGAGTTGTTTTGAATAAATTAAAAACTTGATCGGTTGGTTAACATTTTTGTTCATTTATTTCTTGTGTTCATTCAAAATCATTTATTTAATTCGTAGAGCATTTAAGCGGCGTATTAACAAACCCAAAATAATATATTTTATACAGATTCCCTTTTGTATTTTTCCAAAACATATTGTCCCCCCCCCCCCCCTTTTCGATGATTCCCTATCTCTAGCCCCTAAACTGTCACTGGCCAACTTTAACAGTCCTGGTTCTACTGCCCAGAGGTTAATTCTTATCTTATTTTTACTAATTGAAATTTTTATAAACAAAAATTATTCTTTCATGGAAAGTTTTCAAAGTGTCCTACTATTCTGAATTTTTTTTTTCTTCTTCTTTTAAATTTGCCTTTCAGTTTCGGAATGAAAATGGGTCGATGCTTTCTACATTGCTCAGCCTCCTATTTTTTTTTTTTTTTTTTTTTTTTTTTTTATGAAACTTATCACAAGATGAACAATTAAATTTGTAGATTTTATTTAATACCAAACAAAATATATTTTACATGGCCACTGCCAGGGAGGGTCAGGGAACTCAATTGCAAAAGACAGACGTTAGACGACAAATCTAAACACGTAATCGGAAACTAAAAAACTTTCACCTGCTTCAGAGGATCGACTAACAAAGCAAAAATAATTTCCAAATGTGAGACGAGCAGTCCGACCCCATGATATTTGACAATTAAAAATAAATTGAAAAAAGTGGTACAATTTACAGGAAGAAAGGGGGAATAATATGGATTTTAATTTATTCATTTAAACTTTAACCCAAAAAAACTAATCCATGAATATTAATTAATACTTCGAAAGGAAATCCATTTTATTTATTTTTTTACAAAAACCGAGAATACTTCAGCCACCTTGACCCCCCCCCCCCCCCTGTCAATAATCCAGCCTGCACCCTCGAGATTTTACTGAAGATTTCACAAACTTTGCTGTAAATTAACAAACAATGTTTAATTTTTTAAATGTTCTGATTCGTCTATGTTTGTATGTTTGCATTCTTAATTTTTCTCACAAGGCCTCGCTACAGCCAAATTTTCATTTTAATTATCCACCAATCATACCGGTTTATAATTTTAAAGGACAATCATTTGGTGATCTTTGTGTTGCGGACTACTAAAACTTATTAAACTCAATTTGACTCTCATTTCGAACACTATCTCATATTCATTCAATCGATCTACTTTTCGTTATAATTTGCCATCATTTGTCTTTTATATTATTTGTCAGAATACCACCTACCCTATTCCCATTTCAACGCATAGTAACGTGGCAGCAACGAATACCGTGTTCGCTGACCCCAATATTCAATGCCAGTCTGACTGAATAATCAGAAAAAGGAAACCAGAACTCTCTTGCTGACGTCATACAAAGAATTTCTGAGAACAGAGAAGACTAAATTTTTTTTTCCTTCTGTCAGACGCCGTGACGTGTTTTGCTGGCTCTCACCCCTGTTTATTTTTTAAAAAGTTTTTGAAAAGTTACAATGAAAAACAGGTCGTGGTATTTGTGGTTTGCAAGTGGTTTGTTTTATTTAACGAGATGAATTGATTAAAACTCAGAATCAACAAATTCAACAATTGAAATTATCACTAAAATATAATTTCTGCGAATTGGTAAAAAAAAAATGTTTTCTTTAATTTGAGAAAACAACTCTAAAATTAAATACAAATTTTAAATTAAAGAAATATAATTACAAAAGAAGTATGCTTATAAAATTAAATATAATTTTAGTAAACTAAATATAATTAGACATTAAAGCTTCACAATTATATTTACTCGCACATAGCAAGCACTTTATAATTATTATATATTAATTTGTTATATCTCTAAAATTATATATGCTTCTGAGCACAAACAAAGGTTTTATCGTAGGAAAATGAACCTAAAAATTATTGTCATTCTATTTTATTCCTCTTGTTGGGTCTGATAAATGTTTGCATTAAATGTTAAAGGAAATTTGATTTGCACTTTAGGATATGAGGAGCCAGGACCTGATCATCGCATAGGCCCACAAGACCCGGGCCTTGGGTCCATGTTTTTAGGGGTCCCGAAATTGATTATAAACCATTCTTGTTTCACAAAAGCTATGTGAATATCTTTTATAATCTGTGTAAAATAATTTTTACATAAAAATCATTTCGTATTGATCTTAAACCGTCTTTAGTTTCCTAGAGTGTATTTATTGAAATAAACCGTTTAAAAGCGTGAAACACAAGCTTTTTTGAAAGGTAGAGAAAAAAAAATTGAAAGGAAGTCTTGACGAATTTATAGTGAGATTAGCAAATGTCGACTCTGAAGTTGTGAATAATGCTGCAGATATTGTTGTCCCGGATTTACACATTGTTATAGTGAAACGCAATGTTATACATAACAAAGTTTTTCCATTTTTACTTTCAATTACCCATATGTAATAAATAAGGTAATGAAAGTATTCGATTTTTTTGCATATCACCAAGTTTTGGAACATCCTGATCTCAAAAAAGTGATATAGAAAAAATGTCTGTCTGTGTGTATGTATGTGTGTCTGTGGTCAGCATAACTCCCGAACAAATTGACCTACGAGGTTTAAATTTGGTGAGCAGGTTGGTGATGGCCCAAGGACCTACCATTAAGGTTTTAGTCAAAATCGCGCATTTAGTCAAAAGCTGCCATTGAAAAAATCATGTTTATCAGTAATTGCTAAAAAACGGCTCTAGCGATTTTGTTCAAAATCTCTGTGGTAATGCCTCTTAAGGTGTTATACACATCCACACCTCCGAAATTCCCGTAAAAAGGCTTTAATGGAGTAAAAAGTTGAAAAACGAATGCCTTCAACACAGTCCTCTTTGCTTGAGCATAGCTCAACAACGATAGTTTTTTCTCCTCTTCCTAGTTTCACTGATAACAAAGGATAATATAGGAATTTTGGAAAAGTATTTCGCCCAAAACATCATTTTGGTGATTTTTTTTTTTTTTTTTTTTTTTTTTTTAAAGTCTCGTATAAGAATTATCGCCAAATTGGCCATTTATTCTAAGCAATTGATGAAAATATAAAAACGATAAATGACACAAATCCACATCAATAATATAGTGTAATTGAAAGTTGTGCGATGTTCCACACTCCTAGTGGATTTATAAATTTGATTGTTTGAAATTTGTTTCTTTATTTGTGACGAGAAAAAAAAAAAAAAAAAAAAAACTTTTAGGAAACAATATTAACTCAAACAATATATTCATCAACTTTTTCTAAATTTCATGTTAATTCATTTGACTCTGCTTCGAGTCCGTTTCCAATAAATCACCCGTTTGAAAAAAGGGCTCCTGAATGTGTCCGGGCCTTGGGCCCCAACTTGCCATGATCGGGCCCTGTGAGGAGCTAGCTACTGCTCGTTGCGTCATTTTATTGATACTGTATTGAGATGTTGATAGGGTTGTGAAACAGGCGCGAAACCAGGGAGAGGGTTTTTATGGTTAACTCTTCCCCCCTCCTAGGATCTTTAACATCCCGGTGTTTTGTTATGATTGAATAATAAACACTTAGAATTAGTAAAATAATATCAAAATAATACTTTTTAATCCAACATTATTCAGACTAAGTTTGCCTACCGTATCACATTAAAGTTTCTATTTCATCAAAGAACTTGGAAATAAATAGCAAATTTAGAAATCTCTTAGTATCAAAATATAATTATGCACTATTTTTGATTTACTTGAGTTCAATATAAAGTGTCGTTTAAAAGAAATGTAAAAATATGGATGTTTCAAATGTTGTTATAATTTGTTGATATAATTAATAAGGTGTCAGTGCCCTTGTGTTTCAAGCGCCATAAATATATAGTAAAATCAACCTGATATTGGTGTTTGTCCGTTAACCTAAAATATTATTCCTTCTAAAATTGTATTTAAACAAAGGTGAAAAATTTCATACTAATTTATAATATAGAAAGTATGGATAATATAGGATCTATATAAATATGGGTTGTTTTGTATAACTGAGAAACTGGACAGGAACCATTTTAATATTTTGCGGCAGTAGATGACAGATTAAAATTACCAAACTCCAAAAACATTAATGAACTGTGATAAATATGGGATAGTACCCCTCTCAGAGAAATTTTCTGGTGTGCCACTGCTGCGGAACTCCAAATAACTGCTCAAGTGGAATAAATAAAAATCTTGCATCGAAATCTTGTGTTGAACGCCGTTTGAAATTATTCGATGCCCAAATTATATCAATTTATCAAATTAAAAGGAATTTAATAAAAAGTTATAAAACTGATTTTCCATAAATAGCATCCAGAAGTTACTTGGATTTTGTATACTTTAATTACTGCTAATTTTCCAGGATATTGTACCTTTTTTCTAAAAATTCTATTGAGTATTTTCCCTTGAAACGTATTACACATAAAAATAACTGACTTACTTGCAAGCAAATCGGAACATGATTTTGAAGAAATATAAAGTCAAATAATTGTACCAATTATCAGCAAAGAATTTTTTTTTTGTCCATTTTTTACAACGTTTTTTTTTTTTTTTTTTTTTTTTTTTTTTTAACCATTAAAGTTGAAGTGTTTGGCTTTTCTTTAAAATCATGTGGAGATGTCTATTCTAATATTTGAATGTTGCCTCTGCAAGTTTTCGAGTCAGCATTATAAATAAATTCCGAAAAAAAAAGGTTCGTGGGAAAGATACTTCTAAAATGTCTTTAATAGAGCCTATCCGTTCCCTATAAGGGTTAATCTAATTTAATAATGCAAATTGCCAACAATTAAAATAGATATCCTTGAATATAGATATTAGATTGTCAAGGTAACAAACTGTTCATTGTGTCCTTCCAGAAATTCCAATTGCAGTTGAATGAATCAGAAAATTTGCTAGTGAGCATAATAAATTTCTACCAGAATGAAGTGGGAGGATATGGCTCGTCAGGTGGCCGACTTTCCTCCTGGGGCAGGAAAGTGTATCTTTGTGGCTCTTCACTCTCTGGAAGACGGATCGTGTCTCGGCAAATATCCTAATGACGGAGAACAGGTACATAAAACATTATCAAGAGAAAGTCCTAGTAAGGATCACTCCCTATACTCGCTATGTTATAATATTTTAGCCCAGTGCATTTATAAACTACTTTCTACTATAAAAGCTGGGAATTTGATGAGTAGGTACGAAAAAGATCACTTAATAAAATGTCATAAATTGCTTTCATTTAATGTATATCTATTATAAATGAAAATTAAAATAGCAATAGACAAAATCGGGTGGAGCCACTGCATGTACATTGCCGTAAGGATTTCAAATATAAAATAAAGTATATTAGACTCTATTTTCGGGGTTTTAATTTATGTCATTTCATTAAGTGATTATTTTCTTACCAACTAACCAAATTTTAAGGTTTAATACAAAGTAGTTTCTACATCCATTGGGCTAAAAGATTGTAACATAGCGAGTATAGAGAATGATCCTTACTAGGAATTCCTCTTAAAGGATCAGTATAAAGTTTTCTATGAATTTGCTACAAGTTAGAAAAAATGCACACCTTCCAAGATATGGCACATATCTCCATGTTGTGTTTAAAAATATAACGGCATCATAGACCTTAGAAATACGCGATTGAACGAAATATTGCTTTAGAATTTTTTAGGTTTTTGTTATAAATACTCAAAAGAATGATCATTTTAATTCCAATTTCAATGATACAGGGATGTTTAAAATTCGAATGAAATTAAATAAGGAAACATTTTCCTGTTTTCTGTAACAGGTGGCACTGCAATTTTGCCTGAATTTTTTTTTTTTAAAGAGACGATTGTTTTTGTACCTGCCTCAAAAAATTGCAAATGTTTTGAATGTTTGAAACGTTTGTGGGACGAGGAAAGTCTGACGATCAATCCTAAAATTTAAGGTTAAAATATACTAATTTGAAATTGAATCTTAAGGTTAAGGGCATGGGATTCATTTTAGGCCAGATTGAGAATGATAACTGCGATGTATTCCCAGCTATGCAAAGCGAAGAAAAGATGGATTATAACTGGTTGTGGTGCATTTCCGTTACAGTTTCTTCGATAAAATATACTGCGACACTGAAAACCCAAATTTATTATGAATCTCTCGTTAAAAATAGATAACACCAAGCGCAGGCATTATCTAAAAATACGTAATATTTGTCGAATGATTGATTACAAAAAATATACAAGACACTTTCAATTCAAACTACAATAGATTCCATTTCACCCTTCAATATGGTTAAATTTCTCTATTTCAGTTCAAATTTTAGACACGTAGGAGCTAAAATTATGCTTTTTTCAACCATTAACCTAAGAAATACAAACCGTAACAAAATAGGCCTCGCATAATGTTTTTTTTTTTTTTTTTTTTTTTTTTATCTTATCCTTATTAGGTAAATTCAAACCTACAAATGTGTGTATGTTTGTAAACCTAATCGCAGATACAGCTTTATCACCTTTTATCATACATTTAGTATCAATGTAATCATGCCTAATATCCTTTTAACCAGCGCTATTTAACTAATCACGTGACTTCTACAACATGTGTAAAATTTCTCACTCTCATAAATTGTTATCTCTTTTTCGCTTAGGTAGAGGCGGAGGAGATACAGTGGCTAAATCAAGCTTTCAAAGATCCTACCATGCTCTATTCTTCTGGCATCACACTCAGGAACAAGCGGTTTACATATGTCAAAGTAGAGAAGAATGCATTGCTGGGAAGGACTTCCACGCAGGCATGCTTAGTTATGCGCAGTGAGACGGGTAAGAAAGAAAGAAGAGAGGGGGGGGGTGGAGACTATATGTGACCCCCCCCCCCCTTTAAATCTTCTAACAATCACACAGTTTAAATTGAACACTCAGAAATAGATGCATATATTGGAATTTACTCATATTTTTAGAAAACAACCATATACAAACTTTTTTAATCCACCAGAAAATATGTTCAGGCGCAAAATCGGGAGTTTGAATTTAAGGGTATAAGTCAACAATCACACCGACCGTACTGAAAAAGTTTGCTTTTTTACTTTTAACTACCCATATGTTAACACAGAGTAACAAAAGTAGTATTGATTTTGGCAAAAAAAAAATCGGTTTCTTTTTTTTACATTTCTCCACGTTTTGGAACATTCTGACTTTAAAAAAGTGGTCTAGTGATAATGTCTGTCTGGGTATCTGTGGGCAGCATAACTTCCTAATGAATTGACCTACAATGTTCAACTTTTGCATTCAGGTTAGTGGTGGCCATGAGAGCTACCACGTTTTTCAGTATTCATTCGTCAAAATTGCGCATGCGCATAAGGTAGCTGCTATTGAAAAAATCATGATTATCAGTAATTGAAAAAGTATCTAACGATTTTGATTTCAATCACTGTGATAATGCTTCTTAAAGTGTTCTAAACATCCTCACCACCGAGATTCCAGTGGAAATGTGACAAAGGTGTAAAAAGTTGAAAAACGAACGTCTTTGACACAGAATTCTCCTACCTTGAGCATCAACCATCAACAACCTTTTCTTCTCTGTTTCTTGTTTCAATTACAAGAAAGGATAATTTAATAATTATCTGAGTAAAATTATTTATTGACAATTAATAAATACATTTTAGAATATGAACATTATAATTACTAACATTTTAAACCTGCAGTATCCAAAACTCAATATACATTTCTATAACAATCAGTCAATAAGAAATTATATAATTGATTTCAATTCAAGGTAGCTAAATAGAATGAAGTAATAAGATGATGGAGGATGATCATCATCATGAATGAGCATAAATGATGACGAAACAGAAGATTGCCCAAACGAGATTGCCCAAACGAGATTGCCAAAGAAGTTTTAAAATTTTTGGTTAATCAGTTTACCTATGCTATTAAAATTTGGGAAATTATTATTTTTTAATGCAATTATTTTGTGCTACTTTTTCAAATGCATTCCGTGATAAATTGTATTCTTAAAACTGTTTAGCCGACCAAACGGTATAGTGGTTAGCGTGCTAGCTTCTAGACCGCGAGGTTACGGGTTCGAGTCCCGTGTTAAGCATAGGTATTTGTAAATGTATGTTGGCTTGTCTAATGACGAATGTTTCGGCGCATTATAGCCCTCGTGTTGCTGACGGTGCCAGATAATCTGAAAACAACCAACTTAAAACTGTTTAATAATGTTGTAGTTTACATCATATGCATTTATTCTGGAGATGAGCTATCTAAATACATCTTTTGGAACTGTGAGAAGCTCAGTGAGAAAATCAGGCACTCGTGATGGAGAATCCGAACGAAGTGAGTAAGAGACAAAATGCAATATGTTTCTGCTCTATTTTGGAAACTATACGTCAGGTAATTTTATTAAAAAGCAGTTATATTTTACGTAAAACGGGCAACTGTATAATTTAAACTATACTCTCAAACTTTTAAAATAAACATTTTGATGATGAGTTCCAAAACATTACCGCATTATATAAGAAATTTTTCGAATTTTGGCATTGACAACTGGTTTCTAAACAATTTAACTCTCTTCTAACTTAATATATTTCCAGAAAATGTGTTATAATAAATGTTGTAATAATTTATGCTATCATCACTTTTATAAAAAAAAATGTAAATTAAAAAAGCTAATAAAAAAAGTATGTAGTACTTCAAAATAATAATAGAACGTTTTTACTTGATTTTAAAAAAATATCTTAATTTTTTTAAAAAACCTGAAGATTATGATCACTTTCTAAACTCCTTTCGTAGAGTAAAGAAAGTGTGGGGGCTGCTCCTTACAATTCAAAAGATCGTTAGCAAATCTCCCCCCCCCCCCCCTTCGCCACTCTCCAATAATTTTGGCAATATTTGTGAAGTATGGGCCTATTCTATTACCTAACTGGATCAAGGAGGATAAGCAAGAAAATTATGAAAGTTAGTTATATATTGCGGTTCCCCTAATAATGACAGGAAAGTTTTTAAGTTAAAAAAAAAAAAAATCTATGAGCATTATTGATACAAACAGTGTCTAAAATTAGCCAGTCATAGTAGCGAATATAGAAAATATTATTTTTAAATGCAATATATGACCTTTCTAAAAGTGCAAAAAAAAAAAAAAAAAAAAAAAAAAAAAAACACTAATATTTTATGCAGCTTTTATTGAGGCGGTTGAACTTTTAGAACCAGATCTTTCATGCTTATCTTGCGGAGCATTATTTGATTAGTTCCATTTCAAACACTGGGTCGAAAACTGAACTACCTTGAAAGCTATTTTATTCAATATATCGATATTTTGTTTATAGAACACAATATTTATTGCCAACTAGAAATTATTACGGCGCATTTTAAATCCTACTAATATGTTTAGATCTAGATAGGTCATGGTTCTATTTCAAAGTGCAATAGGAGAAAAAAAAAAAAAAAACATGTTTGTAAAAGTCTGGCAGTGCTACTTTTTTTATAATCACCCTTAATTCACGATTACAAGAATGTGCATCTTTTTTCATTACATTTCTATGCATTTGTACATTGCACTTAATCACATTACTAAAATTTTAAATCCATATGATTTTACCTCCTCCAGCCTACCCCGTTGTAATAATAATTTTCAGTTTTTTAAACAGACTACAGTGTTCTATCATGAAAATAGAATTCAGTGAGTTACTCACAGTCCCCATATGTAAACACGTAGGATAGTCCACTTTTACATTGAGGCGCAATTTAATTTGTTTATAGTGGACTCGTCAGGTCTATCAGACACAGGCCCAACCTTTTCTTTTTAGTTAAATGAAGGACGCGTCGCCTGCAGGGTTATGACTATTTGCCTAAGGTAAGTCTCATATATTGGAATACTTTCTGAATAGACCATCACTTCAGTTCATTTAAAGCAAAAAATTCAAATCAACCTGTACAAACTCGAACTAGTACTTTTTTTTTTGGAGTGGGGGGGGGGGGAAGGGTCCTATTGCATTAGAGACTCAATACGTCGAAGATGACAGATTAACAAAGCCCTTTTCACTCAAAAATGTCCATCGCGTCTGGTCGTCTTAAGTGGAAATAACGACCATCACACAAAAACCATTGTATATATAGAGACAGTTACAGGATTGACACTCTTGTTTTGAATTGGTAAATATAGGTATAAATATATATTAAGCACCAAATTAATGAAATAAGGAAGATTTGTGTCAAAATAAGGAATAAAATATTTTATCACCCTGAAAATGCTCATGACGCTCTTAACAAAGTTAACTGATCTGGGTGTAAAAAACTAAGAGCTATTTTTAAGTAAGGGAATTATCTGACTACTCCTATTCCTAGTAAATTTTCCTATCCCTTCACAGTCGTGAATGAATAGGCTGGTCTAGATAAAAACGTGGAAAATTTTCATATTGCCCAAATATTTAATATCGATTGCAATTCACAGACAAATATACTTGCGAAGCTATGTAATGTATTTTTTCTTTTTTAGATTTAGTAATAATGATATTTAACTTTTTTCCCTATAGGGTTGCAACCATTCCCAACTACAGAGACGCGCAACAGAAATAAAGAAGATGTAACTACCTTGAAATAAACTGTCCAATTAAATGTCGTCTCTTTTATTTAAATACTAGCTGAATACCCATATTTAAACATGTGCAATTTTTTAGCTAGCTGTGTGGCCCGGCGTTGTGGAGATCCGTCATCGGTGTATAGGTCCTAGCTTTTGGCACTTCGCTCCCAGGAAGGTTCATTGCTAAGCAAGACCAAGCTCACTTCACTCACTGAAAAGTTCATAATAAGCACAGGCTTTCTTCACTCATTGAAAGGTTCATTGCTATGCAAGCATCGGCTCACTTAAGGCTCCTTTCACACTATCCGATTTCCGTCGGACGACAAAAAGTAGGAAGACAAAAATTCTTCAATGGCGTAAGAAGTTAATTGTTTCTTTCACATATTCGGCGACGTCAAAAAGTCGGACGACAGCGTGTTAGCAGCCGTCGGGTGCTACTGAAACGCCCGAATTTTTGTCTTTCTACTTTTCCGACTGTCTTTCTACTTTTTTATTTCGTCCGACGAAAATCGGTTAGTATGAAAGCAGCCTAAAGGTTCATTACTGCGTAAGCATGAGCTCGCTTCACTTATTAAAAACTAATTGCTGCGTAAACCCTTAATATTAGAAGTCCCTCCCCTTTTCGAGGAAAAAAAAATCTTCGTTAATACAATAATACAACACCCCTTTGAGAATATTTTAACTCGCATTTGTGAAAAGAAAAATTCGAAGGCAAAAACTACTTATGTTGAAACTTTCAGAGCTCTAGACCTGTTAGAAGTCGCTTTTGGTGAAAATATTAATTGAAAAATTTAATTAAAAACAAATTAAAATTTTGACATTCTTTTTATCAAAATTCTACATAGAAGGCCAAAACTACTTATGTTGAAAATTTCAGAGCTGTAGCCCTATTAGAAATCGTTTTATGAAATATTTCTTAATTAATTAAAAAAATTAATTTTAAAACCACTAATCAAAATTTTAAAACTCTGTTTTTAAATGTCCAATTAGAAGACCAAGACTACTTACGTTGAAAATTTCAGAGCCATAGCTTTATTAAAAATCATTTTGTAAAATATTTATTAATTAAATAAAATAATTAAATAAAATAATTAATTAAAAAAACTAATCAAAATTTTAACTTTCTATTTTTCAAAGGGTCAATTAAAAGGCTAAAACTATTTATGTTGACAAATTAAGAGCTGTAGTCCTATTAGAAAAAAGAAATTTAATTGTTAATTAATTAATTAAAAAAAATTAAAATTTTAACATTATGTTTTTCAAAAGTCCAAATAGAAGGCTAAAACTACTCATGTTGAAAATATCAGAGCTGTACCTCTAATTGAAGTCACTTTGTAAAAACAAATTAATTAACAAAATTAATTAAAAAAGAACTAAATAAAATTTTAACATTCTGTTTGTCATAGGTACAATTAGAAAGCCAAAACTATTTATATTGAAAATTTCAGAGTTCTATTCCCATTTTAAGTAGCTTTCTATTGATCCACAGACACACAGACAGCTTGTTTTATTATTATAAATGATTTTACAAGCAAATCTATGTTTTTTGTAAAGTTGGCATTTGAATAAAATACTTTTGTAAACTACTTCTGAACTAGTAGGTGTATGCGTAGCAACTCTTTTCTAACTGAAAAAGCTCTAAAGGATATTGCCCCAGTATTAGCCCAGTATTAGCCTCGGCACATTCAAAACCAAGCTACCTATTTAATTGAGAATAATTGCATGATAGCCTTAGAAGTTTGGTTCGACTTCAAAATTATCATATTAAATTGTACTCTCCTGTGCAGATCCGTGCATATTGATGAATAACTGATTGCACAGGGGATCTAAGCACTTAATATATATATATATAAAAAATATCACGTCTCCATTTGAACAGCTGTAAAATACAACATCGCTAAGTGCGAGAAAAAAAGGTAAATGGAAAAAAGTTAGTCAGCTTACAATTTAGAGTTCTGACTTTCTTTTGCCAGGCAAAGGCGACGATGTTGCCAACCAGAACGCCACAGTATTCTCCCTCAAGACCGAAAGCTACTTCGAAGCTTCAGGCAAGCGAAATTGGACTCTGCAGCCATAACGTGAAATGTATTGTGGAGTACTGGGTACAGATGAAGTTGAAGTTTCACTGGTAGGTTCGACATCATCATTCAAGATAAAGACCAGTTTAAAGCGATCAATAGATACAGTCTTCTGTCTATCCTTAATTTTCAGCTTTTAAGGTTTGTTGGTTCTTGAAATATCTTGGTTGGTGGGAAATACCCATCATAAGGCGCTTGCAGAGGACGTCGCACCGTGTCGTTCCATACAAGGACCTAAGCACTGGCTGGCAAGTCTTTAATGACGAAGATCTTAGTCTGTTCATGATGTTTCGCTGGAGAAGGACGTAAGTTCTGACCGTGATGTTGAAGCTGTTTTAGAAATAATTCCGTGCCAGGCGGTTTTTTGGATGAATGAAAAAATTCGTCTGGAAGTAAGAAAGTGTCTTCATGCACTAGCTTTGAGGGGGGTGTCTGAAGGTTTTCCTTAATACTACAAAGCATTCCAAACAGTACCAATGGTAAGGATCGTATCCATCCTCAGTCACATGGCATTTGATGGCGCTCTTCAGTTGGCGATGAAACACAAACTCTAAGCTAGATCCCCCAAGCATAAGTGCGCGCATACTCTCATCACTCTCCTGCTCGCGAGCCCATGGGCGATCCCAGGAATATTTGCAAGGGAGTGCAAGACTAGATTTTTATCAAAATCATCAATTTTTTTAGGAATGTTAATTAATAATTATGCATTATAAATTAAATACTCTTTGAAAATAGTAAAAACTCATGGTACATATTTTTGAAAGCGCAACCCTGTTAAAGAGAAGGGAAAAAAAATACAAAAAAAAAAAAAATATTAAAATATATATTTTTAATGATTTTTTTTTATTATTATCCAACTAGAACTCACGGCATTCAAGAGACGGTGTTTAGAATAGAGGAACTCGAAGATATCAAATTACTGAAGAGTAAAAAAAATTATTTCTTCCAGATTTCGGATATATAATGATAAAAAAAAAAAAAAAAAAAAAAAAAAATTAAAAAAAAAAATTAAACACGAAGGCAGTATTGGAATATGTTCAATTGAATTGTAAAAATACATTTCAAGATAAGTATAGCTGATGACTTAAAAAACAAAACATTTTCCTATAATTTTGAGAATTACTCAGGAATTGATTATACAATAAAAGGAATAAATACTTCCTACTCATCAGCCTCTAATAATCATAGAAAACAAACACCAAAAAATCGTCACACAAGTAGCTACAAAAAACGACATAGAAAAGAAACAAAGACAAAATTAATAGAAATAAAAAAATGCTCATTGTAACATAAAAGTATCAACGGCATGTGTGCTTTTTTAATTTTGGAATTCACATCCTTTCCCTCATTTTTGTTAAAAATTTCAAGAGCCAGGGGGGTGCAAGTGCACTTCCTTGCACCTTCCTGGGGGCGCCCATGCTCGAGTCATCAACTCATGGTTTATTTTTCCGGGGAATTCATTGCCCTCAATGCGGGATAAAGTATCAGCTACAGAATTGTCTTCACCCGAAATGTATCTAATATCACTCGAAAATTGCGCTAAGTATTTTAACTGGCGAACTTGTCGAGGAGAGCACTTATCATATTTCTGACAAATTGCGAACGTTAATGGCTTATGATCGCAAAATATGGTGAACTGAGTACCTTCTAAAAAATGTTGAAAGTGTCGGACTGCCGAATGCATCCGCAAAAGTTCCCGATCATACACACTGTAATTTCTCTCAGCTAAAGTCAGCTTTCGAGAAAAGAATGCCAATGGTTCAGTTTTATCAACAGAAATCTCATTTAAACATGCGCCAATGGAAATATTTGACGCGTCTATCAATAATGCTAACTGTGCATCTACCTTCAAATGAGCGAGCATAGCCGCGTTAGTTACCATGTTTTTACAGACTAAAAAAGCACTTTGAGCTTCAGGAGTCCACTCAATAGGAGTTTTGTTCTTCTTCTTCTTGCTTTTCACGAGGTCATAAAGTAACGTCTGATTTTTAGCTGTATTTGCAATAAATCGATGGTAAAAGTTCACCATCGCAAGGAAAACTCGCTACTCGTAAACTGTTTTGGGAAGCGGATATTCAGAAATTGCCTTAATTTTATTGGGGAGATGAGAAATTCCCTTCGCCGAAACCAAGTATCCAAGAAATTACACCTCGCTTTTGCCAAAAACACATTTCGCGGTTTTCAAGACAATGTTGTGTTCATCTAAACGTTCGTAAACGTGGCGTAAGTCCTTGATATGAGTTTCCTAGCGATGAGGATATTATACAAGTATGCGTAAACGTTTAACTCTTTAATCCCCGTAACGGCCCAACCGGCCCAGCCGGCTGAGTTCCATTCCGGCCGTGTCTTTTCACTTACAATTCCTACCTCCCTTCTTGGGTGGACCTTGGAGGTCCGATACCATTAACAGCTCACTACAATGGGTCAGAGATTTCTCTTCACAGCGTGAGGGAGAAGAGGGGCCAAGGTATTCTTGAGACTGTCGTCACACTAGGGTGGGTATAATAGGTGGTTTTCATTCTTATCTTTGGAAGCCTTTCTTTTCACAGCTTCATGTCCAAAACACAAATACTTTGTATTACTAAAGAAAACAAACAAAACGCCTTGAGGATTTACTAGTTGTCAATCTCTATCTGGAAACCAGATAGGGAAGAGAGATAAATTACCCTTAGCTTAGCAGGGGGTCTATTGCCCTTCTCTCTAAATACTGCACTTGGAGGGGTGAAAATGGTTTTTCTTTTCGGGCGGAAACCTGGTCCCTAAAGTATATTCCAGAAAACTGCATTGGGAACTAAAGAGTTAAACCCCGCAAATCCTCGTCAATTAAACTTTGGAATGTTTGGCTAGCGTTGTGGAAACCGAATGGCATACGGTTGAAATCAAACAATCTAATCGGTGTTACTACTGCTGTCTTGGAAACATTATCCTTAGTAACCGGAATTTGGTTGTAGGTATTTACTACGTCAAATTTCGAGAATACTGTCTTCCCGTCATGTTCCATCGCAAAATCAGGAATATGCGGAATTGGATAACAGTCGTGCAACGTCACGGAATTTACTCCACGAAAATCACCGCATATTCTATACGAGCAATTGGGTTTTTAACGAGGTGAATTGGACGAGCCCATGGACATTTTGAAGAACTAATTATACCTTGAGCTGATGATTCCTCGAATACCTGTAGAACGTATTTAAAACTTTTGCGGTCGCAGGCGGACTTTTGTTCAGAATATAATGCGTTGTCGAATGTTTTATCTTCTCATGATTAAGTACAGTTTTCGTATTAATAGGGAAATTAGAAAGCAATTCGTGATAAATAGAATCACCATGAATAGTTTTGAGGCCAAGTGGTTCATCCGAAATCACAAGAGTTTTTACTTTTAGTGAAGTAACCTGGTCAATTAACCTGCGATTTTTAACATAAACTAATTATTCAAACCGTTCTAAAAAGTCAACACCGAATATAGGCTGTGAAATATCTGCAACAACAAAAGACCAACGGAATTATCTACGTAAGTCAATATTTAATTCTAAATTCCTACTTCTGTAGGTATTTATTGAAGTGCCGTTTGCAGCATATAGTACAAAATCAGGATCAAATATTCGCTTCTGATCATTTACAAGTGATAACGGTAAACTGAGCAAGCGCAGCCACTGTCTACTAAGAAAAGTTATCCGCTATTGTGATCAGTTACAAACAAGCGACTCACTAGTCGGTTGACTTCGTCTGTCGCCAAGTCCGAAGAGCCCACTCATTTTCCGAAAGAGTACAAGGCTGTACATATTTATCTGCCTTATCGGCAAACCGAGCATGGTACCAGCAAAAATCGGGATTAAATTTCCTACGCGAATGAGAATTGTCCTTCTCTTTGGATTTCGAACGATTTTTAACTCCTGAATTCTTTGTTTTAAAACGATCACCAGACAAACGTTCAACTAGTACGGTTAAATTCGAAATCTTTTCTTCCAAACTCTTAATTAAGTTGGGAGTACCAGAGATCGCGCTACCATAGCATCAGTAGAGGTTTCCGAAATTTTATCGGCGATCCTCACCAAAGAATTTAACCCTTCCTTGTTTACAGACACAATCTCTTGCCTATTTAAAAGTAAACGTTTTGAGAAAAAAGCTTTAAGTATACTTTCCTGAACGCGATCTTTAGCTATGTTTTACCTCTGCGTAAGCAACTGCGAAGGCTTTTTGTCGTCAAGCTACAAATCCTGAAATAGCGCTTTTAATCTAGTGTTCTCCGAATCAGCTAACTGATTGACAACACGAGATTTTAATGCACTATACGCTTCTGCTGGTGGATTTCTAACTATATCACTCACGTAAGTCACAACCATAGCCACGTACCATAACCCAACCACTGTCTAAAACAGAAACGACACAGTGGAATTTCGTTATTTCTGACGAAATACCAGCGACTATAAAATTTGACACGAGTTGCAAAAACTATAACTCAGCATTATTCTTCCAGAATGGCGACGCTCTAAACGCTATTCTCGCCAATCCAGGTAAATTCGGTTCAGAAATCATAACCTGAATTTCATCCGCAGGATTAGAATTTTGTTCCACATTTTATCTACAATAACAAGCAGTTTGAGAGTCAAGTATGCTAGCACTTAGAGGAATAAATGGAATAGAGACAACCAATTCAACCTTACTTCTTCAGTAAAATAACAGGTGCGGCCCCGTAAATCTGTAGCGGAAGGCTGGAGAGGCGAAGAGTTGAGCCGTGTACCCTGAGCTTCGAAATGGGGCATGCTAACAACTAGACAAAAGTAATCACTAGTGCCTAGGAGTTGTATTTGTCTTTTGTACACGAGACCACCACACAGTCCCTTCCCAGTGAGTCGGGAAGAGACGAACGATTGAGCTTTGAGTTTAAAAGTTGATCGCAAAAGATGCTGTGATGAAGTGTGGTTGTGCAGTTTTCGTATCAGAAGGAGCCGATAGATGGCAGCATGATTCAGTTTGTTCGAGGTCACCGAATTGTGGCGGAGGCTGGAGAGGCGGGGAATCAAACCACGTACCCCCAGCTCCGAAATGGTGCGTGCTAACCACAAGGCAAAAGTAATAACTAGTGCTTAGGAGTTGTATCTGTCTTTTGTACACGAGACCACCACAAATCTTCAAAATCAAATTCCAATAAATGGACAGGGTTTAATTTCTAATCGATCAGATTTGGGTCACCAATGTGCAGAGCCATGCGTATTGAGGAATAACTGATTACACAGGGGATCTGAACACTTAATTCATAAAAATATCACGTCTTTATTTGAACCGTTGTAAAATACAACATTGTTAAGTGCGAGAAAAAAAGGTAACCGGGAAAAAAGTTAGTTAATTTACAATCAAAGCCGACTTCTATAGTAAATTACACCCTCTGATTTGAAGAATCTCCCATAAGAGCAGAGACATCAGATATATTTCCCTAAACCGCCACAGAACCACCTGATGGCCATTTGCGCGGAAAGAAAGATAAATAATGGTTTGATTGGCTAATAGAAGCAGCAAACTGCGCATGTCCCATTTTTCAGCCAATCTGCTAATAGAAAGTGCAATGGTAGAAAAACATGTCTACGAAAAACAAATTTTGTGTTTACATTTCTTAAATAGCGAATAAAATATTCTAAAAAAAAATTATGTGAATTTATATTTCTTTTACAAAAAATACACATTTTTTACATTAAAATGTAATTATTCTAATTACTTTTGCTATTTTAAGCAGAACAAGAATATTTTTTTTATTGCAGATTAAATTTCTCTAAATTAATAAAAAGCAATAATATAATAATTATAAGGCAATTTCATTACTTTAATAATAGATTTCCTGCTTGAAGTTTTGTTATTACACTAATGAGGATAGTAAATGTAAAGTTTATAAATTCATTTGTAAATTTTTCTTTCAAATTTTTTTTAATTTTTTACAATTTCAACACGATAAGAAGAACACCTTTTACAGATTGTTAACTAATAATTTTAAAATTACTTCGATTTTTCTTGTTGATTTGTTTAATGCGCATTGATTTTATGTTGAAAGAATATGAAAAACAAGCTCCTTATGTTCATACTGAAATATGTGCACATGGAATTTGTATAAGCAATGTATATTTAACACTAAAACATATATAACAACACATCGAAGGAATTCAAAAAATATATAAAATAAAGAATTTTAAACATGAGAATAAGTAACATTTTAATATAACTTTTTAAAAGAATTTAAAGTTACCTTCAATTCTTTTGAACTATTAGTTTTCAATGTAAATTCTTTCTGAATAAATGACGAATTCCATGTAATGTCATGTTTGTTGCTATAGAAAGATAAGTAAGAATTCTAGAAAAACTCCATTCTTATTGGATAATATTTCACGCCGAACTCTGTATGATGATCACTAGTAGTTAGAAAATGCCGATCCGGGGCCAAGGCGGTGCCGGTGCAGGGACGGGGGACGATGACGTCACCGGAAGGGGGCGTGACCGGACATGGCGTTACCGGATATGACGTCACAGGAAGTGACATCACCGGTTGTGCCGTCACCGGAAATCATGTGACCGGAAGTGGAGTGGAGTTGTTTCCTTCCTGCTGCTGTTTTAGTTTCGGTTTCATTATAAGCTGTTTGTGTATGACGTCACAGTGTGAATGACGTCATAATGTGTTTTATATCAAAGTTTTGAGGGTGGCAACACTTTTTTAGTTTCGGTTTATCTAGCAGACGGGGTTGAGTTGTTCTAGGACTGCTTCTTAGTGAATAAGTTAGAGTGATAGGCTTTTATTGCGTGACGTCACAGTAGATATGACGTCATAATGTGTTTTATATCAAAGTTTTGAGCGGTGGCAACACCTTTTTAGTTTCGGTTTATCTTTCAGACGGAGTTAAGTTGTTCTAGGGATGCTTCTAAACGAATAACTTAGAGTGATAGGCTTTTTGACTAGTGACGTCACAGTGGGTATGACGTCATTATATATTAAAATTTAGCATTTAAGAGAGTGGCAACACTTTTTAGTTTCGGTTTATCTTTCAGACGGAGTTGAGTTGTTCTAGGGATGCTTCTAAACGAATAACTTAGAGTGATAGGCTTTTTGACTAGTGACGTCACAGTGGGTATGACGTCATTATATATTAAAATTTAGCATTTAAGAGAGTGGCAACACTTTTTTTAGTTTTGGTTTATCTTTCAGACGGAGTTGAGTTGTTCTAGGGCTGCTTCTTAGCGTATAAGTTAGAGTGATAGGCTTTTTTTTTTACTAGTGACGTCACAGTGGGTATGATGTCATTATATGTTAAAATTTACGTTTTAAGTGATGATAACACTGGATATATACTAAATTTAGTTTTCAGGTGTTGGTAACGAGTTCTGATTGATCAGCTAAATGCTCGCTTGTGATTGGTAAGTTTTAAACATGTGACCAAAAGCTAACTCCTGATTGACTGTTTGGTTTTCTAGCGAGTTACTTACATATCCTTTAGCAGAGTTAAAATACCTGCAACAAAGTTACACAAAAAAAAAAAATGTTAAATTTGAAAAGTTAATAAAAGGAAGGTCATTTGTTAAGGGTCTAAAGAACCCTAACCCCGAGCTACACGTGACATTTCAATATTTTACCAAACAATTGTTAAAATATCGACTATCGGACGTTGCCTTCATGGTAACTCATCTACCCACCCCCCTTCCCTAACTAATTTTGAATAAGTTAAGACTTTAGAATTACAATTAATAAATTTTGAAAAATTATTTATTAAAGGTGAGGACCCACCTCCAGCCCGATACCTCTTTTAGGAAGAATTGGTACCGCCTCACTCCACCCTAACAAAACAAAAAAAAATCTGTGAAAAAAAAAAACACGAAGTATTAAACACGTCTTTCACACTCAGGTATCTAAGTAGAAATGGCGAGACGGCAACCGGTAGCGTCTATATATGAGGGGTGATCACGTGACTTCACCGACCAATCAGATTTCACGGTAGAGGGTGCTACTGACTATCGACCCGTCAGAAGGGAGGGGAGCGAGACTAGGGATGTTTCAACACGCTTCAACGCGTTTGCGAGTTGAGTTGTTGTGTAACGATCTTGCTTGAAACAGTTAAAGTGATAGATAATTTGTTCGTGACGTCATAGTGTAGCGAATGGGTTTTTAGCGTAGACAGTTGTTGCAATTGGAGTAATTATGAAATTTATTAAATATAAAGATAATATTTAGTAATAATTATCAGATTTTATTATTATTATTATAAAAAATAAACTTATAAAAAAAAGTGAACGTGAAAATTTACTTTACGAATAAAAATCATGTCTTTAAAATGTGTACGAATATCACTAAATAAGAGAAAAAAGTAACATACTTAAACTCTTTACGACAAATAACTTTAAAATTAACGTAAAAAATTTACTTTTCACATAAAAATCACTTTAAAATGAGTAAAAATATCGCTAAATAAGAGAAAAAAAGTAACTTACTTAAAATTTCTAAGATAAATATTTAACCTTTACTCGAAAATTCCCTTCATGTATAAAAATCACGACTTTAAAATATGACATGCAAGAGAAAAGTAACGTACTTAAACTTTCTACGACAAATAACTTTAACATTAACGTAACATTTTACTTTACACATAAAAATCCCGACTTTAAAATATGTAGAAATATCGCTAAATAAAAGAAAAAAAAGTAACGCACTTAAACTTTGTACGACAAATAACTTTGACATTAACGTAAAAAATATTCTTCACATATAAAAATCACGACTTTAAATTTGAAATGTAGGATGAAAGTATAACATACCTATAATTTCTACGACAACGAATTCAAACATTGCCGTTCATGTCTTTAAAATGTATAATGACAACTCTAACTTTTAGAAAAAAGAAACACTAAAAATTTACAAGGCAAAGAATTTAAAATTGAACGTTAAAATTAACTTTACATGTACTATCATACTCTTATATCAACGATAAATAAGATAAAAAAAAGAAACTCTAAAAATTTATAAGGCAAAGAATTCAAATAATACGCGAAAATTTACCTCACATATAAAAATTATGTCTTTCAAATGTGTAAGAATAACGCTAAATTAGAGAAAAAGAAATATTAAAAATTTATAAGGTAAGGAATTGAAACAATACGCGAAAATTTATTTCACACATAACATTTTTATCTTTAAAATGTGTAAGAATAATGCTAAATTAGAGAAGAAAAAAAAAATAACATACTTAAACTTTCTTCGACAACAATTTAAACAATACGCGAAAATTTCATACACAATTATTTTCTTAGGTTAATGTTAAATAATGGGAAATTTAACAGAATAAAAATTTCAAAGATAAAGAATTTTAACCTTTACACGAAAATTTACTTCACATATAAATATCATGTCTTTAAACTTTAACGTGACAATTTACTTCTCATATACAATTAAACTCTTAGGTTAATGTTAAATAAAAGAAAAAGTAACATACTCAAAAAATTTCTAAGATAAGCATAACGTAAAAATTTCATATCATGTGTTTAAAATGTAACATATAAGAGAAAAAAAATAACATACTTGAACTTTCTATAGCAAAGAATTTAAGCGTTAGGGTAAAAATTTACTTTACATATAAAATACACGTCTTTAAACGGGATGATAAGCATGTGACGGTAATTAGCCAATCAGGTTAGCGGTAGGTGATACGCCACTTGCCGGCATTTTTAGACCGGAGGATGAGTCACGCTAAAACTTGTTCAAACAGGTCGGGAGACTTGTACAGCAAGAACAACAGCCTCGACGCGCAAGCAGCGGGTGATGCTGCGGTGTGTCAGCAGGTCTTCGAGATTATCGTTTTCCTACTTTGCCTTTTTCATAATGAAATGTTTGTGAAAACTTGGAATGAATGAAGTGGATTTCAAAGACACATTAGTAAGTGAAGGTAGAATTCGCATGGACTTTCTACCAAAAAGCATGATTCACTTGGAGAATTTAAGATCATTTCTACTTGAAAACTTTTCTATTGTCTAAAACATTGAATATTGTTCAAACTCAGTGAGATTATATGCTACAATACGGGTAAAACTTAACAAAATTGTTACATAGAAGAAAAATAGTAAGAGATTTAAAATAAATACTAGTTATAGATACTCCAAGGAAAAAAAATTCACCTCTACTTTTCAATCGGAAAATCAATGCAAGTTGGAAATTTATGTTACTTCAAGAAAGACTTAGACAATTTACTTTGTAATAATATACGTTAAGGTGTCATATTAACTCGTGCAATACATGCTGACTAAGGTTTATTTTACTTATCTAAGAAAGGTGAATTGGGGGAAAATATTAAATAAATTGTAGATATTAAATACATTGTAGATATGCATTTAAGTTTTGAAAATCACCTGCGAGACTTTTAAAACATCTTAAGATAAATTGAAGGAAACTTGCGAATTATATGTAAACTATATAACTTTTTATACTCTGAAAGGAAATCACAAGTAATTTAGTTAACTTTTTTCATGGTAACACTCATATTCAACGACATGTTTTTAAAATTTAACCTTCTTTACATGGTAATAGTTATAAATTTTTTCAATCTCAGATGCGATATACTATTATTTCTAACATATATGTTACGAATTGTGTAAAGTTTTTAAAACTGTATATGCAAATCACCAATCAGAAACATAAAAATCTAACATCAATCAAACAAACTAAAATAATAAGATATTTTCCTTAGTGGAAATAGTTAACTACTCATGTGATGGAATATACTTAGAAAATTTAAATACTGAAAAAAGTTTGCTAGGCAAACTTAAAGAATATTTTTTTTTCTTGTGAAAAACTAGCATAAATTTGGAAAATGTAGAGTTTGTTACTACGTAAAATTGAACATCATCTGGACAAACTAAATTATACATGATTTTTTTTTTATTTGAGAGGTGCTGACAATATATCATTAATATAGAGATTTTTAACTTCCACCCATAATTTCTAAATAACTTATACATAAATTTCAGAAAACTGAAACGGAATGTATTTTACAAGACGCTTATTTTGTAAGTTGAATATTCAATATTAATATAACTGAGCAAAGTTCATTCCGGAAAAAACATGTAAAAGATACTTATATTTTGAAAATAGTTTGAAATATCCTTTTAAATTTATGAATGCTCGCTTTCGAAAGACACAAATAAAACTGATATTACACATGATAATTAACACATGCATAACATTAGTCAAACAAAGTGGAATTTTTATTGCTTGTGACCGATAACTTTTCAGTGAAGTAGAATAACTTACATAGGAAATTTGTGCAAACATTTTCAACTTTTAAACCAAGTATCATGTAAAATTATAAATTACGATAGGAAATAGCACACTTCAGAATCGGAACAAGTCTTCTAGTTAAGCTAAATTTATTTCTCAAGGAATTGAAAGCATACCAGAAAAGTCCTTATCATTTCGCATCTTTTCTCATGTTGCAAGAAGACATACTTTGTAAAAGATCCTCGTAGCACTTAACAAAAATCAGTAAAAATAAATATATTTTCTAGGGCAAAGATAAAACTTCACAACTTAATACTGAAATTTAGCTAAGTTGCATATGGTTTATTCACATAACTCGCATATGCTTCGAATGTTGAAATATATTTGTCAGCTGAAATCAAACTCATCGAAAATAAATGCTATCTACATTTTCAAGTCGGAAATTACTATTAAATAAACTTTGCATGTAAGACATTATCATGTTAAAAAGAAAAATCTACAAAAATGTAAATGATAATTTTACTGTTGGTACATAAATGATGAATAATTTATGATTTTATTCTAGGCAAACGTTTTATTGTCTAACAGAGAACTTAAACTTTAGCAGAAAAACGAAAAAATACAATTTTTATATCCTATCATGCTTGTCGAAAATTGAATTTATTAGCTGTTGTAATAGATTTTTATTGTCCAAATTTCTATAGTTCTTCCCAGTGCAATAATATTAAGTTCATGTGTAATGAGTAGGTTTTTTTTTTTTTGTTGAATCTTATAAATTTAATGAAATTATTATGACCTAAGAGATTGAGTGAACTGAATAAATCAATGACGTAAATTTAAACAGTGACTTGAACTGATACATACTATAACTGTAAAGAAGTATGACAAAGTGATAGATGAAGTGAAAATAGAAGTTGAGTGAAATGTGTTGAAAAAAGTTGAAGACGACAAGAAATTCGTAAATGAGAATTATCATTGACTTATATTAACTTCGTTTTTCTTGCTTATGACAAGAAAATACACTCTTGTTTATTAAGAACCAACTTGATATCTTATCATAGAATGACAATGATGAAATATCTATACATTAAAAAAAATACCAAACTTAGACATAGCAAATTTCTTGAAATTCATGTATAATGTGAGAAGTTTTACTGGAAATATAGAAGATACAACATTAAAAGATGTGAATGTTTCGAAGTACTTTATCAGAAATAAAAAAAAATGCGCTGAGGTCCGCTATAAAATTTTTTAGGAGAAAGTTTAAACAAAATTTAAAATCAAACATGCTTTTAAGTGGGAACACATATATTAAAACTATAGCACATTTAACAATTTATATTATGTCATCTCAGTTGGTATCAAACTGAATAATATGAAAAACAATCACAAACTGAATAAACATGAAAATTATCAATATATGTGGAAAAGTTTCCTTTTTTCACATATAAAAAAAAATAACACATTGACATACGTTAAGATCGCGAAACATGCGTAATCATATACCGATAAGAGCAACCAATGTTGCGGGGAGATATTCACGTGATAGACAATATCCCATGAATAAATTGAGTGATTTAATTTCTAATGCTAATTCCAATAGTATTCCACGTAACTTCAACTTTATATGTTACACTATAGATATATTTATTTTTCAAATATATTGACTTTCGAAAAATCATCCTTCAATATAAGAATGATCATAGTAAGAATAAAAGAAAAGATACTAAGCATTGATTTAAAGTGTATTTATTTCAACTTAGCAACAAATCATATGCGTGAAACGAAAATTGCCTCGAACCAAAGTATAACTATCCAATTTCATTGATTCCTACAAGGAAATTTTTCTCATCTAGTAATTGAATTTTTTTTTCTCGTACACATTATAAGTGTTGTCCAATCAGGTGTAGAATAGCTGAAGATATCCGACCTCTTTCTAAATATTAATAAGTCACTGTTGAAAAACTTATAAAAATTTCAATTTACACTTAAAGTTTTTTTATATATATATATTTCAAAGAATTTTTTCAAATCAATATGTATATTTAAATACTGAAACTTATTCACTTCAATAAATGTATGTTTAAGTTATAAAACTTGTCGTATGTATTGAAAAATTGTAACTTTTCGTCTTCGTATAAATCGATAACTTATACACTAGTTCTTCATCAATTAATCTTCTAAGTAAATCTTTCAAAGGTAAAAACATATCTATAGCTATGCATTTGTAACAAGTTAAATTGTACATGTTTCATGTGAAAGTTACAAAATTTTATATATTTTCATGAAAAACATATAAAATTTTAATTTCACGAGAAACATGTACAATTTAACTTGTTACAAATGCATAGCTATAGATATGTTTTTACCTTTGAAAGATTTACTTAGAAGATTAATTGATGAAGAACTAGTGTATAAGTTATCGATTTATACGAAGACGAAAAGTTACAATTTTTCAATACATACGACAAGTTTTATAACTTAAACATACATTTATTGAAGTGAATAAGTTTCAGTATTTAAATATACATATTGATTTGAAAAAATTCTTTGAAATATATATATATATAAAAAACTTTAAGTGTAAATTGAAATTTTTATAAGTTTTTCAACAGTGACTTATTAATATTTAGAAAGAGGTCGGATATCTTCAGCTATTCTACACCTGATTGGACAACACTTATAATGTGTACGAGAAAAAAAAATTCAATTACTAGATGAGAAAAATTTCCTTGTAGGAATCAATGAAATTGGATAGTTATACTTTGGTTCGAGGCAATTTTCGTTTCAAGCATATGATTTGTTGCTAAGTTGAAATAAATACACTTTAAATCAATGCTTAGTATCTTTTCTTTTATTCTTACTATGATCATTCTTATATTGAAGGATGATTTTTCGAAAGTCAATATATTTGAAAAATAAATATATCTATAGTGTAACATATAAAGTTGAAGTTACGTGGAATACTATTGGAATTAGCATTAGAAATTAAATCACTCAATTTATTCATGGGATATTGTCTATCACGTGAATATCTCCCCGCAACATTGGTTGCTCTTATCGGTATATGATTACGCATGTTTCGCGATCTTAACGTATGTCAATGTGTTATTTTTTTTTATATGTGAAAAAAGGAAACTTTTCCACATATATTGATAATTTTCATGTTTATTCAGTTTGTGATTGTTTTTCATATTATTCAGTTTGATACCAACTGAGATGACATAATATAAATTGTTAAATGTGCTATAGTTTTAATATATGTGTTCCCACTTAAAAGCATGTTTGATTTTAAATTTTGTTTAAACTTTCTCCTAAAAAATTTTATAGCGGACCTCAGCGCATTTTTTTTATTTCTGATAAAGTACTTCGAAACATTCACATCTTTTAATGTTGTATCTTCTATATTTCCAGTAAAACTTCTCACATTATACATGAATTTCAAGAAATTTGCTATGTCTAAGTTTGGTATTTTTTTTAATGTATAGATATTTCATCATTGTCATTCTATGATAAGATATCAAGTTGGTTCTTAATAAACAAGAGTGTATTTTCTTGTCATAAGCAAGAAAAACGAAGTTAATATAAGTCAATGATAATTCTCATTTACGAATTTCTTGTCGTCTTCAACTTTTTTCAACACATTTCACTCAACTTCTATTTTCACTTCATCTATCACTTTGTCATACTTCTTTACAGTTATAGTATGTATCAGTTCAAGTCACTGTTTAAATTTACGTCATTGATTTATTCAGTTCACTCAATCTCTTAGGTCATAATAATTTCATTAAATTTATAAGATTCAACAAAAAAAAAAAACCTACTCATTACACATGAACTTAATATTATTGCACTGGGAAGAACTATAGAAATTTGGACAATAAAAATCTATTACAACAGCTAATAAATTCAATTTTCGACAAGCATGATAGGATATAAAAATTGTATTTTTTCGTTTTTCTGCTAAAGTTTAAGTTCTCTGTTAGACAATAAAACGTTTGCCTAGAATAAAATCATAAATTATTCATCATTTATGTACCAACAGTAAAATTATCATTTACATTTTTGTAGATTTTTCTTTTTAACATGATAATGTCTTACATGCAAAGTTTATTTAATAGTAATTTCCGACTTGAAAATGTAGATAGCATTTATTTTCGATGAGTTTGATTTCAGCTGACAAATATATTTCAACATTCGAAGCATATGCGAGTTATGTGAATAAACCATATGCAACTTAGCTAAATTTCAGTATTAAGTTGTGAAGTTTTATCTTTGCCCTAGAAAATATATTTATTTTTACTGATTTTTGTTAAGTGCTACGAGGATCTTTTACAAAGTATGTCTTCTTGCAACATGAGAAAAGATGCGAAATGATAAGGACTTTTCTGGTATGCTTTCAATTCCTTGAGAAATAAATTTAGCTTAACTAGAAGACTTGTTCCGATTCTGAAGTGTGCTATTTCCTATCGTAATTTATAATTTTACATGATACTTGGTTTAAAAGTTGAAAATGTTTGCACAAATTTCCTATGTAAGTTATTCTACTTCACTGAAAAGTTATCGGTCACAAGCAATAAAAATTCCACTTTGTTTGACTAATGTTATGCATGTGTTAATTATCATGTGTAATATCAGTTTTATTTGTGTCTTTCGAAAGCGAGCATTCATAAATTTAAAAGGATATTTCAAACTATTTTCAAAATATAAGTATCTTTTACATGTTTTTTCCGGAATGAACTTTGCTCAGTTATATTAATATTGAATATTCAACTTACAAAATAAGCGTCTTGTAAAATACATTCCGTTTCAGTTTTCTGAAATTTATGTATAAGTTATTTAGAAATTATGGGTGGAAGTTAAAAATCTCTATATTAATGATATATTGTCAGCACCTCTCAAATAAAAAAAAAAATCATGTATAATTTAGTTTGTCCAGATGATGTTCAATTTTACGTAGTAACAAACTCTACATTTTCCAAATTTATGCTAGTTTTTCACAAGAAAAAAAAATATTCTTTAAGTTTGCCTAGCAAACTTTTTTCAGTATTTAAATTTTCTAAGTATATTCCATCACATGAGTAGTTAACTATTTCCACTAAGGAAAATATCTTATTATTTTAGTTTGTTTGATTGATGTTAGATTTTTATGTTTCTGATTGGTGATTTGCATATACAGTTTTAAAAACTTTACACAATTCGTAACATATATGTTAGAAATAATAGTATATCGCATCTGAGATTGAAAAAATTTATAACTATTACCATGTAAAGAAGGTTAAATTTTAAAAACATGTCGTTGAATATGAGTGTTACCATGAAAAAAGTTAACTAAATTACTTGTGATTTCCTTTCAGAGTATAAAAAGTTATATAGTTTACATATAATTCGCAAGTTTCCTTCAATTTATCTTAAGATGTTTTAAAAGTCTCGCAGGTGATTTTCAAAACTTAAATGCATATCTACAATGTATTTAATATCTACAATTTATTTAATATTTTCCCCCAATTCACCTTTCTTAGATAAGTAAAATAAACCTTAGTCAGCATGTATTGCACGAGTTAATATGACACCTTAACGTATATTATTACAAAGTAAATTGTCTAAGTCTTTCTTGAAGTAACATAAATTTCCAACTTGCATTGATTTTCCGATTGAAAAGTAGAGGTGAATTTTTTTTCCTTGGAGTATCTATAACTAGTATTTATTTTAAATCTCTTACTATTTTTCTTCTATGTAACAATTTTGTTAAGTTTTACCCGTATTGTAGCATATAATCTCACTGAGTTTGAACAATATTCAATGTTTTAGACAATAGAAAAGTTTTCAAGTAGAAATGATCTTAAATTCTCCAAGTGAATCATGCTTTTTGGTAGAAAGTCCATGCGAATTCTACCTTCACTTACTAATGTGTCTTTGAAATCCACTTCATTCATTCCAAGTTTTCACAAACATTTCATTATGAAAAAGGCAAAGTAGGAAAACGATAATCTCGAAGACCTGCTGACACACCGCAGCATCACCCGCTGCTTGCGCGTCGAGGCTGTTGTTCTTGCTGTACAAGTCTCCCGACCTGTTTGAACAAGTTTTAGCGTGACTCATCCTCCGGTCTAAAAATGCCGGCAAGTGGCGTATCACCTACCGCTAACCTGATTGGCTAATTACCGTCACATGCTTATCATCCCGTTTAAAGACGTGTATTTTATATGTAAAGTAAATTTTTACCCTAACGCTTAAATTCTTTGCTATAGAAAGTTCAAGTATGTTATTTTTTTTCTCTTATATGTTACATTTTAAACACATGATATGAAATTTTTACGTTATGCTTATCTTAGAAATTTTTTGAGTATGTTACTTTTTCTTTTATTTAACATTAACCTAAGAGTTTAATTGTATATGAGAAGTAAATTGTCACGTTAAAGTTTAAAGACATGATATTTATATGTGAAGTAAATTTTCGTGTAAAGGTTAAAATTCTTTATCTTTGAAATTTTTATTCTGTTAAATTTCCCATTATTTAACATTAACCTAAGAAAATAATTGTGTATGAAATTTTCGCGTATTGTTTAAATTGTTGTCGAAGAAAGTTTAAGTATGTTATTTTTTTTTTCTTCTCTAATTTAGCATTATTCTTACACATTTTAAAGATAAAAATGTTATGTGTGAAATAAATTTTCGCGTATTGTTTCAATTCCTTACCTTATAAATTTTTAATATTTCTTTTTCTCTAATTTAGCGTTATTCTTACACATTTGAAAGACATAATTTTTATATGTGAGGTAAATTTTCGCGTATTATTTGAATTCTTTGCCTTATAAATTTTTAGAGTTTCTTTTTTTTATCTTATTTATCGTTGATATAAGAGTATGATAGTACATGTAAAGTTAATTTTAACGTTCAATTTTAAATTCTTTGCCTTGTAAATTTTTAGTGTTTCTTTTTTCTAAAAGTTAGAGTTGTCATTATACATTTTAAAGACATGAACGGCAATGTTTGAATTCGTTGTCGTAGAAATTATAGGTATGTTATACTTTCATCCTACATTTCAAATTTAAAGTCGTGATTTTTATATGTGAAGAATATTTTTTACGTTAATGTCAAAGTTATTTGTCGTACAAAGTTTAAGTGCGTTACTTTTTTTTCTTTTATTTAGCGATATTTCTACATATTTTAAAGTCGGGATTTTTATGTGTAAAGTAAAATGTTACGTTAATGTTAAAGTTATTTGTCGTAGAAAGTTTAAGTACGTTACTTTTCTCTTGCATGTCATATTTTAAAGTCGTGATTTTTATACATGAAGGGAATTTTCGCGTAAAGGTTAAATATTTATCTTAGAAATTTTAAGTAAGTTACTTTTTTTCTCTTATTTAGCGATATTTTTACTCATTTTAAAGTGATTTTTATGTGAAAAGTAAATTTTTTACGTTAATTTTAAAGTTATTTGTCGTAAAGAGTTTAAGTATGTTACTTTTTTCTCTTATTTAGTGATATTCGTACACATTTTAAAGACATGATTTTTATTCGTAAAGTAAATTTTCACGTTCACTTTTTTTTATAAGTTTATTTTTTATAATAATAATAATAAAATCTGATAATTATTACTAAATATTATCTTTATATTTAATAAATTTCATAATTACTCCAATTGCAACAACTGTCTACGCTAAAAACCCATTCGCTACACTATGACGTCACGAACAAATTATCTATCACTTTAACTGTTTCAAGCAAGATCGTTACACAACAACTCAACTCGCAAACGCGTTGAAGCGTGTTGAAACATCCCTAGTCTCGCTCCCCTCCCTTCTGACGGGTCGATAGTCAGTAGCACCCTCTACCGTGAAATCTGATTGGTCGGTGAAGTCACGTGATCACCCCTCATATATAGACGCTACCGGTTGCCGTCTCGCCATTTCTACTTAGATACCTGAGTGTGAAAGACGTGTTTAATACTTCGTGGTTTTTTTTTTTCACAGATTTTTTTTGTTTTGTTAGGGTGGAGTGAGGCGGTACCAATTCTTCCTAAAAGAGGTATCGGGCTGGAGGTGGGTCCTCACCTTTAATAAATAATTTTTCAAAATTTATTAATTGTAATTCTAAAGTCTTAACTTATTCAAAATTAGTTAGGGAAGGGGGGTGGGTAGATGAGTTACCATGAAGGCAACGTCCGATAGTCGATATTTTAACAATTGTTTGGTAAAATATTGAAATGTCACGTGTAGCTCGGGGTTAGGGTTCTTTAGACCCTTAACAAATGGCCTTCCTTTTATTAACTTTTCAAATTTAACATTTTTTTTTTTTGTGTAACTTTGTTGCAGGTATTTTAACTCTGCTAAAGGATATGTAAGTAACTCGCTAGAAAACCAAACAGTCAATCAGGAGTTAGCTTTTGGTCACATGTTTAAAACTTACCAATCACAAGCGAGCATTTAGCTGATCAATCAGAACTCGTTACCAACACCTGAAAACTAAATTTAGTATATATCCAGTGTTATCATCACTTAAAACGTAAATTTTAACATATAATGACATCATACCCACTGTGACGTCACTAGTAAAAAAAAAAAGCCTATCACTCTAACTTATACGCTAAGAAGCAGCCCTAGAACAACTCAACTCCGTCTGAAAGATAAACCAAAACTAAAAAAAGTGTTGCCACTCTCTTAAATGCTAAATTTTAATATATAATGACGTCATACCCACTGTGACGTCACTAGTCAAAAAGCCTATCACTCTAAGTTATTCGTTTAGAAGCATCCCTAGAACAACTCAACTCCGTCTGAAAGATAAACCGAAACTAAAAAGTGTTGCCACTCTCTTAAATGCTAAATTTTAATATATAATGACGTCATACCCACTGTGACGTCACTAGTCAAAAAGCCTATCACTCTAAGTTATTCGTTTAGAAGCATCCCTAGAACAACTTAACTCCGTCTGAAAGATAAACCGAAACTAAAAAGGTGTTGCCACCGCTCAAAACTTTGATATAAAACACATTATGACGTCATATCTACTGTGACGTCACGCAATAAAAGCCTATCACTCTAACTTATTCACTAAGAAGCAGTCCTAGAACAACTCAACCCCGTCTGCTAGATAAACCGAAACTAAAACAGTGTTGCCACCGCTCAAAACTTTGATATAAAACACATTATGACGTCATTCACACTGTGACGTCATACACAAACAGCTTATAATGAAACCGAAACTAAAACAGCAGCAGGAAGGAAACAACTCCACTCCACTTCCGGTCACATGATTTCCGGTGACGGCATATCCGGTGATGTCACTTCCTGTGACGTCATATCCGGTGATGTCACTTCCTGTGACGTCATATCCGGTCACGCCCCCTTCCTGTGACGTCATCGTCCCCCGTCCCTGCACCGGCACCGCCTTGGCCCCGGATCGGCATTTTCTAACTACTATCACTTTCCAGCGAATACAGAGGGCATCTTCAGAGTTGGCTTTGTACAAGGAGGTTAGAAGAGAGAGGAGGTCCGAGCAAGCTTGGCGCGAAGAAGCAGACTTTGGCAACCCTACTCTCACTTGAACTAAGCCTATACAAACCGACATTTTAGTACGCTCTTCTACGGGAAAAAACGTGGGTAGGTTTTGAAATTCTGCCAAATTTTTAATATAGTTTTTAAAAAAGCAATTTCTGTGGTTGTAGGCTATAGTTCAAGACCTGAACTATCAAATGGTATGCGCATTACTCTTCACAGCTAATAATTAATCAATATTCAACGGTTTTTAAATCCCTCACACTAACTTCGATTTTGTATGAGACGTGCAAATCGATGGAGGGCTAATTACACATTTGCCGTCATTCAATCGAGAAAAAAACTTATCAGATTGATTCGATGTTGATGACAATGCACTCAGTTAAGTTTTGGGGGCTATTACTATCACTAAAAGACTGCTTTTACACACGCTACTATTGGACTAATTAGCCCACTTGCCATCCACCCATCAACCTGAAACTTGGCAGATGGATTCAATTTGGATGACAATACATTCCAAATTTTTAGGCGAGTCACTACCACTAAAAGGCCACTTTTACAAGATTATTTTTATTGACGCTTTGGTTTACTTATAAACCCATTTCCTATCATGAGATTAAACATTTAAACTTGGCTGACGCACTCGTTGTCTATGACAATGCTTTCTATTAAGTTTTGGTACTGTCAGACAACGGCAGTTTTTACATACGTTTCTATTGCCTTACGTTAGAATTATCAGTAGCCTTTATTACTCACGTTCTATTATCCAGATACAAAGCTTAATTGAAACATGTTCAATTTTAGCAATATTTAATGACTGAAATCTTCTACTATTAAAGTTACAGAGGAAAAATATTCAAAGGGCTAATTAACCCACTTGCCGTCATCTAATTGAACTGAGACTTGGCAGATGGACTCGTTGTGGATGAAAATTTTAAAAATGGATTCAATATTTTAAAAAATGGATACAATATTTTTTTTACCTTTGCACACTACGTAATTTAATCGTTTCGTAATCTATTGGAAATATTTTACACTAGCTGCGTTGTTCCTCGTTGCGGATATCCATCATTGGTGTATAGGTCTCATCTCAGCTTTTGGGGCTTTACTCGCAGAGAGGTTCATTGCCACGCTAAACCAAGCTCACTTCGCCTGTTGGAAGTTTAATTGTAATATAAAAACAGCTCGCTTCACTGGCTGAAAAGTTTATTGACACATAAGAACTGGCTCGCTTCACTCGTTCAAAGGTTAGTTGCTACGCAAATACAAGCTCCCTTCGCTCTTTGCTACGCCCGCACAGGCTTGTTTTGTTCACTGGAAGGTCAATTATTGCGCAAGCATATGTTTACTTCTCTCACTGAAACTCGTATTCTACGATTATTTGAAGTCACTTTACAAAGAAAAACTTTAAAAACTTTAAAAAAAAAATTAAATTAAAATGTTAGCATTTTGTTTAAGAAAATCAAAATTAGAAGGCAAGATCTACTAATGCCGAAAATTTCAGAGCTCTACCCTTATTTAAAATCACTTTATAAAAAATAATTAAAAAATATTAATTAAAGTTTTTGGTTGTTTAATTCGATTGATTATTTCGTTTTCCGTGCGTCAAATTCCGAATGTCCGCTGAAATCTAAACCGTAGCTTTTACAATGACATACTTTTGAAGACTTCTCGGTGCTAATTTGTAAAGGGCAATTGAGGTTCCGCTGTCAACTCCGTGGGTGGGCATGAAACGAGATGCGAGAGCAGGTTTTTCCCCCCCTTGGTGGCGGGTGACAACATCGTCGCCCCTCTTTGATAATTTGTAACGGACGATGGGTATAGTAGGGTACAAAAGGATCCGAAAGCAAGTCCATTATCACTCCATGGCCTGAGGGAGGAATAGGAACAGAGAAAAGCCCCCTGCTATTGTGACTTGTACGCCGAAGTTTTACGACTTGTCGATGAACAAGGCGGCTTCTTTTTTTAGTTCTTCAGGTATTTGGATTTCGAACTTTATGTTTGAAAAGAAAAGGAATAATGGACAAAAATGTGATTCTATTGAAAACTTTGGATGCTCTTTTTCGATTCGAATTGTACTAAAGTAGTTTTACAAAACATGATTATTGTAATATCATGGGTAATCAGATATTCTCTACGTTGCTTTGGTTTAATTTATATTATTACTTATGAAGCCCTGATGTGTTTTTGGAATATTTTACGTGATTGAAATACTGAATTCAATAAAAAATGCTCACAAAAGTAATTAATTAAGAATAATTTCAATACTGTAATTCGCCAGAAATCAATATTAAACTCGTATATTGTAAGAAAAAATTGATAAAAGAGTAATGAAAAAAAAAAAAAATCCTGCCAATTTCTTTACTGCAAGATCTGTCTCATTTGTTGCAGCATTGTCGGATGCCACTTTAAACTTTTTCCAATGTTCATGTATCTTTTGTTATAAATTTTCTTCTATTCATAAATTAGACTCATAATAAAATTCTCAGTTCAGTAATGAATAACTTTTTTCATGCATAGCACTATCCTTTAAAATATAATGCACTGTACTAAATAATATTATAATTTTTATTTATTTACCAATTAGAAGAGAAAATTCTTCAACGCAAATAAAAAAAAAGCTTTCAAAAAGCACTGAAACGGTTAACAATAATTATTATCATCAGTTTATATTGACATTATTATATAAACCTACGTAGTAAAACTCAGAATTAAAAATTAACAGATTTATCTAAACTTTTACAAACTACACAGAAATTACGGCTCCAGATTAGAGGAACCACCTTTTGTTTTATTTAATAATGTAATCTTATTAAAGGGTAAATATCTGAAGTACAGAAAGAAAACTGTTCGATGATTTAATTATTTATCTCATTAGCATCTTAAATTCAAGAAGTCTTTTTACTATTATAACTCATAAAAACAAAGTTTCTAATATAAATCCTTTATATATATGTTTTATGTGTTAAGTCACTGAACTCAGATCAAGTTTTGATAATGTTTGATCACTAAGGGGAAAAAACAACATCTATTCCGAAATATTTACTAGTTTCAAAACTTGCTTGAATACATTTTCATCCACAGCGAGTCTATCTGGTAAGTTTCAGTCCAATTGGATGAAGTGTGATGTCATCCGAAGCGATGATAGTTGCTTGTGTAAAAGCATTCTTTTATAATAGTGTCAGTCCCCAAAACTTGATATAATTCATTCTTAGCGAAAATGAATCTGTCTATCAAATTTCAGAGCGATTGGATGAAGGTAAGTGGATTTATTAGCATTCAGAAACGATAATAGAAGCCTGTGTTAAAGCGATCTTTTTGAGTGTCTGTGACAGCCCCCAAAACTTGATACAATGGATTGGAATCTATATCAAATCAATCTGCAAAGTTTCATTTCGACTGGATGACAGAACGGGTGCTAATAAAAAAAAATCATTAGAAGTGACAATGTAGTGTCTGCAATAGCGGTCTTTTAGTGACAGCCCCCAAAACTTAATACAATGCATTGTCATCGATAACGAATCTATGTGACCAATTTCACCCGATTGGTTGGTTGGTTCGCTCAACGACCTATTTTTATGCACAATAACGGCTAATCAGGCCAGAATTTACAGCTTAACGTGGATTCTGAACCACAACGAACATCCATGGCAAAACCCGGATTCAAACCCGGCCTTTGGCATGAGTGGCCAGAGCGCTAACCACACCGCCATCAGGTTGGTCAGCCTGATTGGATGACGGTAAGAGGGTTAATTAGCCATTCGCAGATTTGTAGGTCACACACACACACAAAATCGAAATTTATGTGAACAATTTTTTAAAAAAGGTAATAATTTGTAAGTAACTGTCAGAACAAATGAAATACAATCATTTGATATAAGTTGAAACATATTGTGACTTACCATAATTTCCAAATTTGCACCTGCATCTTATTATTTGTTTTTCAACCTTCTCGTATATTATACTTGTATGGTCAAATCGCTATTCTCAGAAAAAAAAATTTAATGATTTTTAGAAGAATTTTGTTTATCGATACAAAAGTATCATCAAGTCAATAACGCCACTGCTTATAAAGCAATGTTAAACAGTAAACAAGCTCATTTTATAATTGTTTTAGAATAATAAAAGCTACAAAAATAATACTAACTCAACACAGATTCTCCCGCAAAACAACTTCCCAAACAAATTGGGAGAAGGGGGGGGGGGGGGGGAGGACAGAAGAAGTTCTCTTTGACAAAGAGAAAAATTATATTGTATAAAACAGCGGTTTCTAACCTTTTTAGTTGTTCGGATCAACTATCTATATTTGAAAAAAATATACTGTACACGAAAAATTAAATAATATTTTTTTATAAAGTGAGGAACTTTATTGCACTTGGCTGTACAACAAATAGAAAACTAAAAAACAAGTGACCAAAGTTTAAAAAAAAAAATCATCGGAATTTTTGACATTGTTTATCCCCCGTCAATGAGAGAGTCAATATCTAGATTAAAACTTAGCCATGCTGTTTAATTCACGCATTATTCACTATCGATGTTATTCACTCGTTACAACATCGAAAAATACAATCGAGTGGCTCGATTGTTTCCATCTTAAACCCTGAAGCTCCGATAATATTTATCTCGGCGATTCTCTACCAGCGTCCACGGCCCAGTACCACGCTATTCGCGGTCCGTAGGGTAGGAACAGGGTTGCCAGATGAAAAAAGTAAAATAATGCCAAATCGCTGTCAAAATAAGGCCAAAAAAGGCCAAACTATGACGTCATCTCTAAGTTGATGCCAAATGGGAAAAAATGCATGATTTTAGTGTTCTGTATGACAAATGTTTAAAAAATAGTACTCTAGATTCACTAGGATGTCTCTTTGGTCGTCCTTAACAACAAAGATTTTAAAATTTCAATTTTTTAACTAAAAATTTATTAATTTTAAAAATTGTTCAAGAAAATTTTTTGTCCAAAATATTTGTGTTTGGTATCACATAAATGCTTTAAAAAAATTCTTTCTAAAAATATATCACCCTTTGGACACATAATTCGTTGAATATAGAAATCTATGAATACTTTCCATAAAGGTATAATGGAACAACTTACCCACGGGTGGGGGGAGGGAGGGCCAAAATTTTTGCAATATCTCTATCATTATTAAGATGAGCATAAAAAATCAAACAGTTTAAAGAAAAATATTGGAAAATTTTTGAAATATTTAAAGTGTAGCTTTAAAAAATGCTTGACATTTTATAATATTTTTTACATTTTTTTTCTTCAGTTTTATTCTTTTTTTCAGTTTCTCAGTTGAGGTACAAACACCCTTTTGTCTCTATTTAGGTAGAAGAGACATTTGATGAGTGTGTAAATGACATCAAATCTAGATAAAACATTAAATTGTTACATGAATTTGATTTTTATACGAATGAATATTTGGAAAACGTGAATTGTGGAGCGTTACAAAATTCCCGTTTCACTACTTACACAACTGGATTCCTAAATATTATTTTTAAAAAATTATTTTATTATCAGAATGAAAATTATATATTTTAGTAGAAGGTTGTTGAACTATAAACTTCGAAACTGGACATTTAATTGAATTTTCACTATTTTACAAGGCGCATATATATGTTATACGTATCACGATTGATAGAAGTTTACTTTTTAAATGTAAATTTTCTCTCTGAATTATTTGTTCATAAAAATGTATGATGAATCCATTCTTAAAAGTTATTTAGAAAAAGCTAAATTTCACTAATCTAACCGAATTGTACTTTTACTACTCTACTGCCATCACAATAATCATTCTCTTTAGGACGGACCACCATGCTTGGATTTAGATGGGTGGCAGATGGCTTTCGCAATGCTTAGAGCATTTTGAGGTTCGTTGGCAAGACAGAACGACTAATTTCACCATCCCTTTTGGGACAATATTCTTGGAAACACAGTCCCTCTATCACTTATCTTAATTGATATCGCCCTTTCCCCTTAAAAAGAACCTGCGGTTATTCTGCCTAGAGCCTCGTTTACATCCTGTATTCGGACAATCATTCTACCCTCTACCCCTCTTCTTGTCAACTCCGGTTGTCTCTGGTCAGCTCCTGAGGCCAAAACACGAGATTAAAGAAGGTAGCGCGGCGAGGTTAGGCGAAAAGCGTATCTTCTCACTCAAAAAGTTTGGAAAAAAAAAGAGGAAAGTTTGTTTTAATTGGGGGGTATTTTTTTCTGACTTCGGAAGTTATGGGAAAAAAGGCCAAAAATAAGGCCAAATTAAAGAAAAGGCCAAACGTAAATTCTTAAGGCCAGGCACTTCTAAAAAAGGCCAAATTTCCCAAATTTGGCCTTAAGAAGGCCAATATGGCAACCCTGGGTAGGAACCGCTGGTAGAGAAAATCAACTAAGCTTGGCGCAGTTGGGAGTTTGGCGTCGAAAAGGGCTTAGTTGCTTGGCGTAAACGGCGATAAACCTGCTTCATAGGTACAACCGGTTTCGAATGGTTTTCCAGCTTGCTCACACCTCCTTCTCTTCTAACCTCCTTGGCTTTGTACAATGTAGAATTCTGTCTTTCTGTTGTCAGGCAATGGCGACGATGTTGCCAACCAGTACGCTACACTCCATTAAGTATTATTTTTTACCACAAATATTTTTTTAAACATTAGTTTAAAATAGCTAAAAAAAGTTTTTTATTATTTGGGGCTTTTTTTAGACTAAATTATCATCAATCTGCACAAATCTTTTGCGTCGTTCGTTCTAATCAAAGAATGTTTTAACTCCGATTCAAATCAAGTTTGGATAAGACGAAAGCACAGTATTTGAAATGAGAAAAAAGATAGGCAAAAAAGGCTTTCGAATTTCAACTTATTTTAACTTCAGGACCGAATCTTCGATATTCCGATCATCAGCTCGACGGTACACTGTAAGGATTGTCCCTTCCAATCTCTCAAAAGTTCTTAAATCATATCCCATACTTTTTTAAAGAACACGTTACCAGTTGGCGTACCAGTTGAGATCGCTAAGTGACGTCATGTGACGTCAACTGGCTACTGTCTCCATTAGATCAAACATTTCCAATTTACTGAAGACTGCGATTTCCATCATCTAATTATTTGAGCTTTCCAGGTGATTGGATATAAAGAAATCACATGTGACAGTAAGTAGAAAAATGTTTGATCTACAGGGCGGCAGTTTCCGGGTGACGTCACAAACTGGCAATTTCAACTGGTTCGCCGACTGGTAGCTTGTAAATCATTTTTTATTCACCAGGCCACTCACTAAAAAAATTACGCATTTACTTAAGCTTAAATAAACTAACTAACACTTTAAACTTATAACACTTATTGTCCTAAATTCCGACTAATTTTCACTACTTCTGTGTCGTAGTCTATTATATCAAGATCAGACTCAATTAAGAAAAACTATTAACGAGTTTAATATTCGACATTTCTATTAAATATTACAACTCTCTCAAACTCTCACAAAGGCAACTAAAGTGGCTTATTCTAAACAGTTAAAAAAGAACAACAGAAAATGAAGCATTGTTGCCACTTAAACTAAACTAAACTAAGCTAAAATCTGAAATTATACAAATTTATATTCATAGTAAAAGTGACGTCACACCTTACTTGGGTGTAATTAAAATAAAAATAAGTTTACTTGTTCGTTTATTTCCAACACTTATAATCATACACATACTTATAACACTTTTAATCATATTTCATTGGAAACTGTTTAGAAAAAATACCAAATACGTTTTTATTAATTATATCTCAGAATTCCTACGGTATTGGAATATTCGATTAGGAAAAAAAAAAAGTTTAAATACTTTTTGGTTTGTTTCTATAATAATAAAACAAAGAGCCTGTTTGTATATCTGTCTGTCTGTGTGTCTACGAATCCATAGAAAGCTACTTAAATAGGCGTAGAGCTATGAAATTTTCAACATAAGTAGTTTTGGACTTCTAATTGTACCTTTGTCAAACAGAATGTTAACATTTTAATAAGTTAATTTTTAATAAATTTTTTCAATTAGTTAATTTTTTTTTTTTACTAAACGACTTGTAATATAGGGCTACAGCTTTGAAACTTTAACATAAGTATTTTTGGCCTCCTAATTGGACTTATGAAAAACAGAATTTTTAATTTTTAATTTATTTTTTAATAATATTTTTACAAAAAGATACTTCTAATAGGTATAGGGCTCAGAAAATTTCAACATAATTAGTTTTGGCCTTCTAATTTTGCTTTTCATACACACATGTTAAAATATTCTCAAAGGGGTGAGGGGTGTTGCATTATCGGGAGAATTTTTTTTTGTTTCTTGACAGGTGACGAAGTGAGCTGTGTGTTTGCGTAACAATGAAATTTTTCAGCGAGCAAAGCGAGTTGTGTTTGTTACAATGAAACTTTTAGCAAACGAAGCGAGCTTGGTTTTGCGTATCAATCAAGGAGGTTGCGTAGCAATTAAACTTTCTTCGAGCGAAGTGCCAAAAGCTGGGACCTATCCACCAATGAAAGGGTCCCTGCAAGGCAAACAGTATTTTTAGATTGTCCAATTCTTGCTTTAAATTGTTTATACTCAATTATTTCGCAAGACAGTGACTAAAAAATTATTTAAACCATTTTTGGATGTTTAAGTCATAAAAATGATTCAATATTGCAAAATATGTTTTCAGAGTGTCCCGGTTGGTTGGTTGTTTTTAGATTATTTGGCGCCGTCAGCAACACGAGGGCTAAAGTGCGCCGAAGCATTCGTCATTTGATAAGCCGAAATACATTTAAAAGCACCCATGCCTTTGTTAGGGGAAGCGTACAGATAGAGCTTCCTACAATATGCGGTTCATTAAGACGAGTAAACTCAAGACAATTGACGACATGTTAGCATTTAATATTTACAGTTATTTATAAGCAAAATATAGTTACAAGCATAATTAGCCTCTGTTATAAAACACAGCTTATATGAGGAAAAGATATACGTTCATTGTCTTATAGCTACATAAATTTATAGAACACCACAAGATAGAAAATAAAGTAAAAACCAAGTTACGTTGTCCTGGCAACGCGTAACTGCCATCCAGGAACAAGAAATAAACTTTGATGCGTGGGATTTTATTAGCCTCGTGCACCACACCTTACACGGGACTCGAACTCGCAATCTCGTGGTCTAGAAGCTAGCACTCTAACCACTATACTGTTTGGTCTGCTCAGAGTGCCCAGGGAATTTGGTAAAAGATTAAACGCGTGTTTACACAATGATAGAATCACTTGTGAAAGGCTTTTGAAAATTAAAGCAACCTGACTTCATGCAAATACCTCATTTATTTTGTCTTCCTTTGAAGAATAACATCATAAACTTTCACAAACTTTAACTCAACCATAAGAGTTAGTAAGGAATAAAAAAATGTATCTAAAAAATAAATCATAATAGGACAATGCTGTTTTATATATTAATATATTGTCATTCCTAAAATATAAAAGTCCTCCAGAAAAGAAATTTTTAAGTAATGATTCATTATTTTTTAGTGTCTTTATGCAAGAAGTATAAATGGATCAAAAAGACTATTTTATTAGAAATGTATATCTTCATTAATTTTTTTTATTATACAACTAATTTAGAAATTATAGAAAATAGATTTTTTTTATAAAATATCCCTAGTGTCGAATTCAGAAACTCTTAGTATTATCCTATTCCTGTCTTCTGAATTTTTGCAACTCAACTTTTCCAAATGAAGATTCTTTCCTTTTTCAAGCTATTTAATAGAAACTGAAATGTCTACGTACGACGGTACAAGGTAAATTATTTTATTCATTTTATATGAATTGATATGAAGTAATAATATTTGTTTTACGTCATTTTTAAATGTATATTTATTGTTTTAGAAGTTTGTTTATTGCAACTCTTTAATTTAGTTAAAATATGAAACATTTGATTTTCCGCTCACGAAACATGGCCGACAAATCCTATCCTTTGTCAGCAGCACGTGTGAATTAAGTTATCCGGCACTTATCATCACTGCAAATAATGAAAAGTTATACCTTAACATATCTTGATCTTTATTAAACACACTTATGCCTATTATTTTAATTTAAATTCACATCTAAGTTGGGTCGATAGCTGATACTAGGCTCGTGCATTTCTTAAGGTTAAAGTAGGCTTAGTTGTGAGCGGTGACTAATTGCTGCAATATTGTGCGATTCAGAATTATCGGTTGAAATTAAGTGTTTAGATCGACTCCCTTTAATTTTTGTTGCATGGTAAATCGCCATCGCATTGTCATGAAGTAATTCGTAATACTTGGTATAATGCCTTATACCTTCAGATAACATTTTAATTTTAGGGACATGGTGATGTGCGGTAATCATATTTTCAAAAGATAAATATCTTCAAATTATAACCCCTTGTTCTCCCTCTTACTGTTGTTTCGACCCATAGTATTATCTGTTTTACTAACTCCAGACTTGACTAAATATCGCATTGTCCCTAAATTACTTTTAACTTTGCTTTAAGAAATGATGCATCGAAACTTCTGAACAAAATGTTAATATAAATATCATGTGCCTGGTGAATAACATGCAAATATTAACCTCTGCTGTAATCAATAAATTTTACCTCATGTGAAAGATAATTATTTTAAAGACATGTATTTTAGTAATTTAACCATTAAGTGCAAAATAAAGTTATAGAAGTGAAAGTTATTTGAAAAGTGTTACCTGTTTCAATTGACAACTTTTATTCTTACTCCAGAGTCAAATTACTGATGGTAAATGAACTGATTAAGGAACTTACATGTAAATACTTAGTTTCAAGAATCGGTTAGGTAAGATTTCTGAAATTTGACCCTTAAACTAAAATGATGACATTTGACTGAGATTGTGGTAATATTTTTAAATATTCATAAAAATAGACGTAAGGTGAAACAATTAAAATCCGTAATGTGAATCGGTTCTTTAGGGTTTTGTTTTGTCAAGAGTTCTCTTAAAATCGGCTCTGATTTGCAATAACCGTAGTCATTTCACTCCCTAGTAACTAATAGTGGCTGTTATTTGCGGTGATTAGTTGCTTTGATGTAGAATTCACACCAAAGTTGGAAAATGTTTAAGCTGGGGTACAAAATTTTCTTTGGAAAATAGCTTGTTGCTATATTAAGCATGATCCAATGTAAAAAAAATAAATAGCCATGAGTTTTCCCTCTTCTACATCCATCGATATCCAGTTACTTGATGGTTGATTTACTATATAGCTATTTGAAAATGAACATTTACACATGGTCTTATCTCTTATAAAATGTTTGGCCATTTTGTTCCATTACTTCCTGGGGAGTTTTAGGTTTATTATTGTCTATTAAGGTTGTCTCAGTTTACTGTCAAGTACTTTTTTGACAGTTTACTGTCAAAAAAGTTTAATAAAATCGTAGCTTGTGACTTTCTTTCTGTGTATGTTGGACAGATAAGTATACACACAAGCAAAATTAATAGATTATTCTTTTGCCAGACTAAATGTCTAAAAGATAAACTAACATTATTTCTTAAAGAATTGCTGCTTAGCATTATATTATTTTTCTACAAAAATGAATTTAAGATGAGAATTGTGTATTGAGTATTCATTCTCTAATTTTGCAAGTAATAAAAAAAAAAATTTACAGTAACTGTAAATTCCTATACTAGAGACAACATACACTGAGCACACTGAATACCTTACAACGATGGGTGACCCTGTTCCTACAGTGAATTCAGTGTGCAGCTCAAGGCATGTTGTCTTTTAGTATAGCCTACAGTACGACTTGGCGTGATTTCTGAAAGTTGCACTAATGCCAAAATGAAGTTTTTTTGCTTGTCGCTAAGTCAAAATTCTGATTCTACAATTAGAGTTGTCTTAGAAAACTTAATCACAAATTGTTACAATACCACTAAGTTCTAACTGTACCATAGCCTAGGAATTAATCATTGTTTCTAACCCTATGACTTTCTTGGTTCTTTTTTATGAGAAACCAAGTATATACATAGGTAACATTATAATATAAAACCTATGACTTTCTTGTTGTTTTTCTATAAGCAATCAAGTATACACATAGGAAACACCAAAAAATCACTTAGTTTAATAACGATCCTGGAAATTTTTCTTGAGAACTTAAATTACAGCTAAGGTCAAGGAATCCATTGTTTGAGCAATTTATCTTGCTTTCGAAAATTTCCCAGACCCAAAATTTACAATTTCTCCACTCTCTTCTCTTTTCTCTTTTATTTTCAATTAAATAAATGAGAGTGCTGCAATTGAATTTTTTTCTCTAATTTTATTGAAATCCTGCAAGTGTCAGTCTAGAGGTACGCATTTCTAGATTGAGAGAGCCCAAAGTAATTAAGAATTGCTAGATAACATACAGTTAACAAAATTGCTGATAATACCACTCTTTTCTCAGCTTAGCAACCTTAGCTGTGGTTTTTTGTATCTATATACAAAGACCTGCTGACTGAAATTATGTTTGTAACTGAATAAATTGATGGTTGATAAGTTTTGATTTTTGCTTTAGAGCTGTAAAGTAATAAACTTTGCTAGTTAGTTATTGTAGAACCACTGTTTGGGCTAGCATCTGATATTTCCCTTGTTTGGTCACATGCAGGTCTGTTTAATACTCTTATTACCAACTTACCTAGAAATCAATTTATAAAATATTTAAGTCCTGTAGTGTATCTCGAATTGTAATAAATTCCTTGTAAATATTTATAAATAAGGGTCTAGATGCAAGTGGGAAATATTTCAAAAGAATATAGGTTTTTATGCCCTAGTGAATTTTTATACTAACCTTACAATTTATTATGAGCTATTTCAACAGTAATAAAAAATTGAGATATAACAACTATAAATTCCTACAGAAATGGACCAGAATCTGAGAGGAATGGGGAAAGAGAAAATGAATATGATGGCCCACCCGGCATGGATGCAAATGGGATCATCGAGGTAAGTTAATCAATTTTCTTTGAGTTACATGGTTGAAAAAAGAATAGATAATGTAAGAACTTATTTTTTAGTGTACAAAGGCTTGCTGATTGAAATCAATAATGTTTGTAACTAGATATATTTTTGGTTGCTATAAACTATTTTGATGTAGATATGTTTTGATTGGGAGAGTGAAAAAGTAAACGTTGTTAATGCAGAAGTTAAAAAAAGTGCATGATGTCTTTTTATTTTAAATATCTTTTATTTGAGATGCAGCCAAAACTATTATACTGTAGTGAATTACTTTTATTGGGATGATCAGTTGTGTAGTATCGTTAGTCGTATAATAATGAAAATAATTAATAGTTTAAAAAACTAAAAAAATACGCTTTTATAGAAAAGTGAACTAAAAAGTAGAAAATAATTTTAAATAAGTTTGAAATAAGAATAGAGTGATTAACAAGAAATATTTATTTTATCGTAAAAAAGCGTGGGGTGCTAGATGTCAATTGTTGAAAATATCTTAAAAAGCACCCCACGCTTTTTTACGATAAAATAAATATTTCTTGTTAATCACTCTATTCTTATTTCAAACTTATTTAAAATTATTTTCTACTTTTTAGTTTGGTTTTCTATTAAAGCGTGTTTTTTTAGTTTTTAAACTATTAATTATTTTTTCTGTAAACTATAATTTTTTTTAGTTATTGTACAACTCTCTCCAGTTGTTTCTGCCAATAGTCACATGCTTGTCTCAAATTTAAGTCATGTGTATGCCTTAGTACACACCGTATTACTTGGCACAAAACACTACCGTGTCTCTGAATGTGAAAAATCACAAATCCTGAAGATTCTGGTAAGGATAATGCGACTAAAAAAACACGCTTTGTATAACTGTCGTTCAAACGGCACACCAGGGTTCGATTCCGGAGAAGGTTGGTTTTTTGGAATTTAACGGCGCAAGGGCAACACGAGCTAATCCTTGTGATAAAGCGACAAACTTATTGAATTGTCATCGGTCCTTAATAAGTATGCCAAATTTCGAGTTATCCGACGTTTTGAAGGGGATCAAAATCATGTTCAAAGATTCTGTTACATACATACATACGTCTGAAGCTAATAAAAGCGTATTAAAAAAGATGAAAATCTGAAAACAACTAAACTCTTGTATAAAAATTTGTGTTGCATATTTTTTTTTTTTATTTCTTCAGAGCAATTGTGATGAAGTTGTTGACAATTTTGACGATATGGGATTGAATGAGGACCTACTCCGTGGTATTTATGCTTATGGTTTTGAAAAACCTTCTGCTATTCAGCAAAGAGCAATTATTCCTTGTGTTAAAGGTGAGGTTTCTTTTACTTTTAATAACTTGTATTTGAAATACAATTTATGTGTGTTTGTTCTTGGGTGCGTTAATTTTATGAATGTTGGTTTTTGTTAAAATACAAATACGTGCCTTTTTAAGCCAAGTGGAAAGTTTTTTGTTATCTAACGAGGAGCATTCAAGTTGATGCATTAAAAGTTTTTTTCCAAAATAACTAATTTGGCTGTAGTGTTTTTATTGTTTTGTCGTTAAATGGTTTGTTTTAAAAATTATTACTTGCGTTAAATTTTTGAACAGTAGTTTGATTTTCTACTTTAATAAAAAAAATGTAGGACTTCCCCTTTTAAACATGAACAGTAAATAAATTATTTTATTATCAGTAGAGTTTGTAAGAAAGTAAAAAAAGTGGATTGTAACCTTTTGATTTATAGTAAAATGATGCTTTATTACAATGTGCTCTCTGAAGTATGATTTCTTATTGATATTTTGGTAATGTTTAAAATAGGTCTTGATGTGATTGCTCAAGCCCAGTCAGGAACTGGTAAAACAGCCACATTCTCCATAGCTATTCTTCAGCAAATTAACACTGCCTTGAGGGAGACCCAAGCATTAATTTTAGCTCCTACTAGAGAATTAGCTCAGCAGGTAAGTCTCCATAGTTTATTTGTATGTTTATCTGTACAGATGGGAATTCAAAGCGGGTGCTTTGCCCAAAATAAATCCAGTGAAGTAACAATCTTGTGAGGACAGTGAACTCTTAGTTCACTTTCCTTAAGAGTGAACATTAGTCTGACTGTCAAAGTAATAAGTTAGCTTTTAGAAACCTTTAACTGTAATAATAATAAAATATCTACTAGAGTTTTTTTTGCATTCAAATTTTAACTTTTATTACCTGTAAAATAATTTCATATGCTTCAAAGCAATACTGATAAGAAATTTGTGTCTGAAAATGTAAAGTATTAGGCATATGTGGCTGATATTACCTCTTATGTCATTTATCTTCTAATTTCATCAAGAGTTAAATTTGTGGTTACTGTTTGACCTGTATAAGAACATAAAAAAAATTAAAATGAGTGTAGTTTTGACTAACTATGGAAACAAGCTATTTTAATTACACGTGTATTGCAGATATGCCAACTGTTACGGATTTTCCACTGTTTGCAAGGAAGTTTTTTAAATCTACAGAAAAGACTTGCACAAAATAAGTTTTTTCAATAATTTGCTAACACTCTTGAAATTCGCCAGTCTACCACTATTACCGAGATATGCGCGGATATGGAGGACGCCATCGCTGATATTTGACTTATATTGTTGGTCTTGTTTACCAAGGATTTTGCTGATGTAATAATTAATACTATTCCAAGTTTTGCTGTACTTTAAATGTAGTTTTTAAAAAAATAACAAAGTGAATTAACCTGTTTAATATATAACTGTTTAAATATATATTTTTTGCCGAAATGTTGTTTGACTTGTAAAAGTTATTGACTGTTTTTGTTGCTTTCGTGTTAGCTTTTTTTTTGCTTTGGAGCTGTACTTCTGTAATTATACAGTGTCATTTAATACATATACACTAGGAATTGTACTTTTAAAGGCGATATTTCTGTGTACTGTTACTTTTTTAACTAACATTTTAATATCACTGAAAACTACTGATAGCACATACATGTGATTCTTCCGCGAATTAGCTGAAATCCGCGAATTTTTTTACGTGAATTCATCATCGGCTGAAAATCCCGTTATCTGCTAAAATTTTGGAATTAGATTATATAAGTTTTAAAAAAATATTCAGAAATCGTTTTGAAAAGTCAGCCTTTTTCTTCATTCCCTAAAATGTTTTATTATTTCAACTGACGTGTCAAGGCCATTCTATCGATTTCCTTTTTTCATAAAAAGAATGCCCAGTGCGCTCGTTTCCAACTGTCCTTTTTCTACTATGGTTCAGGACTTGTTTTAGTCTGAACTAACTTGGTTAAAGAATAGTTAAACCGGTTTTCGATGCTGTTGCCTTTGTCACGTGGTCTTCATACATGTGATTCTTCCGCAAATTTGCGGAAATCCGCAAATTGCATAAAAATTATCCATCATCCACTAAAAAACTTGTGTCAATTTTGAAAATAGACGTATTCAATTTTTTTTCGGAAATCGTATTGAAAAGTCTGCTTTCGTCCTTCATTCCTTTAAAATGTTTCTAATAAAAATCCTATTCAAGATCTCAAACTAAATTATAAAATTTGGCAATTTATCGCCGTGTTTTTTTTTGTGTGCAAAAAAAAGGTATTCTCACCAATTTGATTTAAACAAAATTCCAGTGGATTGAATCGTGAATGCCAGTTAATTGGACTTTTTCTGTATTTAACTATTATTACAGGGTGTCCAGTAGTTGGGAAATATATTTGAATTTTTGGCATCTCGGAAAAATCCTGGATTATGCTTGAAATTCGTATTAATGTTGGAATTTCCGGTGAATTCAGAAATTTGACACTCCTCTTCAGTATCGGAAAAAGTCGTCTTATATCGACGTTTTTCCACAATTTTCCCATTGATCTCGCGGATCGAAAGTAGTTTCTCCTTCCCTCAGAAATGTTCTCTTTAAACATGGTTCTATTCGAAGATTTTTGACCGAAATTTCGAACATGCCGGAGATCGATAAAATTTCCTGACAAACACGAAATCTGCACACGTTTAAACTCCGCCAAACCACCGATGGAATGAATACTTTTCTCAGAATTTTTCTTTAATATCATAGCTTCTATCTGCCTTATTTATGTTGATATGCGATGGACATTTTGCTGAACATTACGGTGATGAAATGGCCGTTTTCCCGTGATTATGGCGGACGCTATCCCTGAGAATTACGTTGTTGCATGATAAATTTTGTCTGAAATACGGATTTCCGCTTTTTTCTTATTAAAATTTCGATTATTCTTGAGATCAATACTAATCTACATTACAATCTTATTGAGCTTGCTGGCAAATCTGACAGCCATGGATCTTATGTGCGTTCAGACTTCCTCAAACCTCCGATGTAATGGCCAATTTTTCTACAGATTGCCAATCTCTATCGCCATTATTTACATTGGTGTATGGCACTTAGTTTCGCTGAGCGTTGCGCTGACTTAAGGTCTGTATTTACTTAAATTTACGCTGCTACGGCGGGCAATATCGTCGAAATTTACGTTGTTGTGGTGTTCATTTTTTCCGATTGTTGCTTTAATGTAATTACTCGGATTTTCGCCGATACGGTGGCCGCTATCGCCGATATTTACTTTGGAGTAATGGTAATTTTCAACTAGGGAAGCCGTTTTAATAGTAGATATTGCGAAATTTGCGGCGCTCTTTAGGTGTCATTCGCCTAGGTTTCCAGTGATGTGATAGCCGCTATGCCTGTGATTAGTGTTTTTGTGAAGATCAGTTTTGCCTTTTGATTTGAATATATACAGAATTACTAAGATTTTAATTTAATTTTGTGCAAAAAAATTCGACCCAATTGTCCAATTTTACTGTATATTCTTATTTAAAATTGCAATTTTAACTGCTATAATATATAAAATGTATTTTATCATTAAAAAAAAAAAAAAAATTATATTTTTACTAGAGCCATTAATAATAGTTAAAAAGTTAAAGCATTCTTTTTATATAATTGTTTAAAATTGGCTTTTTCAACTGTGGAAATTTGAAGTTTTTTGCTTGGGTACTGTTGTATGGTCAGTTACATGTAGAATCTCCCTCCCTTAGTACTTATCAACAGAAATGTTAGTGATAAGCAATTGTTTTCAAAGAAAAAGCTAGTGCCAAAGAAAACTGAAGAAACTACAAAAGTTGCCAAATTACAGAGAAATGTTCGCCTGATAAAAAAAAAATCCTAAGTTTCTAACTATCTTACCACATTCGAATCTTATACTTAAAATGAAGCTGTTTATTCCAATGCGGCTGATGTTTAGCATAAACTATTAAAGTGTACACCTAGTAACATTCCCTGTGTTTTTTGTCTGCTTAGATTTAGACCTTCATATTTATGACTTGGTAAACTATCTTGGTATTTTTTTTTTCTTTTCAGTCTCAAGTAAGAGCCTTTAAAAAATCCTCTCTTCCTATTTTTAATATAACCCAATTCTTTTCTGATAAACCATTTCTTATTTTCATACAATTTTTCTAATTTCTAAAATTAGTTCAGCACACTATTAAGTGGGGATACTTTGGAAAATATGGTGATAATTGGTCGTTTTTGATGATGTTTGAATTTTTATTAGAAATTTTGCTGGACATCCTGTATTATAATTTCTGAATGTGTACAAAAACATTTAAGTCAAATTAAATTTTTCAGTTATGATTAATACATGAACTCGGTTGTCTTTATTTAATAATTGTGTGCGTATCAATCACAATGAGATGTAGTTGTTGTAGAGTTAATGATTGAAATCAATCTTATATCCAAAATTTAACTAAAATTTATATTGAATTTTGTGTACTATTTGTTTTTGTGTATTATGCTGTAAAATGACGAAAAACATTTCAGCTAATTTTTTGCTTGACTAATCACATGTATGTAGCATCAATTTTTTTTTTACTGATGACACTTGTCAAAGGTTGACTGGTAATGTCAGGGCTGCCATACACGACTAAAAAGGCTTCTAAAGCGACTATTTTAGTGGCCAGGCGACTAGGCTACTATTTCAATGAAAAAAGGGCCCAAAACGACTATTTTAAGCAAAACCTTCAACTATTTTTGGGCTAAGGCGACTATTTCTTTATGAAATTACAGTCTGATAGTAGGACAAAAAAAAAATTGCCTATTGAGTACAAATGCAGTTTTGTCAAAACGTTGATATTTATAAGGAGGTGTGAAGAGCAAACGTTTTCGAAATGGGGGTTAATTTTAATTAGTATTCATGGATCGAGTGGTCGTTTTTATTGTCAAATGATAGTATCTCTCTGGTAACAGCGCACGGGCGATTGTTATTTTCGACATCAAACAGGGTTGTTTTCGCCTACCTGTTTGGTTCCTATGTTTTATCTTGTGTCGTGCAAGGCTCAACAACATACCCTATATATTCTCAAGTATCAAATTGTTTTGCCTTGGTTTACTTTTGTTGACAAAAATGAATTTGTCGTGAACGCCGGAAGAAATTGCCATCAGTATAGACAGTTTTCTTTTTCAATTGATATTTGCGTTAAAATACCGAATAAATTATACCTTTAGCGATCAAGGATTGCCACTTAGCCAATGGGGCATCTACTTTTGCACAATTTAAATGTCCTGATAACTTCATTATGAATCGTTTTCTTCTATGTTAAGAAAGTCGCCTAACTTAGCCAAGGTGTAGTATTTAAGTATAAGAAATCCTTGTTATTTTCCCAAGTCAATCACCAGGTACTGAAAATCACGAAATAGGAGAAGCGTATTGTATGACATTTTGCATCCACACATCACTTATCACTATTATATAAGCAAAGCTGCGAAGTGGAGTTACTTATGTGTGAAACAAGACGGTTTGGAAAAGCAAGCTTTTGTTTCTTTTACTTAACATATAGGGAATGAAATCCACACTAAAAATCACACATGATATAGTTCTGCGGATATGCCGATTTCAGCATTTTTGACCAAAATTTCTTGAGATTGATGCAAATCCACATTAAAATTTCTAGGGGATGCATGTGTGTCTCATGTGCTTGCTTATAAGTCTGATCGCCTTGGATCCTTGCTTGCATTCAAAATTCCCAAAACCTCCTGTAAAATGATCACTTTTATCACTGCTTCCTTTAATGTTTGTCTCTATCATAAATATTTATGTTAGTGGGTGATTGTTAATTTCATTGATTGTTACGTCGATACAATGGCTGCTATTGCCGAGATTTAGGCTTATATGAAGGGTGATCGATGAGATTTACGGTGTTGTGACGGCCATATTTGCCACGTATTAGCTGGTGTAATATACCACCCATTGCGAGATTTGCATCGGTATGGAAGGCACTATCGTTTATATTTACATTGAAGTGAATGTCATTTTCGTCAAAGGTTCCTCTGATTTAAGGATTTAACAGCTGCTTTTCCCGTTATTTGCGCAGCCATTTTGGTGCTGATGCTATAACTGCCGAGATTTGCATTGTTGTAAAGGGGACTTTCATCAAGGCATCCGTTGATGTTATAGGCGTGAAGTGTGTCGGTGTGAGGATCGATTTCGCCGTGCAGGTAAATCGATGAGGAACGACAAAAATTTTAATATTGTAGCTAAGTTTATAAAATATAGTTTAAATTTTGAAGCAGTTTATTTAATTACTTTGAATGCCGCTTAAAAAAAAAATTAAAAATCTGCCTGTTATTGTCAATACAATATAATTGTTTAAACTTGAAACTTTTTTTTGTCTAAAAGTTGTTTTACTTTGGGAAATTTCAAAAAAAATTATATATGTTTTTTCCCAGTCGATTTTTACCGTTGCTTTTGGATCAAGTTAAACTTTTTTTACTTTGAAGGCTTAAAGAAAACTAATTTTTTTCCTTTCTTTTAATGAAAAAGAGTGGATATTAGATTCTTTTGAACGTTTTACCGGATAAAGTATCGTTAAGAGTGTTATTACACATTATCTTTATCGTATAGTATGTTGTGTTTACATTATATTAAGATACTATTTTAAATTGAAAGACCATATATATAACGGGGAGTGTCTGGGTTATCGTGTTTTATGTTAATCAATAGTTTTTTTCCGATCTTGTTGAATACTTAAACCTTCAAAGCAAGACAATTGTCGACTTGAAAAAAATTACTACTATTTTCAACATCTGAGACTAATATTTTGGCTACTATTTTTAACATCTAAGGCTACTAAAGCAACTATTTTCAAAGCTTATAGTCAGTGGCAGCCCTGCTGGTAATGTACAGTCTTATCTTAATTTTGAAGAATGAAGGGTAAATTATTCTTTGAATAATTAACTACGTATGGTTTGTTCAAATTTCTGAAACAAATTTAATTCTTAATTGTAGATCCAAAAAGTCGTCATTGCATTAGGTGATTATATGGGAGCACAGTGTCATGCCTGTATAGGTGGAACCAATGTTAGAGAAGATATCAGGAAACTGGAAACGGGTGTGCATGTTGTGGTTGGCACACCAGGCAGAGTGTTTGATATGATCAACAGAAAAGCATTGAGTAAGCTTTATCATATTTTTCTTATTTTTTTAGTTATTACATACTGGTCATTCAACACGAAATCAACCAATAAAAAAATAATTTTTCAACTCAATGTGTAGGAATGTTTTAATATTTTGTCTGAGTGTTGAACTTACTTCTGAGATAAAAACAGTGCGATTAAAAAAAAATTCCGTCGATTCCTTCCATAGTTACGAATTTTTTAAATTTTGAAAAATTCCCGAATATTGCATAGTTTCACAATCTTTAGATGGCTGTAACTTTGGAACTATTTGACTTAAAGGGTTGGTATTTGTGTCATTTTGTTCAGTTTTTTTCTGTCTTTCATTGAATATATAACATGATCAACTTACTTGAAACAATATTTTTTTTTGTAAATTTGTCTTATACATTTTTCAAAAACTTGAAAACGGAATTTTTAATTTTTTTGAAAAAAAAACCATTATATTTGGCCGTCTCTTAGGAACATTTTCACCAAATTTCATGATGGTACTCTTATTTTATCATAAACAAAAAAAACAAAAAAATAATATCTGTATGTAGGTTTGGGTATTTAAAAAAAAAAAATCCTATTATCTGATGTTAAAATGTAATTTGAGTATAAATTCATGTCTAAAATAATAATATTTTCCATTTATGCAAGTTTAGCTTAATTACTAAACAAAATATTAGTGTTTATTTTGTTATATTTTATTTATTTGGTAAAATTAACCATTTTATAGCAAAATTTTTTTCAAACTGTTACAGTACTTTTATTACTATTCTACGGTAATAAAAATATCTGTTCTATATGTTTGTAAATTTTGTAAAACTCTTGCACATTACCATTTAAACTTGAGTGTTGTAATAGGTAAGCAATATAAGGTGGTGAACTTCAAAAATAAACCGTTTGCTTACATTCTAATGCTAAAAGTTTGCTAAGTTAAACTCCCACATTGCTGTAATGAAGCAGCCATCTTAAAACAGTATATTTTTTTTCTGGAGCAACATTTTTGTAGCTCTTATCAGCTCCTGTTTCGGGACTTAGCATGTTCAATCTGTTGCAGTAATAGGATTCAATTTACACAAAATAAAGTTTTTTGGAACTGTCAAAATGTCTGCTTTTCTTGGATATGTGAATGATATTGATGGTCCTTTTGGATGAAGGAAAGAAACTTTAACCTCTTCTTTAACTTGATCTTTTAAAAGAATCATTTTTTTCCATTGACAATACTTTTCAGAAGAAAAAAATTGATTGTCGTTTTAGATGTGTTATTTGGTTACCAAACTCTTGCTTAAAATCTTCAAGTGGTTTAGCAATGGTCTCAAAGGTGCAACATTAAACCATTGTTTATACGTTATATTTTTCATCATTCATATCTTCTGCAAGAGCTTCTTTAAAATCATCAGTTTTGGAACAGTTTTCATAATTGTTTAAAACCCATGACTGTTCTGGAGGGGATTGCACATAATGTTAGCCATGCATTCTCATTATATGTTGTAAGAGGATTATCAGATTTAGGTAGTTTGATTTTATGTAAATTACCTCTAGCAATCATCAATTTAATATTATGGTGTGCTATGCAGACACACACAGAATGTGTACCACTGGCACCAGCAATCTTACAGTTTTTCGGTCTCAACTCTGCAAACTTTGAAAAGCCAATTAACTTCTCGTAAGTTTCCCAAAATTAGTCTCTTTTGTATATGAACTGTCTTACCTAAAGCATCCTTCCTCACAGAAACATAGTCCTTTTTCCCAGGCATTCGTCTGCTTACTTCATCATCATCATAAAAATTCTTTACTGAAATAGTTGTTTGAGGAGAGAACTTTTACCAAGTTTTGAGACTGGAATCGACAAGACACCTTTTTCTTCAAATAGTGTAACAAATGGCAGACTATTATTTCATCTGAATATTGATTTTTACTTGCATGACTAGAAAACAGTATTTTACTCTAAAATGGGCCACATTCGATACTTAAATTGCTTTTTAACATGTATTTTTTTATATATATAAAAATTGTGCAGACAATCATACATGGGCAATTCTCTGCTTTAAGCACAAGACATTTTAGCTCTTTTTTCTACTCATAAATTAGAATTCTAAAATCATTATCAATCTAACAATTTTGCTTTTGTTTTATATAGCTCTACTTGGGGACAAAGTTATCTGGAAAAATAATTATTTTAACTAGGTCATGTATGCATTTATATCGTCAGACGATATAAATGCATATTTGACCTAGTTAAAATTATTATTTTTCCATATAACTTTGTCACCAAGTAATATAATATAAAATGAAAACATAACTATTAGATTAACCTTAGTTTTATAAATCTTAACAATTTACGAGTAGAAAAAAGAGCCAAAATGTCCTGTGCATCAGCCAGAGAGTTACTCACAGAATTTTTTTCCCTTATGATACCATGGGAGTACCATCTTGAAATTTTGCAAGAATGTTTGTAAAAGATGGTTAAATATAATATATTTTTTTCAAAAAAAATTAAAGTTCCGATTTTAAATTAAAAAAAAACTTTTTTAATTAAAAAAATAAATATTGTTTAAAAAACACTTTGTCATGTGTTATATATTTTATTAAAGACAATATAAAACTGAATAAACTGACATAAATTTCAACTCTCTAGGTCGATTAGTTCTTGAGTTACAACCATTTAAAGATAGTTAAATGATGCAAAATTTGTGAATTTTTCAAATTTTCAAAAATACATAACTTTGAAAAAAAATCTCAAAATATGATATTGTTAATTCCATGTACTAATACTACATTTAAACCAAAAATGAATAAAATTTATTGACCTGCCGTTTTGACCATTGGTTGATTAGTTGTATAGTGTGGAATTACCCATACCTTTTATGCAATCAAAATGATTGAGCCATTTCGATTTTTTACAGGGACAGAACATATACGAATATTTGTATTAGATGAAGCTGATGAAATGTTGTCGAGAGGATTTAAAGATCAAATTTACGATGTATTTCGAACACTTAACGCTAGCATTCAGGTAACTTATTTAATTTAGTTTTCTGTTGATTATTCTACACAAATTGTGAATAATAGTAAGTTATTTGTGCAGTGCTAAGTACTAAATTTAAATAACTCTTTGCCTCTCTGACCATAACATTCTAGACATTGCAAAATGTTGCAATTATATACCAGGACTCAGTATACTGTTTGTTTTAGATTATTATCCTGACTGCTTATTTTTAAAAATTCATTGATTTGCATAGTGTTAACTTAAATGAATTGAATTGTTTCAACGTTAAAACACCTTATTTATAGTGTTTTGAGTAACAACAGAGTTGGATATTAAAACTGCTTCAATGAACAATTCCCGCATTTTTTTTTATTTAATTTTTTATTCAATTCTAAATGTTTCGAAAAGCCCGTAAATAATTTGTTTTCAAAGTTCCTTTGTTAGACTTAGGTGAGAAAACGATTTATTCCGCTGGCATTGATCGTGACGTCACGGCTTCGCCAAAAACTTGGCTTAAAATGCAGATGCAAAAGCCAGTTTTGCAAGTTTCTCGCAAATTGTGCCAACCTGTATGGTTTATGGCAATGGAGTACCAAATCAATGCCAACTATTTGTCAGAAACCTTACGATAACCTTAGAAACGGCAGGAAGTTTTGACATCACAGCTGTAGTTGAGTGTTTTAATCAGACTGTTTTTGGCTCGGTTTTGGGGCATATTCTTTTCTTAATATTTAAGTAACTAATTTTTTTAGGAACTTTTGTTTGAATATTTGTAATCAGAAAGAAATTCTTCATAAATATAAACTAATTTCGCTTGTTTTAAAGAAATGCGGGAATTGTTCATTGCTTATGAAATAAATTATGTAATAACTTTCATTTTAACTGTTCAGTAAAATGCTAATGTTTTTATGGGAGTGTTATTTTTGCAAAATGATGCATAAGTGTACCCGACTACAGAATTATGATGGTGAATGGTTTTTCTGATTGCAATATTATGCCTGTCCATATTTCATCCAGTTTAGTAATTAGATTTCAACCCCAAACGTTTTTATGAAAGTCAGGGCACCCAGCAGTCTTACTTTTCCTACTTTTTAGAAGGAAAAGTCCTATTTTTGGAAAAAAAGTGCTACTTTTTCAAAGTTTCTTTTATATAATTTATACTACGTGACAAGCGTGCACTATTTCCCTTTTTTTTCTCTTTTTTTTTTTTTTTTTTTTTTTTCGCTTGTGGTTTTTCTGAAAGCTATGTTTTGTAATCTACACACAGTAAATGTTGGGTTTTGCAATCTACACATGGTCCACAATGTCTTCAGAAAAGCAGTAAATGAATTCGGGGATGAAATTGTGGATTTCGTTCTAGACTAGCACTACCTTTTTAAGCAGTCCCCAGTCAGAGCTGAGCAATTAAAAGATTTGCAAGATGAACTGGGTTCAAGAATCTTAAGCTATTAAAGCTTGTTGAAAATAGGTGGCTGACTCTTGGTCCTGCGTTAGACAGGCTTGTCAGCCAATGGCCCATGGTTTCTGAATATTTTTTTAAAAGGTTGCCCGATTTCTGAAAACGCTCGTTATTTGAGGATTGTGATGTGTCTGAAAAGGCCCAATACTACTTTGGTGAAAGTACACTTTCTTCTCTCCTTGGTGAATACCCTGCAACCTTTTTTAGCTCTTTTTTAATGAGAAGAACCTTTGATACATTTTGTATATGAAAGGATGGACTCTTTAGTACGAAAGTTGTTTGGCTGTTTCTTGAAGATAATGAAATTATAAAAAAAAAAAATCTACTAAAACTGCAGCTAAGTTTCCAGCAATAGACTTTGAACTTGACGATGAACTTGAAATTGCGTGTTCAATCTTAAAAGTAAAGGAAACTCTTCAAAAAGAGTTGACAGTATTGATGGGAAGATGTCTCAAAAATGTAGCCCAAGAATTACTAGAGAAAACCTTTTCAATTAATATTGTGGTAAAGGAAACAATGTGTCTGAAGCCAGAAAATATATCCTAGTCCCGGTCTTTAAAAGCAGTTAAAAATCTTTCATCCAATGTTCACGTAAGCCCTCCATTAAATCTTGACTTGATAGGTGATGAGTGGAGGGTTTTGCAATGCGAGAACATTCCAAAAGATTGGTACACATACGAAATTGACGAACTATTTCCTAGATGGATCGATTACTTCTTTAACAGCCGACCAAATAGTATAGTGGTTAGCGTGCTAGCTTCTAGACCTCGAGGTTGCGGGTTCGAGTCCCGTGTTAGGCATGGATGTTGGCTTGTCAAATGACGAATGTTTCGGTGCATTATAGCCCTTGTGTTGCTGATGGCGCCAGATAATCTGAAAACAACCAACCAACTTCTTTATCAACATCTTCCCTCTTAGGAATGATCTAGGACATGAAAAATATCCCGAACTTACAAGATTGGTTAAGGTTATCCCCGTGCTTCCACATGGAAATGCAGATGTGGAACGAGGGTTTTCCCAAACATCAAACTTCTTGACAGTCTCCAGAACGGGTCTTACTCAAGCTTCAATAAGTGCACTACAAACGACTAAAGATGGATTAACGGTATACAACAAGTGTAATTTAGTCCGAATTTCTAGAGAATTTATAAAAAAGGGTGCTACAGCATATAAATCATATGGAAAGAATTTAAGAAGATGAGAGGATTGCAGCTGAATTAAAACAACAAAAAGAAAGAGAACAGAATGAAGAAGACAAGAAAGAGCTTGAAAGAAAGAAGGCAGATATGGAGAAGAAAAAAACACTTTCTGCTAAGGAAGCAATTTGGAAAGAAAGGTCATTAGAAAAAGTAGAAACGGAAGTAACAATTGAGATGGACATTACAAAACATTAGTTGATAAAGCTAATGAAAAAATAACTAGGGGTATGGAACATCGCACAACTTTCAATTACGCTATTTTACTAATGCGGACGAATTTGTGTCATTTACCGTTTTTATTTTTCCATTCGTTTAGGGAAAATGGCCAGTTTGGCGATATTTTTTGCTGTAATTGTGATATAGGACTTTTGCCAAAATGGAAATTTTGGCGATATAATTTTCGATAATTCTTTTATTATATTATCCTTTCTTGTAAGTGAAACTGAGAAGAGGAGAAAAAACGATCGCTCATAAGCTATGTTCAAGCGACGAGAACTCTGTGTTAAAGGCATTCGTTTTTTAACTTTTTACGCCATTGAAGCATTTTTACGGCAATTTTGGAGGTGGGGATGTTTAGAACACCTTAAGAGGCATTAGCACAGCAATTTTTATCGAAATCGTTAAGAGCCGTTTTTTCGCAATCGTTGAAAAACATGAATTTTCAATGACGGCTACCTTACGTGCATGCACGATTTTGACGAAAACCTTAATGGTAGGTCCTTGGGCCATCACCAAATTTGAATATCGTTGGTTAATTTATTCGGGAGTTATGCTGACCACGTACACCCAGACATATTTTTTCTAGATCACTTTTTTGAGATCAGAATGTTCCAAAACGTAGAGTAATGAAAAAAAAACCTAAATTTTTTTTGACCCAATCCTATACTTTCATTGCCCTAATTGAAAGTAAAAATCCACTAAAAAATCAGGATTTAATGGGTGTGAAAATTAGACAAACAATGCTGGAAGTTGCTTGCAAAAATGTTCAGGAATGGACTTCATATTTAAAACAAATCAGAAATGAGCAATAGGAAATTGAAAAGACTAAAAGAACAATGTTAGACTTTTTTTGCTCTAGTCAAAGTAAAAAACAAAAGAAGTGAAAATAACATTTTTATTGTATGATTACTAATGGTTTGCTTTGCGTTAAATGTTCCTTCAGAAGTGATCCATGTCTTTTTTATTTTTAAGCTTAATTTTATATTTAACTACTATAATCTATCCAACTCGTACTGAACCGGCGCTTTTGATAAGAGATTTGCATTTAACTCTTTTTTAAATATTATATTTAATGTACATTTCACTCGATCTCTAGAATGTTCATTTTAAAATTAAAATATTGTCGACAAATTAGTATACATTTGAAATGGACGTTTTTGTTTGTTTTCTACTTGAAAGAAAAAAATCCTACTTTTCAGCAAAAATGTCCTACTTTCTAAACTTCAAAATCTACTGGGAGGCTTGGAAAGTGTATTTTTGCAAGGTAATGTATAAGTGTACCGGGCCACAGAATTATAATGGTGATTGGTTTTTCTGATTGCAATATTACACCCGACTGATATTTACTATTCATCTAGTTCATATGTGTGAACATTTTCTGCGATTACGTAGAATTTCGCTTTTCCTCTCTGATGAGTTCCGTTTTTTTCAATAAATTTACTATTTTTTGTGGATTTTGTAAAGCTTTATCAGACTAAAACTTATCTAAAACCTCCATCAGAAAAAATTTCTGGCTGCCCCACGCATATTAGTACATAATTGTACTCTTATTCAGTTATTTCCTCTTTTTACATTTCCTTCTTTTTACGACGCGAGTTCAGTAGCATATGGTTATGTAATGAAGTATATGTATAACCTTCGATTTATAAATGTCAAGTAAAAAACCAATTCGTAAATTTTTTTTGAACGTCTTATTTTTGCAAGATGATGCACAAGTGTACCGGGCCACAGAATTATAATGGTGATTGGTTTTTCTGATTGCAATATTATGCCTGTCCATGTTTCATCCAATTTAGTAATTAGATTTATATTAATATTTAGTAAAATACCAACCCCAAATGTTTTTATGAAAGTGTATTTTTGCAAGGTGATGTATAAGTGTACAGGGCCACAGAATTATTGTGATTGGTTTTTCTGATTGCAATATTACATCTATCCCTGTTATTTACCAGTTCAATAACATTCATTTATGAAATTAAATCTAAGTACTATTCATCCAATTTTGCAACCTTTGATTATGAAATGATATACATGGTTAAATGATCTTATTTTTGCAACATTATGTGTAAGTGTACCGGGCCACAGAATTATAATGGCGATTGGTTTTTCTGATTGCATTATTACACCTATCCCTGTTATAACTATACACCCAGAGTAACATTCAATTTATGAAATGAATTTAAATACTATTCATCCAGTTTGGCAACCTTTGATTATGAAATGATGTACATGGTTAAATGATCTTATTTTTGCAAGATGATGTATAAGTGTACCGGGCCACAGAATAATGATGGCGATTGGTTCTTCTGATTGCAATCAGGGGTCTATCCAGGTTTTTTTTACAGGGTCCTATTTTTGTGGGGGGGGGAAATATTAATTTTGTGAAATTTTTTCTATTTTATACATTTTGAGCAAATGGTTTGACGTTCATGACGTCACTTACTTAAAACCAATATGTGGGCAAGCGAGCTGTTTTTTTCTTTTGGCATAAAATAAACTTGGTAATTTTGTAATTGGTCTGTTTTCAAACTGAAAATATTATGAAGGTTCAATTTTTTTTGACTTGGAATTTTGTGAAATTTCAAGTTGTTGGACATGGAATCTAATCTTGTGAAGAGTCCTTTTCTTGATTATGTTATTTTGTGAAGAGTCCTTTTGTTGATTATGGAATTTTGTGAAGGGTCCGTTTTTTAGACAAGGAATTTTGTGAAGGGTCCTTAAAAGGACCCAAATTTCCCTCTGCATAGACCCCTGGCAATGTTATGCCTGTCTATGTTTTCTGTTCATCCAGTTTAGTAGCATTTGATTGTGAAATGAAATATATGCATAGCCTTAGAGTTTAGATTAATACAATTCAGACTCCAAATGTTTTTATGAAGGTGTATTTTTGCAACGTGATGTATAAGTGTACCGGGCCACAGAATTATAATGGTGATTGGTTTTTCTGATTGCAATATTACACCTATCCATGTTATTTACCAGTTCAATAGCATTCAGTTATGAAATTAAATCCAAGTACTATTTATCCAATTCGGCAACCTTTGATTATGAAATGATATACATCAGCTGTTCCCAAACTTTTTAGTTCTGCGGACCATCTATTTTGTAAAAAAAAGATTAGAGGCCCACCCGGTAGTAAAATATGTATGTTTGAGTCGGTAATTAATAAAAGGTACTGTGCAAAAAGGATTTAATTTTTTTTTTAATAAAAAAAAGGCACTTTATTGTAATCACTTTGCTGTCACAACTTAAAGAAAACTAAAAAATCGATGGAATTTTTGACATTGTTCGTCCATCAAAAAGAAGTCAATGTCAGAATTACAGCTGGATAGTTTTAGCCATATTCTTGACTTCACTCATTATTTACTAGTTACACCAACGAAGAATACAATAGAGTTGATCGGTTGTTACTAGCAATCGAGTGACTCGATTGTTACCATTTCTACCCTTAAATCTCTTATAATATTTATCTTGGCTTAGATTCTCGACCAGCATCCACTTCCCATTACTATGCTACTTGCAGCCCATGGGTTGGGAACCGCTGATGTATGTGGTTAAATGGTCTTATTTTTGCAAGATGATGCACAAGTGTACCGGGCCACAGAATTATAATGGTGATTGGTTCTTCTGATTGCAATGTTATGCCTGTCTATGTTGTTTTCTGTTCATCCAGTTTAGTAACATTTGATTGTGAAATGAAATATATGCATGGCCTTAGAGTTTAGATTAATACAATTCAGACTCCAAATGTTTTTATGAAGGTGTATTTTTGCAACGTGATGTATAAGTGTACCGGGCCACAGAATTATAATGGTGATTGGTTTTTCTGATTGCAATATTTCACCTATCCATGTTATTTACCAGTTCAATAGCATTCAGTTATGAAATTAAATCCAAGTACTATTTATCCAATTCGGCAACCTTTGATTATGAAATGATATACATGGTTAAATGATCTTATTTTTGCAAGATGATGTATAAGTGTACCGGGCCACAGAATTATAATGGTGATTGGTTTTTCTGATTGCATTATTACACCTATCCCTGTTATAACTATACACCCAGAGTAACATTCAATTATGAAATGAATTTTTAAATACTATTTATCCAGTTTGGCAACCTTATGAAATGATGTACATGGTTAAATGATCTTATTTTTGCAAGATGATGTATAAGTGTACCGGGCCACAGAATAATAATGGTGATTGGTTCTTCTGATTGCAATGTTATGCCTGTCTATGTTGTTTTCTGTTCATCCAGTTTAGTAACATTTGATTGTGAAATGAAATATATGCATAGCCTTAGAGTTTAGATTAATACAATTCAGACTCCAAATGTTTTTATGAAGGTGTATTTTTGCAACGTGATGTATAAGTGTACCGGGCCACAGAATTATAATGGTGATTGGTTTTTCTGATTGCAATATTACACCTATCCATGTTATTAACTATATATCCAGTTCAGTAACATTCCATTATGAAACGAAATCTAAGTACTATTCGTCCGTTCGGCAACCTTTGATTATGAAATGATATACATCAGCGGTTCCCAAACTTTTTAGTTCTGCAGACCATCTATTTTGTAAAAAAAAGCTTAGAGGCCCACCAGGTAGTAAAATATGTACATTTGAGTCAGTAATTAATAAAAGGTACTGTACAAAAAGGATATTTTTTTTTTTTTAATAAAAAAAGGCACTTTATTGTTATCACTTTGCTGTCACAACTTAAAGAAAACTAAAAAACAAAAAAAATTGATGGAATTTTTGAAATCGTCCATCAAAAAGAAGTCAATATTAGAATTACAGCTGGATAGTTTTAGCCATGTTGTTGACTTCACTCATTATTTACTAGTTACACCATCGAAAAATACAATAGAGTTGATCGGTTGTTACTAGCAATCGAGTGACTCGATTGTTACCATCTCGACCCCTAAATCTCTTATAATAATTATCTTGGCTTAGATTCTCGACCAGCATCCACTTCCCATTACTACGCTACTCGCAGCCCAAGGGTTGGGAACCGCTGATGTATGTGGTTAAATGGTCTTATTTTTGCAAGATGATGTATAAGTGTACCAGGCCACAGAATTATAATGGTGATTGGTTTTTCTGATTGCAATGATATGTATGTCTATGTTGTTATCTATTCTTCCAGTTCAGTATCATTTAGTTATAAAAGGAAATATGTATATCTCCTTTTGAAATTAGATTTATGACTCTTTAGTTAGATACCAAATCAAAATATTTTTATAGGAAGGTGTATATCTGCATGATGCATAAGTGTACCGGGCCACAGAATTATAATGGTGATTGGTTTTTCTGATTACAGTATTACACCTGTCCATGTTATGTTTTTAACTATTCATCTGCTTCAGTTTAATTTATTGATTAAAATGATTTTTAAATACTAATATTTTGATTTATAAATATTATGTAAAGTACAGTCTGAAATTTTTTTTATGAAGGTGTTATATATTTGCAAGATGATGCAAAAGTGTACCGGGCCTCATAATTGCAATGATGATTGGTTTTTCTGATTGCAAAGTTACACCTGTTTGTGTTATAAACTATTAAACTAATGAAAAACAGCTTAATATCTAGCTATAGATTAGGTGGAGTTAGAAAGGTTTTATAGTTTAAGAACAAATGCAGTTCTTAATATAAAATAAACTAGATCACAACCCACGATTTGTATGTCATGGATATAGTTCAATAGTGTTAAGTATTTGCAATGTTTATATAATGCTCATTAGAAAAATTTCTTTAGGTAATTCTATTATCCGCAACAATGCCTGCTGATGTATTGGATGTCACCAAGCAGTTTATGCGCGATCCTATCCGCATCTTAGTCAAGAAAGAAGAGCTTACTCTTGAGGGTATTAAGCAGTTTTACATTGCTGTTGATCGAGAGGTAGGGATTGTGCTCTGTTTCTTGCTTTTTGTATGAGAACTTTAATGTATATGGTCTTTTTAAAACTTATTTTAATATCTTTTCTAGGAGTGGAAGCTGGACACTTTGTGCGATTTATATGAGACTTTAACTATCACTCAAGCTGTTATTTTTTGCAACACAAGAAGGAAAGTTGACTGGCTGACTGACAAAATGAGGAGCAAGGATTTCACTGTGTCGTCATTGGTAATGCTTCTCTTCTACCGAGGAATAAATTTACGATTAAATGAATATCTAACTTGAGCATTATTGCTCATCGTCATTGGTGCAAATTGCCTACAATCCTGATTAGCAGGTTTTTGGTTTTAACAATCTTGTTTCAATTAAAAATTTTGTTTCTCAAATCTTGACTTAAAGCTTCATTATCCAGAGTTCGTTTGCCTCCTGAAAATTTCCTGAGGTTTGCTTTTTTTTTTTAATAAGGGCCTTTATAACTCCTGATATTTATTTTTATCTCCTTAAAAATTATCATCAAAGGGTAAAAAGATTAGAAAAACCTAAAAGCGTAGCGTTTTTTTTACTTGATAAAACATATTTGAAATTGCAAAGATTTCATTAGTTTGCAAGAATTTTTTTGAAATTCTTACCGTACTTTATAGTCTACTGCACATGGCTCACCCCCCCCCCCCCTGTTAACTCCATTTACTGTACTTGCCTCCTGAAAAACCCCTCAAGAACTCCTGAATTTTACTATCATAGATTGAGTATGAACCCTGATAATTTATCTTTAAATCTAGCATCAGCTATGTTAAATATGGCATTGTGCATCAGAACAAACCATCCTACAATGTTTATTTTTCTATTTGAAAGCTGTTCTTGTTACAGGGTTCGTACAGTTCTTGAAAGTCCTTAAGAACTCCTTATTTTTACTTTGTCTCCAAGGGCCCTTGAAAAGTTCTTGAAAACTCCTTATTTTTAACATTAAGGTCCTTGAAAGTTTTTTAATTTTTGAGGGCTCTTGGAAAAGTTCTTGAAAATAACTGACATTTGTTATCCACCCCCCCCCCCCCCCCCCATCCCCTTTGCGTGTGTATTTCAGAAACTTCTATAAAAAAATATCGGGATCTTCTAATTTAAAAAAAAAACACCCATATTTTAAATCTATTAAACTGTTTTTCCTGGGCATGTCTATTTTGAATAGTAAAATGTATGAGCCTTCTGTCCTTGTAAAGGATTTCATGGCTGGTAAGTGAAGGTCACCTTTGTCAACTTAAGTTTCCATTTGTTGAAACTTTTTTTTCTTGTTGCAACCGCGTTCAGTGTACAAAAATATAGATCTGCCAAAATTAAAACAAAAAACTAATAATTCAAAATATTTCTGCAACATGAAACAGTAACATCGTTCCTATGCGGTTGTTCGGACAATACGAATCATAAAAGGTGAAGCGTTAAAACAATTGCATTGAGATCTTTTTTTGTAAGCACTCACTGATTTTATATTTTTTAGTCTATAATTTTTTGCGCTACTAACCATATCGGGACTCTTGCTGCCAAATGCATCCAAATTTACGACTTTTAAATCCTTTATGTTAACTTCTATTTTGTGGGTTTGTCGATGGAGGGCAAATCTGCTGATGCCTAATTAACTCCCTTGCTGTCATCCAATAGGGCTGAAACTTAGCAGATGATGTCAATGACGATGCATTCTATCAAATTTTGCGGTTGCAACTGTTATTTAAAGGTTGCTTTTACGGAATATTAATAAACCAACTTACCGTCATCCAATCGTATTAAAAAAAAAAAAGCATTGAACCGACCATTGTTGAAACTCTTTCCTGTTGCTGATTTTTTTAATAAATAAAAAATTATTTTATTAAGAATAAATAAGTGATATTTGGATAGGAGAGCATAAATGCACATTTTCATAAATAAATTTTGTAACTTTGCCGCACATTTTGCTGATAGAAGTGCTTTTGATATTTAAAATTAGATGCAAATACCAAGCACACGCTGTTTACAGAATCGGCTCCTGTGTTAACGAATATAAAAATTGGCAACGCATATAAAGGATTTATAATGCAAACTTTGTTTTTATAAGTTATTTTATTGTCATCTTATTTTAAACTTCAAATATGGTTTAAAAACTGAATTGGAGAAGTAAAGTGTTTGTTCCTGTCTTAAATAATGTGAACAGAAGTCATTTGATTGTATTGGTATTTCTGCTTTTGACGTAAAATTACACTAATTTCTACGGTTATTGGTTTAGTATTCTCTTATCGTTGATGAAACTTGGGGTTAGTTGCCAGCAAAATCCCTTTTTTTTTTTTTTTAAATCGAGGTGTTATTTAATGTTTTCTTTGTGAAATATTCGTTGATAAACTAACCTGCATCCAAATATTCATGGCGTTTAAAGAGTTGATATGGGCGGGGAAGATTGTGTGATCGGATTGGTTGGTTTAAGTTTAACGGCGCAAGGACAACACGAGGGCCATACTGCGCCAAATTGTATCATCGGGTTTGACGGAGAGTCAAGTCAAATGCCAGGGGAATGATTGAAAATTAAGGATTTTACCCGAAGTTTGTACCTTGATAGCAAGATAGAGACTGTCTTTTAAATGGAAAGTTGTCTCACAATTACAATGCTTAATGCAACTTGGTTCTACAATTTTTAATAGTGACGATATTTTTTAACATTTCTGGTAACGAGAATACACCATACCTTAGTATAGTAACTCAACCGAACTAGCGTGTCCAAATCGTATTTCGCCCATCTGATGGCTGTTTGGTTAGTTCTTAAGACCTCGCTTGACAAAGGCGGCGGATTCGATTCCTGGTTTAGGCACGTATGTTCGTTGTGGTTCGGAATCCACCTAAATTGCAGATCCGTCCTGATAAACCGTTATTGTGCCTAAAGATGTCGTTCAGCGTACCAACCAACCAAACCGTGTTTCCCATATTTCAATTACAAAATGAGGTTTATTACGATCTTGTTTAATCCAGTGGTTATGAAGGGTATAAATTTCAAGCTAACCATACACTACTGCAATTTTTTGTTATTTGTGGATAAGCTGCCTATTTGATGGTTGTTAGGCTTGCGCTGTGATGGTTTCGCATGCTAAAAGTGTTAGGGTTTATTCTCTCCCCCTCCCCTCCCCCCCCCCCCCAACGGAACCGCTCTGGTTGGCGTTATTGTGCTAAGGTTGTCGTTTAGTAAAGTAACGAAGTCGTTCAAGTGAAATATTGTTAAAGTTCATGATATATTTGTTTTTACTTGCAACGCATTATCTTTCTGCAAAGTTGGGAAATATATTTTTATTTAGTAATTTGTAATTGTTTTCAATGCTTAATGATTCCTCGTATCAGAAAACCCTCGACAATGTGATTTTGGCGCAGCTTTTACAGACCTGTATAAAGGATTGCCTCAAATTACTTGACATGGAATTAAATTTTGAATCACTTGCAATTGTGATTTGGAGATTTTTATTATCTCTTATATACTGCCCCTTTCTTTGCCTTTAAGGTTGGTTTGTTTGTACGTTCAACTATTCCTTAGCCCAGCCACTTCAGCGTTATTGCTTAATAGTTCACATAATATCGTAAAGTGATGCATCTATTTAAAATGCATTTAACTTTGCTGTTTTCTAACCATTAATAATGTAAAGAATGATATCCTTACTTATATACTTAACATTTTAATAAGTTTTTTTTTTTTTTTTTTAATAAAAATATTGATAGCTCTTGCTTCAAGGTATATAATGATTAAAAAGAAATGTGGAAACTACATCCAAATACAATAATTTTTACGATATACTAGAAGTATATCGTAAAAATACATTTTCATTTCAGGATGTTTTCTTATTTAGCAATGACGTGATACATCACACTTATGGTTGCACGATTTTAACCTTCTGTTAGTCGCGTTCCGCTTTTCGATATGGTTAGTCGCGTTGCACCTATGAGGTGTTTCTGGTTTTTTGAAAGCCAAACGAAATTTATTTTAGTTTAAATAGTTGATTGTTACCGATTTAAGATTCATTGGAGAGATAAAGTATTAAACAATCTATTTAAATAGTAAAATTTATTAAAAAATCGTATCACAAGTAATTCAATAAAAATAAAGGCAGAGGAAGAAAAAATGTAGGGATGCACCTGTGAGGTGCGCGCGACTAACGGAAGGTTAAATGTGAGGATTCCAACTTTATACCATCTGGATCAAACGAGGTTGGCTTTAGAGAAGATTTTTTTTTTACATTGGTAAGCTGTACATCACATGATGAGAGGTTAACTATTCAATCTAAGTAATTGTATTTATTGAAAAGTTTTTGTAGTAATAGGGTCGTATATCCTATTTTAGATTTCAAAATTCAAAAATAACCTTGCATTAAGAAAGTTAGAAAAGCAATATATATTGGATTATTGATTTTCAAACACACCATGGAACACAAGTTCCACTCTCGAACCTTAAGGTTAGAAACTAAAAAGAATTATCGTTATAAAGACTATTATGATCCGAATTTGCACTTAGCTCCGTGGTATGCATTTCAGCTAATCAGTGATTAACAAATTATTTAGATGCGATTTACGCATCTAAGATTTAACTCGTTTTGCGTATTTAAAAAAGTTCAGAAACTGAAATCGTCCTGTGAAACACAATTCAATAAAATTATCGTTGCTTAATATACAGTAGCTAAAGTTGTTGTATTTGATGTAACTGATAAAATGATTAAATTTTTATAAAAATGACATCTTCGAATTTAAATGATACTGAATGCTCCAATCACATTTTTTCTATTTTCTAAAAAATTTAAAGTTCTAATGAACTTTTTGTCTAGTATCTTGAGTAAGAAATAAAAAGCAATATTTTTCACAAATTATATGCTATATTTTCGTCGTCAAACATTACTATTTTTTTTAAAGATTTTTTTAAATTTAATTTTAAGGTCCTTATTTTTTGTTTGGAAGGTTCTTGAAAAGTCCTTAAAAAAAGTCCTTGAATTTGTTTTCAAAAAATCTGTACGAACCCTGTGTTAAAACCATTGATGCCAAATGCGGTTTATCCAATGGTTAGCTTAGTTGGCTATTATATAAACCTCATTTGACATAATGGTTTTAATAAAATAGGATAGAAACAGCCTTCAGCTGGAAAAATACAATGTCGTGGGATGGTCCTCTGGTGTTCAATGCCTCAAATGTGCCAAGTCATGAAATTTTTATAATTGAAAAATAAATTTCACAATGATTTCATTTTTACGAAAGCTTTGTTCTATTTTAACTACTTTCCAAGTAAAATTTCCCAAAAGGTATTAGTCCTTTATTTTACATCCTCATTTTGAACTACTCCTATGTAGAGTTAGTTATGAATCTCAGAATTTATTAATTTGACTGTTTTTTTTCTTCTTATGTATGTCTGGATTCTGCTTGTAAAAAAAAAAACTTACTTAAAGGTTCTGAGCTTTTTTTTTGTTACACTTGGATGTTTTTCAGCATGGAGATATGGATCAAAAAGAAAGAGACGTTATTATGCGTGAATTCAGATCTGGATCAAGTAGAGTTCTGATCACGACTGATATCTTGGCCAGAGGTATTGATGTACAACAAGTTTCCCTCGTCATAAATTATGATCTTCCAACTAACAGAGAAAATTACATCCACAGGTAAAATTTGTAGTATTTGCCTTATTGTTTTAAAAATAGTGGTTATAGCTTGTTAGTCAGTGTTCCAGTTTCTTTGAATTGAAATTTGTCTTTTTTGCTAAATTTCCTTCAGCTTGTTTAAATTTTAAATGGATAGTTAACTTTTATATATTAATAATTAGTCATGAATGTTCTGTTCCAAAAGGATCTTCGTTTTACTTTGTCCACTGTCCAATTGTGCTGGGCAGCAGTATCACTGAAGTTTTCATTGATTTTCCTACTTGAATTTTGCTTCATTCTCTAATTGGATTCTACTACCTATGCTGTTGCTATGCAAGAGAATTAACACTAACGACTTACAAGTTAACAATATCTAAGCTTATTAAATTAATACCTTGAATGCAGTAATTAAGCAATTACCATTTGTTTAAATATCATGCAACAAAAATTATTCTGAAAATGTGAATAGTAATCAATGCTGTGTCTTTCTAGGATTGGAAGAGGTGGACGATTTGGCCGTAAAGGTGTGGCTATCAACTTCATTACAGAAGATGACAAGAGGTCGCTTCGTGATATTGAACAGTTCTACAACACACAAATTGAAGAAATGCCTTTGAATGTAGCAGACTTAATCTGAGGTTAATTCATATTAGTGTATGAAAGTTGGGTGCATGCTTGCTGTGCTCAATCCTGATCATGTTTAGAATAAAAAGAGAAAAAACGGCATTTTGAACTGTTTATACAAACTCATCTTTTTCAATTGATTTGAACTTTGAAACTCTGCAACAAGGGGGACACTGGTTATTTAATGGTTAAAAAGTGCTCTTGAGTTTTTTCTAAAAGGATTTGTTCCTCATTGGTATACTTTCAAAGTTCAAACAAGACTTCCGTAAAATAGGATAACTTATTTATTTCTCTTTACCAATACTTCAATCATATTCTGAGGCAGCAAAAATATATTTTCCTTTCTATTTCTTTTTTTAAACATTTCTCAATATACTCAAATTAATGCATTTGTAAGTTGATTTTTTGGGGGTATTACTTAATATTTCAAATGATTGATTTTACTACTAGTTTATTTCCCCCATCTGGTGCCTGTTTCTGCTGTTGGCTGAGCAACTTCAGTGCAGAATGATACAGTAATCAGTATAAAGTTAAGTGCTTTTCCTTTGTAAAGTTGGAATCTGTAACAAAGAATTGATTAAATATTTTTTATTTATATCTAATTTGTTGTCTGTCTGATTTCTTTGTGCAGAAGAACACACAGGGTTCCCACGTTCATTGAAAGTCATTAAAAGTGCTTAATATTTTTGAATTTGTTTTCAAGGCCTTGAAAATGCTTAGACGTGCTTATAAGTCCTTGAAAATGTTTAGAGGTCCTTAAAAATCCTTTTTTGTGGATGCTGTATGCCCAACTGCAATACAATTCAAACTTTCTATTCCCGCTTGACCGCCACTTATCTGCACTGTTTCAGAATTCTCTTACATATTTGTATTATGCATCCACCAACTTGTAACTTTTTTGGTAGAATATACTTTATTAAAAAATAATATATAGACATGATGCCTGAAAACAAATTTTCAAAGGTCCTTAAAAACATTATTTAGGATCTTAAAAGTCATTGATTTTCTTTCTCTAATTTGAGTGGGAACCCTGACCCTATTAAATACACTTTACCGATGCGTGAGCCGGTCTTACTACATCCTGATTGGCTGCACAATAATTGCAATGAATCCTCTTGAACTGAGAGGCGACAAGTTTATCCTTGTTGGCAGATTTGGCGTGATTATATATTGCAAAAAAATTTGACTAAAGGAAGTCAATTCGAGAAATCGAAACTATTTCTTTCTGTGGGGGATTGCACGTCTTAGTTTGAAAAAGCATTTATATAGGGGAAAGGAGTAGTTTTCTATATCAAGTTTTTTTTTTTTTTTAAACCTTTTAATAATATTTTAGCTAAATTTAAACCGTCATAACATAAAACTTATGGTAAAAATCCCAACTGGAATAGTAGGTTAACTTTTTTTTTCTGCACAGATCAAATATCTTGAAATTTTTCCATCTAAAAATATTTTAAAGAGATGAGGATTATAAAAGCATTTGCCTTTTTATGTAAAAAATGCTCCATTGAAAATATTTAAAACTATTTACCTGTTGGATTCAATTTTTTGTGGAAATCAAACTTGGAATTTTTTTAAATATTTGTTTGATTTAAAAACATAAGTTCAGATCTCAATGTAGGGTCGCATTCACACTAAAGTTCCTTTAAAAAAATTAAAAACTTCGAAAATTCCCGTTATTTCTCCAGAGGAGGAAATTCGAGATTTCATTATACAATTTTTCAAAACTAGGCAGTTTTTTACCGGTATTGAAACATGTTTTAAAATGTGTAAGGAGCCTATATCGGGTTTCTATGATTAAATACCTCAAGAGTTTTTGTAATTATCCCTAAAATTCTTGCCTATTTTTTTTAGAAAACTATGCGTCCCCTGCAATTATAACGTAACAGTTGTGTTTGATTTCTAAATTTTTTTTAAAGATAAACTGCTAATCAATGCTAGTCTTTTTGGTGTGTTTAGAGCACATAGCTTCTGATTGCAGTTGTTGAATTGCGATTCAAATTAAAGTAGCATCAAAAAGGCAAACTTAGCCAAAAAAATATTTGTGCACCAATTGTGACGGAAAATAGTTCGGTTAAAGCCAGATGATACGTTAAAACTCTTATTGTATCCGACGTTAGAACAGTAAAATTTAAATGCGCTCAGTTCTTTATTTTTGCCAACATATATTTAATAATACAAAACTATGTGCGTACATCATCAATATTGCCGTAAGAATTGTGATATCTTTATGTGGAAGGATCCATCCTTTAGCAAATTCAATGAGGTTTAGTAAGCTTGTCACAAAAGAAATGATTTTGTTCCACCTAGAGGTGCTGCATGCAGGAAATTGGTGGCTTAAAAGGTTATATTGCAACATCTTTTCACAGCTAAAATTTTGGATGCGACATTGCCCTTCAAAATTGTCTGCAACGTTATGATGTGAACTAAAAAGCAAAAAAAAAAATTCGAGCACACTTCCTATCCTTACCTTCGTGTTTTGAAACAATATAATTTTAGCATCTGCACTACACTGTAGTGATAATCTTGTACAAAAGGTATCTCTTCAAATCATAGTTCCTATCAAATTTCTCCGAATAAACTATAAATTTACTACTCTTTTAAAAAAAACTCATGAACTTGACATATTTTTGCTACTGTATATCATCAGAATCATTGTACTACTTCAAATAACAAACCAGTGTGCAGTAGTGTTATCGGCTAATTGAAAGCTATATGGATGTTCCTTCCCCCTAGTTCATATTGTTACTGCTCAAGCCTGTTTTCTTTAACATAAATAAAAGTTTAATTTTTTGTGTTATTACAATTTTATAACTTATCGACTCTATTGCTTTAGATTATAGAAAATATATTAATCTTTCTTTACAAAATATAAATAATAAAATATAGGTGTAAAATAAAGAAAACAATTTAAATAATATATTTTATTTTATGGCCTGCAAGTTAATAAAAAATCAGTCAAATGTCTACACACAAAATAAATTTTGATTTTAAGAAATATATTTTTAAAAAAACACCCTTATGAAATAATTTGATTCTACAAAAATTTAAATGTTCGACAAATGTTAAAAAGTGCTTTTATAATATATTTTTAACAGATTTTTGGATTTAGAATATTATATGCTCTTAAAACTAACATAAGTTAACAGGGTGTCCACAGATCGGGAAAACCGGGAATATCGGGAAAAGTCAGGGAATTCGGTATTTCGGGAAAAATCAGGGAATTATCAGGGATTTTGTCAAAAAGTTTAAAGGAATTTTCCGAAATTAAAATGAAACTTTTAATTTTGACAATTAAAAATACCTTGCTACCAAAAATATAAAAATCAATTTGAAAAAAAATTAGAAAAAGTTTATAAAAAAAAACCGTCAAAAATTCGGATCGCAAGACCGACCACGCAACTTTTCGCATTAAAATTTCCTGACAATCACTGAATCTGCTTCCATTCAGATTTACCTCAAATCGCCGATAGAATGACTACATTTTTTCCGTATTTTTCTCTTATATTATAGTAGTCTATCGGCATTATTTACGTTGATATTTGATGGTCATTCTTCTGAACGTTACGATGGTAAAATGGCCGATATTTTCGTGATTATAGAGGGCAAGAAACACGTTATTGCATGCTGCTCATTTTCGTGATGTGTCCCTGACGCTATTTCAGAGATTGCACCTGTCAGTCATGGTACAGTTCTGCTTTTTTAGATTTCAGCGTTTTTTTTTTTTTTTTTGAAATTTCCATCATTCCTGAGACGGATTCAAAACTGCATTACAATTTTATTGGGTTTACTTGCTTGTCTGACAACCAAGGAACCTACATACTTTCAGACTTCCCCAAACTTTTGATATAATGACCACTTTTCTTGCTGATTGCCAGCATCTATCGCTGTTATTTATGCTGGTGTGTGGTGGTTAGTTTCGCCGAACGTTACTCTGATGTTAAGCTTGTTATTGCCGAGATTTTCGCTGCTAAGAAGAGAGCTATCACCGAGATTTACATTCTTGTGATGTTCATTTTAGACCCTATTAATCACTATTCCAAGGTTTGTGCCTCAATAGTTGTCTATATCGCCGAGATTTACGCTTGTGATTGTCAATTTCGTAGATTGTGAAGTCGATAGAATCGCGTCTATTTCAGCTATTTCCATCGATATGTTGGATGCTAACGTTGATATTTACGTTGGTTTGATGGTAATTTTTGCCTATTGTTGCCTTAATGCAGGGATGTGATTGCTTCCGCCGATCTTTCCGCTTTCGTGAATTTTTCTTATTTTTCCACTTATCAAAGTTTTCCCACAATTTTCTCATTGATCTCGGAGATTAAAATTTCCTGACAATCATGGAACCTACATGCGTTCAGTCTTCCCCAAACCACCGATGGAATTATTATCTCCTCCCCCCCCCCCCTTATTTTTCTGTAATGTTAGACTCTATCGGAATTTTTTATATTGGTATGTTACAGCCATTTTGCAGAACGTTACGCTGATGAAATGGCAGTTATTCCTGTAATTATGGCGAGCGTTATCGCCGTTATTACGTTGCTGTGTGATACTCATTTTCGTCGAGTCTTACTCCAAAATAATAGTTACTGACGTTATTGCAGAGGTTTGCATTTGTCGGACATAGTACAGTTAAGCTAAAACGCGAATTTCGACTTTTTCTTTTAATTGAAATTTTGATCATTCCTGAGATCGATACCAATCTGTATTACAATTTTGTTGGACTTGAAAGTCTGACAATCACGGAACCTTCTTACCGGGCATTTCGCCTGCACCGGTACGGGCATTTCTGCCGATTGTTGGTTTAATATAATTGCCGAGATATGCGCCCGTACGGCGGCCGCTATCACCGATATTTACGTTGAAGTAGCTGTAATTTTCCCTTAGATTTAAGCCGTTTTAACTGAAGCTATTGGCGAGATTCGCGACGTCGTTTTGGTGTCATTCGCCTAGACTTCCGCTGATGTGAAAGCTCTATGTACGTTATTAGTGTGTATGTGAGGATCATTTTCATTGTTTGGTTTGAATTAATGATGAATGATTAGAATTTTAATTTAATTTTGCACAAGAAATTAATCCAAATCATCCCAGTTTTTATAATGTATCCTTATTTAAAATTGTAATTTTAACTGCTATCGAATGTAAAATTGTTTATTTTAACTTGAAAAACAATTTTACATTTTTACTATATGTGTAAGTAATAGTTTAAAGTTAAAGCATTTTTTTTTTATGCATAATTGTTTAAAATTAATTGTCTGGGGAAAATGTGTTCATTTTGTAAAAATTTTGCTTGGGTATTGTACTTAAACAGCAGCTACAGCTGATCTTAAACAAAAAAGAAAATTTCAAATAATGCAAATAATGAAATTGAACAATTTGGACAACGAAATTATGCAAACTAAAAAGCCAATGAAAATAGTGTAACTCCCCCAATCCAACTACATTTGAAGAATTTTTTTTTTTTTTTTTTTTTTTTTAAATGCACAAATTGATATAAAAATTTTACTTTACGAAAATATTTTAAAGTAATTATTGATTTTTGAAATTTGATTACAATTTCAAGTATTCAGAAAACAAAAATAGTTAATATAATATACAGAGTATTTGTTAAATGTGTGTGTGTGTTTGATCCATTTTGACATGATTTATGGTTTGACTTTATTTTTAAAATTTTACTTAAGATTAAGCTTATTAAATCTGAAATATAATACTAGAGTCCTCTTTTCTTGAGATTAGATTGTAATGAAAAAAAAAGTGTGATTTTAAAGTATAATTGCACATGCACAGTACAGGTACACTATACATACACTACACTAAATGAAGCAATTTGGTATTTGTGTCATAAATGTGTAAAGATAAACAGTACATGCATCGTAATTTTCTTTATGATGGTGAATTTGAATGTTCTTTTACTTGAAAGTTTATTATTTATATATATTTTGTCGATAAGTTATAATCAGGGAAAAAATTGTGTGTTGCAGGGAATAATCAGGGAAATATCAGGGAATTTTAAAATAACTTTTCTGTGGACACCCTGGTTAAACAAGTTTTCATTAATGGTTTGGTTGTTGACATCAATTGCAAAATTTTAATATTTTTTACGATCTGATGCTAAAGATTCTTGAAATGTACAATTATATAATCGTATTATGATATAGTAGGATGGTCCTCGTTACAGATTTCGATGTATAAATCAACACCGCAAGACTTGCACTGAATCCATTTCCTGGTTTCTTTTTTTTGTGATATTGGACTTTTTTTCTTTTCTGGCCAATAACCTACATTATCATTTCTGACCTGCACTCCTCGTCTGGGTGATACTCCACTGCTGCAATTCATATCAATCGCCTGTCGAATAAGGTTGAAACAAAATGTTCCGACGCCAAGTTTCTTTGATAAACTTTGATCTCCAGATACATAGAGTTGCTACTGGGATAAGTTGTGTTTCATTTTGCTTAAAATATACGCATTCAACGTGGTAATGTTCAAAAAGTGAAAGAAGAATTACTTGAACCATTTCATTGTCTTTCATGAAAATCTACCAGTAATTCTATCATTAAGGTCAACAAAACCCATGTTTTTGTTGTACATACTGACGATTCTTGGTTTTTTAAATTTTCACTCATGCTCCAATGTGTTTGCTTTAGGCACATGTATGCTACTTAACGTAAACATCGTATTTCAACAAACAGAAATCAATCCCTTCGTTTACATTGCATCGATTTCTTTTTTCTTCTTTGGTTGAAGATTCATAGGCATGTCTTTGTGTTTTTTGTGAACAGTGCTACAGCTATTGATGAGATATTTGTGATGAAGTTCAACTAATAACTTCTGAGGTGTAAAGAACTTATTTTAAATAGATTGTGCCCTTCACCACAAACACTTGCAATTTTTATAACAACCGATTCAATCACTTTTCCCATCAAGGCTTTCATCTCTGTCTTTTCTCGGATACACTTTCATAATGTAAGTGTATGCGATTTTGTTGTAAAGTTAATAAACTTTTAACAACTTACCTCTTGTGTTTCTTGGGTATATATTGTCGGAAAACAACACAACCTTTGAAAGTTGTGATTACTTCATCAATGACTAAATTGTGTTTTGCCTTGTAACACTTGTTGAAATTATCTACCTAATACCAATTTCTAAAATAGATCACAGGCAGTGATAATATGGGTTTGTTCAAGTGTAGGCACTGCAATATCAACCAAGTGACGTTATTTTGTTACAATAAAGTTGTTACTATTTCTTCCTTAGATGAATAGTCTTCAAATTGATCGTTTTCAATATGTCTGCAAAGAAGAGTTAGAGCTAGGAATGACATTAGATTGTTCTTATCTAGATTAGTCTGATTTATGATGCAAATGAACTGTGGAGTTTTTCTTCACATCCATCGTATTTTGCTGTTGGTAAATTGTTGGTTTCTTCAACAATTACATCTAAGATATCATCAAAAAATAACTTTAAATAATCAATTCCATTAAAACGTTATATACCACAGGCTTTCAGATCAGGACTACCAGTAAAGGAATGTGTGACAGCATTCAAACACTGGTCATCCTTCCATTGAAAATCACTTATCTTCTTACTGATATCCTTTTCCCTCGTGTTGAACAGCTTGAACATGACACAATTAATTCGTTTTTGTTTGGGGTTGTTACATCTTCAATGAAACTGTTGTCCTGATCGGTTGGGTTTGTCCAGTGAGAACCATTCGTTGTGGACATTATGAAGTTCATTTTCACCTTCTTCCCAATCGGTCAGAATCTGGATTTGTTTCCATCATCATTAATCTCGTATTATTTGAAAACAATGTCCACAATTTCAAACTGGGTCAGAAAACATATTCTTTTCAGTATTTTAAAATAACTTTAGCAAAGAAATATTAAGACTTCATAGAGCCAGAAGGAGAATAAACATGAAACGCACTAAACAAGGGAAAATGTTTTAATATGTTTAATGAAAACCCACTTATCAGGTAAAAGTCATCAAGTAGTTTTAAAATACCCCTTTGTGCCCCCAACTGAATGGACTGGCCAAGTATGCAGTCGAAATTCCTTCCCCTTACTCCGATTCCGAAACTGTCGCATGCTCCCAACAAAGGACCAGAGTTTCATCATGGATTGTACACTTGAAGGAGAAAAAAATTCAAGGACTTTTCAAGGATGCGTTATTAACACAAAAAATGTACTTTTTTTTTGGTTGGCAAACGGTGCATGTTCAAATTGAGTAAATATAAAAAAATTTCAATGAAAGAAAATTTTAAGGTTACAATAGAAAAATAATCTTCCAATATATCGGAACCAGTACTATGTCCCAAAAAAACAGAAGTATCTATTAGTTACTCACTTGGTAATTACGCAAATATCGGATGTGAAATCGATTTTCTTTTCTTGTCTCATTATATTGAGAATTCGTCAAATAATAATACAAAAGTCTTATTAACTGTCTTCCAATTCACTCTGAAGGCTTGATTCCAAATACAGCATAATATTCAGTTTTTTCTCCTCCACATGAAAATTTAGATGCAATCATGTTATCGGAAAACATGCAATTGCATAATTTACCAATGTGTTTATTTAATGTATAGGAACCATGATTTTTTATGGTTTTCAATGTCCATAGTATTTCAGTATCTAAAACTTCCGTTTTCCATTACATGCGCCTCCATCGCGCTGATGACGTTGTTGTAGCGAAAAATATCTGCTTTTGGCGTATTTTTATCATTAGAAAGAACAATCCTCATCAAACTTTTTATAGAACTTAAATCCATGTGCTTTTTCCTCTTGGCATGGCTTTTTTTAAACCATTTTCTCCCATCATGATATTTTTGACACTAAGTACGAATCCAACTGATAGGCATAGTGCATTTTTAATGTTGGACATATGTTTGGTTCTGTTGTATTTTCCCTACTAGAAATAATGTAAGTTCAAAAGTTAAAAACTAGAGCCAGAGTTAAAATTTTTAAGGATTTAGACGATCAAGATATTAGATTTAATAAGAAGAAAAAAAAATCTGTGCTTTCTAGAGATAAACTTAATATTTTATTGCTTATCACAAACATGTATATAAAAATAGATTCAGAAACACAACAAATCACTTAGATGTTCAGAATGAATGTTGAAGTGTAATAAGATGTAAAATTCCCAGTGTAGCGCACAGAAATGTGGATTTCTCTTACTGTCATATGTCCAAATGTATAGTCAGCATATTTCTGAAAAATAAATAATTTAAATTGAATTTAAATGTACATGCTTTATATTTTGAAAGCTTGATTAAAAAAATTATGATTAAATTTGATGAACATTCAGTTCAGTTCTATCCCAAAGTAAGAATTATATTTATTCATAAGTTAGTATATAAAAGGAGAATTAAAGCTGTACTAAATTTTTTAAGCTTCCAGTGCCAAAAAACACAATTCACAATATTTTTAAAATATATTTATGGTTGAAAATATTTCACACAATTTTTTTTCTTGCATTAATTAGAAAATGGAATTAACTAACATTTGGATTTTTGTTTTGTGTACTGTACATGCATTGCAATTAAGAATTACTAAATAATTTTGAAAAATTGTTTTTGAGAACGATTTCAAATTCAATATAAAGCGTACAATATACCTGTAAAATTTTTCTAGCATCAAATGTATTTCTACCCATGCCATCGATAGATTTACTTTTCATCAGTGTGACATGCAATTTGATGTGATCTCTCGTTTCTTTACGTGAAAGGTCAGCATTGGCAAATGCTTCAGCCAACTTGTCCGAGATTATTTGTAAACTGAAATAAACACAATTCATTGATATAGCAATTAAAAGATCGTTATTTAAGGAATTTTGTCAGTACTTAAAGTATATATATATATACACACACACTGTGATCCAAAGTTTAGACAATGTCTCATTCAGCTTTAAAATTTAGAATTGTGATAGTAGAATTACAAAAGCCTATAAATATATTTAAAAACAATTTTAAAATACTATAATCAAAGCAAAGTTGTTTGATTTGTTTCAATAATAATATTTTTTGGATAAAAATAGAAATTTGCTGTTGCAAAAGTATTGACACAATCACGAGTTTCTGCAAAAAATTTTTTGCATATGCAAATTTAAAAGAGATGACATCACAGACTTTGAGTATTTAAGTTCTGCAAACAATAACACTTTGTAAAACAGATATCAGGAACTAAAGAAATTCAAACGGATGAGCTTATGCAAAGTTTGGCAGTTGAAAGCTGAAAGTAAACTCGTTTCATAAATTTCGACTATTATTAATTGACCTAAGACTTCTATTTATCGAGTTTTACCTAATGGATGTGCCCAACAAATTTCTGTTTGTGAATTTCAAAGGTTATTAGGACTTTTAGTGTCCAAGTATACAATTTGTAGTCGAATTTCAGAAACAGGAACAATGATTTATTGCAAAATGCAAAAGATACTAACTCTGAAGCCATATCAAAAGTCACAGAGAATATTGTGATCTCGAAATCATATGTCATATGGACCAAAATGGCAATCAGTGGAGTTTAGAGATAAAAAAAATGTCTAGATGACTGAACATTGTACTGGCATGACGTGCAGAAGGAACCTCATCATTTTTTGGTCCAGACAAGATGGTGGCTCGGTTATGGTTTGGACTGTCTTGCTAAAATGGGCAAGTGTCTCCACTCTACCAGTGATCACCAAACGTCACAGCATTACACTAAGACATTGTAGGATAACCTGCTGCCCTTTGCTGAAATTAAAGGTGGGCTTTCGTAGAAATTTCAGCAAGACAGTGCTTCGATCCACACTGTAGACAATGCAAATGCCTGATTTAATTTTCAGAATTTTAAAGTTGTCGTCTGGCCAACGTATAACACAGAGAATCTGTAAGTCCCCAAATTTACAGCAATTTTAGACAATAACCTTCTATAAATGAACCCAATAGATCTATAGATATATGGTATCAAATCTAACCCCAAACCATGCAAAATTTAATTTCTTCGATGGAAACTCCTACTTATGAACTAATCAACAAGAATGGATCCACAATAAAGCTTTAAATCATGTTTATTTTAATTTCATTTTATTTTTGTCTAAACTTTTGAGACAATATTAATTTGTATTGTTACCAATTAATAACTTGCAAAATGCACAATTAACTTTTATAGTTATAAATATTGTAAAGTATGTATTGCACATTCATTATACTGAAACTGAATAACGAATTTTTTTAAATTTATTTGGAAATCTGCATGAATTTGTTCATTGTCTAAACTTTTGCATCACAGTGTATTTTGCAGTATTTTAAGATTGGATAACAATTCATTAATGAAATTTAATCAGCAAAAATTCCCCTTTAATAAAAACGTCAGTGTTTTCCATGATGTTTAGAAATCCTGAAAATCATTTCAGCCAGCATATTCCAAACTGGAGGTTGTGAAAAGTTTTTAAATGTGTTTACAAAGAAAATTATAAACAAAATATCAAAATGGAAGAAACTAGGGGTGTGGAACATTGCACAACTTTCAATTACACAGTATTACTGATGTGTATTTGTATTATTTGCCATTTTTATACTTTCATCATTCGTTTAAAAAAAATGGCCAATTTGGAGATAGTTTTTTTAGGGGTATTAAAAAAAAAACCACTTCCCCAAAATGGTGCTTTTGGCGATATAATTTTTGATAATTCTTGTGTTATCCTTTCTTATAAGTGAAACTGAGGAGAGGAGAAAAAACGATAATTGATGAGCTATTCAATCAAAGAGCACTCTGTGTTGAAGACATTTATTTTTCAACTTTTTATGCCATTAAAGCATTTTTATGGGAATTTCGGAGGTGGGGATGTTTAGAACACTTTTAAAGGTATTTTGATCAAAATCGTTAGCCTTCCTATACACCATATTTGAACATTGTAGGTCAATTTGTTCAGGAGTTATACACACAGACAGACATTTTTACGAGATCATTTTTATTTAAATCAGTATGTTCCAAAACAAAAGAAATGCAAAAAAAAAAAAAAAAAATTATTTTTTTTTGGACCGAGTGCTATACTTTCATTACTCAAGACTTGGCAACAGTTTACAAGCATGTCCCTAGGGGAAAATAGGGACAATTCTCTTTTAAAAACGGGACTTTTAAGGACTTAAATGTTTAAGGTAATAACTCATTTTCAGTGAAATTACACTATTGCAAAACATTTACCATTAATTTCCAAATTAAATATTACACATAACACTTTTTAAGAAGAAAATAAATTAATGAGATATGGTACAGGCTCACAAGCAAACAAAGTTGAACATCATGCAAAAGCCATAAAAACCATAAAAAAAAAATAAAAAAAAAAATCAAATTTTCCAAAAACTGCACAAGTCAAAAAACTTAAAACAACCATATTGACAAACAGATTAATCTATTTAAATCCAGTTTTACAATTTCTTTTTTTGTCCTAACTCAAACCTACTTTTAACATATTCTCAATTTATGATTGCAGTAAAAATTACAATTTAAACATAGATTATATAGAAAAATTTGGATTAATTTTCTTGTACAAAATTGAATTAAAATTGAAGACATTTTGCATTGATTTGAATGAAATGGCGAAATCAATCTCCACACGGGCATTAATCACACAGATATCACATCAGGGAATGACACAAAATGGCGTAGCAAATTTGGTAGTAATAGCTGCTATTACATTGTCAACCTGGGTGAAATTAACCATCATTACAACGTCAATATCGGTAATAATGCCCACAGTATGGGCAAATCCCAGAAATATCGTCATTTTTTCGGTAACATCAACGTAAATCTTATATGTTACAATGCATAGCAATCAGCAAAAATGACCATTACATCAACGTAAATATCAGTGTTAGCATCCTATGTACAAGTGCAAATCTCTGCAATAGAACAGGTTATATCGACATAACAATCGATGAAATCGACTTTCACAATAGCGTACAACTCTACGACAACCATAAGGATGTAAATATTGGAAACGATGGCCTATTATATCGTCGAAATGACCACCACATTAATGTAAATCTCGGTGACAAGCCTCCTCCATAGAGGCGCAAATCTTTGCAATAGCTACCTTTATATTGACATAACGTTTAGCGAAAATGGCCTTCACACAATAATGTAAATAATGGCAATAGAGGCTACTGGCAGCAAAAGGGTAATTGTATCGAAGGTTTGGGAGAAGTCCGAATGTATGCATGTTATTACATCAATGTAAACCAAGGTGAAATTAACCATCATTACAATGAGATCCCCCTCCCCCCCCACAAAAAAAGCTGAACCAACGTTTCTGCTAACTGTATAATGTGTGGATTATAAATAAAAATTGATTGATCTTCTTGTTCAAAATATTAAATTTTTGTCCTTATTCACACTTAATGGCGAAATGATCCTCACACTGATACTAATCTCGGAATAGAGGCTATCACATCAAAGAAAGCCTAAGCTAATATGCCAGGAAAAAAAAGGTGGCAGCAAACATCTTGTCACTAGCTATTACATCAGCATAAAGCTAGGTAAAAATGACCATCACTTCAACGTAAATATTAACAATGGTGCCTTCCGTACCAGGGCAAATCTCTGAATTTTTTCCCCTAAGACAAGCGTAAATCTCAATAATATTGTCTATTACAAGTACATATCAGTATTAAACCCTAATATACAGACGAAATTTTCTGAAATAGTTGCGATTGTATAAGCGAAACATTATAGATGAAATTGATCAACAACGTGAATCTCGATGATAGCGATATTTTTGGTGCATATCTTGAAAATAATGGCTATTATGTCGGCAAAACACAATAAAAATGACCATCACAGCAACGTAAATTGGTGGCAGTGCCCGCCATGGAGACATAAATATCGGCAATAGCTACATAATATCCTTTGTAACGTTGAGAAACCAAAGTAAATAATGCTAACATAGGCTATCCACGGTCAAAGTAGACATAATATCAGAGGTTTGGACAAATCTGAACATACACACGTTCCATGGTTGTCAGACTTGCAAGCGTAGGCTTTTTTAGCATTGCAAAAATATCCCTTTCAACTCGGAAATGTAAGGATTTGGACAAAATAAAATAATTCTTAACTATTTTAGGGGAAAAAGAGAGCTTTTACATGAAAAACAGATTTTTAGGGACTTTTTTCAAAAAAGGGACTTGGGGAAAATCGGGACCTGTTGTGAGGCCTGCATTACCCTATATATACATATGGGTAATTGAAAGTAAAAATTGATAAATTTCTTTCACAAGCAGACATTTTGAGAGACAACAGCTTTAATACTGTTCTTTAAAACTCGGTTTGTAAAATTAAAACAAAAGATGTTGAACATTGTGCAACTTTTACCACATAGAACTAACCACTGGGTTTAAATTTGATACAAAGAATTGGTTAGAGATGTCAGTTTTTTAAGGCATTATGACAACGATTTTGAACCAAATTGTTAAGAGCTAATTTTTGGCAGTTGCTGAAATTTTTTTTTAATTGTAGCTTCCTGATCACAAAAAAACACATATTTTTCTAGAGCAAATTTTTTAACTCTGTATGTTCCAAAACAAACAGACACAGAGAAAGAATTTAATTTTTTAACCAAATGCAATACTTTCATTACCTTATATTACATATGGGATAACAAATAGTAAAGAGATACATATCTTGTTAATTATTTTATATTAAATATAGGGTACTTGCTCTTCATTATATAATGGGTAATTGAAAGGAAAAAAATAATAAGTTAGCCAAATGATTCTACATGTTTAAACTGTATATATAATACAATATTATTCTAGTTAAACATAGCAGTTTTTGTAATTACAATTGTTCTTAAATTTGTTAAGGTAACCAAAAAGTATTACTGAAAAAACAATTTGAAGTACAACTCGGTCCTTATAGAAAAAAGAACATTCACGGTTGATCAACTTTATAAAAACGTGGGTAACGACCTTTGAAAGTTTGGAAGCCATTTATATGACACATTAATTTTAATATTGTTATTTTATTTAATCTTAATTTTGCAATACTAAAATAATACTTTAAAATTTTGCAAATTCAAGTAACATTGCTTAAATATTTTTATAAAAACATGAACACTTAATGCACAAAGTAACATATGGTAAAGAGAAAACTAACAATTTTCATACAGTGTGAACAGACATTATTCAGCTGCATTTACCAATTATCAGAATCAACCTCACCAACTTTTCCATACAATACATCTACTTCTGATGGGTCATCATTCATGTATTCAATGCCTTTCACTTCGATGCGTAATGACTTCCCACCAAGTATATGCCTAATAGAAAACATACAAATTTTAAATGTTCATTAAATTAGTATTGTAAAAGATAGATTGCTAACTTTTGGATATATAATGAAAAATTGTGTGAATCTTAAGTAAAATATCAGCTTTGAGTAATAAAAGAAGAGGATAAATAGTTTACCATAATAACAAATTACCAGGGTAAGGATTTATCCACATTTCTTTGATAGGAATCTTCCAATAAATTTGTGTGAAAATGAGATGGTTGAAATTTCAGCTTGATCAAATAATGTTAAGACTTCAACAGCCAAGGTGTTTATCCAAAGAATATTTTTTAGTTTGGTACAGAACGTTCTCAGCTTCAATCTTCATTTGAACAATTTGTTTGAGAAAAATACAAATCAAAAGATTAAAAAAAAACTGGTACTGTTTAGTTCTTCAATTATCTCAGTGAGATCTACAAATTCATATACGTATAATATGTGTTCATAAATTTGATTGCAAATAGCATTTGACAGGCACATAAACAGATACATTTTTTTAGAGTATGGAAAAGCACTGAACTCATCAGTCGTTAAAAGTGTAATAAGAACTACAATTTGAGTTTTATCAAAATGCAAGGAAAAAAGTTAGCTGACAATAAATTAATAACATTAAAAAATAACTTACTTTTCTAGAAAATGTTTCTAACATCAATCAGTTCACTTTTTTTGTTCTTTTAGTAAAACAGGCAATGATGAAATGTAGTGGGATATAATATAAGTAAATGTCTTACAATTACAATCCCTTTTTTAAAAAATCCAACAGAATAGTGGGAGTTGACAGCTAAAAGGTTAGAGTCAATTGCAATAATCCAAATTTTATAAAAAATAACCAGAAGTTGCTTTTTAATCATGTAAGTATATTCTATTTTGATTAGAAGTAAAAAAAAAAAAAAAAAAAAAATTATACACCATAGCAGTAAGGTTTAATGAATCTTTGATTTTTCGTTGTTTGATTTTTCATTCAGATGGTTATATATATGTAGTATGTTATCATTACTGTTTCTAGTATTTTCAATTAATGGAAAATGTATTGTGTTTAGATGAATTTAAAGAAATTTCTTACAAAATAGAAAACTTATAAGACAGGAGCTATTTTTAAAAATTTACCAACATCCTCATGAAGTAATATTAAAAACAAAGCACTATAATTCTAATAATCCAAATAAACGATAAATGAAATCTCCAAAATTCTAATAATTCCAACATATGAAATATGTTTTTGATACAATTTTTTTACTTTTTTGCTCAGTGGCAGTAAAAAAAAAAATTGTGGAATTTGTATAAATACTGAAGCACTTATAATCCATATTTAGATGGTCATAATCATCCTTCTTACATGAAGTTTTATTGTTGCATTATTATTTTAGTTATATTTCTGTGTCAGTTACCTTACATGTAAAAGTTCTCTAGTAACTAATAACACTAAACTATTAAAAATTTAATAAGAGAGGTTCTAAGTTAAAGATTTAGGCACTCCTCACTCAGATGGTCAATTTATTTACTATAGACTTTTTGAAAGTTCAAGGAGAGTTGTATTTTACATTTTTTGAAAAGTTCAACTTATATTGAGTGATTTTTATACTGAGTGTACAGTTGTATTTTTATGTATTTTATTATAGTTTTATTTTAAGTCTGTTGTTTTTGTTTGCATTATGATTCTTATGTTAAGGAAGAATTGTAAATAAATGTTCCGGAATTGTGTTTTGTAGTATATGTTTTGGAGACCATGTAAATGCGATGTTCTTTTGTACGAAGAAGTATCTTTTATTTTGGAGAGTAGGTGGAGTGATTTTTGGCTAGTAGACAACATTAAAACTTTTTGGAAATCTTACACTTTACCCTTTTGATGGAAATGAGGCTAACTTAAGGTGATGGGGAGGGGGGGGGGGGGAGAGAGAGAGAAATGTAGTAGCCTATTTTCCAAAGTTTTTTTTTATAGTGCTATAAGTCTTTTCTAGGGTTACCAGGCTCAATACGACATTTAGTGAGATATTCTATAGATATCTGGCTGGATTATGTCAGTCTAAGCCGGTTCAAACTAGTTTTGGGGTCACGCTATTGTGCATGCATCATTCTGACAGCCTATAAAAAGCAGATTCATGTACGGCAAGGAATTTCATTTAGTTCTTGAGTTGCCATGACAAAAACTTCTGTTTTTGACTCGGACCCACTTGCTACTTGAGATCAGTGTAAGTCACCTACACTCAGTGGTGGAAAAAAAGTGGGTGGATGCCCAAAAGATGGTGAAAAGTTAGTTTATTTATTAAAAAAATTTGGCAACAGGAAAGAGTTTCTTCAATGGTCGGTTAAATACTATTTTAGTGGAATTGGATGACTGCAAGTTGATTTATTAGTATTCCGCAAAAGCGACCTTTTAGTGACAGTTACAGCCCCAATGATAGAATGCATTGTCATTTATATTGAATCTATCTGTCAAGTGTCATACCGATTGGATAACGTCAAAGGGGTCAATTAAGCCTCTGCAGATTTGCTCGCCATTGACATACACAGTAGGGTGGGTAAAAAAAACTTTTTCTGCTTTCTCAAGGAGCACAGCAATAAAAAGGTGCTAAATGGTCTCAAAATAACCCATGTGAAATTTGATTACATTCTGATAAAACTAACTGCCTAGGGATTGATATTGATTTTTCAGTATTGTCTCAATTTTTCTATTTTTTATTCATATTTTTCGAGGAAAATTATAGTTAGGGTTCCAACCAATAAACATTAATTTCTACAAACATATACGGACTAAGTATCATGATTGAAAGTGTGAGGGGTGGATGGGTGGAGTGTAGAGAGTCGAGGATCAACAACACTTATGTGGTTTGTCTCTATGTTTCCAGTATAACTCCGTCTGCAACAAGGCGTTGGTTTGTACCATTTTTTTTTGTGTGCCGTGGATCAAACTCTTACAAAATGGAAATATTTGTTGTTTGGTGATTCAAGTAATATTAAATACAATATGATACTATTCTACAAAGATGTTATGAAGTTCTATGAGTGGAACCGGCACAAGATAAAACGTGATAATGAAACTAACAAAAAACTCATGTATAAAGAAATAGAGGATATTGTCGTGGCAAAAACCAAAAAAATACAGTCAAGAGTTTCCTTATCCTACTGTCAAAGGAGTAAAAGAGATGTTGAAGGTGCATCATCAAAAACTCATTTTTTTTCAATCTCACTCTTTAACCCATTGACGGTCATGCAGGTATATATACGTCTTAGGATCCCCGGTTTTTCTAGCAATACACAACATTTTTAAGTCTATAAATAAAAGTTACAATAAGATATATTTTAGATATTTTTATTAGGATAATAGTCTATAACCTATCTAAAACAAAATAAATAAAAATAATTAAAAAAAAATTATGTATTTGAATTAGAAATATAATTTAAAAATTATTGCAGGGAAAACAACTTGAGAATTTCGCCCATTCCCATGGCTGTCAGTGGGTTAATACCAAAGAAGAATTTAGAAGACTTTATCCTTTTAGAAGACAAGTAAAATACTTTTTTACATTTTATCTTGCAAGGGTAGGAAAATTTAGGAGGGCATTTGTGTCAGACACCAAAATGTACCAGTCAGAGAATGAAGATTCCTAATTAATCAAAATGGTGATCGAAGGCTTAAATATTGATACGAACACCTGAATCTAGTCATTCGGACAGTGACAATGTATTCCAGCCACATTCTTCAAGAACGTGTGCCATAGATATGAAGTACCAGATAGGGCTGGGTTAGTTATTGCTTCAGCAGTTCTTCTCGAATCCATTTCGAAAATTATTGTTAAAAATATGTTGTTAGGAGGATATATCTGATCAACAAATATTGCAATCCATTCCCAATGAAAATATCCAATTTTTTGTTGCTGAAAAAACAGAAGGAGAACTGTCTTTAATATGCCTACCATGTCACACACTTTCTGAAAATGCTGTCCAGACTGTAATAGCAGCTTCAGACACAAAGCCTAAAAAATCCGAGAGATGGCTTTATAAAAAAACAAATGCAGCCTTGAAAAGTTATGCCGAAATTCGATAGCAAGAAGGATTTCTACGCCATTTGAAATATTATAATAATAATAATACAAATGTAACTTTTGTCAACATTTTATTATAATAAATAAATGTTACTCATGTAATTTTTTTTTTATACACATTTTTAAAACTTTTTTTTAACTATTCTATAACAAAACATCAAAAAGAAGTTTTTTTTCTTGTTTTTTTTTTCTTTCAAAACGTGTATTTTTAATCTCAATCCAGAGGCAGAAGATGGCATCCCATTCTAATAAAATTTTATATGCACTTTAGGAACATCACTTAGCACTCTTTTCTTGCTGTGCCGGACAAATATTTGATTATTTTTTTTTAACACGGAACGGTGGCACAACCGGTGACTGTTAACTTAAAACACAGCCAACCACCCACACACACAAAATCGAAGTTAATATAAAGGATTTAAAAATACTTATATCTTTATACAAAGTAGTATAATACATTGTTATAATGGTACAGATATATACCATAAATACGTTTTTATTTTCTTTGTTACACCTGAAAACTTTAAATCACTTTTTCTCAGTGTCACTACATTTAAAGGTTGTTATTTTTCTTCAGTAGTATTTAGACGGATTTAAGTGTTTTTAAAAGTGTGAGTGGGAGGGAATGAATTTCAGTGGTTTTAGAAGTGGGAAGGGTATTTTCTTAAAAAGTGAAGGGATGCTTCACCCAGCATCTACCCATACTTCTAGCACTACCTACAGTTATACCCTTTTATATATTGGTCTGTTCTAGTTAGTAAGCCAATATGGGGATATAATGATTCTGACCTTTTTCTACTGTCAGCAACTGGGCCAAACTGGTTTATTTGTGCTTTCCTCTCGGCCAACTAGCAGGAGCTAGGCAGTATTTACATTGACAATATATTACTTATGAAAAAAAAAAAGTTTATATATGGAGCATATGTACTTACAAAATTTCATTTTTATACTTCTGCAACAGACTAGCAGCTGCTTCTTTCTCCCTTTTATTTAGCAATGTAAGCATGGCAACTGTTACATGCAATTTCGGAGGAGACACAAAGATATTTTCAGAAATACCTTGAGCCTAGAATACGTAGAAGGCATTTTAAAATAATATTTATTTTGCACTTATTCACATTCTTTTTCTTTCAGATTTACAGTATTTTAAATTCATTTACAAAATAAGCAATTTCAATCTTTTCTCGATTTTTAAAAATCTTTGATCGAGTGCTGTTGGTAATTCCATACTTGACCATAATTTTTCCTCAATTTCATTTCAAGTTTTTTACTTAGTTTTTAGCGATAACAATTGCTGATTACAACTATACTGACCAGATTCAACATGCAAATGCGATTGAGTTTAGTTTCTACACTATTGTTGGATACAGGAAGGGTATGTGATATCACAAAACCAGTTTACAGAGCAATGTCATCTAAATTTGCACTGAAATCAGCCTTCTTGATCTTGAAATTTGATCACTTGGGCATTTTCTCTGTTTCATATTGTTTCAACTTGAGAAATGCCTTCGTAATACCTTTAAATTTCGTCTCCAATAATGAAGGTCATCCAAAAAAGGGATTGAAGAGCAATTTTTTTTGTTTTAAGCAAGATTTCACGTTATGAGATTTCGAATGAATAAATTAATGTTAAGTTTAAGCTACATCTTATGGGAAACTCTGTATATTTCATGTTAAATGGGATTTCGTTTTAAGCAATTTTGTGTTAACAGTGTTTAACTGTAGTTAAGAATAAATTTTATTATACATATTTAATTTAATAACTAATTTAAAATATTAAAAATTTATGAAGGAAAAAACAAATTGGAAAGTTTTGGATTTACTCTTATTAAGCATATTCATATTTTTAAAATGATTGTATGGATGAGTCAAGTATTGTCTCAGTTACACAACAAGGCAATGGAAGTAACCTGCAAATTTGACTAATTGGTTGAATTGAATGTGGAAGTGATTTATTGGTTTCAATATAACACTTGTTTCTCAGACATCCAAACTTAAAATAGATATAGATGAGGTTATTCGACTGTAAAAGGTAATTTTTAAGGTTTTGTCTAGATTTCCTCTCTGTAGAAGCTCAGATTTCATTTTATGATTAATTTATAGTGTTTCTTTTACTACATATAATACTAAAAAAAAATCTGAAAACATTTATCTCAAATTTAGAAAATTAGGCTTCACTGTTGACATAGGCAATGTAACTGTAAATAGCTTATTTATTGATTAATACTACCAGCACGGGAAAAATTTAAGTTTCACTGTTGACATAAGCAATGCAACTGTAAATAACTTATTTATTGATTAATACTAGCAGCATGGCCCCAAGCTGCTGGATACCCGTTGAAGGACATAGAAGTTTACACATGAGAAAAAAAAATTGTATTCTTTCAATTTTTTTTTAGCTAGAGACAAAAGTAACCTGATGTTTCTTTACCAACTTCATAATCATAACCAAAATGAAGCATCAAGGAAATAAAATTTCAAATGGAATACTATAGTACTACTACTATACAAATACTACTATAGTATTACTACTATACAAATACTACTATAGTACTACTATCATACAAATGGAATATATATATATTATACTACTACTATGGAATATATATAGTACTACTATCATACTATAGTACTATTACTATACAAATACTACTATAGTATTACTACTATACAAATACTACTATAGTACTACTATCATACAAATGGAATACTACAGTAGTACTACAGTAAAGTAGTCTGATGTAAATTGTAAAGCATTTACAATAAAATTTTTAAGCATCAATTAAGTCAAAGTGAGTCTAAAATTGTCTTTGCAAATAAATTAAACGAATGTTAAATGAAGCTCATTATAATAGTTTTGCAATTTTAATAAATAGTTTTGGAAATTAAATATATTAAATTGATCTAATACAGCATTTATACTGCAAGGTTAAATACTATAAAAAAATCTAAAGAATCACTTTTCATAAGAAATATAAAATCTTCTGAAGAAATATTCAAAAATTTTAAGCAGAGAAGAGAAGTATTAATTAATTTTTGAGTATTTACTCACCCTATTATTAGTTAGAACTTCTTTCTTAAACCTATTGAAACCCTCTTGAATTGATGAGTCATTCATAGGTATGGATATAAAATGAGTGAATTCTCCTACCTTCCAGCGTCCTTCCTTGGCTTTAAATTCAACTCTACGATAAGCAGAAGCCACATTTTCTTTATGTCTTCCAACAATCACTAAATTAAAAATTGCAAGATATTAATATCAAAGATAAAAAACTTGAAAAAAAAAAGTTTATCAATATCTTAATTTCAAACTCAAAAAATAAAATTTTATATGAAGAAAACATTGACTAACAAGACTAAGATGTTTATAATTTTTCTTTAGATTGTCTATTATTACAGGTGTGTGTATTGATAAAGAGATTTATTGGAAGGGATTAAATGGAATGATTTAGAACACAATATGGCCCTTTTTAGGATATGTTGTAAAGTTTGTAAATTATCATGAACTTTCCCACACTATTGGGAATTGATTTGATAATTTTTATGTTTTAGTTGATTATCCCCCATGCCTGATGGAGTCAGACGAAATCCATGAGTCCATTGACTTTAGGAAAGTCAAGTACAAGATAATTTTTAAACACCCTAATATTGATTTAACATGTTACAGACCAAATTCAATTTTAGGGAAAAAACCTATACACTAGTTTGAATAAAATTGTTACTTAAGATAAACATAAATTATTTGTATGAAATAAAACTCATTTATGTTTAAAAAGTTTCATCTCATCTTTTTTAAACATAAGTGAGGTTTAATGTATACAAATAATTTCCTTCAAAATATATATAGTTAAATATTTAGTTATGCCAGTAAGTGTGATTAAGTATGTAATTAACTTTACTTGTATTAATTCTTGAAAAGTGTAAAAATTGTTTAAAATTAAGTAAATTATAAATCCATGCTCCAAGTTAGTTATTCAGTATTGTGACAAATCTTTCAAGCAGTACTTAGTAATTTGAACCATTCAAATTAAAATCATAGATGCTTTCTTACTTATATGTATTTATCTTGGCCAATACAAAATCTTAAAAAACTGCCAAATTAGGTAATCCTAGAAATTGTGGTTGGATCAGATGATATGCAACATGAGTATAGTAATGTAAAATGGACAAAAGGGGAAATCGGGTAGCAATTTTTGTTTTACTACGACTAGCGGGCTTCTTCCCCAAGGTCTGCAGACTGCTAACACAATCCCTTTGGTTTGCTTCATAAACTATAGAGATTGCTTCTCCAAGTCTTATACATTGAATTGCTTATATTGTATAACTTTTGTAATGGTTTTAATCAACTGGGCAATATTTATAAAAAAAAAAAAATGAAATCTCTTAGAGAAGTAAATAAATATCCTCCATTCATCCGTCCTCTTCTTTGCATTTCAAATACCTAAAACTACAAACTATCAAATGAGAAAAGAATAAAATACAACTTTTCCCTCCTACCTCCCCTGCATTGAGTTTTGAAAGTTCCTTGCTTTTTTATGGATTACTAAAAACAATATTTTCATACAAGCCTAGCCGAGGAGTATCTATCTGTGTTCTTTCATCTAGCAGCTGCTGAATGAAAGAGTTGAGAATAATTTGTGTTCTTTCTTAGCCAAAAGGTAAGCTACATATTTACTGGACTCTTATGTAGCCAACTCTTAACCCATTAATGATAATTCTGAAATAGTTATAAAACAATACTTATTATTCTATAATTTGCTTATTTAGATAATTTAAAGTATAAATTGAATTTTTCAGATTTTGTTTGAAAATTATTTTTTCGATTATTTAGCTGGTAAGATTTCTGACCAATCCACTATAGCGTGCTCATAAAAGAAATACAAATTCTACATAAATATAGAAAGACTTCAAAAGTACTATGAACAATTTATATAATATATTAAACAAACAATATGAAGATTGACCAGTTGTGAATCCATCTACTTCACACACCCATTTCAGAGCTTTTCATTTCTATTTTATTTGCAAAATGCAATGATTTCAGTATGCCCTCATATACATATCTTCTCATTGATTTAGAAATTAAATTATAATAGACATCAGGAAAAATCGATAAATATATCTTCCGATTAAAAAATTTGTTCTAGTGTGATAGAAGTAAAATTACAATTAAAGTAACAATGATTTCTTTTGTTAGACAATCAGACACTCATAGGGTTATAAATGAGTATTTGACCTAATTATAATAATCATTTTTCCATATAACTTTGCGATTAACTAATATTATATAAAACAAAAATATAATTACAAGACTCCTCATAATTTTAGTATTTTAACCAATTTACGAAGAGAAAAAAAGAGTGTAATGTCCGATGTGTCAGCCCAAGAGAATTGCTCATTTGATCTTAAAAAATTAAATATTTAGCTAAAATATTATATACTTAAATCATAATTTAATTTTAACCATATTTAAGCTGCCAAATTAAATAAATAATCAGATCGTTATTGAAACTTTTAAAATAATTAGAAACTAACATACCCTACCCATCCGACAGTTGGCAAGATTACCTGCCAACAATATGTCTATTTTATGTATGTAAAATAAGGGACTTTAGATTTTTTTTAATGCATTAGTATAAACAATGGATTCATGCTATTAAAATAAAACATACAAAATAGATCAAAAACAGTATTAAAAGCAATTTTTTTACATCTTTTGTTATGATGAACACACAAGACACGATTCACCCCGAAAGAAATTCCAACTCTGAACCAAGTTATCACCGTCAAATCTATCCGCAAAATTTGCCAGAACTGCAGCATTTTGATTATACTAAACTCCAACTTAACTTTACATCACTAGACGGTAGATCTTCACCCTGCTCATAGGAGAGTCCTCCATTTTGGAGACGTGAAGGTATAAGGCTCGCTAAATTGTATAATCGTGCCTTCACGCAACTAAAATGGATGAATTTAATATGAGCACAGTTAAGATCCACCATCTAAGTGAAGTTAAGGTGGAGTTTAGTATAGTGGATTCTTTGAAAGACAGAAGAAAAAAAAAACACTCTTGCTATTTATTGGCAAAGAAAAAAATTTAAATGTTGACTGGAAAATTTTCTTACCAACTGCCTATAATGGGTTAATTGAACTGATTTTAAGGAATTTTGTATATTTCAGTTTAGAAACTAATAACAAAAAAAACAAAAAAAAATTTAAAATTTTGACGATATATTTGTACCTGAATGATTACTAATTATGTTAAAAAATTGTTGTACTTTCGATAGATACAGTAAATGACCCACAATTTGTTCCCATAAGAATCACATTATGTCTATATTTCAAAAAATAATAATAAAAGTATTTTTTTTTTAATTCCAGCTTCAAGGTGCATAATTGCAAGTTGAACAATAATTGTATAAATTTCAGTCTTGAATATGAAGTAGAAGGTACTATAACATATGATTGGTTGGTTGTATGGATTTTAATGGCACAAGAGCCAAGATTGGCTAGGCTGCGCCAACCTTAACATATGAAGCAGAAAAAATTTGTATCCTTTTTTTTTAATGCAGAGAGAAACTTTATTTTGTAATACATTAACATTGTTCATATACTTCATTTGAATATTGTCAATATTTGACAATAAGAAAATGGTTTTTGATGAGAATGTGCAAACACCAAAAAAAAAAAAAAAAAAAAAATTTTTGTTTTTATAAACGTATATATAAATTATTATTAATTTTATTTACTATAATATTCATTTAAAGTAAGGCGAGTTTTAAAACGGATATAGATTAGATTTAAAATTTTGAGTATTATGCAGTTAATATGAGATGAATACATTTATATAATTAGACTAATGCCCACATAACCAGTGTTATCCACTGGATATCTATGTTTCATCCACATGATCTATTAGATGTACAGGAGATGTAATAGACATCTAAAGCAACGTTATCCTTGACATCCAATTTTGAAACATATATTAGATGTTCACGAAAGCATGTCTTTTCGACTTTCCATTTCTAAGCATCTAATGGCTGTCTATCAAATCCCGTGTTTCGACGTACTATTTCTAGAGATCTAATGGTGGTCTATCAAATCCAGTCTATTCGACTTACCATTTCGGGATATCTAATGATTTTCCATCAAATACCCTTTTCGACTAACAATTTCTGGATAAATTAATGCTGTATATAAATCCCAATTAATGTGGTATTGCAGGTAGCCACTCCCCACATAGCCAAAACTCGTCCAATAGATATCTACTGGGTATGCTCTTAAAAAAATGGGATATCTACTGGAGCATACATTTACCGATAATAGAAGGCAAATGGATGGTCAAATGTCCCGGAAATCATTGTGCCTTATCCATCCATTGTGCTTCCACAATGTCTACCGATAAGATTTTCTCTGGACATTGCAGACGACCAAACGACATTCAGTTAGCATCTACAAAATCCAATGGACGACCAATAGATGTTTATTAGATATCCACAAAATCCGTGGGAAAATCGGGAAAAATTAAAAAAAAAAATTAAAACTTTGCACGGGTATTTGCATTGGTTAAGTCAGGTCATCGCAGACAGCCATGGTCACTGCAGTAAGTAGAGGATTTCATACACCGGGATCCGAACCGCAGACCATGGCGTTTGCAATAGATCGTCCTACCACTAGACCAACTGTAGTCCAGTCATTCTAGAGTTGAACCTTGCATAAATTCCCATTGAGCTGAAATTTTGCAGAGTGGCTCTATTTGATGCCCTGAGCAACCCACAAAAAGTCCCCTACTCTTCCCCTTCGGCTTCCTGGTTTTTTAGATGCTGGAATGCTGGAGAAATGCTGGAGCAGCTGTTACTGACGAACGGCTAGTTGCATTGAGCTCAAATAGAGCTCAAATGAAAGGTAAATAAATGGGCTTTAATTTAGGTATAAATTTGATATCATTCATTAACTTACAAATTGATAAAAGCCTGTCAAAGTTGAAAAACCATGTATTTTTCTATTATTTTTCGATTTGAGCGCTTCTATTATCAATAAATGATTTAAACATTTGGCATAAAACTATTAAACTCTTTTTCAGATTTTTAGAGATTTATAAATATTGCTTGTGTGATAAATAGTTGCAGATATATGAGCGTTTCAGTGAAACGCTACCTCGTAATGGGAGTCTCATAATAAAGCGTGCGGTGTTTCACCCTGATTAAATCAGTCACAATAACCATTTTCCTCAAGTCTTTTCCATTTAAGACCTTTTTTAAACTGGAATACAATATCATATTACATAGATATGTAGATAAACATGTCATACGCATCTATGAGAAAAAATATCTCTGAATAAATATTTTCCTTTGAAAATTTTAATTTTCAACTATTTACATATTGTTAAAATGCAATAACTAATAATGCATAAAAAAAAGCAATAACAATACTTGTAGGATATAGTTCTTATAATCCCGGTCCTTGAAATAAAATAGAAAGTGATGTTAAATGTGGTTGAAGGGTTATACGACTAGGAAGACTATTTTTTTTCTTTTAGAAGATATAATATTTAAAAAAATCTTTTTTGTCATTGAAGCAGAAATACTAGGCTGCTTTCTTCATCAAATAGTATACTATCTACGAATTTGTTTTTGCACATCCCTCGGTATTGTCCACAAATATTTTAGCATTTAAGTTCTGCTCTCTTGCAATCACACCTGCTACTCAAGTTGCAGTTACTCTTACTGTTGCAAGGTATAATTTATAACAGTTCATCTGGAAAAGGTATAATTTGTAACAGTTCATCTCGTAGGTAACATTGTAGATTGAGGAACATTTCTTAACCACTGTTGTATTTGATGATAAACAAAAAGTGAATGATGACGTGCCTCAGCTGACGTTGGAAGGAGAGTTTCTAATTTAAAAGTGGTGGTTATTGGAATTTTGGCTAAACCTCTGCTGTACATGTATACCTGTAATTCGTTTAGTGATACCCAATTTTGGCTTTTGTGAAGTGTTATCATGAATTTTTCTCCTGCTTCTGCTTTTTTATCACAATCTGTTTCAACCAAATTAAAAATTTCCAGCGTTTTCTTTATTTGAAAACTTTTAGATAGGATACCCTTTTCCTTTATTTTACAGTGCAGATGTTGTATTGCATCCTGTCATAAAATGGATGAAAAGTATATGGTTCTTCATATCCCTAAAAATCTTTCTGTGTATACCTACAATATAGTACAATTTTGCAATTTTTGATCCGACGTTCGATACAAGAAGCATAACTTTTGTTTTATTTGGAGTTCTAGCTACTAGCATTGTCTATCACTAGTTTCTATCTATCACTATAGTTCTATCACTATCTGTAACAAGAACTTTCACCTTTCATTTATATTTAGATTTTTCCAAAGTAGTGGCAACAATTAAGGCATCAGCATCTCCTACAGCTTCTTTCACATCCACTCCTACCTTTTCAAGACGAATTTGTAGTTGTTGTATGAGCATGGTTTAATTGCCACTATTTGACAGAAAATCTTCATGTTTGCATGTAACTATTTGTGTCATACTATTATGTTCGCACATTCATATTTCCGTGCTCTTCGAATTTGTTCTTGTTCATTAGTAGTAGGACCACCTTAACCTCAAAATATTTATGTGATGAACACAAGATGTTGGTAGCAAAATAATGCTATCACTATCTATCAGAAATTGAGACTGTATTTTTTAAAGCTTTTCGAATACTAGAGGGGCAAATATAACTTTTTCTATAAGCGACATGAACAATGAGACCACTTTTGAAAATTTCTTTTAAATTATCATTTTATTGTAAGCTTGTAGTTTAAAGCATTTCTGCAGCTTTTCTCCAATAGTCACTTTCAATGGGAATCCGCAGATTATGCAATTTTCTCAGTACATTATTGCCTTTGTGCAACAGTCTTTAAACAGGGTGTAATCTTAAGTTATATTTTAACTAGCAGCGAAAAAACCCAATGAAAAGAAAAAAAGTGATACTTTTCAACAAGCTATCAATAAATTATCACAACGAACAGCGATATCAGCGTTTTAAAAAATCCCGGACAACTGTGAAACTTCCTATATCAGTCCTGTTTCCCCCCTTTCCGGTCAAAGACAAACCCGAGTTCTTTCAGATTCCGCCTGTTTTTTAATTCCACATGTTTTTTAGAAAGATGGGAGCCAACTTTTGAGGCTAAACTGGTGTAATGACCCTTCAATTCCAAATGGGAATAGTCTCATTTAGTCTCAAACACTTGATAGTTAAATGAAAAGGGGAAAACTTCTATTGCGTCACTGAAACCCTTGCATATCTGCAACTATTTATCACACAAGCAATATTTATATATTTCTAGAAAGCTGAAAAAGAGTTAAATAGTTTTATGCCAAATGGTTTAGATCATTTATTAATAATAGAAGCGCTCAAATCGAAAAAAAAATAGAAAAATACATGGTTTTTCGACTTTGACAGGCTTTTATCAATTTGTAAGTAAATGAATGATATCAAATTTATATTTAAATCAAAGCCCATTTATTTACCTTTCATTTGAGCTCTATTTGAGCTCAATGCGACTAGCCGTTCGTCAGTAACAGCTGCTCCAGCATTTCTCCAGCGCCCCAGCATTCCAGCACCTAAAAAACCAGGAAGCCGAAGGGGGAGAGTAGGGGACTTTTTGTGGGTTGCTCAGGGCATCAAATAGAACCACTCTGCAAAATTTCAGCTCAATGGGAATTTATGCAAGGTTTGACCTATTTTTTGCCTAGAATGACTGGGCTACTGGACTCGTTGCAAGAAATGGTTACAGGCCCGTGCTGGACCCCTTGTTAGGGCGGTGGACGGCCTAGGCCAGAGGGCGCCAGCACTATGCAGGGGGAGGACTACCAGGGGGTATGGAATATAATAACTAAAGCGTTAATCGCACATGACGCTGGGTTCAATATGCTTTTCTGGCAACAGGTCACGGTACGAACGGACCATCACACTTACACATATCGTACCGGTATTTGTCAAACAAAATGCCCATGTATTGTTTGCTAAATTCTAATGTTCATTTGACCCATTTCAAATATTTGCAATGTCTTAGGGTGAAATAAAAGACAAAGTAGTAGTTGAAACATAATTAGTGTAATTTTGGTAAACTAACACACATAGAAAATTAAGACGAGACAATTTAACATTACACACATTTCAAAAAAAGTTACCAGCATTTACTACTTAATTTCTTAAGGAAAGTAACAAAAACAAATATGTTCACAAATGTAATGTTCTTTGACAAACTAAACCTGAAGAAGTCTTTTTAATTCGGAGCTGGAGTGGCAAAGATAATTAATAACAGTGTCTGGATCTATGGAGTTTAAAATATCAGCTTCCGAGTGCATTGCAGTAAAGATTCTAAAATTTTCGTTTGTCAAAGACGATCTCAATTTGGTTTTAATAAGTTTCAATTTAGAAAATGCTTGTTCGAAAGAAACTTGAGTCAATGGAATGGTTAGAAGAAATTTATATACTTTTAGTGTGTGTCTGTGGATGAGGTCAACAAAACGGAAGTGGGGTCAAACTACGTCAGATCAAACAGTGTAGTTCACCCACCGTCTCAGATTTCTCCCAAATTTTGTATAATGGAATTATGAGCTAGGAGGGCAACAAATCTCAATTTTGAAGATGATTTTTAATTACTGAGAAATTAATTATTGTAACTTTAAAATTTTCCGCGAGATGCGCCATTTTTCCCCCGTAATTTCTTAAATAACTCCTTATCTGTACAAGTTACTGAAGTGAAAGTTTGTTTCTAAGGGTAACCTTTTAAGCTGATTTAATAAATGCAATCAGAAATTGTGTATCTTCTATAGTTTTTGCATTAAACAATTTTTTGCAAAAAAAAATTCAAGAATTTTTTTTGACATGTTTGATCAGGAGCACATGTTTTAAATTTTTATATGTTGTACAGATGGTATACCACTACTTCCAGAAAAAAATTCATCTTGGCTTTCTGTCTCAGAGCTGAGAAAAAAATTATTGAACTTTCACAAAGAATGACTATAAACTGAATATTTTTCTTTTCACACACACACACAAAATGTATGCAATATAGTGCAATACAATTTTTTATTTATGAAGATATACTTTTAATTCTGGCAATCAGCCAAAAAATCTTTGGTGACCTTGAAGTCTAGACTAAGGATTATATAGATTTGGAGCCTTGTCAGTTAGAATACATATCATTAATAGAGAGTTCAAAAATTATGTTCTGATTAGTTTTATGGAAGGTTTTAAGTATAAGAATTTAAAATAGGTGTTACTGTATATTGTTAAGGCAAGTATTTATAACAACGTTGGATACATTGTCAAAGTGCACAGTTGGCGATAGATTGCAGACTGAGTGTCATGTAACCAATTATTCAAGACGAACAGGATTTTTTGAATGGAAGAGAAACAAAAAGAAGTTATTGCACTTGGGTCTGAAATTCCAAGTGAGCAATTTAATAATAATGCAACCATTTGTATTCACCATGAAAAAATTTTGCTTTCTGCATGTAAGCAACTTCAGAGATACTGTTGGGATCCATTTCATTCATACAGTAGAGGTATCAAGAAGAGTTTGAGATTTGCGTCATTGGAATTAAAAAAAAACAAAAAAAAAAAAAACAGCTATCTTAAACCAGGGCAAAAATTATGTCCCCAGTGTTGAACTCGAATAACAGGTACTGAAGAATCATTCAATAATGAGGCTATTTCAAAGGGGCAGCCTGAAACTGAAAGTGCACCTCAGGAACTTTTTGTCTCAGAAGCTGCTGAAGCTTTGAATCAAAGTATTACAAATCTTGGATGCACACCTGTCGAATTGCATGGGGTAAATAAAAAACAACGACAAAGCTACGTGAAAAGAAAATCAGCAGAAGCTAGTTCTGTTTTGCAGAAGAAATTTGCAACAGTGCTAAATGTTCCTCCAGAGACTCTGGCTCAACCAAATGAAAAACAGTGTGTTGGATGTGAAGATTTAGAGTGCCTGACTGAACTCTTAAAAGAAAAATGTAAAATTTCATCTGGACAAGAGATCCTGAAATTATTAACTCTTGCACTGATTACTTTCTAAAAGTAATTATACAACATATCAAGTATTGCCAGATTTAAAATACATGCATTATTTTAGTCATGGTTCAAGTGCACAATATAAAAACTTCATTAATTTGTGCTTGCATGAGACAGATTTCAACATCCCTGCTGAATGGAACTTCTTTGCCACTTCACATAGGAAAAGTCCATGTGATGGGATTGGCTGCACAGTAAAAAGACTTATAACTCATGCAAGTTTGCAGGCCACCCAGAACAATCACATACTTACCTTTCTTGATTTATTTAACTGGGCTAATTCTAACATACATCATATAAATTTTTTGTTTGTTTCCCATGCTGATGTTGAGAAACACGCCAAAAGCTTGGAAACCCGTTTTCAGACCGTGAAAACAATACTTGGAACTCCTAACAGGATTGTTCCAAACAACAATGACGTGTTGACCCTGTATCAATTGTCATCAGATGATGCAAATTCGGGATTAAAAGTTAGTTTCACTATCAGAAAAAAGCATGTAAGCAGTATAAACACTAATGACTTGCAACCAGGAGTTTATGTAGCTGCAGTATATGATGACAACTGGTTCATTGGCTGTATTATGGAAAAGCATTAAGATGAAACAAACTTGCTGATAAATTTTATGCAGAGACATACCAACACTAATGTATTATCTTGGCCTTCTAGAGAAGATAGTTGCTTCGTTCCTTTTGAGCATGTGTTGTGTGTGACACCAGCACCTTTAGTGAAAGGTAGCACTGGACGACAATATGTTCTTGACATCAATATGATTAAAAAGTATTAGTGTCTTACTTAATAAGTTCAGATCAGCTAAAAAATAGCTTTTTCTTTTATTTCTATTCTGTTTTATGTGATTAATTTAAAATATTAATTATAGTTGTAGTCTGTGTACACTATCGTATATTTTAAATTAAAATCGGATATGGAAGTAATATGCTATTATAGTCTATAAATTATGTTTTGAACATACATATTATATATATACCATATTTACATTATTGTATTTTTTATAACTTGAATGTGCTACTAGAAAAGTTAAACTGTATGCATAATAAAGCTTTTGTTGGATGTATAGAGAAAAACACCTTGTTTATAGTCGTTCCTTGTGAAAGTTCAATAATTTTTTTCTCAGCTATGAGACAGAAAGCCAAGATGAATTTTTTTCTGGAAGTAGTGGTATACTATCTGTACAACATATAAAAATTTAAAATATGTGCTCCTGATCAAACATGTTGAAAAAAATTCTTGAATTTTTTTTGCCAAAAAATTGTTTAATGCAAAAACTATAGAAGATACACAATTTCTGATTACATTTTTTAAATCAGCTTAAAAAGTTACCCCTAGAAACAAACTTTCACTTCAGTAACTTGTACAAGTAAGGAGTTATTTAAGAAATTACTGAAAAAAATTGCACATCTCGCTGAAAATTTTAAAGTTACAAAAAATAATTTCTCAGTAATAAAAAATCACGGAGCCTTCAAAATTGAGATTTGTGGCCATCCTAGTTCATAATTTCATTATACAAAATTTGGAGAAAATCTGAGACGGTGGGTGAACTTTTTCCATTATTTTGTTTGATCTGACATGGTTTGACCTGGTGATTTGTGAATAATTATTACAAAAAGGTCAATTATGGCCAAAATATTGACGCAATAATTCTGGTAGTTGGGGATTCTGAAAGCCCTAATTGAGCACTAAAATTTGGCACCGGTCAAATAATTAGTGCGGGATAATTAACATCGGTTTAAGGCTCGTGTACATTCGGCAATAAGCTAAAATTGTGGATTCGGGCCAAAATATTGACACACTAATTTTGGCAATTGGGTATTCTGAAAGCACTAATTAAACACTACATGTTTCCATATGTGAGACAATTAGTGCGTCTGTGGGCGGGGCCAACGAAACGGAAGTGATTAGTGAATAATTATAACAAAATAGTCAATTTTAGCCAAAATATTGACGCACTAATTCAAGCGGTAGGGGACTCTGAAAGCACTCAATGAGCACTAAAATTTGGCACCGGTCATACAATTAGTGCGTGATAATTTACATCGGTTTAAGGCTCGCGTACATTCGGCAATAAGCTAAAATTGGCGATTTTGGCCAAAATATTGACAGACTAATTTGGCAGTTGGGTATTCTGAAAGCACTAATTATGCCCAACATTTTAACATATAATGAATGATGATTGCTTTTGTGGGCAGGACCAGCATTTTGCCTGCCTACCTTCAATTAACCTTGAATTTTATGAAAAGTAAGGACGCACTAATTTTTTGGATGATGGATTTTTAAAGCACTAATTGAGCACTAAAATTTGGTATATATTAAAAAATTAGAGCGTTTGTGGGCGGGGCTAGCGTTTCAATGGCCCCGTCCACACATTTCTTTATATTTCTCGGTAAATATTGACGCACTAATTTTTTTAATAGTGGATTCTGAAAGCACTAATTGAGCACTAAATTTTGGTATATATTAAAAAAATAGTGTGTTTGTGGACGAGGCCAACGAAACGCACCTGTCCATTCAGTAGTAGCCTACAGTCGCAACACTCAACCCGGCTGCTCGGCAATATCGACGATAAGCCTCGTCGTAAAACTTGTCAGTTTCGGAACAGGAGGGCACCAATATTTCCAGGCTGGAGGGCGCACCGGGATACGTCCCGGTGTCCTGGCGGCCAAGCACGGGCCTGAATAGTTATATTAACTATATGATAAAGTACCTTTTCAAATGGTAAAAATTTGATGAAAAAAGTATGATAAATTATTTATAAAATATATGTAGAAAATTGTGCACTTTTTTTTTTTTTAAATTCATTTTGTGAATCCGAAATAATTTACTGAATGAGTTAATTTCAATATAGATTTTTTTTATACTTTTAACGGGTATGCATATAATTTATTTAAAGTGCATTTTAACTTGGAGAATAGGTATTGATAACGATAGTAAAAATAATATTCACTTTACTAAGTGTCTAGTTTCAAATTTGCAAAGCAGAATTTGTGTATAATTAATGCATATAAATGTAATAATTTTAATTAATAAATTATTTTAGTAAATTCCTAAAATGTTCTTTTTAAAATTATCTTTGACAATTAAAAATTGATTAACAGCAAGCATATAATTTTTGTTAAGTTATTTATTTTTAAACATCTACTGAAAAATTTGCATTACTATTTCTCCTCGAAAGATGGCGGCAACTGTATATAAGACTTCAAAAATATATTTACACTTAATTTCGCCAGCGAAGAAGCTTTCAGCAAGGTGATTTCACCAAGAATAATTACAGGAAAAATTTAATTAAATCTCATTTGGAAAATTTATTGAGATTGGCTGCAATAAATACAACGACAAACAAAGACTATCATGAAATAAATTGAACGACTTTGACCATCATCGTCTCATAAATTATATCAAATAAAATGTACAGTTTAAATACTTTTATTAAAAGTTAGGTCAAGTTGCATTAACACTTTGAAACGAAGAATTTACTTCTTTTTTAGACTTTAATTTACTAATAATAAAAATTATTATTTTTTAATTATTTGATAAAAAGAATAAAATAATAATTGTAATTTTATTACGATAAAGAAAAAATCAATATTTTTTTCAGTTTAATAATAATTAAAGATATGTATATTTAATTGTATCCGGAGCGCGAAAAGCTCCGACATAAGTGATGCGGATGCTGCTCTAAATGGAAGGGGAAAAAATGCCCAGTTCATTTCTACATTCATTACATAAATTATTTATCATACTTTTATCATTAAAGTAATTATTGCCATTTGAAAAGGTGTTTTACTATATATATAAATTTAACCACCGTCTGTTAGCAAGGTCGAGTTGGTCTAGCAGGTAAGGCGGCGGATTGCAATTGCCAAGGTCTTTGGTTCGTATCCCAGTGGGCGGAGCGTACTACTTAGTGCAGTTGAGCATGGCTGTCTGTGATGACATGTCTTAGCTGGTATATGGTAATCAGTGCAAACTTTTAAACTTTTTTTTTAATTTTTCCGTTTTTTTCCAGGATTTTGTGAATATCTAATAAACATCTATTGGTCGTCCATTGGATTTTGTAGATGCTAAATAAATATCTATTGGTCGTTTACAATATCCAGATAATATCTTATTGGTAGACATTGTGGAGGTACAATGGATGATTAATGTACAACGATTTTCGGGACATTTGACGATCCATTAGTCGTCTATTATAGGTAAACACATGCTCCAGTAGATATCCCATTTTTTTAAGAGCATATCCAGTAGATATCTATTGGATGAGTTTTGGCTATGTGGGCGTAAGAACAGAGAATTAGACAATTTCTTTCAAGCAAGAGACAATCATTTGCACAAGCAGGTTTAAAAAACATTATTTCACAAAGAATAAAAATTGAAATAAATCCATTAAATTAATCCATAGCTGTTACAGATCCCATTTTGAAGCTGTTTTTTTTTTTTTTTTTTAGAGATGCAAGATATTTTCCAATAAAAAAAATAATAACTAAACTGATAATTTTTTATTATATTAATTTTTAACAAATATAATTGCATTACTTTATAGGTAAGCAAAGTAATTACATTACAAATTAACAAAATAAAATTACCTATATCGATATCAACATCCTTATTATCCGTTTTCCTAGCAGGTGGAATTCTTATATTTGTGGTGGTTTGATCTTCAATATTTTTGCGATTTTGCTCCTTTTTTCCTTGAATAAATCTAGTAGACAAAAAGTATTTTGTTGCATTACTTATTTATATGCATCTCAGAGTCCCAGCATGTATGTTTGTTATATTACTCATACTTATACATTAAGTCCAAGTAATGCAATTTTTGCATTACTCCAGATTATGATTAAAAAGTTTGTTTGATAACAATCTTTGTTTGGTATCAATCCATAACATCATAACACATACTAAAAGATTCTCAAGTATTTAGCTAGAGTTATAACAGAGAATTCAATGGAATAAGGATGAAAGTTTTTCAATTGTTACATAGGCTTTTTGGTCCTGAGGTACATTATGTTAAGAATATTACTTTAAAATCTGCCACAAATAGTGATTAATATATAGGGCAAAAAAGAAAGCAGATCAACTTCTAAAGATCAATTTAATTGCAAACTAAACACACGATAGAAAGCTTCATGCAAAGGAAAGATAAATGGAAATCCACTCTGTTGCTTTACATTACTGAAATTTGCATGCAAAAACTTAAAAAAACATTGTAATAAAGTCTAACAAAGCAACACACTATGGCACAACAGAAAAGAGTACTTACGCATTAAACCTCCCACCTTTTTGCTATAGCAAAAATCTCGCCAATTGTTGAATTTCTTTCCTGTTGCCAAATTTATTTATTTTTAAAATTATTTTTGGAAATCGGAATAATCTATTTATTGAAATTAATATTATATCAACATCATCATTGAATGCAAAAATACTTTATGGACTGTAGTCTAGTAAACTGAACTTTTTGCAAAAAAATTTTGGTTAACTGGTTTGGTTTAACTTTGTTGATAATGTTTCTTAAACTTTAAAAAATTAAACAATTTAAATTTTTAGAATTAAGTAGGAGGCCGATCCTATAGTTTTTCTGGTTGACTGCCAACAAAAATTTCTTCAATGGTTGACAGTTTAATATGTATGAACTCTTGGAATCATACGTATTAATATTATTTTTGCTATTTCGGAAAAAGGAAATAAATGTAATAATTGGCAAGATTTCTGCTGCGACAAAAAGGTTGAAGGTTTAATATGCAAGTACCCAGAAAAGAATTAGTTATAACAATAAAAATACATTTTTCTTCTTTTCTTATCCACCCAAAAAAATTATTTATCTCATCGGCTACATTCTTCTTCTCTTTATCCATGTCTATGGGGACTAAGGCAAATCTGCTTTTTTCAAGCATTTTGTACCAACCCCATTCATTACCTGAAGGTCGGTAGTGGCAGTACTGCACGAGATGTGTAGGATTTTCCTAAAGGAGTAGGGGGGGGGGGGGGGCGCAACAAAGTACCTTAGCCAGGATGAAATTGAATATTTAAAAAAAAGTAATAAAAATCTATGCAGTGTTCAAGAAATATACTTTAAGATAATCCATATCCATTGATTGACCCTCCCCCCCCCTCTTTCATCATATTTCTGACTTGCTATCTCAGCATAAGATGGTTAACACTGTTCTTTTGTGTTTTCATTACCTATTTTATTTAAAAAATAAATTGTATTCAAAATGTACCATGCATTTTAAACATCTTAGCAAGCTACATCCCCAGAGGTATCGATTATACTGAAGAAATTCCAATGAAAGTGGGAACTTGCTACTTTTATTGGTGACTAACTGACTAAGTATAAGTCCTATACTATACTTATATCAAACTGGGAAATCAGTAATTGTACATCAAAACATATAACATATTTATGAAGTGAACATAAAAGTAAAAATATGTTGGTTTATTGGATAATTCATTGCTATTCGAGTAATCTGAAGTATGCAAGGAAAAAAATTGTTCTATAAAGAGAATGTTTTACTAATAATTATATAAGTACAGTCATTCACGATAATTTTGAGCCATAGGGTGTAACTTTACGCCACCTCCTAGTTTTCAGTATTTTTGGTTTTAAAGAACTGCCCATGATCCACTGCTGCAAACTGCTGGCAAAATTGTGAAATTGGCTTTTTGCTCTATAGTTTAGAAAATGAATTGGCAAAATAATACTTAATTAATTTGGCCATTCAGTTGTTTTTCTGAAGTACTGTTTGCAAGTTCCATTTTAATGCTTGTTTGTAGTTGATGTAAATCAACTAATTTATGCAAGTATTAACTTACCACTTTATCAGCTATATAACTTTCTGAAAATACCGAAATTGTTAGTCGCTGATGGTTATTTATTTACTAACGTTTGGTAAAAAGCCAAAAACAAAGAAACTATCATTTTACCACCTATTCAGTGTAACTTTGAGCCGGTTCAACGTTAGACTGATGACAGTGTGTAATGTATACACTGCACATATAATTCATATTTTATTTTAATTAATTTTGGTTGCTTTTAAATACATTTATATACATACAAATGCAATTTAATCTTCCCTTGCATACAAAATCCGATAAAATGAAAATATTGGGAGTGAATTAGAGAAGTACCTAAAAATATTAAAAATAATAATGAAGCAGTCATTCACAGAACTAAAAAAAAAAAAAAAAAAAAAAAAAAAAAAACTGCTTATCTGTAATGGCTGTAAAAAGCGTTTCAGTTGAGGAAGTGACAATTTTCTATGCACAAAAAATAAATGGTAAAGGTATATGCATAGCAATGAGGGGATTGTCCAAAGTCCTCTACCATATGAACTCCTGGGAGACAGCAAGAGTAAAACTCCTAAATTAGATAAACCATCTGATGGCTGTGTGGTTAGAGCTCTGGCTCCACATGCAAAAGGTGCCGGATTCGAATGCCGGGTTAGTCATGGATGTTTGTTGCAGTTCAGAATTCACGTTAAGCTGTAGGTCGTTGAGCGTATAAACCAACTAACCAACCTGAACTATATGATGCAGGTGACAGTGTATGCACAACACTATTATTTTTGGAGGCGATGTAAGTTGGACAAAAAGGACATGATAAAGGTTGCTGAAATTGTTGTGGAGAATGTTACTGAAAAATCAGAGATTGTTCAAGTGGTGGCTGTTGAGCACATCAATGAGGCAGGAATTTTAAACACAGAGCATGCAAGTGTTTAAGATTTTGGTTATGGCATATGCAAAGTTTACGACCACATAATTATTCAATAGGATGGAGAACCAAATTGACTTCATGATATTTAGTGGTTCATGAAGAAATCTGGTGCATATTGGAAATGGCCAAATATTAATGATGATCAGTGGTATGAAAAATAAGGCGTGTTTAAAAAAATTATCTCCAGAAATTATTATTCCAGCTAGAACCCGAGAAGTTTTCCAGATCAATGATTCTGTCTTTGAAGCCAAACTATTAATCTAAAGAATGCCAAAGTGAAATTTTATGAAGTTTGAATTTTGTTTTTATATTGTCATACTATTTCTAGCATTAAGTGTAGAATATTTGTATAGGTGCCACAATGTGACTTGCATACACAATAGTACTTAACTAAAAGCATAAGGGCAGCGTATCAGTTTTATTATTTTCTTTTTATCTTTTCAATTTTTAAAATGAGTTTATATTTAAGTGAATGAACTGAAGATTGTTTTTTCACTATATTTGTATGTTTAAACTGAATAATAAGTAGGTTTTTTGCAATACATGATTCGACATCCACTGTGATTCGACACAGTGATTCCAGTGTTCCTACCTAATATATTCTTTGTGATGTTTTTTAAAATATCCAAACCTTATGGTGTTGTTAAGTTCAACTGATGATGTTTCAAATATTTAGAAACTTAATTTTACTAGTTCAAAGTTGTTTTTATGCCTAGATTGAATAAAAAAAGGTATTTTATATAAAACTTCTGATAGTGGTTCAAAGTTACCCTGAATGATAGGGTAACTGCACCGTGTAATTTTCCTATTATTTGGTGCTTTCATCATCAGCATTTACTCATTTGTGTAAATTAAAATATAATTTAGGGTTTATTCTTCCATTTTGTGTCATTAGGCATGAAAATACTATTAAAACATAAGTGGGGAAGAAGAAAATACTGAAAATTTGGTTTAATGTTACCCTGATTGACAGTAATATTTTAAAAAAAGCAATAGAAACAAATGCAATTTTGGCAATGTTCTTGATTTTGAGATCTGGCGATTTTTTGATGAGCTGTTGGCGATTCCCGCTATCTGAGAATTGGCAGCCCTGACCCGAATAATCCACCTCTCATTCTTTTTTCCCCCTGGTTGGAGTTGAACATCACGCATGTAAGAGTCAAAATCTCTTCCTCCCACCTGACAGAAAAGGGATTGGGTATCAGGTGTCTTGGAGGACGGGAAGAATATTTATTGATAATTCGATCCCAGGATACTTTTAACAGAAAGGGATGTGTTTTAAAGTATTGTGAAGATGATTTCAAGGTCAAGGGGGTGGAGATTTGAATACTTATACAGTCTTCCAACGTCCGTTTGAATGGGAAGGACGAAGGCTAAAAAAAGAACATTGATCCAATACCAAGTTTTTTTGTTGTTGCTTTTTTCGGAAATTAGATGAAGGTCGAAACATGTTTGTTGCATGAACTTATTAAAAAAAATTTTTGATTTTTTTTGTAAATTGTAAAAAAAGAAATAGACTCAATTTGAGGCACCCAGTGGCTGGATCTGCCATTGCTCGTATCGTACACGAGGCCTTAGACTTCGTACCAACCATGAATCAAACTATCGTAACAGAAATGTTTCCTTTTTAAATTAAAAATTAAACTTTCAAATTTGCAATGAAAAGTGAATTAAAGTACAATTTTCTATCAGTTGAAATCAGATTTTTATCACCTTCATGACAGGAAAAATCATATTTCGTTTCTGCCTTGTATAAGTTAAAATCAAAATTTGAATCGATTGAAATAGGTTTTTATAATAAATTTAAATCAAGATTTGTATTATGTTAAGAATGATTGTTTTGTTTAGAAGGATACTACATTTATTGCAATTATTTAATATATTTACTGCACAACTAATACATGGATTTTCTTTATAAAAACATTTAATTCTTTAAATTATGTTATAGTAATATTCATGTCAAATACTACTTCAAACAGTAAACAAATGAAAAGATAATATCCATAAAAAATTAAGAAATACATGAATAAAATAAAATATTACACATTTGTAAATATAAATAATTAATGGATAATTATTTGATGAACAGGTTAAACAATTATATAAAAAAAATTGCTTCAAATTTTAAACTATTATTTATAGTTATAGCTAAAATGTAAAATTGTTTGTCAAGCTAAAATAGGCAAACAATTTTACATACAATTGCAGTAAAAATTACAATTTTAAACATGGACTATAGATAAATTTTTTACAATCAGTACAAATTTTCTTGCACAATATTATATTAAAACTTTAGCAATCCTGAATCGATATTAACTAAATAGAAACCTCTTACACAAGCACTAATCATGGTCATAGCTATCACATCAGAGAAAGCCTAGTCAAATATACAGGTGTAAATTTCGACAATAGCGGCTATTACATTGTCACAACGACTGACGAAAATGATCATCACACAACGTAAATCTCGGCGATGGTGCTTGCAAATCGGCATAAATCACGAAAATAACTGCCATGACATCAACGTAACGTTCGACTACACGGCCATCATACACCAACGCAAATAAGGGCTGTAGTAGAGGTAACATTAGAGGAAACAACTGCAAAAAAGTAGTTATTGCATCGGAGGCTTGGAGAAATCTGATGTATGCAAGTTCCGTGGTTAGACTTAAAAGCAAGATAAAATTGGATAATAACAACAGCGTTAACACCTGCTGAAAATGATCATCACACCAACTTAAATAGCATCGAATGTAATCTCCTCTCAGAATGCAAGTCTCCTATTATAGTGGCGCAATATTCAATGAAAATTATAATAACACTACAATGTCAATCTCTGCAGTAGCATTTGCCACAGTGACGCAAATCTCGTCAATAGTGCTCATTATATAAGTGTATTGTAAGTAAAACGCTTATCATACCCACATAAATAATGAGACTTAGGAGAAGCATGAATTGGAGTGATCGGCTCATTCATAATCGAAATTTTAGTCCGTAAACCTGAAATTCGCAGAATTGTACTAATCTGAAATAAGAGAGAAAACTTAATTGGGAAAGAGAAAACTACTCTTTCCGCAAGAAAAATTGCAGAAAAAAGGCAATTTTCTCTGAAATTTGTAAAAAAAGTGGAAAAATATGAAAATGAAAAAATTATAAAAAAAAATGCTGATTGACAGAAGAATCACATCCTTGGAAAGCTGATACGCAGTACGGAGACAATAATGAAACAACTGCTGATGAATCCCCACAGAAATGGAAACGATTTTTAGCCAACAGACACATACACAATTTATTTATTTTTTAATTAAAAAAGGATGCAGCATTTGGTACAAAAATAGTAAAAAAGGCTGTTTCGTATCAGGTTGTATCAGAATTTTAAATTGGTGCAGTTTGGCGCAGGACATCCCTGAAAGTATCTCAATAAAATCCACTCTAGATTGTCAATCCTCCAATGTAAGCATACTTAGTTCTACAATGCATCTCAAATAAAGCAGTGTCTGTAAAGCAAGATGATTTTTTCTGTAAAGTGTAATAAATGCAACTTTAGGTAAAGTTCTAAGTCTTCTTTAAAATAAAAGAGCATGGCTACTATTTTATCATAAACTTAGGCTCTCATACTTAGCAAACTGTATAAAGTTTAAATTTGTGTTATTAAATAGTTGTTACAAGTAATTTGACACAATTATAATAAGTTTCAAGAAATCTGGACACACATATTTTTTATTTCTATTGCAGTTTTCTCTATGAGTTAAAAAAAAAAAAAAAAAAAAATTAAAAGTTAAATACAATTACCATCAATATTTAAATTTTTTTCAACACATATTTACACTTTTTTTATTCAAAAATTAAATTATCAATATTACCCAATTAAGGCTGCAGGAAGAGGTAATGTTATGTAAAACCGATCGCCGTCATGTTTAATTGGTAAATCACTAATGTCACACTCTTCATTTCTGAATTCTTCAGGTACTCTAACTTCTATCAAAGAAACATGAATTATAAATTAGTTACATACATCCAATGACTTTTGAAAAGGAAGGACATTTAGAGAATAAATTGTTAATATAATGGTGAACATTTTTATTTTAAATTTATAAATACATCTTAGAAATTTCAGTGGAAAAAAATATTTTGCCTGTCTACAATAATATTTTTTGAAGTAAAGTGTATCTGTTTCAGGAGATGAGGGAGGGTGTCATTATGCCATACTAGAGCCACTATAAAGAGAGGCTGAATCGAACGCCATTTTCTGTTTTAAGGGTTGCCGCTATCTAGGTTTTAGCGTGGGCTGAGATAGCACGAGTGTTGTAACTTGTCGCTAGCGATTTTAGTTATTCCATTATTATTGTTTTTTAAATAATCCTGTAATTATGACTGGTTGATCAACCCCTAATTACTGGAATTCATCAAATAATAAGAATTTTTTTAAACGAAGAAAATTATTTTGTTTTCTGACTGCACAAAACAGACGCCAACTCGCCAACATTGAATTCAGAATTGCCGTTGAGACAAATGAATAATAAACAAATACGAATATTTGTAGATTTAGGTTTACATTATAGCATATTGTAGTGCCAAAAATTCGGCATGATTTATTTGTTTTATCACTTTTTAGTCTTTATTCACATCATATTCATAATTTGCATTCATTTTGTATAAAACTATATTTTTAATTCACTTAACTTTCCTAAAATAACTCGTCAGTTTAAGAATCTTTTCTAAAACATGCTTTCAGCTTTAGGCTACTAATCTTAGCATAGGATATAGTTTTGCAATTCGAATTTTTATAATGATTAATTATGTTTAAATAACTTTTTTATTAATTAAAGTTTTTACTATTATTAAAGAATACAATTTCCTACGTAAAGCATTTATTATTTCTAATTAATAAACAAAAATTGACACATCTTTTAAATTCCCTATAAAAATCTGGGCTTTCTCCAATTCGAGATGCAAATGCACAGCATTTTCTCTGGCAAACCTCACTGAAGCCAATCCTCCCTTGTGACTTGAAACTTCTAAATGAATATTACGGCCTATTCAAAACAAACAATCAACAATTAAGTAAAATATTTGCAGTGAAATACCTTGTTTCAATTTTATTCACTTTAATTTATCGTTAATATATCTAACAGCAAAAAAAATCTTCGCTCAGATTCTTGATTCAATTATAGTTCAGCCTAACATATCTTAAAAAAAATCCCGGTTAAAATTCTTAAACAGTATCAAGTATGTATCAAGTCTCAAGAAAAGTCTACTCAATTAAGTTCCAGCATAGCGTAAACATCATCACGAAAGAAAAAACGGTTTTAAAAAGTATCTTGCACAAACAGTATGAATCGCCAAGTTAGACTAAGGCGCCAACGTGGAAACCCAATTTCAGATTGTCAACAAAAACAAAAATCTTTAGAACATAAATTTATCTTAAGTCGCCAAGTAGCACTAGATCGACAACGTGGAAACTCACTTGAGAAATATTCGGATATATTATGACAAAAAGAACGAAAAACAAAATTTCCATCTCTGAATGTACTACAGCAAGGTTCCTAAAAATGTTTCAAAACACTTTTTCTGACATTGTAAAGCTTAATTTAATATATTGCGTTGAAGAAGTTGGTGGAGTTTTACATTGGTTTCAATGGTAAAGCGCCAAGCTGTGCCAACCTTTAAACAGAAAATGGAGATCGTGCCGGCTCCCCTATATAGAGGCCTTAGGCCATACTACAATAACAAGCAATGATTCCTTATGGCCATGACTTGCAATTAAATAAATTAATTACATAACTTTGATACCATGCAGTGTTTATTAATTAATTAATTAGGCTTGTTAGGTAGTAGCAAAAGAAACTAAAAACTAAAGTGAAACTTCTTAACCTTATTTACAAGAGTAGCTATCTAGTCAAAGAGAAGTTCCTAATTAATAGATTGCATTGACTTTCTAAAAATGCACTGCAATTTAGAAAATGAAACTTAAAATGGTAAAATATTATTGATTCTCAGAACAAATCTGTAGTTCCAAAAATTTAACTGACATCCTGTGTTGTTGCTTTTCTTTGTTACACAGTGTAAGTAAGTAATATATTTTTTAAACTGTTTAGTTAGATATCAAAGTTTTAAAGAATCCATGAAGAAAACTGCATCAAATTAAAAAAAATATTGATGGCCTTATCTAGCAAACCAAAAAAAAAGCTTACAGTAAAATGGGGTGAATCGGAACGAAACTTCATGAAATTACAAAGAAATTATTATTTTACACAAATAAAGCAGTTTTATTAATTATATATATATTTTTTATTTGTTTGGAATTTTGGAACATGTTTTGTGGGTTTTCAACACTGTCCTTTTAAAAAAATATTCTGCGTGCATACAATCCAATGAGTTTTAACCTCACCAAAACTTATCCCATAATTAATAACGTGCAACAGTTATAGACTTAACTAATATATTTTTAGATAAGTAAAAACATCCACAACAGCATGCCATACTTAATTTGACTTGATTTTAAAAACTTTTTATTTTACGAACTTTTATGTTTTGCCTAGTCTCGATTTTGAGATTTGCCGGGTGAATCGGAATACTTGAAAAGTAATATTAAAAAACTGTTTTTGGCAAGATTATGTTCCACACAAGATTCAACGACTGAAGATGAGTCTACTTACTCCTTTCAAGACAGTAATCAAGATTGTTGGCTTGAATAAATGACAGAAGAAGAGTTTAGTTTCCGCATGGCAGAAAACCCGATTGTTTCACAGATTTTTTCTCTAAATGACTTCGTTATATTTAAGTTATATGTAAAAATGTATGAAGACTCTATGTGAGCAAAGTTTTAACCCACAAGATTATTGCTGTATAAGTGTGTTTTACAAAAAGCACCCATGAAGGAAGAGATTTTCTGAAACAAATAAGGATGCTTTTCTCTTTTCTCAAAATATTTTAAGGAATTTGCAGTCATACGCCACGGAAACATAAAGTAGATTAAAATATATTAATTTTAATGACTATTTGGATGAGAGGAAAAGAGTTGATACGCTTTCAAACATGACTTGTTTTGACAATAATTGACAAACACAAATTTATCCGTCACATTAAATGATTTTTTTTATGATAATTTTGTATTCCTATTTACCACAATGCATTATTACTTGTTTTTCGTCACCTTGTAAACATTTAAATAAGATCAGACATAAATTGTAACGAGTGTTCCAATTCACCCCTTTCTGCACGGTGAATCGGAACACCATGAAAAAATACAAAATAAATTAAAGTCCTAGTTTTTTCAAAATTTTTTGGGTTGATCCTCAAAGAAGGCAAGACCTAAGTTTCAATATCAAAAATATGTTCCTTAACGATCTTATTACAACCGATTTTTACTTTGAAAGTTAAAAAGTGTTCCGATTCACCCTATTTTACGGTACTTTAGAACAAACGAAAGCTTACTTTAAACAAAAAGAAAGGGCTGCACTTTGAGGCACTTGACTTAGCTTGTGAAAGGCAATTATTATTTTAAAATTACATGGAATTGTAATAAATTTCATTAATTGCAAAACAACTTGGTTTTGGAAAATTCCAATTTTTAATTGATTGTTTTGTACTTTGTTAGTAGATGCATTTACTTTACACAAATATTTAATGATAATAAAATAAAATATTTAATGTTGGCAAAAATTAACATAACTTTCTTCTTTTGAATAACAAACTTGATAAGTACATATTTATTTAGTCTTCATGTAGTTAAATTCTCGTAAAATACACAGAAGACACTAATTTCAGAAAAAAGTCCAAGTACAAAAACAAAATACTATTTGGAATAAAAAAAAAAATTCATAAGGTTTGAATTTTACTATGCTTTTCAAGAAACTGTCAATGTTTATCTATTCATGAATTGTTCAACTGCATAAAAATGGAATTAAACAGAAAACATTTTACCGAATTATCTTACTGTATATTGAATTTTAAATAAAAATTGTATTTTAAACATAAATATTTACTTTATTCCTTTACATACATAACAGGCAAGTTCAAAATTTGTCCACTCAGTGGGGAAAGAAGTAACACTATCTTGTAAAATAATATACGTCTGAAAAATAATGTTCATACTTGTTTTAGCTTCATACTTGGTATTACCATATTCTTCCACTGGAACAACATTGTCACTGTTTTTAATCGGAAGTTTTCGATAACAGTGACCTTCTATCCATACTACCTCTGTCTTTAAGATATCCATACTTTATAACTGAAAAAAAAAAAAACTATAAAAACAAAGTTTTCACAATAATTTCTTTATGTGTAATGCCAACTCTCATGTGTAACTGCAAATTATTTAAGAAATTTTAAGCTAAGATTGAGTTTTACTAGTGTTTGACAACTACGAAGAAAACATCCATTCCGTACCATTACCCAAAATCTTTTTGCCCCTAAAACTTGATAAAATGCATTAGATAGAATCCACCTAAACAAGGGGTGGTTTCAGTCACTAAAAATATCCTCAATTTGTAAGCTTGAATATGGATTGGTATCTGGATCCAACATACTGAAATGTGTAAAAGTCAGCAGATTTTTAGATACTCTTACGCTAGACAGGTATCAGATGGCATAGTTGTTGCCAAGCCTAAATGTTCACATGTTTAAATGATGCATAAATTATCATCAAGCCTAAATATTTATGGATTATTATAGCAACTCTATAACAGTTTTTTTATAGGAATTATGATTTTTTAAGTTATTAGTTCGAATAAGATATCGCTGCAATTTGGCGATTTTTATCTGGTAACCGATTTCAAATATAAGAGTTTTGCATTATGGTATGCAAGATACATAAAAAATTTTAATATTGTAATTAAAAATAACAATTAATTGGCAGATTATTTGATAAGATAAAAATGGAAGAAAATTTTTGGATTAACTTCATCATTTCTTTTAACCAAAAATTTTAGATTTGCTTTCATTCTCAAATAAGAAACATTTATAATATCATTGCAAAAGCAATGATAAATAAGCCATTTCTGGCTTGTTTATTATTGCTTTTGCAAAGGGAAGGTCAAGCTTTCTATTATAACATGTACGAAAAATTTTCTTAGGCAGATTGCCTTTTAGTTTAGCTGATCTGAATACTCTTTGAACAGATTCACATATAATTGAAGTAGGACATTTTTTCCCTATATTCTGAAGACATTTTTGTAGACAGAAAACACTGTCGCGTAACTTTTTCTTGACTGGTTTTGGATTCCATTTCCTTCTTTCAACCATTTTATTACATATTACACCAGCAAGTTTTAAATAGATTAATAGCAAATTGAGTAGGAAAATATTAGACATAATTGATTGTTTGGTACTTTTCCATTAGTTGAATACTTTTACTCGGTTAACGAAAGAAGACTTTACTCCACACAATTTTTAATTTTTAAAAACTTAAGGGGGGGGGAGGGGGGGTGAATGTGCATATCCTTGGCGTCCGTGTGTTTATGAGAGCATGTGAATCAGTGTCATAACTATAGATTCAACGTTGAATGTCAAAACAATGTAAGGGAAGTTTGAAATCCTGAATCTTTTTGTGTTACAAGTCTTACATAGTAGCAAATGGACCATATTACGCCTTATACAATGTGGTGCACGTACAAGGATGGTATACCCAAAATAATTCTACAAAAAATAAACCTTCAGGACTAAATTCCAGTAATTATTCCGTATACTCTATTAATTACTGAATATTAGAGCACTTATAAATTATAGAGAAATGTTATATTTATTTTTAAAATTCAAATTAATGAAAAATTATTAATTGCATGTGAATTACAAATACAAATTTTAAGAACAACAACATGCTCAAGGTCCAAAAAATATTTCATACATATATATATATACAATTAGGTCTATTCCTAGTTGACGTTAAAATATCGCCAAGCCGATTTGGCGCTGTTTTGTAGGCGATACAGTTCTAAATAAGGCAATCCCATTTTTTTTATTGACGCGCTTTGGCTTTAACCTTCCTATACTACAAATCATGGAGCTGGTTCGTTTCTCAATTTTTCATATTGGAATTCCGAATTGGCGACATTCTGGCTTTGTCGCCAACTTTTCAAAAGTGCGCCAACCCATAAACGTGAACTAGAAATTTACCTACAATTAAATATATGTCAATTAATCCCCATAAAGTTTACCGATAGTAGCGAAAATCAAAATAAAATAATTACCAAGGAAAGCAGTGAAGTGTATTTTTAAATTTTAGCGTACTAAGTTCAAGAAAAACAAACCGAAACAACACAATAGTGTCTCTTCATTTCATTTCTTTGTAAAATTAATGTGATATCTAAAGATTTTCATAATGATTTTTTTTTTGTTGCATTTCATAACACTAATACAAATTTTAACTAATGGCTATGTATATGTAGATAAAGTTTATTTTAAAAGTGAAATATATAAAAAAAAACATTTTTATTGCAGTAAATAAATGCTCTATCCGTATTTTCAATTTTATATTCCTAAATCATATAAAAATTACAACCGTAACTGCTTCGTAGCTTGGAATTTTATGTTCTTTTTCAATTTCAACATTAAAGACTTTTTATATTATCAAATAATATGTTTTGTTTTTTATAATTATACTTATTTCCAACCAGTGCATTTTTTTTTAATCTGCTCTTTACTTCACACAAATAGTAGGTTTTAATTTGTCTTATCCTTCCTTGGATCTTAATGTATTAAGTTGTCAACAGTTCACTTTCATTTTTTTCCGATCTTTCCTGATCATTCTATGCATGTCCAGAAAATATTACTTCGTATCATAAGAGCTAGTTGTTGAATATTTTCAGGAAAATTGATGATCACAACGCAAAGTGTATCTCCCTGAAAACTTTATAAATTATGCTACAAATTAAATTTGCAAGCTGGTATATCCTCTTGATGATCAATTCATTAAGTACTTCATACCACATACCCTAGTTGTTGATATTTTCAGAATGTCAAAGAAAAAAATTTTAATTTAAAAAAAAAAAATTTTCATTTCTTCCGAGAGTAAAGAAAAAACTCAAAATTTTTATTTTTCAATGAAATTTTTTTAAAGTAATGGAAAAATACCTCTGTGTATAAACACTGGTATGATTAACCGTCAACTATTTTCTCTGTATAAATAAAGACTTAAAAAGGTGCTGTAGGTTTGGTCAAATAACAAATACTGTATGACCATGTGATACTATAATGCATGCAAATAATATGATCTGTTGTTTGTTGGTTATTTTTTTTTTTTTTTGTATATTTCTTATTTTATTATAACATTGGATCGATTGCTAATTTATGTGGAAATATTTCCAAGCGAATTTGGGGAGACCGTTTAGGTCTATTCCTAGTTGACGTTAAAATATCGCCAAGCCGATTTGGCGCTGTTTTGTAGGCGATACAGTTCTAAATTTGGCAACCCCATTTTTTTTATTGACGCGCTTTGGCTTCAACCTTCCTATACTACAAATCATGGAGCTGGTTCGTTTCTCAATTTTTCATATTGGAATTCCGAATTGGCGACATTCTGGCTTTGTCGCCAACTTTTCAAAAGAGTGCCAACCCATAAACGTGAACTAGGAATTTACCAAAGTTTAATATTTAGCTATCATATTTTTGTGTTGTTTTTTTTGTAATTTCTTAATGGGCAGTTCCCACATTTTTTAAAAAAAAATTTAATTAATTTTAAAGGTTTTAGAAAAGTATATAAACACAAAAATTTCTGCTCACAGTGTTTTTTTTTTAAATTTACATCCTAAGTTTACTTTTTAGTTTTAGCAGGAAAAACGACTCATTCGGCTCTAAGTGAATGTGGCGTCACTTCATTTGAAACAACTTGGCTTGAAACGCAGCAGCGGAAACCAGTTTTGCATGTTTCTCACAAATTATGTCAACCTGTACAGGATATAGCAATTGTCTACCAATCACACTCCAAAAATTTAACAGAAACCTCATTATAACCATAGAAGCTGAAGGATGTTGAGGCATCACACCTGATTTGACTGGGTTTTGGAGCAAATTCTTTTCTTAATATTTAAATAACTAATTTTTTTAAAGAACTTTAGTTAGAATATTTGGAATCGGAAAGAAATTCATAAATATAAACTAATATCACTCATTTTTAAAAAATGCTGGATTGAGAAACTTGCACAAGTGAGGAAAATGAATATTTTTTGTATTTACTTGTGGTATCCAACGAATATATTTGATCAGGGCAATTATTTTTTATCTTTATGCTTTCAATTAATCAAAAATTGAGTATGAAATCAAAGCACGTGACCAAAAACACATAAAAAACCCATGACGAGGTTACGCATATGTTCCGTCGAAAATACAAGGAGGAAACAGGTTTTAGGCAGGTTCGTCATCTGCGCATTGACGTCACGCAAAAGTAGCTTTTTCCCGCCAAATCGCTAAGTGAAAACTAAATATATTTTATAACTATCTATCCGAGCTCAAATTTATGAAAGAATGGTATTGTTTTTCACGATTTTTCCTCTACTTTTATTTATAAATAAAACCAAAAAATGTGCAAGTTCCTCATTGTCCACTGCTAATTAGGGTGCATCAAACGCCCTCTAGAAACAAATCACTTTGTCTCCCTTCTCAAAATGTTCCATTATCTGTTAAAAGTTACCATTTCAATTGTTTTTTGTTTACCAAACAATTTTAGGGAGGTTCACGGAAAGTTGGAAATTTCAGATTTTTCATGTAAAATCACAAAATTCCGTATTTTTTATACTACATTATTTTCATATTTTATTAACAAATAGAGGAACCTCCACCACCCTTAAAACATGTTTAAGTGTGCATTTCAATATTTAAGTTCAATTCGATTACAATACATTTTAATATTTAGGTCATTAATATTTTCAGATTGCAATATAAACAACGTTTATTATCACAGCGAGGATTCCCTCTATTTTTTTTACTCTGCCTCTGGTAACACTGTATTCTTTTTTCAAAATATTTCTTGTGGCAGAAAGAAAACTTGTGATGGTTAAAAAATAAATGGCTCCAAACTTCCAATTAATTTGCAAGTATTAAGGTATATGCAAGTATAAGGTATTGAAGGTGTTCACGAAAATTGCTCTACATGGGAGTCTGCAAAACTAGGTCTTTCACAAGCCAAGCTGTTTTATGAAAAAGTAAATATCCCAGAATAACCAGTGAAGGAAAAGCTAGGGAAAAAATTATAAACCATCTTAATAATAATAATGCAAAATTAAGATTGCTACCCCTTGTTGATTGTATCTTGCACATCAGCAGATAGATCAAGAAGCCAAGTTGCAATGGTGTTTCAACTACACCTGCAAGGAGCAGTGGTGCTTCCCTAAATATATATGACTCTGCACTGAGACGCAAAACTTTCAACATCATTACTTAATAAGTACAAAACATAAGTAAATATCATCATTGTCGTCGGAAATGTTCACCAGCAAAAGATTTTTGGTATATCAGCATATCCTCAAGAAACTAATCGTTAATGATGCCCAACCATTTCTGACTTAAAATATGAGCAGCTCACCTCTTGGTAATGCATACAAATAATTGTGAACATGATGTTTGACACACCTTCTAAATGTGAAAGTTCCTCATTGCATTATTTCATTATAATATACGTGTAATTTTTTTTTTATTTGCGATTAATTTTTTTTCAGAATTTTTATTGTATATTCCAAGTGCCGGTGGACCACATAGATGTTATTCAATTTTTAAAAACATTTATATATAATATTTTTTTAGCATTTCGAACAAAAATAACTTGAAGACAGACCATTTCCATAAATTTTTTAAATACATGGGGCGTTTGAGGCACCCCATTGCTAATTGAACATTTGCATGTTCCTTATATTTTGAGTCATCGTTTAGTATTATCAGCCATTTTGAATTGGCTGCCCTGTTGTGAATTTTGAGTTGGCCACCATGTTGAATGAGGAACTTGCACAAGTGAGGAAAATGAATATTTTTTGTATTTTCTAGTGTTATCCAACGAATATATTTGAGCAGTGCAATTATTTTTTATCTTTATGTTTTCAATTAATAAAAAATTGAGTTTGAAATTAGCTGAAATCAAAGCAAGAGTCATGTGACCAAAAACACATAAAAAACCGTGACGTGGTTGCGCATAGATAAAGTCGAAAATCGGAGGACAAACCTCACTCATTCCTCGTCTTAAACTGGTTCATCATCTGCGCGCTGACGTCACACGCAAAAGTGGCTTTTTCCCGCCAAATCGTAAAGTGAAAAACTAAATATTTTTTTTAACTATTGATCCGAGCTGAAATTTTGGAAAGAATGGTATTGTTTATCATGATTTATTTAAAAATAAAACAAAAAAACGTGAAAGTTCCTCATTGCCGATGTTTTGGTCTTGTCGCCAACTTTTCAAAATTGTGGGAGCCCTTCCACGAAAACTAGGATTTTACCCAAATTTGAGACTTTCTCAAAGAGGGAATAAGAAAAAATAAATATAATTATCAATCGACTACTAATGAATGAATTTGAATCAGTATGTTGTAAAAATAGTTTTGTATCTTATTATGTAATGTTCCGAGTCTTGATTTGCCACATATTAATAATTTTAGGCATGATACTTTTATTATATAAATTCTTAAATTTTAAGTAGTAAAGATTTAGAAGAATTGAATAATTTTTTCATTTCCCATTATAAACTGGGGTGTTTTTGTGAAGGAATTTACCCCCACAAAATTATTAAGTTGGATCTATCAATTCCTATTTTTTCCATTTGTAAATCACAAAATGCATTGTTTCTGATCTCTACATCAAATAAGGTTTGCATTACAACATTGTTTTTCAAACCTCTCCAAAGCAAGTCTTTCTAAGCACATTTTTGTTTTATTGTAGTAGGATGCAGGAGCCTCGGGAAGAGGGGGATGGCGAGGAGAGTCGAACAACTCCTACCCCTTGGAAACCAAATGAGGATTTCCTTAAAGTGCTGGTTGGAATGGGCATTAGTCGAGTAGCAGCAGAAAAGGTAATCTTTAATTCAGCTGTTCAATACATTATGTTTGGCTTTGATACTTTAAACCAAAAAATAACTGAATTCTAAACAAACTAATGTGACTTCTTGAGTTCAAGTGGTGGAATAACACCACGATTTTCTAGAAATTTGACTTTATAAACTGTGAATAATTGAAAAATCTATGAAATAAAGTTATTTCAGAATAATGTATGTCATAAAAGAACAACTTAAAAGAAATTTGACAAGAGGAAGAAATCGTACTGTAAATGTATAAACAAATTTATTTCTCATTTAATTCAAAATGTTTTCCTATGGATACTTTGTAAAAATGACACTTTAAGGAAGTTGAAATGTAATTATGCTGTATAATGGTATTGTAACTGGTGTGGCGGCGTGAGCTATTGGTATAGCATTTCAACTCCGTTGGCTTTAGATTATCTGACGAGATCTTGTGCATTGTGTAGCAAAAACAGAATAACTTTTCCTTGTGAGAAGTTTTATTGATATACATAGCTTCATTCCATGAATATTTTCTCAGCATGTTGTATTGTTTGAGTTTGTTTAGTTAATTATAGTCTAATAAATTTATGGAGTTAGGTTACTAAACTAACGATCGCAACATCGCTAAAGTGGCGACTTCTACGGACTCTGAACTGTCATGAGTAACCTTATTGCGAACTCCAGCTGGACTTGGAAAGTTTTGCGGATTGTGATTAAGAATTGCAAGCACCAGTGTAAAAATAAAATGGCCTGAATGGTATATTTTTGAAGATTGTAGGCTTCGAATTTGAATATCATCAATATATCAAGTCAATATATCATCTCCGAGGAATTGATAAAGAACTTTACAACTTGGCGAGTTAGGTCTTGCTTGGTGGCCATTTTCATATGTTGTTTTGTACGAAGTTTTTATGTTTTCGTATAAATATGTCACGTGACCAAGGTATGCTTTTGTTACCTGCCACAATGGAGGTGGCTAGTGTAGCATTTTGGTCCCCTCCACCCACTTTGGGAAAACAACCTAGGGTTATAGTTTGGCCAACTCGAGTCACAGTTTCACATTTCTGGTATTACGGCAGTTGTCACAAAATTTAATTCTTTTGTTATAGCTTTGAATGCATGTGTGCTTTCTTGCGCATCCGATATGGTTCACATAGCTACTTTTCGAGATGCGGAATTTGGCAGATGGGAAAATTACTGATGAAGTCTTGAAATCTTTGTGGCTTCAATGCTGCCCTGTTTCTATGCAACAGGTATTATCTGTAAACAATGAAACCTTAGATGGGCTGTCAAAAATAGGTCAGTGAAGTGTTAGGTTGCACACTTGTGGTTTCTAGTGTATCATCAGGACATGGAAAGAATTAAATTATAATTCTACGAGATGAAGTAGCAGCACTTAGTGTTGATATGAAAAGTTTGTTAAATGGATCTTAACATCGTTTTTGAAATCATATTAGAAATAGAGCATCTACTCGTAATAGAGAGGGTTCAATCAGTTGTCGTTCAGAATCTGGTCTCTTATGCTGGTATCACAGATGTTTCGAAGATAAAGCACAGGATTGCAGAAACCATGTGAATTTATGGAAAACATTTAGGCACGTCTGTTTTAGTGGCGGCAGATTGCAGCTTACTTTCTAGTTATTGACAAAAATTCTGGCTTTCGTTTTTGGTCAATTGTGGTGCTGTAATAAGTTGCATTCTTGAAGGACTTGTGAAAGAAAGCACACCTTTGGAATATTTCTTTATGTTGCTAATGGCAGTAAGATTTGCACTTACGGTACTAAGAGGTATAACTTTGATATTGGGTAGCGTCAAGTATTTACATGGGTATTTTTGATTGCTGATCAGGGTTCCCACGGTCCTTGAAAGTGCTGGAAAGTCCTTGAATTTTTTTTGATGAAATTTGGTCCTTGAAAGTCCTTGAAAAAAGGATAAGGTCCTTGAATTTTTAAGTGACCAATGACAGTGGTGTAGTGTAAAATAAAAAAGTGCGGGAACGCTATGTTGCATCTTTACAAACGTATATATTTCTTCTGTGTGTTAGGGAAGGGGAAGTAAAAAGGACAACTTTAAATAGTTTGTTAATATTACTATAATAATCTCAAAATAGCTCATGAGTACCGCAATTTTTTTTTTTTTTAATAATTGCGTGTTTCGACTTATTCTTTTATTCAAATAATTTTTTTAAACTATAGTTATATGGATTTTTAAATAATTTGCTTTGCACAACCCATTTTAAAAGATTGTTTAGCACTTTGTAAAGGATTATAACACATTTTCAAACATATTATTGACACAAATTTTTAAACATTTTTTACAGTAATTTTCCAAAATGTCAGAGATGCAATGGGTTCGGATAAATTCCCAGATTCTGTAGCTCCTCAAAATAGGTTTTCAAAATGAATGAAAAAGATTGGGATTGTTGCAGAAGTTGATTGAAAGTTTTATGGCTTTTCTCCTTCTCAAAAAGAAATGTAGAGAAGTTCCTCTTTCTTGATAGATCCTTCCTTTCCTTTTCCAAATTTGCTCCATTAATAAAATAATTGGAAAATTCAAATCCATCTGTCGATTTAAAATTTCTTGATAAAATATTAATTTGTGTGCTATCTCAATCATCTCTAATTTTAAGCAGGATATTTCAATGTAGTCTCATTACTTGCCAGATTTGCTTGGGCTGTTTTTTTTATCTTAACCAGTTCGATTTTGTCTTTTCAACATGACAATAATAGTCAAAAATGGGTATAAATCGGAGGAGAAAGCAAACTGCAAAATATATATGATATGAATAATTTGCCATCAAAATCGCTAGATTTTAAAAAAGATCGGGAAAATCCCCTCCCTTTATTGTCTCCACTGTATGATTTTTTTTTAAAGAACTGCTGCTACATTTTTGGAGTAAATTCTGTAATAACTGTAAATGTAAAACTTTCCCATTCTCAAACCGAAAAGCAATTTAATTTTTTATTTTAAAGTAATACGTCTGAATTGCTTTCCTACTTCTTCGCAGCCCAATTTTGATGTATTATACCCATTTGCAAAACCATTAGCATTTTTATATTAAGGAAAATCTAATATACAGGACGGGCCTTAGAGTAAAATGCTATGTGGGCAAGAATGAGTTTTGGCGCCCCTTACAATGAAAATGGGTATAGAAAACACTCCAAAAATGGTAAGGGTGCTTTATATGGTATGGGTGCAAACTATTAAAATCGTAGAGTTTTCTGCACTAAATAATATTATTTTAAGTCGGCTTTTATGCCCGTGAATTCAATTTTTTTTATAAAACCTAAAAATTGTAATAAAATTATTTTCATAAGAATTGAATAAAATACATGTTATTAAAATTACTAATTTTTGCTACGTATTACTTTTTTTAGTAGTCCTCTGCTCTTAGCGCTAGCTTTGGAACCCCTTTTCAACACTGGGTTGTGAAGGGCTGCAATTTGGCTAATGTAGCATTATCAGTACTGCCAAGTTAAAGTGAAACAAAGTTAACAACTGTTCAGTTCTGTCACAACAACTTAGCAGAGTGCTTGAAGCCAGTCTCTTTACTATACATTCAAGCAACATTTTATTTGTTGAATTTTATTGTTTATATTCAAATTCACAAACATACAAAAGCGAAGTTAATATTAAGGATTTAAAAATCAATACTATTTTGAACACATTTTTCCATGTTCATTCAAGTTATCAGTTTTATTTTCCCAATAACTGGGAATAAAATAAATATTTCCCAATATCTGACAAAATATAAATGGCATAATTCCGTGATCTCAAAACACCTTAAAAGCTAATACAAAATATCAACATTCTGCTCTTACCTATCTGGATTTTAGCACTAACCAGTTGATTCCGTCAGAACCGCAGGTTTGCTTAACTTTTTTGGGTTGTGAAAAAACCCCATCTTTTATGTCATTTGTTTTTTCCTTTTGAACGAATTCATTTGTTAGGTACGTTGAGAGGTTTACAAATAATTTATTAAATCCGTGATATAAAAATTAAAAAAAAAAGTTACATAACTCTTGTAGATAAATCGGTTAGTGTTCCCGTTAAAATTAGAGGAGGGGAAATATTCTTCAAGGAAAGCGCGCAAATAACTGTATGTGTTAGGCCAAAATTTTGTTCTTTAAAAATGTAGATATTTGTCGTGAATTTGTGGGTGGAAGTTTTCGACTGTATATACGACGAACCATACAAATTTGACATCTGGAATTCCTCCACAAATACAGATCGTTCATTGAAGAAGATAATTGCTATTGAATGAATCATAGCTAGATGTAAACATATTTTATGTCAGTTCATTTCTAATCAAGGAGAAATGGCCATGTGTGGATTGCTGCGCCTCTTTCAAGTGTTTTACAAAAACTAGAATTTGCTTGCTCAGTTGGGGATCCTAGACGAAAGCAAATTCCCACGAAATGTCTTTTTTATTTGCTTACTTGGCTTTGAGTTCAGTATCACGTAAAGAGAGGGAGGGGGGGGGGGAATTAGATGAGGGAACGTCATTCCGCCTTCTATTAATGTAAAGGATCGCCTTTGCCTCGTGTTTCCACTCCACTACACCCCTGACCACCGATAATCTCCGTTTTGTAATTTTACATCTGATGTAGTATTTAAAATTATGGTCCTTAAATTTTTCTTGAAAGGTCCTTGAATTTTCTTAAAAAGGTCCTTGAAAGTCCTTGAATTTTTTTCTTCAATAAGAGTGGGAACCCTGGCTGATGTTTTGCATTTGATTTTGGGTGTAGATTTTTTGGAACAGTTTGGTAAAAGTGAAATTGAATTTCTGGGTTTTCATATCTCTGGTAAAGGAATTTCTCCTATTCCAGCCAAAGTTCAGGCTCTCAAAGAGTACAATCTTCCTAGAACGCTTGATGAACCTCGTCGTTTTTTGGCAATGCTAAATTATTATCACAGGTTCTTAAAAAATACTGCTGGTGTTCAAGCGTGTTTGTATGAGCTTACAGAAGACAAAGCCAAAAAAGACAATATCACGATTTTCTGAAACGAGGCTAATGAGAGAGCATTTAATGAGTGTAAAGAAATGCTACGCTTTTAGTGCATCCTCTTCCCAGGGGTGGGAATTCGGCGCCAAAAGTGGTATCCTGCGCCAACCTGCTACAAAACCACATTTAAGTACAATTCTGCACCAATTTTGCTTTAAATCTTCTTTACTCTAATCTTCTTACTACTTTCTAACACTCTAAAGTGCCAACCATCTCACACATGCCAAATCTATGTGGAGACGAAATTACGGCAACCTCAAGGGCCGTTTTCACACAAATTTGCAATATATTCAATTTTTCCCCCCAATGCAGTGTAATATGTGGATTATCCCTCTGAAATCGGCATTCATGCATGTGCATTCATGTTCAAACGCGTTTTGCACCGGGACAAATTGAAATCGCCGAGTGGTGATATCAAGTGTGTCATTGCTAGATAGAATTTAGGGGGCAGCCTCTAAATTTCCGATTTCTAGTTAGCACGAATGACCATTTCGTACATACCTTGATTAAGTGTATTTCGCCGGATTTTTACCACATCCTCTTGCTCTAAATAAAGAAGAAAGGAATTGGTAAAAAGTTAATTGTGTATAAGCATTTAAAAAGAATATTTCCTCTCTGACACGCGTAATGACGATGCCTTCTATTAAATTTAGGGTTGTTTTTTGTAATTTACTTGTTGGCTGTTGGTAATTAACTTTTAAACGTCCGTTTTACATTTGAAATTAAGTATCACAGAAATGTAATCAAAATCCTGGAATGTTTCCGATTTCAAAAAAATAAAAATAATACTTTTTTAGTTTATAGATCGTCATGTAGGGTAGAATCGCCATTTTGACGCAGAATTTAACATGATTAGGAAAATTTTAAAAAATCACAAAATTTTAGAACATACACAAAAATTTAGAAACATTCTTATTTTAATTTTACTGTATTGCTATTTTTATACAAATGAGTCTTATAATAATAAAACAAAGAGTTTGTGGATCTGTAGAAAGCTACTTAAAATAGGTGTAGAACATAACATACAATTTTTTACATAAGTAGTTCTGGCCTTCTGATTGTACCTTTGACAAACGGAATGTTGAAATTTTAATTAGTTCATTTTTAATTATTTTTTTTACCAACCGACTTTTATTAGAGGTACAGCTCTGAAATTTTCAACATAAGTAGTTTTGGCCTTTTTTTAGTTAGACTTTTTAAAAACAGAATGTTAAAATTTAATTAGTTTTTTTAACCAACTTTTTTAATTAATTTTAAAAAAAATTACTAAACGACTTCTAATAAGGCTACAGCTCAGAAATTTTCAGCATTAGTAGTTTTGAGCTTCAAATTGCACATTTGACAAACAGAATGTCAAAATTAAATTATTTTTTTTTTAAACTAATTAATTTTTTTATTATTTTTTTTACAAAGCGACTTAAAATATAGTTACACCTCTGAAATTTTCAACCCTATGTAGGTTTGGACTTCTAATTAGACTTTGAAACTCAGAATTTTAAAATTTTAATTTGTTTTTAATCACTATTTTTACCAAGCGACTTCTAATAAATTTAGAGCTCTGAAATTTTTAACATAAGTAGTTTTCGCCTTCTAATTTTGCTTTTCATAAACATTTGTTAAAATAATTCAGAGGGGTGATTGGGGTTGTGTTATTGTATTAACGGGCACATTTTTAGGTTCTCGATGGGGAGGGGGCTCTATTATTAAGGGTTTACGTTGCAATTAATGTTTAGCGAGTCAACAAACTTGTGCTTGCACTGCAATACACCTTCTAGTGAGTGAAGCGAGCCTGTCCTTGCATAACAATAAATTTTCAGCAAGCTTGTGCTTGCGTAGCAATTAAACTTTTCAGATATCTAAGCAAGCTGATATGTTTGTGTTACAATAAAACTTTTAGCGAGCAAAGAGAGCTTGGTTTTACTTAGCCAACCCTTTCGTGAAGTGTCAAAAGCTAATAAGTATAAAGTTTTTTTTTTTTTTTTTAATTTACAAATTATATTTTTTGTTGTAATTTTATGTATATCTTATAATTTTATATTTATTTAATATGTGTTTTATGTAGAAAAATTAAATCAGCTACAATTTATTATATTTCTGCTACTAATCTTTGAATTTTGCTGCTACATTTTCTCTTATTCTGCTCCAAAATTTAAATTTTGCTGCTCCAATTTTTTGCGAATCTGCTCCAAACGTTAAATTTTGCTGCTCCAAAATTGCTCCAAACTAGGCTTTTGCACTTCCCACCCCTGTCTTCCGAATGCAGAGTTGACTCTTGTTACTGATGCTTCAGAAATTGCAATTGTTGCCGTGTTGCATCAATCTGTAAGGGAAAATTTGATACCTTTAGGATTTTTTTCGCTTAAATTGACTCCAGCTGAGTGCAAATATAGCACTTACGATCTAGAATTGTTGGTGATATATTCTGTGATTCGTTATTTTAGACATATGGTAGTGGGATGCAAATTTAAAGTTCTAACTGATCATAAACCTTTAACCCTTTGCACTCCAGGCCTTTTTCGCGCGTAGGAATCAGCAACTCGAGACATTTTAGGTTCGGCTGGTGTTTATGGATTTGCTTCATAGAAACTAAACACAGTCATTGGCCTTGCATCGAATTTCCGCATCACACCTAATGGTCCTCTCGTGGTTTGGCATCCAATCGTGTGGCGCCTGAGAGGCGCCACTGGAGTGCAAAGGGTTAATAAATGCATTTCAGCAAAAAGCAGATAGATGTTCTCCAATACAACAGAGACATCTCGAATTTATAAGTTAGTTTGCCTCAGATTGCCATCACATTTCTGGTGACAAAAATCCAGTTGCTGACACATTTTCCAGGGATGTAAGAGCTGCTCCAATTGCGCCGAAGTGCGCCAAACTGACTACCCTGCTCCAAACTGCGCCAAAAACCTCTTTTTGGCCAAGATTGCGCCGAACTGCGCCAAAAATCATTTTTTGACTTCAAAAACTACTTGGCGAGAATTTTGGCTCGAAATTTTTTTAAATTATCATAGAACGTCGCCAATAAAGCGATAACGAGTATTTTGCACTTCAAGGGCGTTTTTCGTCAGCTAACGTGCCGGAGCGGTTTCGCACTTGAAAATACATATTACATTCTCTCAGTTTAGTTGTAGGTTTTTCAAACTGTAAAGAAGTAGTAAATGAATCTGTGTACATCTGATTTAAATCTGTTTTCTTGGCTGATTTTAGTTATAGAAAATTATTTTTTTTTATATACTTATAGAATACATGATTATTTTTAGAATTTTTTTTACCGAGGCTCCGTGGTATTCTATTTTTCACACAAGCAATCTTAGTGCATCCGGTTTAGATTTGCTCTCTTGCCTGGTTTCAATAATAAAGAAATACATAGCTTTCTTTAGGCTAAAAGAAAACTCGAATATTTTTTTTAATTTCTAAACTTCTTAATCCAATTGACAGCCCCCTCTCCAAACACTTCCGGGCTTAATTTCTAAGTCATCGGTGAAACGGGATTTGAATTTTGAACTTGCCGTGGTGATTAGGTGGAAGGATTGGTGACTAATAGTAAATGATTTTTTGGTAACCCTGGATGTTGGATCATGATTTTGACTTGACAACAAACGGGAAAAAGCATATTACGTCATTCTTTTATTGTAGCCAATTCCCAGAAAAAGCGCCAAGTCGTACCGTAGGTAGACTAGAAATTCTACGAAGAACTTGAATGGGGGAGGGGGATTTAAGCCTCTATTTTTAAAAAAAAGTAAAGATTTCTTGTATTTACAAATATTTGTTTTTAAATTAGCTGCGGGAAAGATCAGGGTTTCGCGGCAGTATGGCCTTTGCGCCGTTAAACTTCAATCAACCAACCAGGGATTCGCGCTTTGTATTCAAACTGTAGAAGGCATGAAATCAATCTTTATGCATCCAATTTGGATATGTTTTCTTGCCTGGTTGTAACTAAAGATAATAAATATTTTTCTTAGTACTTTAAGAGTACATGATTATTTTTTAGCATATATTTTAATAAAAAAACCTAACCAAATGTGTCGTGTGTTTTTTTAAGGATTACGCAAAACCAGACTTAAGATCATTTTGTTTCCATTGACCTTGAGATTTTCTATAATCCATTTAGACAATGGAGAGTAGTGTTATAAAACAAACCACTAAAAAAATTATTATTTTTCAACTTGCCTTGTTTTAATTTATTATTTAATTACATTAGAAGTTATTTTTTTTATATATAAATTAAATGCTAGTATAATTGTCAAATTTCAGTTAGAGGTATTAATTTTTGAGTTAAAAAAAAATATCTTCCAATTAACAAATAGCCCTAAAAAAACCTGTTAAGTGAAGCTACCAGCCCAAACAAGTTATGAAATCTAATGCTTGCTGCTAAGCAGCCTTGTTTCACTTTTTTTGCATGGGGAGGGTGGGAGGGGGTAGTACTTTGTATACAGTTAAATTATTTTGGATTATTGGGAAGAACTTCTATAGGTAATTTAAAGAAAAAAATCTTATTTCATCAGTTGTTAAAAGTAGCTAACTGAGATTATTTCGAAAAACTTTCAGTGATGAACCGAACCTAATGATTGGTTAGTTTTTGTGGCAGAAAGCAACACTAGGGCCATGCTGTGCCCCGAACCTTATGATATCATTGAAAATTTCTAATATTTTAATTGTTGCCAAAGATGTTAATAAATGTCATGCTTTTTAATTTAGTTTTTGAGTAATGCAATCAAATTAATGTAAATTTAGAATGCAAACTTATTTATATAATGAACAAGTTACACCTTTTTTTTTACTTTAAATTAATTTGAAATATCAAGGTTGAAATATACAAAAATATTTGCTCCATCACTAATTTAAATGTAATAATTTACTGCTCCAAAATCTTATTTTTACTACTCTTGACAGTGCTCCAAAATCACATTTTGGTACTTGCATCACTGTATTAGAGATAATCTTGGAAATGCGAAGTATCCTTTGCTATCTAATGCCCTTCTGCCTCATGGAAATGCGGATGTAGAGAGAGGTTTCAGCATAAATAAGCAACTGTTGGAGAGTCTATTAAATTTAAATATTTACAGTATAAATGGTCTAAGACAAGTGAAATCACATGTTGAAACACTAGGACGCTTGAACACATTTCAGGTTACAGTTGAGATGCTAAAAGCTTCACGAGGTTCTTACAAAAAGTATTCAAGCAGAATGGAGCAACAAAAACGAAAAGTTACTAAGCCAAAAGTTGAAGTCATTACAGACACAATGCAATTGAAAGCTGAAGAATCTGATATACAACAAAAATTAAAAGCATCCCAAGAATTATTAAGCAATTCTGAAAAAAATATTGAAGAAGGGATTAAAAAGAAGAGTATGCATCTCGTAGAAAGCGGACACATGCTTTTTAAAGAAGCAAAATCAAGAATCAGTATGTACTTAAAGAACCTGGAAGAGAACAGAAAGAAACAAGCTTTTGTTTCATTGCATTCTACCAAATAGGCAAAAAAATTTACTTGTTTTCATTGCTTAAAAATACATGTATGTACAACATTTGTAATGGAGGACTTATACATTTTAATTGGATTATTATTGGCAGTCATATTATTTAGAGTTGATTATTGTATTTCGACAATTTATCATATTTAAAATCAATATTATGTAAAAAAAAAAAAATATTCTAAATACTTTTTAAGCTAAATAGGTGTGTGAATTTTTTTGCAGAGTTTATTTATTTGTTTTATAATTGTATTTTCAAATTTAATTAGACATGCAATGGATTGTTGAAATACTTGTAAATTATCCATAATCGAATCATAACATTTGAGTAAGTAAATATTATTTTAATGAAGAAAAATAATAGTACTACTAATGTAAAAGAAACCATTACAACTATCAGCTATTAATTTTACGAAATTTACTTTTTAACTTTTTAAATTTTCAGTGTTTGTTTTGTGCTCAGTATTACAAATATGAATTCATGGTTTCTTATTGGATAGTTTGAAAGGTAAATGAATTTCTTCAGACTTTTATTGTTGGGCCAGAAGTTAATGATCACGTTCTTTTTTTCCTAGCACTGATAATAGCACGAAAAATGACAAAAATGCCCTATCTGAAAATAAACACTACCATTTCATTTATCTTTTACATAATATATTCAAATTAATAATTATTCTTAATGTAAATTAATTTACACGCAAATTGACTTTTTTGACTTTAAGTTAGCATAAAGTAGATATATTTCGGTCAAAATACTAACAAATGTTCGACAAATCGTTAATTTTAATGCAATACTTTACTGCTCCAAAACCGTATTTCACTGCTCCAAAATCCTATTTTTACTGCTCCAAAACCTTATTTCACTGCTCCAAAACCATATTTTTACTGCTCCAGAAGTGCTCCAAAATCACATTTTGGCACTTACATCCCTGCATTTTCTCGTATTTCTGCAATTCAGGACTTTTGGACTACGACAAAATGGGCGTCGCACAGGATTCTTCTGATGAGGAGATGCGAGCTTTGATTAGCGCTGATTCTGGTCTTGAGTTGAAGCCTTTGATTTTCCTCACATCAATCCGAAGTATTTTTTATGATGTGTCTAATGGTACTGTGAGGCCCTATGTACTAGTTTCATTTCATCGCAGGTCTTTTGATATTTGCCATAGACTTTCTCACTTTGGTCACCACAATAAATCAGGGCTCCATTCGTTTTCTTTACCTAATGCCAGATTTTTAGAAGTTCACATTGACATTGTGGGACCCTTGCCTCCATTGAGAGACTATCGTTATATTTTTACTTGTGTAGATAGGTACAGCATATGGCCTGAAGCCGTTCTAATAGAGGATCAGACAGCTGAGATGGTTGCACAGGCTTTATATGCTAATTGGATGGCTCGTTTTGATGTACCCGATATTCAGGGTTCCCACTAAAATCACCGAATGAAAATCAATGTCTTTTCAAAGACTTTAAGGACCTAAATAATATTTTTAAGTTCCTTCAAAAATTTGGTTTCCAGTATGTCTTTAATGTGTGATTATACAGCTGCTTCCCAACTAGCATTTATATCAAAATCTTATACACAACTTGATGTTGCCTTATGAACAGATTTTGATGATATTGCAATTCATTTTTTATATGCATTATACTTTGGCCATAGCACATTAAATGTGCACTTTCCGGGCATAGTATTTGTAAAATGCTTCTGCTAACAGACCAAGCAACATATAAGTTGATGTTTGCAAAATATAAATGTACCGGGCAATTCCGGACCAGCGTGGATAAGTGGCGGTCTGGAGGGAATAAGCATATAAAAGTTGAATTTTTATAAATATTGCCATCAGGCACATAACATTAGCAAAAATTAAGGACTTAAAACTCTAAGCATTTTCAAAAACCTCTAAGCATATTAGAGAACTTTTATGGCCTTTCGAAACAAGTTAAAAAATATTAAGCACCTACAATGACCGTGGGAACAGAGATATTGTAATTGCTAAACGAAGAACTATATTTGAAAGCAACCTTTTTGCTTCTCTTACTAAGTTCTTAGGAGTACATCGGATCAAAACCACTGCCTATCACCCAATGAGTAATAGCGCTGTAGAGTCTATTCACCAGGGTTGGATAAAAACCCAGTTTTTTTTTGTTTGTTTTTTAAATTTTGTTTGATTTAAACAGGTTTTTTTTTTAAAAAAAGTCCTTTTTTAATTACATGCATACATATTTATAAATAAAATTTGACACTAACAAGAATAATTAATGTTAAAATAACAAATAATATTCCTTCTGAAAATAATTTAAACTAAGTAAATAAACAATTGTTACTTATGTGGACATTCAAATCATATTAAATTTTAATATTATATTTAGAGATACAATTTTTTAAATTCAATGTATATTATTTAACACAATAGTAATTGTTTACTATTTTATTATATTGTAATTATTGCTATTGTATTATATTGCTCTTGGATTCGTCATTAATGATGATAAGTTGTTCAAAATGATATTTTTAAGATTTAGAAATAAGTTGTTAAAGCGCAAAACCTCTATTTTAGGAACAAATTTAAAATTTAGCCTAGAATTTAATTTTAAATGATCATAAAACATTAATATTTCCATTAGATTAATATAAAAACTTATTGTTGATACATTATACATACTTCAATAGACTTTAATTATAAGATTTATTTTAAAATATGTTATAACTTATTCAGTCTATAATATTCGTATAATTTTTCATTTACAAAAACATCAGTCATGTTTTGTAAATGAAATACCAGGAATGTAGATCTTTCATTTAGTAAATTATTTTCTAGAAAATTAATAGAAAAAAAAACTAGATGCTTTCATTTTTTATTTCCATTTCAAAACAAGTTTGAGATTTAACTTTTCAAACAAAAAAACAAGTTTTGCAGCTTTTTTTTAAACCCAGGCTGTTACATATTTTTTATTGTACAGCTGCAAAAAAAAAAAAAATTATCTCAACGTTCGCTGTAGTTTGCTTTTCCAGTAAAATTCCTTTTGGGGGAAAAGAAAAAAAACACCTATGGAATGGAAAACTTTTGGTTAAAATTAGAAGTTATTTACAAAATCAAATAATTTAAAAAATCTAATTATAAATTAGTAAAAATAAAATTTTAAGTTTAATTTTTTTTTTTTTTTGAGAAAAAAATCATTTGGTTTAAACCATGCCAACCTTGGTATGCACGGAATTCTTCAGGGCTAGAAAACTTCTTGCTGGCTGAGTTTGTTAAAAGGCTACATGCAGAGATGAGAGAGAGGTACGTCCTGTCCCATTCTCAAATCACTCTAAGCAAGGTGCCTTTATTCACGATTGCCTGAAGCCTGCTTTTACGGAGAAAGGCGGTCTCCAGAAAGATCCAGTTTCCTCAACGACTCCAGACATTTTCTTGTCAAGTCCCTCAACGAGTGCTCCGACGGATGTAACTGTTATCTAATCCGTTAAATGGGTGCGATTCATCGATCGCTACGGATATTAACTTGGATCGTCCCTTGAACTGGTGGGGGACCCCTGCGGCATGATCTGACGAGGTCTTGTGTGTTGTGTAGCAACAGCGGAATAACTTTTCCTTGCAAGCAGTTTTATTGATAGCTTCATTCAATGAATATTTTCTTAGTATGTTGTATTGTTTGAGTTTATTTAATTAATTAAAGTCTAATAAATTTATGTTAAACTAAAATGGAGTCAGATTACTAAACCAAGGATCGCAATATTGCTAAACTGGTTCGTGTATATTTATTGTTGGCTTGTGAATTACATTTGGTTTTCAGCTGAATTTAAACAATTTTAATTGTTTGTCAAATAGCTGGTATCTGTAATTTTCTTTCCTATAATAATTACTAACTTCTAATTAGCTCTTGTTACCTTTTAGGCTTTATTTTATACCGACAACAGATCAGCTGATTTGGCTGCTGCATGGCTGTTTGAAAATGCAGATGCTGATTTAGATACATCTCTAGCAGTGAGTTTTTTTTTTTTTTAATATATATAAAAAGTATTTTGTTTTCCTTATGAGAGTTTTGGAATAGTCTCTGCTACACTTTAAATCTGCATGCATTACTTGGTGCAGTAGTCTAAATATATTTACAAAATATAATATTAGATATGTCTTCTTAAGTATTACCATGAGGAGTAAGCATTTCTGTCTTTAAAAGGAGGTAAAATCAAGACTTTTAAGAATATTAATTGCATAATTCAAATAAATGAAATGATCTTTAGCAAGGTTTGTACGGTCCTTATAAACTCGAAAAAAATTCTCTAAGGCTCTTAAAAGTGCTTATTTTTTTCTAATTTAAAACCTATTAGCGATCATCCAAAGTGTTTTCATACTTTCTGACATTTTTTTTTTTAAATCTGTTCTTCGTGCCTTTTTTTCTTTGAAAATAGCGTCCTTTCTGTCTTTTCCGAAGAAATGCAAAATGTGCAGTTTCTTTTTCAATGTAATGCAATGTCTGGATATCCCCCCCTTCTGAAATTGCCTGTCATGTATGCCCATTCATGTTTAAACATGTCACCCACAGATCAATGACTCACTGTAGTCATTGAATGACTATGACTGAATGATACCATGTGCATTATTAGTAGGTAAATTATAGAGGGCTGCCCCAAAATTTCAAAGTGTTAGTTAGCATGGATGGCCATACGTACTTTGATTAATTAAATTTCATTTACTTTTTTGCTATGCCTTCTTACTCAAAATAGTGAAGAAAAATATTGGATAAATTAGTTTAAAGTGTATAACCATCAACTGTTTTTTACTAATATTTAAAAAACATATATACGTACCAATACGTATGATCATGATGCTTTTTTTTTAATTGTAGGGAAACATTTTTTTTTTATTATAGCTGCATGTATGGCAAAAAATTGCCGTTTTACGCAGAATTTGATCTGATTTGGAAAATTAAAATTCACAAATTTTAGCACATAGGCCAAGTTTTTTTGTCGGAATATTTCTTTTGTGATATCATGAATCTAGTATATTATATTAGCCAGCAAAAAGTACTGCTAAATTTGGAGAAACACTATCCCCTACCTGACAATGGCAAAGCCTAAAAAGTAAAGTTAACAGATGGAGTTGATTAATTCAAATTTCGTTAATCGTTTAAAAATTTAGATAACATATTGAGAGCTATTACTTAATTTTAACTGTGAAAGACTCAACAATTAAATGGAATGCAGGAATTTAAGTTCAAGCAAACAATTTAACTATCTTAAATTTAGCCTCGTGCACAGCACATTATCGTTTTTTTTTGTGTTTTTTTGCGATACACATTTCCAATACTTGTGTAAAACAAACAGAAATCATGTTTAGATGAAAAATCAATAAGAATCCGACAATATATCTCTTATATACTAGGAAGTTGTTAGGTGCTCCTCAAAAAATTATGAATATTATATACGCAAAATATTTATTAAAAATTCAGTTTTTCTTTTAATATTGTGCAAATCAAAATTATTTTTGATGTATATGAAGTGGTAAAGAAATATTTTTATTTCCAATTCCTCATAATTTTACAAAAAACATTTTTTTTTTCTCAAGACAATTTCATCCTCCATAGTTGTCTCTTTCATTGTAACTATGAAAAACAATTATGTTGGCATTGAAATTTTCCTTACCTAATTTTGTGCATGTAAGATTAACTCTTATAGTAATTCCTCAGAATCTTATAAAATAAACATTTCTTTTCTAAAGACAATTCCATCCTGCACTATTGCCAGTTTCATTATATCTGTGAAAAAAAAAATTATGTTGAAATCGAAACATTCTTCTGAGTAGAATATTCTAACAATCTAATCTCCATACCACGTGAACAGACATAAATGAACAGTCTAATTTCCAAACCATGTGAACAGAAACAAAGGAAAAGATACACGCTCATCTTATCAATCATATGGCACCATTTTACACCATTACAGAATGAGTAGCAAGTCTGTGATCAAGGTAACTCTTATAGTAATAAAAGGCTAAGTCCTCACTCATCACTAATTCTCTCACTTCCCATATGGTCACAAAGCTGAAAATTTTTACAAATGTTTACTAGGATAAACATAAAATGATATAATTCATAAAAAGGTTTTTAATATAAATCCTTTATAGGTTTATATTCATTAACAAAGCACCATTTCTGTTGCCAGCATATGCTTGGTGTTTTAAATATTATAAACATCTGTATCAGCCAAATATGCTGTAAACTACTTTTTAAAATTTATACATTAAAAGCGTATGTGAATTTTTGCACTCACATCCAAATATCTTTTATTTATTCTGATTAAAACAATTTTATTATTTATTTATGAGAATAATTTTGGCTACAGGAAAGAGTTTCTTCAATGATCGGTTAAATGCTATTCAGTGCGATTGGATGAAGGCAAGTTGGTTTATTAGTATTCGACATCAAATCTATGTGCCTAGTTTCAAATGTTCAAATCAGGTCTATATTGAAATTTATTTCGACAACCGGTCTTCTTTAGATCAGATAGGGGGTTTCATGCTGGTACTCGGCAGAGTCACCCCATTAATAAATCATATGCCTAGTTTCAGCTCGATTGAATGATCGGTTGGGGACTAATTAGGCCTCCATAGATTTGCCCACCATCGACATTCCCAGCCACACACACAAACAAAATTGATGTTAATAAAAAGGATTTAAAAAGTAAGCTATTACGATCTCGATTAAGCAACTTTAAGGGAACAAAAACGTGTCAAACATTCCAAACAAAGGATATTCATTAGTCCCACTTCCATTACAGTTATAACACTGATATTTGGCACAAATGTCAATAAGAACAAACATAAAAAGAATAAATTATTTCTATCTCGATTAACTGATTTTAGAGAATCGAAACATTAAAAAAAAATATATTCTTATGTTCCACTTTCAAATGCAGTCGCAACTCTGAAAATTGGTACAAATGTCAACAAGGGAAAGCATCGAAAAGGTAAAACTATTCCAATGTTGATTAACCAGTATTAAGGGGACGAAAAAGGGTCAAACGTTCCAAATGTAAAATATTCAAAAGTCCCACTTCCAATATAGCCACAACTTTTTTTATTTGGTACAAATGTCAATAAAGACAAACATAGGAAAAGTCGATTATTCCGAAGTGGATTAATCAAATTTAAAATTTGAAAAGGAGTCAAAACGTTCCAAACGAAGATTATCCCAATGTATCGCTTCCTATATAGTCATATCTGATAAATTTGATAGTACCATGAGCAAGCATAGATAAAGTAAACAATTCTGAGCTTGATTAAGTAAGTTTAAGGAATCAAAAATTTCCAAACCAAAAATCCCACTTTCAATGCAGTCTCAACTTTGAAATTTGGTACCAAGGATGCATAGATAAAGTAAGCGATCTTGATTAACTTATTTTAAAGGGTTGAAAAGGAATCGAAATATCCGATACGAGGAATAGTGCAATGTCCAACTTCCAAAAAAGTCACAACTCTGTAATTTGATACAAGTGTCACTATGGTAAGCTATTCCAATCTGAATGAACTAATTTTCAAAGTTCGAAAGGGGTCTAAACATTCTGTTCAAGGGATTCAAATGTCCTGCTTCAAATATATTCACATCTCTGACAATTGGAACCAAGGGCAAGCACAGATAAATAAGCTGTGCTGATTTCGATTACCTAATTTTTTGGATTTGAAACGTTCCAAACAAAGAATATTCCAATGTCACAACTCTGTAATTTGGTACAAATATCATCAGGGAAACGTAGAAAAAGTAAGTTCTTCGATATCGATTAATTTATTTTAAAGATTGAAATAGGGTCAAAACGTTCCATACTAAGAATACCCTAATGCCCTACTTCCAATGTAGTCACAATTATAAAAATTGTAATAAATGTCAACAAGGCAAGCGTAGATAAAGTAAGGTAATCTGTTTTTGATAAAACAATTTTCAGGATTCAAAACAGGATCGAACATCCAACACACAGGGCTCGCAACAGGTCTCTATTTTCCCTAAGTGTCCCCGTTTTTCCCTATTTTCTTAAAATATCTAAGAATTGTTTTAATTTGTCCAAATCCTTACATGGCTGAGTTGAAATGCATATTTTTAACTGATTTTTGCTATGTTCAAAAAGGCATATGCTTGCATGTTTACAAAATCTAACAACCATGGAATCCGAGTATGATCAGACTTCCCCAAGCCTTCGATGTAATGACTACTTTTGCAGGATGGCTTGTCATTTTCACTGATTGCCAATCTGATTGACATCTGAGATTTTCGCCGATTTACCAAAAAAATTTGATATTTTGTACATATTTGGCCATTGAGCCGAATATTCAGTTTGGCCAAATACTTTTTTTCTTCTATTTATCGCCAATTCATTATTATTGCAGAATACCATTCTACAGAAATTATTTTATTTTCCTTATTTAAAAATTGCAAAACTTGCGAGGCATATCCACAGCAATGTTAAAATGTTTTTTTGTTTTTTAACTGAATTTCTGGGAGTAATAGAGCTTTTAAATATGCCTACAACATAAGATGTGTCCTCTTGAATAGTTTTATAGATTTGATAACAGTTATTTTTTTATGAAACCTTTCCTTGCCAAGACAATTGCCATGAATGAAGGACCAGTTGTGTGTATTTTTATAATTAAAAAATAATAGTACTTTTTATTATAAGTAGTAATTAAGACAAGTTTTATAGGAAACAATACATCAGATATTCAGTTGGCCGTGTATTTGGTATTTGGCTTGTCCATTGGCCAAATGTTCAGCATTCGCTCCGAATCAGATATTCGGTGCATCCCTAATGGTTATTTACGTTGGCGTGATGTTTATTTTCTCTTAGGTTTACCCTGAAGTTATAGTAGCTATTTACAATAGACTTTAAGTCATGGTACTGGTACTCGCCCCATTCATAAGCAGGGCTTCCACAGGCGACTAAAAAGGCTACTAAAGCGACTATTTTAGTGGCCAGGCGACTATTTTAATGAAAAAAGGGCTTAAAACGACTATTTTTAACAAAACCTTCAACTATGTTTGGACTGAGGCGACTATTTTTTAAGAAATTGGATACTGTCCGATGGTAGCACGAAAAAAAATCGGCACTAAGGTACTAACATTTTTCTCAAAACAGTGATTTTTTTTTAAGGTAGGAGAGAGCAAATACTACTGAAATAGTTGTTCATATTCCCGGGTACAGTGGTCATTTTGCTAGTTCGACGATAGTTACCGCTCACGCGAGATTTGTTGTTTTTGACGGCAACCGCAGTCATTTTCGCCTGCCTGTTGTTCCTTATATCTTTTATCTTTCGCTGCGCAAGAGCATACCCTGTTATATTCTGAAATATCAAATTATTTCGCTTTATTTACTCTACTTAACAAAAATAAATTTGTGGTGAGCACCCGGAAGAAAATGCTATCAGTATGGACAGAATTGATGCTATGTAGACGTTATGTCCGAGATTAGTGACGATTTCGCTGTGTAGGTCAATCGATGCAGAATGATAAGAATTTCAATGTTGTAGCTAAATTTATAAATAATAAAATAATTTAAATTTTGAGGCAATTTAATTACTTTGAACGTAGCTTAAACAGGGTGGCGACAGAATCGGGAATTCAGTCAAATGTCAAGGTATTTCGTAAAATTACTCTTTAGTCAAGGAATTTTGAAATTTTTGAGTTTCCCTTCTCGCATTCCCCTTGCGGGTGCGGACATCTATCCCGGCTCGCGTCACAAGAAGTGGATGCCGTGTCGTCGGTGCATTGAATAATACGGGTTTTTTCATCTGCTTTCTCGTAAAAGTCTCTCAATATCTGGCTAGTTGACCGATTTGGGAGTACAAAGTTTTTGAATGCGCTACTGCATACATTCAGGCAAAGGGTCATGGAATTTTTTAAAAAGTCCAAGCATCTTTTTCCCCTGCCGAATGCTATGCTTGTCATGTTTCATGAAAACGATTTTTTGCCTCATTTAATATGTACTTTAGTGGTTTAAGATAATATTTTTGTTGTACAAAATTTTATTTCCATATATTTATGAGTAATTAATTTTTATAAGAAGCTGTTAATTTCAAGCTTTTTTTCTTCAACTTCAAAATCCAAAAGACATAATTTTTTATGAAATATTATACCTAGTGAAATTTGTGACTGAATAGCAAAATGCTGATTATTTAAGTTTCATGCTCATGCATGCCCAAGTTAAGTAAATATTTAGGACACTGTTTAAAATTTATGTTATGAACAAGATACAGCCTATGACATATATTAAAGAAAATAACATGTTTTATTTGTGTTATTTTTTAAATTAAAAAGAAAAGTATTGTACTAGTTTCTTTTCCTTGAATTTAGCAATAATGGGTGTAGTTTGTAAATTCGCTTATGTGAATTTTGTATTTTTTTTATTAATGTTTTCCTTTTTTTTTTCCCCCTTTTTTTTCCATGCTCTAAAGATGCTTGTTTTGTTTTTTAGTAGAAATTTATATTTTGGTGCAATTATGCTTTGATAAGTAAATGTAGTTGTAAATAGTCAAATTTATATATTTTTAAACTGGTCATATTTTCTTCGTTTTTTTAATGATAACGTCGACAGAGATGCACATCAGGGAAGTTTCTAGAAATTAGGGAAATGTTGAGGAATTTTGTTTCTCAAATTCTGTAGCTATCCTGTTAAAAATTTAAAAACTGGTCCTAATTAAATTCACCTGTCATTGTCAATAAATAGTATAATTGTTTAAACATAAAACTTGTTTTTCTGCCCAAAAGTTGTTTTACTTTGAAAATTAAAAAAATATATATATCTTGTTTTGCCAATCGATTTTTACCGTCACTTTTGCGTGAAGTTTTGCTTAGGTGCTGTCTGGGAGTATGGTTGAGTTGTCAACTTCCATCGCATTATGCAAATACCTCCCCCAAGACACATGCCTTTAACCGTATGGGATGTTATGTATTAGACACTATTTTGATTTGAAAGAAGAGTGTCTCTGGGTTTTCGTGTTTATGTAAATCAACAGTTTTATTCCGATCTTGATGATAACTTAAAACCTTTAAAACAAGAGGAAGGTCTTTACCGACTTAAAAAAAACAATCGTTATGAAAAGTGAGGCTACTATTTTCAACGTCTGAGACTACTATTTTCAATGTTTGAGACTACTATTTTGGCTATTATTTTTAACATCTGAGGCTACTAAAGCAACTATTTTCAAAGCTTACAGTCAGTGGCAGCCCTGCATAAGTCTTATAGTAACTATTACTGAAATTGGCGTTGCCATTTTGATGGCATTCGCTTATTCTTTCATTGATGTGATTTCCGCTGTTTTTGTGATTATTGCGCATGTGGGGATCAATTTTGCTGCTTAGTTTGAATCGATGAAAAATCACTAAAATTTAATTCAATTTTTTACAAGAAAATTATTTCAAAAAGTTGTTTGACATGTGAAATTTTAGGAAAATTTAGAGTTTTTTGACAGTTTTCATTGTTTTTTGATCTTCAGCTTTTTTGGCTTGGGAGCTGTACCATATTTATTTTTTTAAGATGTAGCTCATTTATATTCTTATGAAAAAAAGTGCTTGGTGCAATATTTAATTAGGAAGTTAAGGGCAAATAAACGTTTTGCAATAGCATAGTTTCACTTAAAATTAGTAGTAGCCTTAAAAATTTTGATCCCTAACCCTTTTTTCCTTAGGGACATATTTGAAATCTGTTACAAGCCCCTAAAATGTTGAATGCATGAATGCCTTTCGATTTCTACAATACACATAGAAAAATTTCGTAGCGAAGCACAGCTATACAGCTAGTCAATTATAAATCTTATTGTAGTTTACTAAATGCAACTCATAGAAATAAGCCAATATGCTCTTGTTACATATTTTTGACAGTTTCTAGAAATGAGTTTCCTTTACAACTTTAAGATATTTTACTTAAGCTTTTAAATAATCTGTTGGTAATTTTTCCATTAAAAAAATAATCTCTAGCCCCTAAAAATTGAATGTTGCAAGTAATAGTTATATTTGTATTTATATTTTTTTAATTCTAGTTAACCTAATATAATTTTAAAATTATGAAACCAAAGAAGCTTAGAATTTTGTATAAATGTTGCATAACTAAATTTAAAAAAAAAAAAAAAAAAAAAAAAGATAATTTTTTCCCTTTGCACAGGCAGAAGCTGGGGATCATATGGATGAATCGTATGGTGATGCCTATAAGATGGCTTTTGTGGTCAACACTAGCTTGGACATGGGTACTGGAAAGTTAGCTTCTCAAGTTGCACATGCTGCCATTGGCATGCATCGCCTGTTGCTACAGAATGAGAACAAGTATGGAGAAATGGTCTTACAGTGGTCTGAGTATGGGTAAGAGCTTTCTTTATTTGCATGGATTTTAGAAGTTTGCAAATTTTCAAATATCATAGAGTTTATTAAGTAAATGTGTTTTTAAGATATTGCTCTTTTTTTTTTTTTTTTTTCCTTTTTTTTTTTTAACATAACTAATTTTAATGTTATGATGATACAGTTCTGGACAAATCATAGGACTAGAAGAAAAATAGCTGAAATTGAAAAAACTACTTATGGAAGAATTTGGGCAATTCTTATTCAATGTATTACATTGGTAGCAATTAACCAAATGAGAATTTTAGCTTAAGAATTAATTCCATTTCAACCATAATTCTTTTCTAACCTGTGGACAAAATGATAATACAGACTCTGTTGTAAAATACATTATAATAAATGAAATTACTGCTATCTGTTTTACTTTTATCAATGTAAATGCAATCCAGTATAAATTTTTTCGTTAAGTGGCTTTGGTATGTTTTTCCTTACTTTTAAAATGGCTTTTATTCTGTTCTTCTGAATTAATTTATCACTTACTTTAAAAGTGTAATATATATGTTACTATATAAATGTAATTTAGCACTTTCTATATAACTATACTGCTACATAAAAGCTTGTCAAATTCTGGTAGCTTGATGGCAGTGTTGTATGATTGCCAGTTTGGTTTGGCAAAACTGTGATATCTTATGTGTTAGTTTGAGAAGGGGGAGATTTTCCTAACAAGTACTCATGGGTGTACAAGGATTTTTTTTTAGTGTTAATGGATCAAAAGCTGCCAAAACATAAATTGATGTTAGTTTAAAATTGTGGAGTGTGTAGACTTTGTTAGTCCTGCTCCAATATTTTCAAGATAAACAGTACATGATATTCAGTGTTATACATTTTTATTTTGTAATAATATTTCAGCCATTTGATCAATAATTTCCTTTTGCTACTTACTCTTACCGCAGAAAAAAATTTATATGCTTAATAATTTTTATTGTTTTAGCTTAATGCATTTTTATTTTAATATCGTTATTTCTCTTTTGTTATATTAATTTCATTTTGCAAAGAAAATATGTTAAAAAGGAAATCGGAGCTTAAAATTGTAAAAAATTACTTTTAATTAAACACTGTCATCATTGGAATTACTTGATTTATAAGAATATTAACATTTTCTTTCTATTACAACTGACACCTTGCTGATGTTTTGATTCTATCATTATCAATAATTGGTGCAAGACTTTTCTGGAAACTGTTTTCTCATTGCAGATTGTAAGTTTATGTTATTGAGTGTTATATTTATTTTCATTTTATTTTTTAAGAGTACAATCCAAATGGTCCGCTGTATTTAGCCATCTATACTGTAGAAACAAATTATTCAAAAAAAAAAAAAAAAAAATTATACTTTTGTAATACTTCCAGTTAACTGTTTTCATTGAAATTTTCATTATTGAATAGTTCGTATTCCTCTGTTACTTATTAATATAATTCAAAATCTATTACTTAATTGTGTTATATAGAACCAGTTATCATAGCTAAAATTGTGGCATGCAGTTTAAAAATTTATATTTGTAAGGATTTGATATAAAATAATTTACCCAACTATGGTTACTTTAATGACATTTTAAAATTTGAAATTAAGTATGCCTGCAATTATTAAAATTACAATGAAAACATTTTACGACAGCATCACAATTTATATAATTATGACAACACAAAATTTCCAACCATTATGATTTCGTTAAAGGAACTTTCACATAAAAAAAAAACAAAAAAAAACAGCAGTTATAATAAAGTTGTGAAGTTCTTTAGTGTGATGTTAAAAAAATAAATTATTATGATTTTTTACATTGTCAAACTTGTATTTAGTTCCTATATTTTGAATTTAAGTGTTGACAAAGAATTAAGTTTTTTTTCCTTTCACGTGATACATATTTAAATGCTAATTCCCAATGGATATAAACATTTATTACCTAAATTTAACTTTTATTGGAATTGGTTCATGTTGAGGTGTTCTAGGGGTTTCTGCTTGATCATTTCTGATTTTCATGAAACTTTCACATAATATTCATATAACTCCTAGGTAAACTTTTGGAAAGTGTTGGCTTAATATATTAAAAGACCGGGTAAGTAGAATAGGTCATATTTTCCAAAAATGCTAGGAGACTACTGATACAATAGGGTTCCAACATAATCTATAAAAAGCATTAAAAATTACATTTGATTGAAAGTTGTGGATATTCAGAAAATCACTTATAAACTTCTTTTCAGGAATTGCCATTCCCATTATTCTGTTTTAGTTGCAATCAAACTCCGTAACACGAAGTTGATGGAGTCGCAGGAATTTTCTGTGTTAACTGAATTTCAAGTTAATCGTTTATAAACTTTTTCATCTAATTAATACAGATTTCAATTACTATCTATATTGCAAGGCTTATATTTAATACAATAGTTTAACAAGTTATACATTAGGAACAAAAAAAAGTTAATGTATTTACCAGTGACTTGTTATTTAATGAAGTCTGTTATTGATTTTTGCTTTAAATTTTTAATAAATATTATTTTTTATTAAATATTTCTACCTCTTATAAATTATTTATAGCACATGAGCCATTCTTCTTAAAGTTTTACTAAATTAGTTTTTTTTATCAAAAATTACCTTTTGCTAAGTTATCAAATGAGTTCCATTGTTAATTATACTAGAATATTACTACATATAAATAATTTCTTCCTCTAACCTACTCATTTAGTTTAGTTGTTTTATTATTTCAAGATCATCTTTAATATTTATTGGAAAATTCTAAACTTTTTTATTTCTAAAATGACAAAAATTAAGATCAAAATATTTCTGTTCTTTTTGTTTTTCATCAAATCTTTGATTCCAAATGACATCATTTTGTCTTAAGTAGAATAATGGTAAATTGAAAACAGAGCTACTCCAACTTTTTTTATGGTCTTGATGTCGAATTTTGTTTGTTATTATTAAGGTTGTGGGAACATTTTAATGAAATTCATAATGTAATTTAAAAAAAAAAAAATTATCAAGACTCTAACCATCAGTATAGTCCAGGGGCCCCCCGACTGCAATTACCTATTAGTATCTTCAAAACCCAACCTTTTACAAAGCGTAGATCAAATAGATGGGAAAAAAATTCCATAAATAATATTTTTTGTTCACACACCATATTCTATTCATCAAATCAATACCTCCATGCCTTTGTTATAAACATTAACAACATTTGTCTTATCTTCATTAATTAAAGTTCCTTATGTCATAGACTACCATTCGAATGTTTGATAAGCAATTGACTCCATACAAATTAGTTATCACTTACATATTTGTTGGCCAAGCATTTAACTGCTATGATATTTTTGTTACCAGTAATATAGTCATATTTTCATCTACTCTAACTAAATGTCATAAGTCTCCATTTATTAAATTGATTCAAGGCTCAAAGTCCTTTTTTTTTTTTTTTTTGGCATGATAGGTATCTGGAAGTAACTTTGAAAACAAAGTATTTGTGCATATATGAGGCGTTTTGATCATTAGATAATCCACATTTGGTATGGATGGTTTCAACAAAACAGCAAAGAAACAGCCCTCATCTAACAAAATAAACATTGTGGGAATGTTTGTTCTGGTGCTCAATGCCTCATATTCATCTGAATAAGGCATGAATTATGCTCTATTTTTAAAATTAATAAAAAGTGCTTTTCAAAATGTTCCTTTTTGAGAAACTTAATTTTTTTTTTTTTTTTTTTTTCAGAACTAACTAGAGTTTTAATATTTATATAGATAAAAAAATACTTAGTTATTAAAAAACAGTCTCAGAGTGTTTTAAACATGTCATTGAAAATTTAGAAGTATGATTGTTTTGCTATAGAAAATTCTGAAACGTCACGATTCTATTTATAATTACTTGTTCTGAAAGAGTTGACTTAACAAGTAAACAACTTATACTTTTTCAATGTTCCAGGTAAGAAGTTTAATAGTTAAGTTCTTCTCCATTTATTAATTCCTCCCTCCCCCCCCTCCCCCTGATTTTGCTAAGAAAAGTTTTTAATCAAAATAATTTCTTTCAAGATAATGGGATTTGCTTAGAGTTCTGATAAACCTTGCAAATTCACTGAACATAGAATTAGTATTGACATTTATAGTTATTAAAAATTTGAAGAAATATCATTGAAAGGTCCTTAAGTAGTTTTAAATAATGAACAGTAAAAAGAAATATGTACTCTACAAACTAGTTCTTTTATTTTATAACTGCTTTGTATGAAACGTTTCCCTTAGAAAATATTTTAATTTCAGAGAAACAAAAATAGTTCTTAAAGGAAATAATACACAGCATTTGGTGGACTTGGAAAGGAAGGCTCTTCAATTGGGTCTGCCTACTTATTTAGTGCAAGATGCAGGACGAACACAGGTGATAATTATTTGTTCACAGTTTAGCTTTGGGATTTTGTTATGGTAGATTTTAATTCTTCTAGCGAATTCTTCAACTTGCCGAAAATATATGATAGGAATATGACACATCTTAGGCTGACTTTTCCTGAAGTTAGAAAGTTATATACGTCCTATTCTCATTAGGACATTTTCTCAAATAACAGCCATGTTTATTTAATAATAATTTGTTTTTAGAATTGCTACTAGTAAAATTACCTATTCTATTGGTTTTGTTTTTACTGCATAGCAGAATGATGCTTTTGTATAAAGTGTTCAAAATATTTTTTGTAAGTAGTTAAAAAATATTTCATTTTAGTAACTGAATATTCCTGTTGCATGTGCTAAAATCATTTAAAAGTTTAGAAGATTAATTTATAAAAATAAAATAAAGAGTCGGTCTGCCTGTAGGACTAGAGAACAGGACTTCCAATTGCCATAGAGCTTTCAGCATAAGTAGTTTTGATCTTCTAATTGGGATGGGGACAGTTAAACTCGCTGACTATTACTGACTTATTGCTGTTCATTTGGAACAACTTGATGGAAAAGAAATGTTTTGTTTCCATTATTACATAAGTTGTGGGTATGCTTGAAAATGAGCTTTCTCGAGTCACAAGCAGTCCCGACACCAAGCTTTAAAACATTTAGGACTATATCAATAAGAATTTTTAGGATGTAAAAGCATATTTACATGAGGCTTCCAATGACAAAAAAAATTTAAGAAAAGGTTACTTTTAAAAAGATCAAGAGCAAAGAAAAATAGCTCCGAAAAGGATTATTGTGAACTCATTGGATTGTTTAATGAAATATTTTTAAGGATCAATGTTAACTAAAATAATAAAACCACATGGAGTCACAAACCACAAGGAAAACTTGCTGTATGAGTTTTCCCTCGCATTTTTAAATAATTCAGTTCCCTTCAAAGTTCAAAGATAGAATATAGGTAAGTAATAAAAAATCTCAAATAGTTTTCATATGCACCAATTGTGTCAGCGAGTTGTCTCTTGATTAAAATCTCCTTATTGGGTCATTCCATGTCAAATCAACACGGCTCCCAACCCAGCCGCTTTTGAATTTCATAAAATTTGGTTCACTTATTAGATTCATAGAGAAAAGAAAAAATGCCAAATATTAGGTTTGAATCTCGTTAGGTTTCCAAAATATAGAGTTTCAAAAATGGACCAAAAGTGCAAAATTTCATATTTCTTGCTTTACATATTAGGCTATAATTTTTTCCCTAGTTATCATAAAATATTGATTTTGGTGTCAAAAGAAAGAAAAAGATTTGATCTTTCTAATAATGTATTATTTACGTGTATTTTTTTTAATTTTCATTTTAAGGTCAAACAATTTGACCTTTGACCTTGAATATCTCAAAAAAGGGTATTTTTATTTTTTTTCAAAATAATTTATATTATTCTTACATCAATTCTCTTCACAAATATATTAGTCTCATTTTGGGACCGCAATGGGATGCCAAGTTATAAATTTCAATCGTAACTGCAGTCCCACTCTTATCCTACAAAAACTGTTTATATGTAAATAGCTTTTCCTTTTAAAATATCTTTATATACATGTAATGCAAATAAAACTTTAGCCTTAATTATTAGCTAAAAATTATAATTATTTATCTTTGATTTGTTATAACTTTTTAACTTTAAGAGCAAAAACTAATTCTTTACTTATACATTGAAAAAAATTACATTTTTCAGCATTGCATTAAGTATGCAAACATCGTTTGCTGTAAAATTAAAAAACATGACATAGATAATTGGTAATAATGAGCTTTTGAGATAATTATTTAAAAGGAATGTTGAATGCAATCAGAAACATTTGTTCATACAAATTATTTGGAAAAAATCATATTTCGAAATTAGAAAACAGAAATACTTGAAAATTTTCTATTGATACATTATCTTTAAACGATTGTTGAAACTAATTTATCAGATGCATAAGTAACTTCCTTACATATGGAACTTCTATTAATTATTGTGACTCTTTTTCACTTGATTCATTGCATATGTAACTATTGATTTTATAATTTATTTTTTTGTTTGACTTTTTTTTCGACCATGGAATTAGAATACATTTTGCACAAAAGTTGGTTGATAGAAACGGGTCTGAATGCATGAAATTTTTGAGTACCTGGAATAGTTAGGGCGCTTAAGAATCGTTTCCGAAGGAAGATTTTTTCTCTTTCATACTGTAAGGAAGTTACATATGCAAACTGCATTCCTTCAATATTTGGCAGTTGCCCATTCGAATAACTGTCAAGAAGTTTATATCTGATCTTTATATGGATGCTGCAAACTGGCACGAGCGGCTAGCCTTTTTATGGTACCTCCAATGCCTTCTGAAACTCCTTTACCACGGGCAGTGGCAAAAAAATTTCATTCTGGTTGAATTCCAAAATCTTTTTTATGGAAACACTGGTTTATAAAAAAATTTCAATTTTTTGTAGTGAGAAGCTGCACCATCTGAAAAGTACAAAAGTTTGTTAGGTTTCGTATTGAATTTTTTTCGATGAATTCGATCAAATGCCTTTGGAATAAGTGAACTGTTGTTGCGTCCATGGTGGAGACAGTCAGAAACTACTACGAAATTAAAATTGTCTACGTCTTGGTCAGTGTATCATCTATAATAAACAACAAATTGATGTATAGCCGCTTGCGAATTATTCCAGTGGAATCCTTGAATTGCATCTTGAAGAATAAAAGAGTAATTTTCAGAAAAATCACAAACAGCTGCATATTCACTTGATTTTAGATTTTGTTTACAAGCACTAAAAAAAGACGATTGTTCCTTAGCAATGAATGAATGCTGTATAAGTTTGGTAAGTTTATCCAGAAACGAATCAATAAAGTCATCAAAAGGGCTCGACAAAGTTTCAAGTGTATGCTTGGTAATTCATATAACAGGTATTTTTTTTTACATATATTTAGAAATTTAAAAACATTTGAAATAAATTTACCATTTAAAAAACAGTCCTTTGATTTTTGCGTTTTAACATCTAACAGAAAACTTCCTGAGGGGATATATTCCCATATACTTTCCCCTGGCTACGCCACTGAATAAAATAACCAAGATGAAAATTTTCACCACTTCCTTTCTTTCGAAAACTAGTCAATTTATACTCGATTCCCTGTATATTCGACTGCATTAGGATATGGGATTCTTCAGTTCACACTCAAAGACGATTATTGCGTGAAATTAAGGACAAGAGTTCATATTTGAATTTATATTTTGGCATCCCATTGCGGTCCCATTATGAAACTAACATAATTGTGTAGAGAATTAATGTAAGAATAACATATATTTTTTTGAAAAAAATAAAAATACCCTTTTTTGAGATATTCAAGGTCAAAGGTCAAATCGTTTGACCTTAAAATAAAAATTAAAAAAAATATACATCATTAAAAAGATAAAATCTTTATCTTTTTTTTTTGACACCAAAATCAATGTTTGATAATTAGGGACACAATTATAACCAGATATATAAAGCAAGAAATGTGAAATTTTGACCTATTGGCCCATTTTTGAAGCTCTGCATTTCAGAAACCAAACGATATTCAAACCTAATATTGGCCATTTTTTCTTTTCTCTATAAACCCAACAAGTGAGCAAAATTTTATTAAATTCTGAAGGGGTCGAGTTGAAAATGTCACTTTTTTGGGTTGATTTGACATGGAATGACCTTATTCTATATTGTCCTGTAAAAAGGAGTTTTTCCAAACCACTGCCAACACCTTTGAGCTTAGAGATGGTTGTTATTTTGTATCTGTTTATTATTTTTAAATTGTTTTTTAATTATAACACTCGTTACAATTCCTGGGAAACTATAATAAAGAAAATTATTTAAAAGTGAGATATATTTATAAATTTTAATCTTGTCATAAATGAAATACTATAAATAATAAAAATATATGCCATCTGATTAATTTTTAGTATATTTATCACTTTAAATGAGAAATTTGTCGAGTTTGTGTCAGTCAAAAGTTTGAATCTGTTAAAGAAACAAAATTATTTTGAATTTTTAAATGTATCGTCCACCTTTAAAAAAGAAAACATTTCTTATAAACATGTCAAGCCTGCATACAAATTCTTTGTGTAGTAAATAACAGTAGAGAGAGGGCTAAAAAAATAATAAAAAAACTCCAAAAGACTCGTAACTGTTAATACAAAAATGAATGCATTTTGCGACTGTGGATGATCTCTGCAAACAGTACTCATATTGTAAAATAAGAGACATTGCAAAAAGATATTGTTAAAAGTACCAAAATTTTGTTGAACGTTAGATTTCCTTTTTTTGTTAAATTGTATTAATATCTTGCATTTTTTTTTTTTTTTTTTTTTTTTTTTTAAAGATGAAAAAAAAAAATATCTTTTACTATTTCCTTTCATATTTAACTATTCTGTGTCCCATTTTTACCATCTACAATATCAATGTGACACAAGTTAATATAAATTTATTATTTATTATAATAAAACTTGGTACGCTGTCAAAAAGAAACAAATTCAGCACTATAAAATAAAATTCTGGAGGAATTTAATTTTTTCAAAATTTTTTAATTTGTGTATTCATATTGACAACTTCAGGCTCGTTGTGGCTGGTTTAATATTGATTTAATGGAATGAAATTTGTTACTCTGTCAACCCTGCTGCTGAGCATTGAGCCTGTTGGTTGTCAAATTTGTATTTATTATTAGGAAAAATGTCCAGTAACCTAATTTTTATTTTTCAATCTTTTCTCCTATCATTTTTAAATATCTTAAATTAACTGATTTTGCGAGTTTATGGCAGGCAAGTGACTTTTAACCCACTTGCTGTAATCCAATCAAGCTTAAACTTGGTAGACTCTTTGTTAATGATAATACATCAAGTTTTGGAGTTATAAAATGTTAGTCAGTGGTGTGGAATGTATGTTTTTATTTGTGGTCATGAACTATGAAACCTTGATCTGAGCTCAAAATTACTTAAATGAGTTGCGATTGCACTTAAAAATTGGGGATATGTGTAAAGGATATATAATAAAGAATTTCTTTTATGGATAAGTTTTTACTTTTGTAATATTTGCTGGAATTAGAATATGCTTGGTTTTTTAGAATAAATCTCCTTGTAAAAATTAAGTAAATTTTTCAATTGTCACAAAATTGAATTGAAAGCAAATAACACTTCTGGAAATTACTTATTTGTTCTTACAGGTACCTTCTGGCAGTACAACTGTTCTTTGCGTGATGGGCCGTTTAGATCTTGTCGATCAAATCACAGGCTCCCTGAAGCTGCTATAATAGGAGGATAAAAAATATTTGTGCCTTCACTACTTAAATTTATAATTACAGCCTTTCAATGAACTGCTGATTCTCCATGTTGCTTTGTGAATACTAATGCATAAATACGTACTCAGCCTCTGCTCAATGCAAGCCTTCATGTTGTGCACATGTTGACTTCCCGCTGGCCGAGAAGAATGGAGTTTCCTAAGTGTTTCTACATTGTTATTTGAAATACAATGTAGTTGAGATCGAAACAAACGTTCATTCAGTTGAAAAACATTCAACCTTCACTTTGTTCTTGTTGGATTATGCTTTCTGTTTATAAAGTATTTTTCTTAAAACATGTTTAGTTTTTGGATTTTTTTTTCACAGAAAGAAATTACTTGTTTTGTTTTGAATAACTTAAATTCTACTCTGTGTATTATTTAAGTTTTTAAATGGATCCAGTGCATTTTCTTTTGATTTAACATATAATTCTAAAAAATACCAAAACTGTAATCCTAGTCTTTGAATCGTTTGTTAAGGCACAGCCGTTCATAACAAATCAAATCCTTATCATTCCACATGTTCAAATTTTAAGTTAAATCTGTTTTGAGCATTACCTTATGTTAAGATTTTATTATGTACATTAGTAACGTAAGGGGTGAAAACCTTCCGCCTGTATACTTACTTTTCCCCCATGATTTTTTTTTCTCTCTCCTGAAAAATTCTGTTTGTCAATGCCTTTTTTTTTTTTTTTTTTTTTTTTTTGTAAATAGTTTAGGCACATATTTCTGGTTGCAGCACTGTTCTGTACACACATTAGTATAAAAATATATTTTTATTAAGTTAATTTTGTAGTTCAAAATAATGATGCATATATTTCCCCCTTTTTTTTTTAACATTTTGACCGTTTTTACCCCTGTGTATTAAAAGTACCGATTTTTAAAAAAAAAAAAAAATTATTTAAAATTTTCTAACTTGCCCTTTTTAACATATATTGTTTATCAGTGTGAAGTTTCTGTTGACGGAGGATATTCAAGCATAGTAACTTTGAAAGTTAACTTTATTATCCAGATTTACCAAAGGTCATTAATTGTTAGTCAAATATTAGTCTTCAATTGTGCTGATTTATAAATGATTCTTAATTACTACATATATTGCTTAAATGTATTTTTAGCCAAAATCCAAAGTATAAGCAGATTTAAAAAATTAAAATTTCCAAATCTAAGATTATTTATTTTCTAAAATTCTCTAGTCTAATATATTAAAATTTACAAAATATTTGAAATAATAAATTTTGTCATCTGGTTCTAACATTTTTCCATGCTGTAAAATATATAATAAGAATTTAACAGAACTGAATAAATTAATTGCAATGATTTATTTGTTTATAAATTGGATACATAATTCTTAAGTTAAAAAATTTTGTTTTTCATTTGCTTCTGAGTACCTTTTTAATTAAATTTTAAATAAGCTATTTCAACTTCTCATCAATTTGAAACTCTCTTGCATTATTCTGTGCACTAATTATTTGGATCAATTTTGACATTTGTTCTAAATATAGACACTTTTTTTATACATAATTTAAATGTTGGGACATTATTAAAATAGTACTTTGTTTTTGAGACATATCTTTTATGCTCAGTTTCATATTCATTCACATTAATATTTCTAAGATCTCAATTGTAATATTGATTATAATTAGTACTTAAATTTTTACTTGTGATTTAACATAGAGTTTTTTTCTTTCTTTTGAAATGGCAGCAAGTTTTACTTTTAATGATCTTAAATTGTAGGTCATGTTACATAAAAGGTAAATTTTTATCATTAATTAAGAAAATGCCTTTAATGTACTAGTAGTATATTATTTTTTACCTAAAATTTGGGTAAGAAACTAAACTGGTATCTATTTTATGACCTAAAAATGTGAATTTGACAGAAATTTATAATGGCTGGTTGCTAAAACATTCTTATGAGTTGGAAGTTCCTTCATGTAAATCTTTTATTGGCGAGTAAGTCAATTACACAATTCAATTCTAGTTTTGTTTGTATTGTATATGCTATTTGTAGCATTTATTTATTTGGATTTTTAATAAAGAGAATATTGTTGAAGAATATGTTGTGGTTATATCTGTTTATGCTTGACAAACTTTATAACATTTTCAAAAAGATAAAAGAAAAATTACATCTTACAATATTGACTATTAGAATGAACTCATTTAAAATAATGTTGAATTGTGTTCCTGTTATTAAACGAATTCTTCTACACACACTTTAATCTAGTATATCCAGTCAAAAATTCCAATGAGCTTGCTTATTGAAAAATGCTATATGAATTGTGCAAATGCACTTGTTTGTACTTCAGTTTTTTTAACTGGTTGTGCAATTATTAATTAGAAGCAAAAATAACTAGAAAAAGTGGTAATTAATATATTTTAACAAAATTATTACCAAGCATAGTTTCAACCCTAAGTCGCAATCTGTAGCTAAAATGACATTTTCTAATTTATGAAATTTAGATACCCTCTTCAAGTTTTAATTTCAAACATTGTTAGCCTGACTAACCTGTTGAATTCTTGTATACTTGTTACGAAGACCTTAATCATTTTATTTTCAATAGTAATATATTTTTTACCATATTTGAATGCTATCTTTTTTTCAATTAAAATCATAAAAAAAAAAATTAAAATCATTAACAAAAAATTAAAAGTATATTCACTTACCATTAGTGACAAATTTGAAGGGAAAATAGTGCACTTAAAATTTACTTAAAAGTTTGCAAAGACAATCTAGGATGTATTTTCAGTGATTGCACAAATATGTTTTAAATTGTTTAAATGACTAATTTAAAGAAATAATTATATATGTCCATTATCCATGTGCAATTGTTATGAACTAATATAAATAACCTGATTAAATGTTATCCCATTTTTGTGGTCGGTTTTATTTCTTTTAAACAAATGGATTGTAGAGTAATATTGATAGTTTATTATGTTTTACTTTATAATTTCAGTTTAAACAGAATATTTGTTTACCCATAAGTACAATAGATATTTGCATCTATTAGGAATACTTTCTACAAGGAGAACCAAGTTTTTAATTGTTCATTGATTGATCTTTATAATTTTTTTTTTTTTTTTTTTTGAAAAGCTCTGGATATAAGTTAAATAGTTTTTAAAAGAGAAAATATGCCAAACAAGTTCTATAAAATTTATTCTATATTATATATATGACAAGGTAAATTGTAGGGGGGGAAAAAATTAATTAAAATAAAGTGTTTATGTTCGCAACTATGAACACCAAGGAACTTTATATAAAAGGTTTACTCTTTAAATAAAACTTTTGGCAAAAGATGCAATATAAGACCTCAAAGTATGCCAGGTCCAATGGGTTACTAAACAACCAATATAATTAAAATAGTTGGAAATGCTGAATAGTTTATGGTATGTGAAAAATGTTGGAAATGTGTTCTAAGAATTTAAATTAGCCACTAATTTTTTTTTCTGCAACTACTCAAGGATGTTGGAATCAAGTGCCAAAATGTAAATTTTTCAAATAGCAATTCCAAGGTAAAGTTTTCATCTCATAAACTATCACTTGCTCTATGTATCAGCAACTGGGGAAATAATGAAACAGTAAATAAGATCTCATTCTGTACAGCACTGAGTTGATCTTTTGTGTAGCCTAACTAGATATTACCTTAATATCGTTGTTAAAGAGGAGATCACAGATGAGCACCTATATCATATAATTTAATATTTAAATAAGTTTGAAGAGCAGAAGTTTATTGCTTCTTTTTTTTTTTTTTTCCTTCTCTCTTTTTTTTTTTTTTTTAACTGTTAAGGGGACTTGGTACCATTAAAACTATTTTTTTAATTGAAACCTTTATTATAATTTTTACATATTTGAAAGTATTAGTAGGAAAAAAATAAATTTTGTTTTAAAAAAAAATTCACATAGTGCTCTAATTTTTTTTTTTTTTTTTTTTTTAATTTTTTTTTTAATTTGTAAAATTTCAAATTCTATCTTTTTCATTTTTCAATTTTTTTTTTTCGATATTTTTTTTTAATGTAATGCTCCTAGTAATATACTAATAAGCTTTTAGGCATCGAATTCTTAATAAGTTAAATAGTTCTGGAGAAAAACAATAAATACTGTAACTATAGGTAAAAAATCGTAAGAAAAATATATTATTCAACATTTAAATTTGTAAAAAAAAAAAAAGAAGTTTATATTTTTTAGAAGCCCATGTCTATTTTCGTCAAATAGATCATTACAATGACACACACACAAATCAAGTCATTTTATTTAGTTCTGATGGGGTTTAGAATTTCGAGTAAGGTGGAAATTCCAAAAAACACGAACTGAGAAAAATGCATTCGAAACATCGAAGAAGCTATTGCAGCTATGCTAAATTCTCCATAAAAATATAATTTTTATGCGATTGTAATAATCGGATCAGCTCAAAATTTTGCCAGAATAGGGATAGGGAGAAGGTTTCAAAGATTATAAACACGCAAAAAATAGAAAATCAATATTTTTGTAATTTTTTATGTAAACAAAGGGTACCAAGTCCTCTTAAATATTATTAATATTTGAAAATTAAAAATTACCCATGCTTTTTTTTTTTTTTTTTTTTTAACTTCCCTTCATCAAATGATAGTTACAAAATTTGAATTTAAAATTCATTACAAATGATTAAAAAGGGGAAATAAACCAATAACGTTTGTGCAAATGTTTAGTTATTTTAAAAACGCATATTTATTTAATCTAAATTTTATAATGTAATAGAACTTTATTAATTTTCCCTAGGTTTGATAAAATATTAAGTCAATGAATTGTGATAAAACTTACTACTTGCCATTTTACTTTTAATTACCCAATATATGTAATATAGTTATACTAGCTGCTTGACCCCACATTTTGAAGACCTGTCAATGTGTATAGGTTTTAGTTTTTGATGCTTTGCGAACATTCTTGTGATTACAACAAAAAATAGCTTTTGTTGAACTACCCCCTTCCTCATAAGAAACAAGTTTTCCCCAGCTAATACAATCCCCCCTCACTCACGTCCGAATACCTTTTTTAATAATCTCTTGATTGTTCATTCAACGAAACAAGGGATGTGGAAAAACGCACAACTTTCAATTATATTCTATAGTACTGGTCACTACATTTAAATTTGATCTGGTTTGGTATTGCATATTTACAGTTTTTGTTTCTATTTTTTCATCAGTTTAAAAAAGTAGCCAGTTTAGCGATAATTGTTACATTGCCCAAAAAACACAATAACGAAAACAAACCCCGTCAGATAGAGGAGGAATGAATTATTGGTAGGAAAAGAACTCTATGATAAAGATATTAATTTTTCAACTTTTTTCAGGCCTTTATCGAATTCTTACAAGAATTTAAGTTGCGGATGTTTCGAATTCTTTAAAAGGCTCTACTGAATCGATTTTGATCAAAAATCGTTTTTTTTTTTTTTTTTTTTTTTTTTGTAATTGTGAAAAATATTAATTTTTCAGTAGAATATCTTAATTACAGGTCTCATGGTCATGGCCGCTATTAACCTGTTTATAAGAGTTGAACATCTCAAGTCAATCCGTTTGGGAATTATGCGGACCACAGACAGACATTTTTACAAGTGTACTTTTTTTAAACTCGTGACGTTCCAGTGTAGGAAAAAAAAAAAGGAAAAAAAAAATTTGAACGAATACTTTTATTACTCTACGTTATATATAGGGTACTATTTACCTTATATTATATTTAGGGTAATTGAAAGTAATAACTTTGGAAAGCCAATACTAGCGAAGATTGTAGGGGCTGCTATCCGGGCTACTTGGGGAATGATGGCAAAAAATTTTGTTTTTCTTGCATAAAAAATTACCTAAAAAAAATTTACTAAAATTTTAATATTTTGGTTGTCAAAAGCAGAATATAAGATCAAATACTACTTTTGCTTAAAATTTAAAAGTTCTCCGAATACTGGTAGTTAGGTTTTTTTTACAGATAGACTCTTTGTTTTATTAGCATAAATGTTTAGAGAATTGCATTGGATTCAACAAATCGATATGCTATAGTTTCTTTTTATAAGGTCTTGAAATCTATAAAAGTAAGTTGCTTGTACGTCTGAACCTTATACAAATCCACAGTTTTGCACCTAGAGGTACGACATTTGGTACATAGAAGCTTCAGTACATGGAGATTGTAGAGAATAACTTTGAAATTCGATTAAATGTTGCTTTCATTAAAATTTTAAGACACGAAAAAAAAATCTTGGAATGGCAAAGATATATTTTTTTATTACATCAGAATAAAACCAAAAGTTATTTTAATGTGTTCCTCTTATTTTTCTGATTATTTTTTTGCATTACAATCGTCTGTCCTATGAGTGGTTCGAATATTATAATTTTCCATATATTTACTGTGAAACGACGCTCTGCTCATGCGCCGTTTGAAAACGTAATTGTGCGTACTATTGAAATCCACTGAAAACTTTCAAATTATTTCGACATTTGCTAATATTACTTTTTATTTCCAAGTAAATATTTGTTTCCTTTATCCAGGATATCAAAAATCCTTATTTTGATTGTTTTCATTTTTAGTATAGTGTTTTGGTACTGTGTATCCAAGTTCCATATTAATTAATATAGATTTCAATGCATTTTTTGTATTATACGTTTTTACTATTTACACTATTTTACAATTTACACCTTAAGCGTAGTATTACATTTGCGATTTTATTTCTTTGTTGTTTGTTTTGGTCGAAATTATGAAGTTGGCAACTTCTTTTTTCTCTGTGTACTAAAAAATATTTGAAACTTTTTTGGTTCAGATGTTGAATAAAACATTTCTTTGGCACGATTTTATTTTGTGCTTTTTCACAGAAAAATGCGGTTTCGTACAATGGTTTTTATTTTCTGTTTTTATCATTATTTATATTTTAACTTAAGTTGGTACTAATCTGTTTGTTCGGGTACCACAGATAAAAATTGCCAAATTGAAGACCTATGTAATACAAACTACTTTAAAATAATTTATGATTTCTATATTTAGAATTCGTGATACCGTAAAATGGGGTGAATAGGAACAGCGGGGTGAATCGGAACGAAACTTCATGAAATTATAAAGAAATTATTATTTTACACAAATAAAGCAGTTTTTTAATTTTAAATTTTTTTTATTTGGCTAACATGTTCGGAATGTTGGAACATGTTTTGTGGGGTTTTCAACATTGCCCTTTTTTAAAAAAAAAAAAATTCTGGAACAGCGTGCATACAATCCAATGAATTTTAACCTCTCCAAAACTTATCCCGTAATTAATAATATGTACCAGTTATAAACTTAACTAATATATTTTTAGATAAGTATAAACATCCACAACAGAATGCCATACTTAATTTAACTTGGTTTTGAAAACTTTTTATTTTACGAATTTTTATGTTTTGCCTCGTCTCGATTTCGAGATTTGCGGGGTGAATCGGAACACTTGAAAAGTGGTATTAAAAAGTTGGTTTTGGAAAGATTATGTTCCTCACAAGATTCAACGACTGAAGAAGAGTCTTATTACTCCCTTCAAGACGTAATCAAGATTGTAGGCTTAAATAAATGTCAGAAGAGGATCCTAGTTTCCGCATGGCAGAAAACCCGATTATTCCAGTTTTTTTTTTCTCTAAATGATTTCGTTATCTTTAAGTTATATGGAAAAATGTATGAAGACTCTATGTGAGCAAAGTTTTACACCCACAAGAATATTGCTATATAAGTGTGTTTTACAAAAAGCGCCCATGAACGAAGAAATTTTCTGATATAAATGAGGATGCTTTTCTCCTTTCTCAAAATACTTTAAGGAATTTGCAGTCATATGCCACGCAAACATAAAGTAGATTAAAAAATATTATTAATTTTAAAGACTATTTGGATGAATTATAGGAGAAGAGTTGATAAGCTTTCAAACATATGATTTGTTTTGACAATAATTGACAAACACAAATTTTATTCGTCATATTAAATGATTTTTTATGATAATTTTGTATTCCTACTCACCACCAATGCATTAGAAGTTATTTTTTTTTCACCCTATAAACATTTAAATAAGATCAGACATAAATTGTAACGAGTGTTCCGATTCACCCCTTTCTGCTGGGTGAATCGGAACACCATGAAAAAATTCAAAATAAATTAAAGTCATAGTTTTTTCAACATTTTTTGGATCTATCATCAAAGAAGAAGGCAAGACCCAAGTTTCAATGTGAAAAATATGTTCCTTAACGATCTTATTACAACCGATTTTTACTTTGAAAGTTGAAAAGTGTTCCGATTCACCCCATTTTACGGTACATTACGCGCCATTTAAACATTTAAGTTTGGCACCAACTTGTAACCACCTAACGCAAGATAGTAATATTAAGAGTTTCTAAATAAATATTTAGAGAACCCTTAATATTTATATTTTAACTTCATTTTATTATTATTTATGTTTTAATTTTCTTTTAGTTACCGTGTTTTTGATTTTTGCGAATTTTCTGATCATTAAATGAAAAAAGTCTCCAAATGCCCTGCACTCCATCTGTTCCACTTTTTCTTAAATGTAAACTTCTATGTCTTTCAGCGGGTCCCCAGCAGCGCGGGGCCACATTGCTAATATTTCATATTCAATCATCTAGCTAGGTTCTCTATACAAAACATTCCAAATGTACAATATCCCAAAGCCATTTCATGTATAGGAATTCGTAATTTCCACGTTTAAAACGTTTTGAACCTCCAAGAATCGTTTGGTTGGAATTGTAATTGCTTTGTTTATGATGTATTCGGAAACATTTTTGTAATTTTCTGCTTTCTGAGTGCGTTTTACTCAGTTTCTACTTTAAAGAATGGTGATACGAAGCCATGATAGCTTTGTTTTAATATTTTCAGTTTTGTGATCATTTATACCAATTTTCAGCGCCTTCCTTGACTGTATGGGAAATTGGAATATTCCACATTTGAAACATTTTACCCCTGTTCGACTCCCTAAAGTTGGTTATTCGAGATTAGATAGCTCACTTTTTACTTTCAATTACCTGTATATATTCAAAGGGGGATGAAAGTATAGCATTCGGTAAAAAAAAAAATATGATTTTTTTTTTTTTTTTTTACATTTCTCTTCGTTTTGGAACAACCTGTTTTAAAAAAAAGTGATATAAAAAAATGTCTGTCTGTGGTCAGCATAACTCCCGAACATATTGACCTACGATGTTCAAATTTGGTGGGCGGGTAGGTGGTGGCCATGGGACCTACCATTAGGGTTTCCGTCAAGATCGCGCATGCGCATAAGGTAGCTGCCATTGAAAAAATCTTGTTTTTCAATGATTGCTAAAAAAGGGCTGTAGCGAATTTTATCAAAATCGCTGTGGTAAAGCCTCTTAAGGTGTTTTAAACATACCCACCTTCGAAATTCCTGTAAAAATGCTTTAATGGCGTAAAAAGTTGAAAAACGAATGCCTTCAACACAGAGTTCTCTTTTTACTACATTTGCTTCGTTTAGTAGAGCTTATAGAATGCTTGTGCCCAACCACAATATAAATTTAAAATCATATTCGAATTTTCCTATTTCATTAGATAATCACAATGCACATTTTATTTTCGCATATTTCTAAATTAAAAAAAAAAAAAAAATAATAAATTATAATTTGGAAGAAATATGCATAACAGTTTTCCTTTGTATAATCTTTGTGTTACTGTAAATATATGGAGTGTGATCTGAAATGCTTTAACAAACAAGAAAGTTAAAAATCTATAATCCGGAACTCTTGAAATATGAATTACTCAGGCCACAGTTTATTATAATACTACTGCCTTTTTGGTCCCAGTAAATCTGAGTCTATTATTTAGAAAACAGGAGCTACTAAAAGATGTGTCCAAAAGTTAAAAGTGACTGAAACTCCACCAGAAGATCCAGAGAATCCTGACGACCCCAAAGAAGATGATACTGAAGCTGGGGATGAAGGACAGTAGGTAATCATGGGATGAAGGACAGACGGAAGTACTCGCTAAATTCTGTTGTAGGACACTGTCGCTTAATTGTGTACCTAAAGTAAGACACTTTCTTCTTCGTCACTTTAAAATTCTTTGTGAATGTTGATTTCTAAATTTCTTGTGACCGGCCAAATTATTAATAAATACCAAATTGTTAATAAATACAAAACGAGTATTCGTTTCATTCAGCTTGTTTAATCAGTTGCTTGTACAGAAGTCTTTGACTTTACAGCGAAGGGATAAGTTGGATGACAATCCAAACCTGGAATCTTCTTAAAAAAAAAAAACAGGTTATCAGTGCAGCATTATGGAAACAGCAAAATAGAAAAAATACTTATTAATATTTTCATATCAATAATTCTATTTCCCCACAACTCCCCTGCATCGTGAATAACTGAATCGTTTTGATTCCCGTTTGAGGTAGCTTCCAATTTCAACGAGCTGACTGAAGCAATATCTTTGGTTTTTTCGATTCTTATTTGAGGCGATATCGTTTAACAAATTTTTATTCGCTTTTAGGATATCCAAAAAACTCTGCAAGATTACTAAAAAATAATTTTAGTTATTAACAAAGATTTCAGAGTATCCACAGAAAGTTGCACCTTCTCAAAAGTATCAATTTTATTAACAATAGAAAATGTCTTTTCAACGGCAGCAGTTGTTCCTAGAGAACTATAGCCGAATTCCGCAATTTTCATAATATTGACAATTTCAATTGAATAGTAAAAAACTCCTCCAACGCTTATCTCCAGAAACTTCATCAGTTACCCACTATGGTAGTTTTCTTAATTAACGAAGCTCTGAAGACATTTTGATTTTGTTTAGAAGGACTTAGGCGGGAGTCTGTAACGGGTAAGCATTGACATTCGGTCAGCTGGATAGCGAGGGGAAAAGCGGGACTGTCCTGCCAAAATCGGGAAGTCTGGTCACATTAGATTAAACGCGATAAAATTTATCTTTGAGACTTTTATTAATTTCAGAATGAAATTCCTCAAAACCATAACTGTCTTGATCAGTAAGGCTGCTATCCAAAATATTAATTAAATACATGTTGCATACAGTAAGTACATTACTAAGCGATTTGGAGTACTAGGCACAAATAAATCCTCTTTATAACTCATTTTCACAGTAATTGAAATACATATTATTTAGTTTCAATAATAAAAAAATTTCGATTAGCCCAAATAAATTTAATAATAATAATAATACAACCCATAAAAACAGACTTTTTAAAAAATCGTTTTTATGATTTGTCAACTTCTATATTTATTAGCACAACGTCGATATCAAAAACATTTCTATCAGCAAAATGTGCAGCAAACTACGTTTCAAAATTTATTTATTAAAAATGAACATGAATTTATGCTCTTACATCCAAATATCATTTATTTATTCTGATTAAAGTAATTTTATTATTTATTTATTAAACAAATTTTGGCAACAGGGAAGAGTTTCAACAATGATCGGTTCAGTGTCATTTTAACGCGATTGGATGACGTCAAGTTGGTTTATTAGTATTCCGTAAAACCGTGACCTTTTAGTGACAGTGGAAACCCCAAAATTTGGTAGAATGTATTGTCATCGACATCGAATCTATTTGCCCAGTATCAGCCCGATTGGAGGACGACAAAGTGGTTAATTAGGCCTCCGCACATTCCGATCCCATCGAAAAACATCATACACACAAAATCGAAGTTAATATAAAAGATTTAATTATGGTGAATCAATATTCCAATAATTAAAAAGTTCATATCATGATTGGTAAGAGGACACTCGGCGTGTGAATTTCAACTCGCATTTAATCGTTCTTCAATAATAAAAACTAGGGGTGTGGAGCATCGCACAACTTTTAATTACATTTAATACATGTACAATAAATTAGACCAATTCATTGCATTCAAATTTGCAATGGATAGGTGTAATTTATCGTTTTCGTATTTATATAATTTTTTTTTAAAAAAATGACAGTTTGACGGTATTTTTGGGAAAAATTATTACACATGCGGAAAAGAAAACATCGCCAAAATGGAGAAATTGGTGATATGTTTTTCGATAAACATTACATCATCCTTTCTTGTAAGTGAAACAGTGGCGAAGAGGTTGCTGATGGGCTATGCTCCAATGAAAAGAAATATGTGTTAAACACATTAGTTTTTCTTTCTTTTACGCCCTTATTCCTTTTCTTCGGAAATTTTGTAGGTAGAGATGTTTAATGTTTAGAATTACTTTAAAAGGCATTACCATGGACATTTCAATCAAATCGTTAGCTCTTTCCCCCCCCCCCCTTTTTTTTTTTTTTTTTTTTTTTTTTGAAGTGGGCAATTTCCGCATTTTATAAAAACGAGTGAAATTATCTTATATTTAGGAAGAATTTCTTTCTGACTCCAAATATTTAAACAAAAGTTCTTAAAAAAATTAGTTATTTAAATATAAAGAAAAGAAAATGTTCCATAACCGAGTCGAATCCAGTCCGATCAAAACATTCAACAAAATCTGTGACGTCAAGTTTTCATAACAGTTTCTGTGGTTGTCGTGAATTTTCTGCCAAATATTTGGCATTGAAATGGTAGACCATTGCAATATCCCGCACAAGTTGGCGCGATTTGCAAGAAACTTGCAAAATTGATTTCTGCTGCTGCATTTCAAGCCAAGATGTTTGGATCTCTTGACGGTCACACTCAATTCAAGCCGAATGAACAGTTTTCTCGTCAACGTCTAACAGGGGAACTTTGATTGCAAATTTAAAAAAAAAAAAAAAAAGTGCACTGAGGAGAAATGTTTGTGTTTATGGCATTTTCGAAACATTTAGAATTGAATACGCCAATACACACGAATAATTTCTAGACCATTTTTACTTTTAATTACATATATTGGGAAATGAAAGTATAGAATTCGAGGGGGGAGGGAAAAATCGATTTTTTTTTTGCATTTCTCCACGTTTTGGAACATTCTGATTTCGAAAAAGTGATCTAGAAAAAATGTCTGTCTGTGTGTACGTGGTCTGCATAACCCCCGAAAAAATTGACCAACGATTTTCAAATTTGGTGTGCGTGTTGTTGGTGGCACAAGGATCTACCAATTATGTTTTCGTCATAATCGCGCAGGCGCATAAGGTAGTTGCCATTGAAAAAAATAAAAAATAATTCAGCATTAGTTAAAAATGGCTCTAATGATTTTGTTCAAAATCACTGTGGTAATGTCTCTGAAGATTTTCCAACCCTTTCCACCTCCAAAATTCTCATAAAAATGCGATAAAAGAGTAAAAATTTGCAAAAAGAGTACCTTTGACACAGAACTCTCTGCTCTTGAGTGTCGCCCATTAACGATTGATTTTTTTGCTTTTAACGCACAAATGTAATGTCTCATGGAAAATGAGACATTGTCTCAGGAAAATGTAATGTCTATCGAATAAATTGCCAAATTTTGCCATTTTGGCATTTTTTTTTTCTGCTCATTTTATTGCTCAATTATTGCCAAAAGTATCGCCAAGCTGGTCATTTTTATTGATATGAAGTAAAATAAAAAAATGGTATCACCATATAAAATTTTATTGCAATGACCAATATTCTATAGTGTAATGGAAATTTGTGCGATGTTCTACACCCCTAGTTTATTTTATGTTACTGCAAACGTTTTACAGTATTGGTTAATAGATAAGGGCATAGACTACGTTTTATCTCAATAAATTTTTTTCAAGTTTTGTCGTCAACTTTGCCAATTTGGTTAATTTTTTTTTTTTTAAATCTTCAAATTTTACAGAAGTTTTGTTATTACACCTTGTCAACCTTGATTTCAATCATTAAACATCCTTAGAGTGCTTCCATAGTTATTCAATTGGAAGATCGTATATTGGCTGCAAATAAAGATATTGAATAAGCATTTGGGATGTTAAAGGACAAGTTTTCGAGCCAAGTTTGTTGACAAACTCATCAATTTGGTAACGTATTTCTTTCTTATATATATATATATATATATATATATATATATATATATATATATATATATATATATATATATATATATATATATATATATATATATATATATATATATATATATATATATATATATATATATATATATATATATATATATATATATATATATATATATATATATATATATATATATATATATATATATATATATATATATATATATATATATATATATATATATATATATATATATATATATATATATATATATATATATATATATATATATATATATATATATATATATATATATATATATATATATATATATATATATATATATATATATATATATATATATATATATTAAATTGGCACAGATTTTTTTTTAAGATATTGAAAGATTTCAGTTATTCAATATTGTCAAATTGTGAATGCAAGGTATGTGTAATTATTCTAATCTAAGTTATCTAAAATTATAAACTAACTCCTGTTACATTTGCAAATTATTTTCTCTAACCAATGAATAAAATATCTTCCTCTTCAGAATACTATCACAATATTTATGATACATTATATTTTTCAAGAAATGTTTTCGCTGATATAGTTTAACAGAACTGATGTAGAATAATTAATGTAACTTATAAGGAATCATTGAACGAGACATGCAATTTTCAGACATAGAAAATATGGATTTTTTTTTTTTTAATTTTATGAATTTAAAATGTTTTAAAACAATTTGGATCGATTAAAATCAACACTTCATCTTATAAAAATTAACCAAATTCTTAAATAAATAAGTAGTTAATTATATAAATTAGTTTAAAATCCCTTTTGTCGCATATCTTTCTTTCCTTTTCTCGTAATGGCAAAAAAATTATACTGAAATTTGATAACAAAGTTTACGAACCAGGAATCCCATTCCCTAAGGTTCACACACACAAATCAAAGAATATGAACCTCTCGCGAAGGGTTAGGAAAGTCGGCTTTCCTCCCTCACTCGCAAAAACCGAAAGCTGTTTTCCCCCGACAGCCCGGAGAGTGGCAGAAGGAGAGAGGAGGGGGGTGCTGGTGGCCACGTGACTCGGTAGGCGTAGAGCAAGGCGGGTGGCAGGGATAGGTCTGCGGCAGACGAACAGAGGCCAAGCATGGCGTCCATGGTCGACATCCAGCGAGCCCCTCGATCTCCCCTCGGGCCCATGTGCGGGGGCCGGCCCCCCCTAGCGCTACTCTAAAAGGGGGTGGTGATGGGCCGGCCTCGACCATGGACCAGGTGCCCGATATCAGCCAATTCTCGGAGGAAGAACAGAGGATACTCCGCGATGTCATGTCCCGCGCCCAAGACGAGGACGAGAAAGACAGGAAAGACTTCAGGTCAGTCTTCTTCCCCCTCTTTTAATCCCCCCTTTTGTGTGGTGGCCTACCCCTTTTATATCACTATCCCCGGACACCTCACCGTGATGAAATGGGTTAATATATAGTAAGAGGGGGAAAGAGATGGGTAAGGGCCCCCTTTTCAATGGCTGCTCCGATTCAGGTCACTATATCGGTGGCCACCAGTCAGATGGCTGGGGTCCTCACTGAGATCACCCACACCCCTTTAATGTGTTTGGGGGGGTGTTTGTTTGGGGGAGTGAGGAGGAGATGTGAAAGGATTGATCTCGTGTTTACCTCTTCATCATCACTTCCTTTTTTTCTTTCTTTTTTTTTATAAGGATGTGTCTGTGAGAGATCGCATCCGAAATGCGAAGACGATCGAACCAGATCCCGTGGGTGTTATGATGAAGATCTTCTCATACTCCGTATAGAGCATTAGCGCTGTTACGCCCACTGCGTATTTTAGTTATGTGAAAATAAAAATAAAACTGTTCTGTTTGTGTCTGGAGCGAAGTTTGCTTCGAATTTTGTTGAAATGTGTTTGATATTCATGGTTGGAACAGCCGAATGTGTTATTTGTGGCTGGACTATCAAACTATTATAGGAGCAAAAATACAGACTTATACCATTAAAGAGAAATCACGTTTTTTGATAATTTTAACCTAGGATTATAGTCGAATGAACTTGTGAGCCATCTTTTTGAGGTAATATTTTTATACTGTTTATTAGGGCTTTATAGTGGAAGGGATTTAAATTCAAAGGATACTTTATGGTCTTAGAAATACTCACTCACAGTTACTCAATGTGTGGTATAAAGTAAAATTTGCTTGGCTAGAAGAAGTATAGGAAAGAGACATTCTGAAATGGGATATATAAAAATGCTCAGATATTTTTAGTATTTTTTGTTGTTGATATAATCTCGAATATGTGGTGCAGAATATGATAGTTCATTACGATTTCCCTTTTATGTATGATCTGTATGTTAAAACCACTATGAGAAGTTTAGAAAGAAGATTTAATGTAGTTAAACATATAAACTACATTAAGTAGAATACATTTATTAACCTCTAAAGTTTATTCGGAAAAATTTATGAGCAAAAAAACCCCTCGAAATTAATTCGCGTAAAATTTGTATTAAAAATAATATTCAAACGGATAATTACATCAATAAGAGATTTTTCAAATGTTTATTACACTATACCTTTCTAATTATACAGATTTATTGATTAGAACTTTCATTTGTGCATTCTTTGATTTGTGCTCGGATATAAAAATAAAATGACATGGCTACTCATTTTTAAGTGACATATTAATATAATTTTTGAAGAAAATTGTTTAAACTATACAGAGATAATTTTATTGTTTTCTTTAATTTATTACCTTTAAATTATGAAATGTATTTGCATTTCTATGCTATTGTACATTTTTTACTTATAAATTTAGATATATAAATGTAACATAAATCTAAGAATGGTTTGATTTAGTTTTGAATTCTATAATACTTCTATAAAACTAACTCTTATAAATAGAAAAAAAAAAAAATCAATTGACCGTCAAATTTTTATGAATGAGCTAGAGTATAGATTTTCTTTAAACATGAGTAACTTTCTTTGATTATTAAAATACCATTATTAATGGAAATTTGTAGATATTGCTAAATGAAGTTAATTTAGACATTTACTATCAATTTAATATAAATAAAAATAATAAAAGTCAACTTTTTGCATATTTTTTGTGATTTCGTGGCTAAAATTTTCTAAAAAGTGTCCTTTTTGATTATTGAATTTCTTATGCATGTATCAATCTTTTACATACATACCTCTCGCTTTAATTTACATTCTTCTTTATCTTTTGTGATTATATGAAGGTGGACAAAAATGAAATTTTTATTAAAGAGATGCCAAATAGCCATGCATTAATAGCATCTTCGTGGGTAACAAATAAAAATAATGAGAATTGCTGTGTCATATGTATTGCAATAATACTAATGGTATTTATAATTAGTTCTGTAACGTTCTCAATAAAAGACAAAGTTTTCTCAAAGCTTTTTGCTATAATTTGATTTCCTTATTATAATTTTGTTTTATTTTTGCTGTTCCTCCATGATACAAATTCAGTGAAGTTTTCTTAAAGAATTTCTATGTAATGTTCATTTAAAAAGTTGGTAGTAGTTGAATATTAATATAATCTATTCAATTTGCTTCTTAGATTTGGAATTTTTGCTTCTTTCGTTGTTTGGTAAATATAATCCACGCCTGACTTTTGCTGTTCTCCAGCCTCAGCAATAAACGTGGATTAAGAGCAATTGTGTCCCTTGAATAAAGTAAGACCCTCTGGCGTATGCTTTGTTTCATTGTTTTGGATTAGAAAGCCATTCTAAATCGCCAAAAATATAGCGCTTCTTATTTATTATTTTGCTATAATCAACTCTATGCTCTTCTAGACATCTTGTTGCTAATGAGTTCCACTGTAATATCTTTTTAAAATATTCGATAAAATTTACAACAACTTTGTGAGATGGGGGGGATGAATTTCATTGCACGTTCAAATTTACAAATATTGATTTAATTGGTGTACCATATAATTTCATTAAATTTCTTGTAATACAAGTGTTGCTCTTTGAGCAGAAAAATAATTTCATTAAAATTATTTTTGTAAAATATTATTGCCTGCTATTTTGTGTGCAATTTGAGATATCCTCACATCTTTGAATTCCATGCACATTCAGTGTGCATGGTACTTTAATAAATTTAGCTATAAGCAATTTATACAACTAGCCTAATTATCAAATAGGAGTATATATTAATAATAGAGAAATTATTAAAAAATTAAATAAAATAACAAATTTCTTAGACTAAAAAAATTATTATATTGTATAAGAGATGGCTCTACTAGAGTTGAAAGCTTTTAACCCCATTTGCCCCTAAAATAAATCTGTAATTTCCCTCTCTTTCTCTTTCTATTTTGATTTTCGAGTATTTTTTATTACAAAACATTACATTAGAGGAATATTCAAGGTCACATTTAAACGCAGATATATATTAACAGAACTTTAAAAACACAATTCTTTAAAAATATCAATTAAAATTGCAAAATTAAAATATAAAAAATTTTCCACTCTTAGAGTAAACCACTTAAATATAATGCAGTTTTAATCATTGAAATGTGGTGAATGGTATCACTTTTACTCGAATGAATTTTTTCTTCTCAAACGTAACTATACTTATAAATTATGTTGTAAAATATATCCTTATTGTGGATAAATACAACACAAAAAATTTGTTCTAATCATACGAAGGACTATACTATCTTTCAAAACTATAACGAACAAAGCTCACTGCATTACTAGTTTTGATACTGGGTGAGTAATGCATATCCTACAGAAGAAACAATATTCAGTTAAAGAAAAAGGGCAACCTGCTTTGTAAAATTAATTTCATAACTATGATTTCTTTAAAGGAAGAAACAACTTGTAGTATAAAAACTAAACTGGACTATCTGTAATACTAGTTTTTTTATTGTAAGACTTATGCTACAGAAAAAACAACACTCAGATAAATAAACTGACATTCTGCTCTGTAGTACTAGCTTTCTAACCGTAAGTCTAAAGTGAAGGAGGGAAAATATTCATTTGTGCAAGGCTATCTGAAATACTATAAAATACAACATTCAATTCACAATAACGTACTTAAACATTCACCTTACGCTACCGAAGAAACAACATTCAGTTAAATAAACGGATATTCTGCTCTGTAGAACTAGTTTTCCAACTAGAACTCTCTTATGAAGGGAAAAAATTAATTTGTTCAAGACTATCTGTAATACTAATTTTGTCACTGTAAGACTTATATTACAGAAGAAACAACATTCAGTTAAAAAAAAATGGACAAAACCTCCTCAGTATAAATAGTTTTCTAAATGTGCGTTTCATTAGGGGGAAAAAAAAAAAGAAGAAAAAAAAAGCACTAGAAAAATGAAGTAGGACTCTCTGTAGTACCAGTTTTGTTATTGTAAGACTTTCGTTGCAGAAGAAACAACATTCAGTTAAATAAACGGGCATCGTGCTATGTACAACTAGTTTTCTAATTATTAGTTACGTGTTCAAAAAATAACACTCATTTGCGCAAGATTATCTGTAATACTAGTTTTGTGACTGTGAAATTTCTTTTACAAAAGAAAAAACTTTAAGTTAAATGGATAAAACCTCTTCAATAGAACTAATTTTTCTAACTATGCATTTCATGTAAAAAAAAATACATTAGAAAAATTAAGTAGGGCTATCTATAGTACCAGTTTTGTAAGAGTAAGGCTTATATTTCAAAAGAAACAACATTCAATAAATAAACGGGTGATCTGCTCTACAAAACTAGTTTCCTAGTTATAGGTGTCTGTGGAAGAAAAAAAAAACCATTTAGTAGAAAAACAGAGCATGGCTTTCTGTAATACTAATTTTGTTAGTGTAAGATTTATGTTATCGAAATAAAAACATTGAGTTGAATAAATGAACTTTATTCTCCCCCCCCCCCACTCACACACAAATACGCACACACACACAACACACACACAGGACAAGTTTTGTAAATCTAGGTATCATATAACTGAAAACCAATATTCAGAAGACAAATGGAAGAATGACTTTTGCAATACTTGTCCTCTAAATAAAGGAGGAATATGAATAAGATTAAGAAAACAAAAATATAATATATATATTAATAAGTGGACATTGTATTTTTGCACTAGAGGAATATGCAATCGTTGGCAGGATGTAGAATGTATTCAGACAATATTCCATGTTCTATTGTTAAGTTAATAAAAAAATTGTGTCGAAATAAAAATTTCAATTAAAAGCTAATTATACTAATGAAGTTGCTTAAAATTTAAATTTTCATTCAACCGTTTTAATTTCATTGCACTGGGTAAGATGTAAAATAATAAAAGCTTTTTTTCTATTTTTCAATCAAAATTTCAAAGAAATCAAACCTACAAATTCAGAAAATAACATGTTTGCTTAAGTAGTGCATTTATATTTTTTTGCAGAAACTGTTTGGTTCAAAGTTTGCGCTTCAACGTACGATACAAGGCTTTGAAAATATTGTTTCAGTGAATCAAGTAACTAAATACTTTATAAATAATCCTTAATATCTGAATTAAATTAAAAAGTAAAATGCATATTCGGAAACTAGTTTTGCAATTTTGTCTAACTGTCTTTGATATACTGCTTTTTTGAGAAAAATATCGTAAAATCAACCCCAACGGATGTAAAACACAAAAAATGGGTTACTGAGTTTTAATATTACCTCATTGAAATAAAAAAGAACAAATTGTAATGTACAATAAATATCCAGATTATGTATTACAGTCAAACCCCGTTAACGCGAAATCGATGGGGCCGGCAAAATTATTCGCGGTGACCGAATTTCAGGTTAAACGAATAAATTACGTTAAGTTTTAAGTACGGAGAACTGCTTTTGTTTCGCGTTAAAAGGGATTTCATGTTAAGCGATTTCGTGTTAATGGGGTTTGACTGCATATTTTAGTGGTTATAATAACGTTAAATGAACTTTGTGGATGCTCAGTCGTATTTGTTATAAATGAAAAAAGGTGGAAAAAATTCATTAAAATGTAAACACTGCATGCTACATTGCTAACAAAGAATATTTGATTTCTATTATAATTATTATTTATCAGATAGTAGAAAACTGTTTTTTACAAGTTTATAAAAACATGTTTTGTAAATAAAGAGAAAGTTTGATGCTTCATACTTTAATATGTACATATTTTATTTTATGTATATTTCTTTAAATATTCAATGCCCCCACTCTCATTTTATATGAATCTTTAAAGTAATTAGACATCAACATAAATGTTCATCACACCGTTCACCACTTAGGATTGTTTACAAAACCCTACATATGACTACAATCCTTAATATATTCAACCTGAAATTTATATTACAGCCACCTCAAGCCATTTATTGATTTTATTTATCTAGGAGGCGAAAAAAAATCTCCCCAAATTTCTAATCTTCTTTATTAAACCGCATTCTTACAACGTGTTTATGGACAGGCAGCTCCTCTTATTGAATAAACTCTGCTCGCCCTTAAAAGCCAACGAATTGCAAGGGAATTTGGTAGCAGATATCTCAGAAAGAGCTTCCTCCACAGTTGGGAAGATTGCCGGGATCAAGAAGAAAAATGAACATTGGTCGAACAAAAAGGCATTGAGAAATTGCATTCATTAGAAGGCCAATATATGAAAATTAATTCTGGTCTATCTTGTCGGTTTGTTGGGTGATAGGAGTGATGGCTTTTTGCCCATTGACCCTCCATTGTGGACTCAACAATGAGCCGATGGGGGTTATGAAACATCTTTCCAAACATAGGGCGGTCTTTGGCAAGCTTACTCGGGATTGTGTCCGATGAATGCAAATTACATTGTTATTGGCTGATGCCTTCTCTCTCCCTCTCTTTCTTTTATTACGAACGAATCACTTTTATTCTGTAAGAGATACCATGCATATGAAAGAAAAGATATTGGGATTTGTATGGTGTAAGTGAGATTTGGATCGTGATCTTGTCCTTTATGTTCTTTACAGAACATGTCAAAACCGGAGGTCGTTGAAAGAGACCATAACTACAAGAGATATCATGTCATTTTAAACTTAATATGTTAGAGAAAGCATCCAAAAATGTTTTTTAAAAAATAGGTGTTTTAAATCAACACCGAATTGAGCTGAAAGGTTAAATAATATGTTGTAAAAATAGCGATTTAGAAGCTATGCAAATAAGAGACAGTTTTATGTATTGTAAACAAATAATACAACTGAGTTTTGGAACACGCTGTTTCGAAATGAATTTAAAACAGATAATTGATTGCAATTTCTTACTCTAACTTATATATTGTCACTTCTGCGTAAACTATTTTTAAAAACACTAATTCGAAGTATTGAAAATGAAAAAAGTGTTTAAATTTTAACTGAGATAGGATATTTATTCTTAATTAACTACTTTTATTTTCTATAAATAATAAATAATTAGAGGCGTTTGAATAGTGTTTACACTTGCAATTGTGATAATGAATAGTTACACTATAATATAAATGGGAAAGCTTGTTGTTTTGTAGTTTTTTACTAAACCAGGCTAAAACGTTTCAACGGATTTCTATATATTTTTCAAGATGTATTCAAAACTAATCAAAGATACGCTTGGAACTATGATGTATTTCAGATGGGATTGCTTGAGAATATCGGAAATTATCCGATACTAAGTTATTTTTCACTTTTTTTCGTTGTTTAAACTTATTGTTAAAAACAAATTTAGTTGGTAATTTCTCCTTTCAGGGAATTTTAAATATTGATTGCTTTCTTTTTCAAATATCAGGATAAAGTCGAGTAACTTAAATGTTCGATGGTTTGTTATTTTCATTGTTTAAATAAAACAATCATAGTTTATGTCTTGAATATAATTGGAATCAAAATAAAATTGAAGTTCACAAATAATTGTGGAGTGTCAGTCAGTATATTAAAATTATTATAAATTTTAAACTTTGTGTCATTTATTTACTTTTAAATACATTAAACATACAAGCCTACTATATGTTGTCCAATTGGTTTGCTAGGTAAGGATAAGTCGTCTTTGATGAAAGATGCTACTGTAATTATTAAACTTAAGTAAATTTTTATTTATATTTTACATTATTTGATCTATTTATTAAGTCACTTTTAATTTTATAAATATCTTCCACCTTAATTGTTTAGAAATTTTGCTTTACAATTACTTATCCTTGAAAAATACACATTACTTTCAAAGAGGAATTATGTTTCAAAAATTGACATCGATGAGGCACTTGAAGACGGTTGGTAAACTTAATTTTCTACGGTCAAACAATTAGTTGTTCTTAACAAATAAACATTACTTTCAAAGAGGCATTGTGTTACAAAAATTGACCTCGATGGAGCAATTTCGGAGACGATTGATAATTTTAATTATCTATGATTTAGTAATACTTTTATTTCATTAATTTCATCTAAGGATTCAGAAGCTTTAACTATAGATTAATCAATTAGTTGTTTCTAAAATCTATAAATTATAAAAATTCTTGAGAAAGCATCGGTATTCAACTAATTTATTCATAATGTTAAAACTATAAATAGCGACACTGAAATCTTAATTTATGTATATATAATCATCATCAAACCATAATTCTTATTTTATCGTTTAATATTATTTTCTGTAGATTAAATTACTAAATTTAAGTTGCAAATGAATAAAAAAATCGTAATGTTTCATTTTGCTGTATAGTAAAAAATTAAGAAAAAAATACGCATTCAACTACGTTTGATAGCAGCTTGATAAATGATGGAAATGATAAAAAAAAAAAATTAAAAAAAAAAAAAAAAATCCGGTTGACTATAATGTTAGAAAAATCTTGCTGGTTTCAAAGAATAAATCAATTAATTCTATGGAATGTGAAAAAAACAGCAACTTTCTAAAGCCTTCAGTTTTTTTAGCACTATAAAGAAGTAATGTTCTATTTATTCATCAGTTTGTTCCACTGCTAGAGGATACATATAATAAGAAAGGCACATCTACAGATAATAACTTAAACTTCAGTAATAAATAATAAAATACAACTTCATAATAAGTAATACTTATGGGGGGGGGGGGAAATCTTGGAAGGAAATATTTTATGCATATCCATTAAATATTTTTAAATTATTAAAATACATGTTTTTAAAAAGCTGAATCGTAAAAAAGTGTGAAAACAAAAAACTTGTTTTTAAAAAGCAAAGCTGAACATAAGGTATACTTAAAATAATTCGTTTTCAATTTAAAGTGACACCAACTCAAAAAAAAAAAAAAAAAAAAAAAAAAAACCTTTGTTTCAGCGTTTATAATTAAAATAATAAACTTTTAGAAATGCATGTCTAGTGGTATGGAATTTAAGAATTTAGGTCAGTCACTAATACTAATGTTAGTATAAGTACTAATTTATTCATACTTAAAAAAATTTCGTTACAAGATTTTAAATTCGCTCAAAAGAAATTTTCAAATGCTGAATAATTTTTTTATACTGAATATACACTCTTTTTTATATAAAATTATGCATGTGTTTATCAATCAAAATCATGATGGATTCTAGAACATTTTCTTAAACAGGCTGAATTCTACCTTAAACTAGGTCAGTTGCGTTGTATAACTTTTCTTATCAAAAGTATTTAACCTCGTTAAAAACACAAAACCTACATTTATTTATTTCAAATTCATTCGTCATATATATTCTAAGTATGCATTTTTTATATATATATTTTAATTTAATTTATCATGTTAGTGTTTAGCATATTAGATTCATATCTTTAGCATTATAATGTTTATGATTAATATTAAAATTATATTTTTAGAATGTGTTCACACTATTATTTAAAAAATTTCGGTTAATAAATGCGTTTTAATTTAGTTTTCATCAGCAATTCAAATCTTCTCTTGTAATTATATTTTGTAAAAATTTAACAATCTACAAACTTCTGGTTTCAATAATACTTGATCTATGCCTACTTCCGTGTAGGAATTTATGAGAATAGAAGATGGGGGGGAAGGGAGGGGGAAAAAACTAAAATTCCAATTCCAATTGCAAAGCCAATTTGGAAGGGTGTTTACATGTTTCAAAACTCTATTACTATTTTAAATTGTTTTATGGGTAATAACAATTAGTACACTGTGAAATTGTTTGCTGTAACTAAATAATTAAAAAAAATTCTACTTTTAACTGTTTCAAACAGTTAGAATGTATTTGGTGACCTTTATATGTATCAGTTGATATATTTTAACTTTATTGGTTACCTCTTTTTTTTTTAATTAAAAAATTAATTAAACAAACAATTTATAACTATTTTAATAAAATCCTGCTTTACTATTCATCACAGGGTAGTAGTGCCAATTTGGCGATTTGGTTAAAATTCCATATTTGGCTAGGATTCTATGCCAAGGTGATTTTGTCAAACAGATGGCAGCTGCTTCGATTTTTTTGTAATAACAAGTGAACTGTCTATGGTTGCCATAACTTAGGCTGGTTTTATGTAAGCAACATTTGGCATAGAATCCGCAGCGGATTCGGAAGTTTTACCGTGTTTTTTTAATGTGCTTATTTTAAAACTCAACTGTTAAAATACATCATTTTGGGAATTGAATTTTTTCAAATAAGTATTTACTTTTTTTATATGAAAACTTACAGTGTGGCACTTCGCATGACTTTTAATTACGCTGTGATAGTGGAACGTGCACTTTGAAATTTAATGTGGATTATTGAACTATCGTAATTTGTTGTTTGCACGTTTTCATTATTTCACTTGGAAAAAAAAAAAAATCGAAAATTTTGTAAATTAAACTATATTTTCTTACAATATTTGGCAATTAATATCTTGTTAAGTCAGCAATAATTTTGCAAGTAAATTTAGTAGTACATTTTTAGTATTGGATAACAAATAGAAGGGCATAGGTATAAGATTATCTCTACAGTGTACTAAAGAAGATATAAAAAAATGATCTTCATTACATTATATATCTTAATATTAATCAGATGCATTTGCTTCGTTTCACTTATTTTGATTCACTGACCTTAAAACTTCAATGTTGTGTAAAAGCAATAATCGTTTGGGAAAGATGTTTCTCATCATTTAATGACGTATCGAATAACAATTCAAAGAAATAATGTAAAATGTTATTTTCTTTTAAAAATTGGTGGAACGAGCACCCTTGTATCTTATGAGTCTCGTGTTTTGTTTACCAACCCAACAACATAATGATGACGATGCCAAACTGTCGGGACAAAGGATGCTCCGCGTGATCGCAAAGCTGAGGCTTCTCATTTAACTCAGAAGGAATCGTTCGATTTCATTCGAATCGATGGATTCGGGCGCCACCTGTCGATTCGAAAAGGGAATGCGCAGCTGCCCTCATTTTCCATCAGACGATGCAGCGAGAGAAAGAGAGGAATATGTCGTCTGAACTTTATCTGCGCATTCTGCCTCGCCGCTGTTTTCGAGTGGATGTCGTAAGAAATCGACAAACAACTCAACTCCGTTCGCTCGTGTAAATTAGGATTCGAAAATGTCGAGGAAAGTGGATTATTGGACTCAAGGGAAGGAAAATCTCTTTTGAAGGTTCTGCTCCGAGCTTATCTTGTTGTTAATCTAGAAGTAATGCATGCAGTGTCTCAATTTTTGAAGAATTTAGGAATAAAGAGCCGTCAAATTAAATATTCAGCTTTTTAATAATTCCGAAAACTCTTTTACTTGAATTTGGTTACACATTAAACATGATCTTATAACTAGAAAAACCAATAAGCCGAGTTATATTTTTTATTTTAAAACCTTAAAGAAATTAAATATTTTTGCAGCGAAATGTTGCAGAAAATTAATTGTTTTATTCTAAATACTTTAAATGTATAGATTAAATTTAATTCTATGTTCTTTTTTTTTTGGAATGAAATGGAGATAAGAAAGGTTTAAGAAATGCATTATTACTCAAGTAGTGTGCCCAAAACATAAAACATAGTAAAACTGAATTCTATTAAAACAGGGGGGTTTACTGTTCTTTCACCTTCCATTAGTTCATAATTTAACACAGTTTGAAAACCTAAATTGCTTTTCGTATGTCGAAAACATTACTGAGTTATTTTTTACTTTCAATTACTTATATATTAACATAGGGTAATGAAAGAATTGAATTCGGTCAAAAAAAGGGGGAGGGGGAAAAAAACTAAAATTCTAATTCCAATCGCAAAGCCAATTTTGGAAGGGTGTTTACATGTTTCAAAACGCTATTACTATTTTAAATTGTTTTACGAGTAATAAAAATTAGTACACTGTGAAATTGTTTGCTGTAAATAAATAATTTTTAATTTTTGTACTTTTAACTGTTTCAAACAGTTAGAATGTATTTGGTGATCTTTATATGTATCAGTTGATATATTTTAACTTTATTGGTTAACTCTTTTTTTTTTAATTAAAAAATTAATTAAACAAACAATTTATAACTATTTTAATAAAATCCTGCTTTACTATTCATCACAGGGTAGTAGTGCCAATTTGGCGATTTGGTTAAAATTCCATATTTGGCTCGGATTCTATGCCAAGGTGATTTTGTCAAACAGATGTCAGCCGCTTCGATTTTTTGGTAATAACAAGTGAACTGTCTATGGTTGCCATAACTTAGTCTGGTTTTATGTAAGCAACATTTGGCATAGAATCCTCACCGGATTCGGAAGTTTTACCGTGTGTTTTTTAATGTGCTTATTTTAAAACGCAACTGTTAAAATACATCATTTTGAGAATTGGATTTTTTGGAAAATTAGGATTGTGTAAATTAGGATTCGAAAATGTCGAGGAAAGTGGATTATTGGACTCAAGGGAAGGAAAATCTCTTTTGAAGGTTGTGCTCTGAGCTTATCTTGTTGTTAATCTAGAAGTAATGCATGCAGTGTCTCAATTTTTGAAGAACTTAGGAATAAAGAGCCGTCAAATTAACTATTCAGCTTTTTGATAATTCCGAAAACTCTTTTACTTGAATTTGGTTACACATTAATTATTATCTTATAACTAGAAAAACCAATAAGTCGAGTTGTATTTTTTATTTTAAAACCTTACAGAAATTAAATATTTTTGCAGCGAAATGTTGCAGAAAATCAATTGTTTTATTCTAAATACTTTAAATGTATAGATTAAATTTAATTCTATGTTATTTTTTTTAATGAAATGGAGATAAGAAAGGTTTAAGAAATGCATTATTACTCAAGTAGTGTGCCCAAAACATAAAACATAGTAAAACTGAATTCTATTAAAACAGGGGGGTTTACTGTTCTTTCACCTTCCATTAGTTCATAATTTAACACAGTTTGCAAACCTAAATCGCTTTTTGTATGTCGAAAACATTACTGAGTTATTTTTTACGATGTCCCATGTGTTAACATAGGGTAATGAAAGAATTGAATTCGGTTAAAAAAAATTCAAAATGTTAATATAAATCCTTTTTATGACGGCTAATTTTATATTCATTAACATAGCCCTTATTCTGTTGGTTTGATGTTTGATGCATTTAAATTTAAATACTAAAAACATCTCTATCAACAAAGTATGCGGCAAAATACTTTTCATATTTTTTTTTTTTTGAAAATGAATGGGAATTCATGATCTTGAAATGAATGGAATTCTTTCAATTATCTTTTATTCACTCTGATTAAAATAATTTTGACAACAGGAAAGAGTTTCAATAATGATTGACTAAATGGGATTTATTAATATTTCAAAATGATTATAGAAACGTGTATGAAACTGACCTTTTAGTAACAGTGACAGCCTCCAAAACTTGATAGAATACATTGTCATCGATATCGAATCTATCTGCCAAGTTTCAGCCAGATCATATAACAGAAAATTCTTTGGATTTGCCCGGCAGCCACACACACAAATAAGCAAAATCGAAATTTATATAAATGATTTAAAAATGTCTGTATGTGTATCTGTGGTCAGCATAACTTCCGAGTGGATTGATATACGATGTTCAAATTTTGTGTACAGGTTAGTAGTGGACATTGGACCTCTCATTAAAGTTTTGGGCAAAATAGCGCATGCGAATAAGGTAGCTGCTATTGAAAAACTTATGATTTTCAGAAATTTCCAAAAGCGTTCTAGCAATTTCAATGAAAATCACTGTACTAATAATGCCTTTTAAAGTGTTCTAATAATCCCCGCCACCAACATTCGCGTAGATATACGATAAAGTGTAAAACTAAGAAAAATGAATGATTTTAACACTGAGTTCTCTTCTCTTGAGCATTGATAATCAATGAGTGTTTCTTCTCTGTTTCACTTACAAGAAAGAATAATATTTATCGAAACTCTAATTCGCCTTTTTGACTGTGTTTTTTATAGTGTAATAATTATTATTGAAAATATCGCCATACTAGGTATTTTTTTTAATTAATAAAAATATGAAAACGGTAAATTTGACCAATCTATGGCAAATATAAATGCAATGATCACTATTAGGTGTAATTGAAAGTTGTGCGTTGTTCCACATCCCTAGTTCTTTTTTAAATGGGCATTATCCCTGGATAAAAATGCAACAGCACAGTTTTATGGTTTCAATAAAAGTCTTATCGGCTTATTTTGATTATTTCCAAGGGCACATTTAAAGTATGATTGGTGACATTTTGTCCGCCGGCGTATTGAATATGCAGTCAGTGAAAGAAATTACATAGGTGCAAGTCTTGTTGCATAACATGCATTCAATGGGCTCTTCAATACATTTAAGCAGCACAATGAATTCTTTTCCAAAATATATTTCAAATCTCTTTTATTGATGACAAGCCTTGTACTGTCGTTTCCACCAGCATAACAGCATATGTTTTAAGAAGAATAAAAGCAGCTGGTTCTTGTCGAGTGTGAAGCGTTATCTCATTTCTACAATTCAAGAAATATATTATGTCGGGTCTCACTGTCATTCATAGTGAAGCAACTCTAAACACGTCACTTTAAGAATAATTTATAAATGACTTACTACAAGTATGTTAAGAATAGTTTCATTGCTACATCGAATTTTAAAATATGTTACAAGTGCCTGATTTTATTTTTAAGGTATTTGAACACGTTCGGAGTACTTTCTTTTTAAAAATGTCTTTAAGAAACAATTTAATTGTATTTTTAAAAATAGCACTTCTAAACCTTAGTAATTAATACATAAAATTTTAATTAAATTCTAGTTATATGTTAACAAATATTTTATTCAATTTTTTATAATATAACCTCTAGATAACAGTTCACACACATAAAAAAAAATTCTTTGATAACTTTTTTAGCTATCATTTTTCAAATATAGGAATTTATGCATAAAATTGAACTACGAGAAAAAAGCGTTATTAGTTTTAAATATCATCATTTTACACGTATCTGTCCTTACAATATTTACCCTTACTTTTGTTTTAATTGACCAACACTAAAAGTGAAGACTGTTTTGGAAACTGGATAATGTAGACAATAACATTATGTAATAAACATAATTTTAAAAATTTCTTCGAAAATTGACTTTTCAACATAGTCGGATACCTTAAGGTTTATGATTTACGATTTGCTTTAGAGCCATAAAGAAAAAATCTTTACACTTACTATTGCGACGTGAAATTTACTATGGAAAATAAATTTTGGCAGTAATATTTATTTCCTATTGTTTTCTCATTCTATTAGATAGGTAGAAGTGGGGTAATACCATGTAGCTATCACTTAATAAATTTTTGGAGCAACATTATTCGACTAAGAATTTTAAAGATTTAATTAAAATATTAATTGTTTAACAGTACAATATATCCTATCTAAATGGTCACAATTTCCCTACTTTTCTACTAATTCTTTCTTTCCGGAAAAGTCTAATCACTTGGCCTTACTCCATAAGTGGTGCAAGAAAAAATGTGCATATTAACCTTGTGAGAAAATTAGATTTTTAATGTATAAGTAGCTGTCATCTTGTTTTACTCCATTGCAGCTTCACTGGGATCAGCCATGACACTTTCCAACATTAAATTCTGTAAAAATTAGCTGTAACTAAAATGAAAAGGCTGAAGGTAAAGAGAAAATCATAAAATTAAAAATATATAAACGTTGTTTTACTTTGTTCTTTAATTGGCTTTTTCCGGACTTTTTCATAAGTCATACATGTATATTTAGACAAAAAATTTGCTTTAAAAATAAAATAAATAATTGCATGCAAATATTAACCTTTCAGCCTATGTCAGAGTCTACAATATGAACGCATATACATATTACTTTTCATATCTAAGTATACTCTCCTAAATCACATGTATTATATTCTGTCATGTTACATTGTTCTTATGATTTTGTTTTTGTATATAATAAGTGTAATAAACTATTTAACCCTAAAATAAATTAAAACTTTCAGAGCGTGGTAAAAAAATTTAACCACTTCTTTTCAAGGACCATTAAAGTGAAATTAGGTTAATTAAGAAGAAGAAAAACAACTAAATTAAAAATTGCTGGACATTCAATAGTTTTTTTTATGACTATCTAAAATTCTCATCTTAAGGTCCATGATAACATAAATTGAATGTCATGATGAAGCAAGACCGGAACATAGTCTTACACCGGGTTCTTATGTTATAAATATGAAACAGAACCATTCTACTATTGGAATAAATAATTATTGTAACTAATAATAATCTTGCTATGAAACTTACAACTTCTTAATAAACATATAATGAGCAGTTATGAGGAAATTTTATAATTGTAATGGTTATTAGATAATAATAGTTAAAAAAAAGAATATTAGTGCATTGATGCTATAAAACAATTTTCCCTACACATACGACACTAATTTAAGAGCTACGACACGAATGTACAATTTGATAACATTTAATAACTGAAATATCTTCCTGATAGGCTTGAATAGACGAGATTTGATAACAAAAAATCCAATCATTTTGAAGTTTCAAAAAAAAAAAAAAAAAAAAAAAAAAAAAAAATATAGCTACAAAGTAAGAAATTTGTTCACGAATATCGAAGTTCTAATCCTATGTCTGTATTTGAAGCCAAGATATTAACTTCCCATTGAGTGTTTATGGAAGAACTTGTCAAACTCAAAGTATTTCCTATTCAAACTTTCGTTTGAATATTTTTATTCTACCAATCTTATTGAAATCATCAAACTGATTTCTGTCACACTTATTTCGCATTTATAATTCAGACTTAACTAATTGCAAAATGACTTTCGTTCACTATTTCCGGAACTTACGGTTGCAGCTACTGGGTGAACTTTGATACGAGAACTCGTGTAGAATTTCCCAATTATTTGACATTTCGCTTGTATCTGAAGTATTGGCATTGTCTTTTTGGGAAATTGAGATCAGATGAGCGAACAGAATACTTTTATATGTTTGTATATTATGCCAAAAGTGTAGCGCAAAAGGAAAAATCTCATGTTATTTAATGTGAACAAAATTTATATTGAAATTAATATTCAACGCATTGAAACAATAATGCAGTCCTAAACTGCCTTTGAAAAAATTATTGTATGCAACGTTACAAAAAAAAATCAACGGAAGAGCCAGAAATTTAAAGAGTTATACCATTTACTAACATAAATGAGAAAAGAACGCCATTAACTGAATTTTCCGGCATAGACTAGGAGACTTATAGTACTAAGTATCTCTCGAAGACTAGACAAATGGCGCCGTTCATCACTGGTGATTTTATTGCCTTTCGTAATTTGATTTCACCACTAAATTAACGTTTTCTTTATTTGCGAATAAATTAGCTTTATTCTTATATTTTTCTAAAACATCTTTTAAATATTTTAGCTATATATTTATCGGTAATCTAAATGTAAGTTTTAAAGTATTTTATATAATAATTCAATTTAAAGCAACTGAGAGTCCATTTGAAAGTTTTAAATAATTTATTTAGGATTATAGTTTTGTATCGCACAAGAATCGTCTGAACCTCACCAACTATTTATAAAATGATATCGTTTTGATTTTTGTAGGAATGACTTAATATGTTTTAGATTATACATATATATTTTTAATTATTCCTTTCAATTAAACTAAATTATACAACGTATAGATTTTATCCACAATAAAGTTTAACGAGCTATATTTTTTAAAAGTTGAAGTCATCTACAAAATGTGGCTTGCATATAGTTATTTATTTAGAACTTGTACTTCGTAAAAAGAAACTTTTCATTTAGGTATAATTACTTCATTTTTACATTAATATGTGAATGTCTTAACTTAAAAGTGCGAATGTAACGATTATATACTAATAGCTTTTTTTGTGTGTTTTATACATTTTTGTGTGTTTCATATACTCTTCGAAAAATTCATAATAAAATTAAAGTTTTTTTTTATAAAGTAGACAGGAGTTAAAAGTCATTTTTAACGGAAAGTTAAAAGTAATTGTAATGTGAATGGTTATGAACTGGTATTAAATTACCTTATAACATATAAGTACAATACTAAATACAAGTTATATATTAAATATATATATAAGATAAATTTATCTCAGATTTATTTAGAATTCAACATTGTAGCTTAAATGATTTTACAAGAAAAAAAAAAAAAAAAAGAAGAAGAAAAAAAAATCTTTTGGATGTAGTGAATTGTATAAAGGAGCTAGATGTAATTTCATAATAATAATTAAGAGAACATTAAAAATAATCACTAATTGAATTTTTAAGCGCCTTAAATTATCAAATAAAATACAACTGTAAGTTTATCGTATAGTTTAAGAATTTAACTTTGGTGTAGCGTAAATGATTTCACAAAAAGTTTTTCAGTTGGATGAGCTGTATTTCATATGGTTTGTAAAGATATCTTTTTATTTTATTTTGAAAGTAAAAAACAAAAGTTATTACTTTAATTTATGCGAAAGGGAAAAAGTGCAGAATTTTTCACACATTTTTGCAAATCGCTAGAATTTGAAATAGCGTAATGGTTTTAAGAGATAAATTATTTATTGACCTATTCTTAAAATTAAGACAGCGAATTAATATTTTTTTTTTCTTAAAACTTGATGAATACTCTGGATTTACATTGAAAATGTGTCTTGAAAAAGTATAGTTCTGACCTTATAAAAAGAAATTAGAAGAAGAAAGAAGAAGAAGAAAAAAAAAAGAAGAAAAAAAAAAGGGGGGGGGGGGAAGGAAAGGAAAAAAAAAACTTTTTCGGCATTATTCGAAGGAAAACAAGTGTCATTTGCGATTATAGAAATAAAAAGAGAACCGATGCCAAAGAAATCCAAGACCATTGCCAAAATTCTGTTTTCTTTATTATCTAACATTCTGGGAAAAAATTAAAACGGAAGAACGACTAGAAAAAATATTTGAATCAGAAAATGATACTATAATCTAAAAGACGTATTCTAAAAGAGAAGAGAAACGCAAAGTAAAAAAGAGCATCAAAATTAAAAGGACTTTCGTTCTGTTTACTTCCGTTAAGTTAAGCGATAAGAAGCTCTTTATCGTTAACGTTTCATAAACAACATTGAAATGGTAATTTTAAAACAGAAATTACTTAACTTAAAAATAGTAATGAATAGTTTTTATCGATACATTTAAGCAGAATAATTTCAGTACTTTAATGTATAAATGCGTATTAAAGCAGTGAAATGCCCAAATGAAGATAATTTTTGAAATTTGTAGTTGAAACTTCGAAATTGACGATTATAATAGACGATTCCAAATTTGCAGGAAAATAGTAATTAAAACTTGTATGTGCATATTATATTTCATTTTTTACACCAAAAGTCCTCACCTCGTATCTGACGTTGGACGTATTGCAGTAATAATTGCACAACATCAAACTTTTCTTACATTTAGTCAAATGTCACTACTGTAAAATTCTTTGTAGGTTGGTCAACTGTCTCGCATTATAAAATCCTTTTTTATACCTAGAACAAATGAATATGAAATTTATTATGAAAATAAAAAAATAAAAGTTTGGGTTGCTGCAAGCCATCTAAGGAAATTTGAGACAAATTTTGAGGATGGACTTTAAGTAACTAAAAGCTGAAGATTGATTACAATGCGCAACAATAACAAAATGCTGTAGTTATCTCTTTCTCTTTGAAGTCGTAATTTAAGGTCTTCTATTAATGTTGAAAATTTCAAAGGACAACAAGCAGAATTTCAATAAAGGAAAAATGTCCTAAAATTTTAGTTCTTAAAGTTGACATTGTAGTCTCCTTTCTCGTGATTTATCTGATAAACAAATAAAACTAAATCCTCGCCAAAAGAAAAAATTTAAACAAATGTTTTAATACTTGTCTCAAGAAAATTTGATTCAATCAAAGCATAATAAAACTCATATGTCGAAAAGCTCAATAGTCAGAATAATAAATTAATAAAATACAGACAAATAAAATACTAAATTACTTTGGACTGCAATATACTATTACCAATAAGCACCAGTGCAGTTTTGAGTTTAAAATTTATAAACTGAAACACTGAATAGCTTTATCTCTTAGAATGATATAATCCTTTTTTTTTTTTTTTTTTTTAATCTTTTTTTTAATCTTTTTTTTTTTTATCTTAGTAAAATTATAGTAAGTGCGTTTGTTGTTTTAAAAACTATATTTTCTTTTCGTTTATCTTCAGTTATATCCATTTTATCATTCATTTACCCACTTCCGTAATTTAAGTTATAAAATTTGATTTGAAGGGTCAAAATGTAATTTAATATTTTCAGCCTTTTGATGCACTATCAAATGAGTTACCGAATGACCAGAAGACTGAATGAACAAGTAAATGACCTAACAAATTAAATAATGACAAAAAACGTTAAATTGCTTGTTCATTGTTCATCTGATGTTATGTTTTTTTTTTTTTTTTTTTTTTTTTTTTTTGCTTATTGTTTATTTGAAATAGTTGAAAAAGCGTACAAAAATTATTCAAATAAGTTATTCGCACTATTGATGCTATAGCATCAACATCCAATCCTGGACTATTAAGATTAGTCGAATGAGAAATTTTCTAACAGACTAAAAATAACCTAAACGACGCATCAAAATGCTATTGATTTTCAAAACTCTAAAGTCCTTAGAAACAACTTTCTGAGCAAGATAAAAAGAAATTAAGAACTGCTTCAAATGTCAACAAACTAAAAGGTTGGTGAAAAGCAAAAAGACATCTTCTACTTCAAATAAATACTTTTTGTTGTAAAACGAACTAAGAAATATAAATGTTTTTCTGATTGATTTAAATGAACATTCTTTCAAACAAAATTTGGGATGATATACATTAATATTACTTTGATGGAATTATTAGTTCCTTAATATGGACATTTTAAACATGTTTAGTCCAAATTTTCCACTAAAGCACAGTCGTCGTTGCTCCCCTGACTTTCTTTGTAAAGAATTGCTCTGTTTAAACAAGCTAATTAATTTAAAAAAAAAAAAAAAAAAAAAAAAAAAAAACACGTTATTTGAATAAGATAGTAGTTGTAAAGATTTTTATAAATGTAATGTGTAGGACGGCACTGAAAGGGAAGATTCACTGATAGTCCATTATAGAATATTTCAACTGACATAAAATTTCCATGTAACTTCATTTTTAGTTCAGTTAAACAAATTATATTTTGTGTTGCCCGTGGAACATTTATTTTGTTATATCAAAGGAATAATCTCAATAGAAAACATTCAAATGAAGCAAGTTTATAAATGAATTTAAACAAAGAATACTTATTTCGGACACAAGTTGTCATACAATTTTTAAAGTTATAGTGTTTGGTCTAAAAATTGAATCTACACGCTCTTGGTTTTTAACACCAAGTAGGCATTTAATAAAAATCTTCCACAATCTCTCTCTCTCTCTCTCTCTCTCTCTATATATATATATATATATACAGATAGATAGATAATTTCTTCCGATTTCCTCGGCAGTCCCTTTATTTACTGTTCTTAAGCAGTTTAGATTATGTACTCTATATGTTTCTATACAAAGCTGTATAAAAGTTTAAGTTTTGTCGAGATTTTAATTGCAGCTGATTAGAAAATATTAGGACAGTTCATATAAATACTTCGTTTAATCATATTCAGTATGTGCATTTTGTAAACTGAACCACAGAAGAATAAGATAATAACGACTCAAAGTAGACGCATTCAAGTATCTAAAAGTTCCATTATCTTAAATTGAATTTATTTGAATAACAAAGTGTTTGCTCCACATTTGAAAAGTAAAGGAATTCTCAAGAGAAAAAAAAGTGAAGAAAAAAAATTCAGTTATCATTCAAATACTTTTTTGACAAAAATGTGTCTGGTACTTGAAACAGTAATGGCCACGTGTTCGAAAAAATATGAAATCTTTCCAAACATTTAAGCGGGATTTCAGGCTTCAAGCTTCGACACTTTGAAACATTGCTTGTGGCAAAATATTCATCCTATCTGAATTGTTATCTTTATTGCAAGTGCATATTGTAGGGTGAAGAATCTTGGCAAAGATCGGTCGCTATCTTCGTTCCATGCCAATTCTTAAATTGACGAGAGTCAAGTGGTTTGCATCTTTGGCCAGAAAAATCTGGCACTTGGATAAAAATTGAATGGTTATGAATATTTTGGCATGGGAACTGTGCATTTGCTTTTCTATCTTTATGATGAAGTTTATTTGAAGGAGCAAATATATCTGATATTTTATAAAGAAGCGAATAGTAGTGTTCCAAATACGAAAGCATATTTTTAACTTTCAAGAAAAATAATATCACCAATATTTGTCAATTTGAATCTGATAGTTTAAATTAAAGCATCCATTGATGGAAAATATTTTATATTTTCTAATTAATCTTATCATTTTGAATTTTTGGACACTTTTAACAAGCGTCCAAGTAAAAGAAGTTTCATACGAAAGTTTTTCAAACGATTGATCCCACAAAGTAGTCAATAAAAAGTGTGCAAAAAAGCAATTGTATTGTTAGATCGATAAAATTTGTTGTAGAACTTCTAAAATTTGTTGTAAAATTTGTCGTGAACGTAACTCTTGTAGGTGACACTGATCTTGAATTTTCCTCTCCAAAAATCTCATACTCCAATACTTAATGCACCACTTTGCATATTTTTACAGTATGCTTTCAAATAAAAAACTATAATTATTTTTTCTTCTTAGCAGATAATGTTAAAAGAATATCGGGATAGAAAACAATAATCCCTTACTTTCGTAAAACTTAACTCTACATCGGAGGACTAAATTGTTCAATGCGTTAGTTATTTTAAAGTACAGGGTGTCTTTAAAAGAATATTCCAGTTAATGGTACATTATAATAGTTTAATTTAAACTATTTATCACAAATAATAAATCAAATTGAAGGTAAACTAACTTATTTTTTCTTGCATTATTAAAATCATAATTAAGGATTTGTGTATATAAATTACACAAATTAAATACGATTAAATTTATAATTGGGACGTATGGACTTACTGTATTTATGAATGTAAGGGTTCAGTTATTATCAATTCTTAGAACACGACGTTTTTGTGAAACTAGTATATCTCTTAAATGGTATGTGATCACTTACCAAAACTTAATAAGCTTCAATAAGTAGCTATAATTGGAAAAGTCTTTTTGTAAAGCAAAGCTTGTCAATGCAACTCTTTTCTGGTGATATCCATTGATTTTTCTGTCACATTAACTGATTTTTCAGATTTTTTTTTTATTTTGTTTGATATTCCTCTTTCTGTTCTGTTACTTGTTCAAACTTAAGCAGACGAAGATTTTTTTTTTTTTTTTTTTTTTTTTTTTGTATTTTTCAGACCTGAAGTAATATAAAAGGATTGACAAGAAAAATGAAATTATAGTAATTTTAATCCTGAAAGTTTTTAAATGTTTGATATCAAATGAAATTATTTTAATCAATTTCATAATAACTGCATAATATTTTTATTTTTTGACATTACAGGTGGCCAGTATTCATAAAAAAATACTTTAAATTGTTCTACAACAAGCAATAATACTGTATTGATGGATATAATAATTATGATACGTTGATTTGTTTTCTAGTAGTTTCATATGATATCAAACGTTTTCAACATATACTATTAAAGTTAAGCTATGTAATATTAAAGTAATGTTTCTTAAAAAAAACGCTACGAAATTTTAACATGTGCAATATTTTAGCTAGCTGGGAGACCTCGCGTTGCGGAAATCTGTCATTCGTGTATAAAACCCAGTTTTTGGCGCTTCGCTCGCAGGAAGGTTCATCGTTACGCAAAATAGAGCTCCCTTCGTTCGCTGAAAAAATCATGGATACATAAACACAGGCTTATTTCACTCGTTAAAAGGTTCATTGCTATGCAAGCATAGGCTCGTTTCGCTCTCTGAAAGGTTCATTGCTGCGTAAGCATAAGCTCGCTTCACTCACTTAAATCTAATTGCTACGTAAAGACTTAATATTGGAAGCTTCTTAATTGTCAAAAAAAAAAATCCCCGTTAATACAATAGTACAACACCCCCTCAATGTTATTTTCAAACGTATTTGTGGAAAGTAAAATTAGAGGCTAGAACTACTTATGTTGAAACTTTCAGAGATCTAGGCCTATTTGAAGGCGCTTTTTGTGAAATAATTAATTGAAAAACAAATTAAAATTTTAATATTCTTTTTGTCAGTCCAATTAGAAGGCCAAAACTACTTGTGTGGAAAATTTCAGAAATGTAGCCCAATTACAAATCGTTTTGTAAAATATTGGTTAAATAATTAAAAAAAAAAAAAAAAAAAAATTAAATTCTGTTTTTTAAAAATCTAATTAGAAGGCCACAACTATATATGTTGAAAAATTCAAAGCTGTAGCCATTTTTGAAATCGTTTTGTAATATGTATATTAATTAATTAAAAAAATTAAATAACGAACTTAATAACGAACTAAACAAAAATTTAAAATTCTGTTTTTCTAAAGTCCAATTTGAAGCCCGAAACTACTTATGATGAAAATTTTAGAGTTGTAGCCTTATTAGAAATCGTTTTGTAGAATATTAATTAATTAATTCTAAAAATTAATTAAAAAGAAACTAAATAAAAATTTAAAATTTTGTTTTTCAAAAGTCTAATTAGAAGGCTAAATTTACTTATGTGGGAAAATTTCAGAGCTGTAGCCCAATTAGTAGTCGTTTTGTAAAATGTTTATTAATTAACTAAAAAAATTAATTGAAAAAGAACAAAATAAAAATTTAAAATTCTGTTTTTTAAAAGCCTAATTACAAGGCCAAAATTACTTATGTTTGGGATGTATACAATCAGAAGGCCAAAATTACTTATGTTGAAAATCTCAGAACTGTAGCCCTATTAGTAATCGTTTTATAAAATGTTTATTAATTAATTAAAAAAATTAATTAAAAAAGAACAAAATAAAATTTTTAAATTCTGTTTTTTAAAAGTCAGATTAAAAGGCCAAAACTACTTATGTTGAAAATTTCAAACCTGTAGCCCTATTAGATATCATTTTGAAACATATTTATTAATTAATTAAAAAAATTAATTAAAAAAGAACTAATTAAAATTTTAAAATTCTGTTTGTGATGCATAAAATTAGAAGGTTAAAACTACTTATGCTGAAAATTTCAGAGCTCTACTCTAATTTTAAGTAGGTTTCTATAGATCCACAGAGCCACAGACAGACAGACAGATAGACAGACAGACACACAGCTTGTTTTATTATTATAGATACATTATATTGACATAAGTATATGAATAATCCATTGAAATAGAAATATTTGATCTGTAGCGTTGAAATGACGATTTGTACTGTTGCAAATAGAAAGAAATACTTTTCTCCCGCAAATTTTTCACTTGAAAGGCACATTTTCCTTTAACACACCTAAGATGCAAAAGCTGTTACGTTGTAATTTAATGAACATTATGTATCCTGTTTATACCTTCCAAGACCATCAAAAAATCCTAATCTGATAATTGAAATTGAAAAACTTGGGATTAAGTTAGATAATGAAATACGAATTTTGACAAAGATAATCTTATCAGCAAACTTATGTACTGAATGGAAGATAGTTGACATTCGTATTAGGACCCAAATATGCACCAACAGTTCATATTTACAAAAGATGTTTTGCTTCTATCCCAGGTTTACAGTGACTTTAGTCAATACATTTGTATTTTAAGACATATCATTAGCTGTGGAAAATTGATGTATTGAATGGAAACTATTAAGTGGTATTTCTGTAGAACTTTCAAGTTTATTTTAGGTCAATGTCCATTTTAGGGCTATTTTGTGTACTGAAACATTTGCAACTCATTGGTTTATTTATTGAAAAATTGATTTGTGGTAAATTTACATATTAAATAAAGAACTATTTCGAATTGGTGTAGGAAAAGAATTGTCAATATTTGGTCTATATGGAGGACCAACACTTTTATTTAAGATAACTCTATTTTTCCAACCCAATCCCATATTTTTAGTTACTTTTTTTTTTTTATAATTCATTTTACTTTTGAAGAGACATCACAAAAACCTATATTTCTTTTGTTAAATTTTAATTTCAAACAATAAATCCCGAATTTTTTACTATGTACAGGAAAGAGGAGAAGGCGCTCTCTATCTTGGAGTCAGCCGTCATTCTCCGTCAGCGTGAGAAGGTCGACGTCGATCTCAACACCACCTGCAACATCTGCTTCAAGACCAAGTTTGCAGACGGAGTCGGACACATCTGCGAAACCTGCCGCGTACGCTGCTGTGCCAGGTGTGGGGTCAAGGTGATTAGAACAAACAAGAAGGTAACTTATTTGAACCAACTGTAGTGCATCTCGCTATTTGTCATTCATTTGAATTACATAAATAGTTTGTTATAAAACTTCGTAAAACTAAATTTGTTTGGCTCGTAGGTACACGCTTACTTTTAAAACGAAGAATTTTTAACAGGTCACTTTTCCAGAAGAATAGTTGATTGACAGAAACAAAAGAAACAAAAAAAATTCTTATTTAATTTAATTTAATTTAATTTAATTTAATTTTCTGAAGTATATTTAAATTTATAATGTCACGAAACTACGAAGTGCGTTGCGAGGCTCGCTTTAATGTTAATTATATAGAGGATGCTCACATATTGTAGAATAAGACAACCCACATTAGATAACCTTTAATGAATAGGCGTAATTTAACAATTCCCTGACAAAATACAATGAAAGATGTGTGCGTGTGACCTAACGGTACATTTGAGTTTACCCATTGACGATCCAGGGAATTGGCGAAATTCTACAGTTGTTTTCCCTGCAATAATTTTGAAGTTTTATTTCTTATTCAGATATATAATTTCTTTTAATTATTTTTTACTCATTTGTTTTAGATAGGTTATAAACTGCATCTTATTAAAAATATTATATTTTAAATTTTATTTATAAATTTAAAAATGTTGTGTGTTGCTGGAAAAACTGAGGATCAAATGACGCATATTTACGTGCATGATCGCCTGTGGGTAAGGCACAATTTTCAGACTTTCCACGAACCTGATTTACAACGGATATTAATAATTGTGTGTAGAATGTTTTTGCAAGATGTGTGTATAAAAATAGCACTTATTAAATTTATTTTTCAAAATTTAATAAAAAAATATTTCAAAAATTATTGACATTTCCATGGGGTCATGAATCTTCTCCTTGATTTCTATTAGTATTTTTTCACTAATAACATAAAAATTTTTGTGATTAAGAGATATTTTGAATACTACGTGTTAGATTATTTATATGATCTCCATTATCTATTACAATCTGGCATTAAATTGGCTAAATTCGATTAATTACCTTTTGTAATTTTGAACTCATTCCATTGACGAGATAAACACCTGAGTTATCCCCCCCCCCTCCCCCCAGTTTCCAAATTCTTGTTAAAGTGAAGACATCAATTGTTATCATTTTATTTTTATTTAATAAAAATGTGTTTTCATTAAGTAATGTTATTAATACTTCATGTACTTATTACTAATAATATTTCTTTTTTATCATGCTTTCATAGGACTCAGCAGTAAGTATGAGGTTTTAATGTATATTGTAAATAAATAATAATTTCCTACAGTACTTTTCTTTTTTCTATTAAAAAAATCCTTTCAATCAAAATATACTTTGAGAGAAATGCCCCAGAATCCTTAAACAGTATTATTTCAATTGAAAACTATTGCAATAAAAAATAACCATACTCTGGAGTAATGGTTACTTTGACTGCAATAGTTTTCCACATTTTGACTGTAATAGTTTTAAATTACACTGTCTCTACTAAAGAAAAGTACATATATATATATATATATATATATATATATATATATATATATATATATATATATATATATATATATATATATATATATATATATATATATATATATATATATATATATATATATATATATATATATATATATATATATATATATATATATTAATTCGCTTCTAAATAAATTTGATTTACAAACACTTACTTATAAGAGTACTAGACTGAGAGGCGACTGCAATTTTTGGACCCCATCGAACATCATCTGAATTTTTTTTTTTATAGAAATCGGAGAAAAATGAGTAGATTACAAATCCACTGGTCTGCCGTAGCAAAAATGGCCGAAACTGTTTAAAAAATCGACTTTTAATAAATTGAAATAAATCCAATTGCTAAATGCGCCCAAACTTTCCGAATAATGAGCATTTTTATTTATTTTTATTTGGTAACCCTCACTCTTTAATTTTCAATTAAGAAGGTTGCAGACGATTCGAATGTGTGGCTATGGCTTACTTCCCTTTTTCACAAATGAGCCGAATTGGCAAGAAACATTACGTCACTGATAACGTAACTGATGTCGCCAATTTGTCTTACTTTTAAAAGATAACAAGTTTTCAGAGCCAAAGATCAGAAATCGTTTGCGCTTTTTCTCATTGAAAATCAAAATGCAGTGGGTTGCCGGACGAAAAAAGTTTGTTCTCTCTTTGGCAAGTTATGTCATATTTGGCAATCGGATTTTAGTTCAACTCATTCCAAGTCGATTTTTGATCAGTTTCAGCCATTTTTGCCACGGCAAACCAGTGGATTCGTAATCTACTCACTTTTCTCCAATTTCTATAAAAAAATTTAGAATGATGTTCGATGGGGTCCAAAAATTGCAATCGGCTCTCGGACTATACGCATAATGCATATTCAAGGTCATTAAGTTACTAAAAAAATTAAAGTATGCAAAATAAGGCCATAATAAAACTTAACCTGTTTAGAGTAATCTATTCTCATTTTTAATAAACATGTTTTATACGTATAAAAAAGACTTATTTTTTATTATTAATGAATATCTACTTAATTTTGGATGAAAAACTGCTAAAAATATTTAAGGAATTGAGCTCTGACAATGTTTAAAAGTTGACTGTGCAAGTTAATTACGAGTGATGGTCATTTCACAAATTTCATGAAAAAAACGTGAACAAATAGGATTCATTTGTTGTGCATGAAGCGCTATAGGAGAGACTCGTGTACCTAGGGCCACACCACTTTTATCGAATAATGTTTAGTTCTAAGTTTTTTACTCACTTGGAAAAGAGGCAACACCCAATTTTTCTCTTGGCAGCCATTTAAAATCTTAGAGGAGAAAGCTGTGGCAAGTTAGGAGTGGAAAACGTTTTTATAACATTTTGCAGCTCATGTATTTTATTGCTCTACAAAGTTAAGTCAAATACTTTTCTTTGAATTCTAGTAAATACTTTTATTTGTAACATTTAGTAATAAATGAGATGTTTAAATAAGTCCTTTCTCTATGTGCCTGTTAAATAGAAGACATTTTATATGAAATTACCAAGTCGTGTACCTAGTGGCCACATAGTTGCTTATTGTGTTCAAATTGCCAAAACCAAAATCTGTTGGTGCTTCAAAGCGATAATGATTGCAGCTCATTTTTTTGGAATCAGTTTTTCAAGTTATGAAAATACTAGTAATTCCCTAATAATTTGACACATTTCAATTTATTATAGTTATTATATGATAAACCAATGACTGATAATTACTTGATATTGTTTCTTTTATAAAATTCATCTGTGTATGTTTGTTTTCTATTCATTATGGACTGAAACCTCACTTAAAGAGAATGGCCTTAGGCACATTAATTGGGTGCTAATTGGATTTGGGTTTTTTATTAATTGGTGTTAAAATTGGGTGTTGCCACTAATCCAAGTGAGTAAAAAACTTAGAACTAAACATTATTCTTTAAAAGTGGGGTGTCCCTAGGTACAGCGATGTCTTGTACCTAGAGCCATTTCTGAAATTTCTTTAAAAACCTTCTATTTGACAGAATCTATTATTTTAAGTATTTATATTAATCCCAATGGGAAGTAATTACTATAACAATGTATACATATCAGTTTCACATTTTTAAACGGCTCAGTGGCTCATTTTTTGCACATTGAAAAAAGGCGGCTCTAGGTACACAGTTCTCTCCTACTATCGAATTTAAAAGGGAATTTCGTTTTTAAAATTTATAATTTGCAAAGCTTGTAGAATGTAGAAGCCCTTCAGTCCCTTTTTGTAAAATAACCACTTATTGTTCCTGCGTTGGATTAATAACAACTGAATTTTAAAAATTAGTATCAGTTTATATCATCGACGCCAAATGGAAATGTAACACCATAAACACTTGTAGGAAGTTAAATTTACAAACTTATTCTTAACGGAGGAAAGTTGGAAATGAAATATTAGAACAAATAGGAAAAAATCATTTAGAGTTTTGAATACACGCCATATAATAGGAAAATTTGAACTTTTTTTTAAATTTCTTTTATTTTTGAAAGATAACTTTCCCATTATTTAGATAGTGTATAGAGGAAACTTTATTAAAGTCTGTTTATTTTCATAAACTCAACACTTTTCTAAAGGCCACTCAGTGGGAAATAATATACTAAAATACTAGCCGAAAGTCAAAAAAAAAAAAAAAAATAATAATAATAATAATAATAATAAAAATTATAAGGTTATTTTTTTTTACATTTTTTTTTTTTTTTAATAAACACTTAACTTAAATATGAACATTAATTATTCATAGAATTCGGCCATTTTTATTTGCCCTTATTAGTTACTTGGCAGTTATTTCTAGACGATTATTAAATTAATGTTTTCTGAATTTGTTATTTAGTACAGTACTTTAGGTATAGTAATTTTTTTGATTAAATACATAAAAAAAGCAAATGAAGGCGGAAATTTTATCCTAAACTTAGAAACTTTGTAAGTGAGCTTCCTCGTTTCATCTTTCAGAACTTTAGGATTATATAGAACAAATATCGAGTAGAAGATGGACATAAAATTCTTATCACATATACGATTCATTTTAAATCACATTTTCATTTAGGAATAAACACCTGTAAGAAATTAGAGTGTGGAAAAATTTTGAACTTTTCAATTTCTTATAGAATATATTGATAGGATAGTAACAATAATATAATACGGAACAATTAAGTTTATTTGGTGATATTTTTGGTAGAATTTTGTATAAAAATGGTAGCATCATATAGACAATACACGGAAATAGGCTATGCATAAATATACGTTCCATTAATAAAACCAAAGCTAAAAATATTATTATTATTAACTAATAAAAGTAGTTTATTGGAAAGAAAAATATTATTTTATGGCAACCGAAAATAAAATTAATATTGAAGGTTTAACAATGTATATAAAAAAAATTTCACTAATCATTGTAATGGCAACCCTTTTTCATTGTTATCAAATTAAAGGAACGAAAATCTCTATTTTCGTTCTTCCAAATTTTTGTCAATACTTGAATGGACTCATTACGATGGAAGTATATTAACTCTTTGTAAGACATAATTTAGCGAGAACGTATAGAAAACTTGAAACAAGGATTTTAAAAAAATGAGAAGGACGAGTTTATTTGAAACATTTTCTTCCTTTTCGAACGTCTTGGATATGAAAATATATTTGTGCAGTTCTAACCGTGATGACTTAATTTTATTATATAGGAGGGAAGTACATTTCTGCATGAGGTACATTTGAACCGTTAGAATTTCTCCCCATTGGTACTGATGTTTGATTGACGAACGAGTGAAATTATCAAGTTCCATAAAATGCTAGTAATTGATTATCTCACATTTCTTATTACAAGTTTTTTGCTTTGTAGTAAATTCAGTTTGGTGACCTGCAAAGAAGTAAATATACTTAGTTTCTATTACTAAATTTTCAACTTAATTTTATTGAAGAAAATGAGATTTATTCATCGAATTAATTAAATTATATACTTATAAATAAACTATTAAAAACTTCAAGTTCCTTTTCTAAAGCAAACAATAACACTTTAACCATAATGATATCAATTGGAATGGATTTCATCAAATTTCAGGCTATAAATTTTTACATATTTAAATGCTTTTTTTTTTTTTTTTTTTTTTTTTTTTTGAAGTATGATTGAGTTTTATTAGTGGGTGACTTTTTTATTTATTTCAGTAAGCCTACGAGTTTAGTATGAACTTATATATCATAAATTGCTAATAAATTCGGAAATTAATTCGTATCTTAAATTTAAATTAAAACTTGAATCTTCTTTCCTATAACCTTAGAATTTTACTTCTTACACTATACCTCTTTACATATGTTTTCACTAAAAAATAAGTTCATTTAGTTGAAAATAAAAAAAAAATAATAAAAAAATATTCATTTTTTGAAGTATACCCCATAAAAAGTGCGGTTTGGTTACAATTCCACACAAAAAAAAGTACATGAAATTCAATAAATGACCTTCTGATTTAGATGAAGAACTGTGGTATAAGTGACATACTACCGAAGATTTCTATTTAACTATTGGTTAAATTTTGAAATAAAAATTATATTTAGTAAAAAAATTGTAAACTCAATTATTTTGAAATGTCCTCTTTCCTATGTAGATTTGATAAGAAGTGTACAACTTTTTAGCACACAGGTGGAATGTTAAGACATTTGGAATATATGATCCGTTAAATTTAGTTTATAAAGATATTAATACAGTCAAACCCCGTTAACGCGACCCGTCGAAATTTTTCGCTATTACTGCTGTCTTTTAGAATATTTAAATTGCAAGGCTTCTATTTAGTATAATAGTTTAAAAAGACATTACTTAAAAAAAAAAGTTAATTTATTTACCAGTAACTTATTACTCATTTGACTTATTAAGAAGTCTGTTATTGATTTTTGCTTTCAGTTTTTAATATTTTTTTTAAATGTGTCGAAACTCTTCAAAATTATTTAAAGCACATGAGGCATTATTCTGCTGCATTAAGAAACATTGCAAGGTTTCATCTAAAAAAAGTGGTTTAAAGAGCACATTTTCTTCGCCTTAAGCCGCATTCCATTGTGTGAGATTTCGTATTAAACAAATAAATTAGCGTTAAGTTTAAGCTTCATCCTACGGAGAATTACTTTTAATTCGCGTTAAACGAGATTTCGTGTTAAGTGATTTCGCGTTAACGAATGTGACTGTAACCAGCTTTTTTTATGCATGAAATTACATTGTTCTGACTCGATGGAAAGTTGAATATTTAATGATTTAGTGATGTCTTTGGCTACACACTGAACTTTCTTTGGTACAGCTTTGGCTGTGCATCCTGTGCCGCAAGAAGAAAGAGCTGGCTTATAAGTTCAGCAAGTACCTGAAAGGCGACAACGCCAAGTCATGGGGCAGGTCTCGCAGTCTGGAGGAGGAGGCGTCCTCCAAGCGCCTCGCCACCACCCCGCTGTCTGCCATGACGAGGCGATTCCCATCCGCGCTCAACATCACCGCACCGTCCCTGCCTTTCTGGAGCGGAGAGAAGAAGCAGCAGCAACAACAACAGCAGCAGCAGTCTACAGTCAGGTAAAAAGCATTTCACCATCTTTGTCTACAGTGGTTTGAAAAAGAACACAAGCTTCCGTCATTTCTGATATTCACGTTTGACCGCTTTTAACTATTAATTAAAAAAAACAAATAATTGAAGATTTACTGAATTAAAAATATAATACAACTAATACAAATACAAAAACAATAACTAATAACATAATTAAAACTTATCAAGTTTGATCTTGCTATTGTATCTTTTTGAGCCTGCTAAGTAATGATTGCCCATGGGAATTCCCCCCAATAATCCTAATTTAGTTAATTGTGTAAAGTACACACAAAAAATTAAACGCGGCCGCTTGGCGGTAACATTCATTAATTTTTTTGGCTGACAATTTTACCTGGTTGCAGGGTTGTGTTTTTTATTTTAGATGTCCATTTTTTTAAATTTTTTTTTAGTTTGAGATAAGTAAGATACGTTCCATAGATGTTATAGCGTGAATAATCATATCGTCGCTCTAAATGCAAATGCAAAATGGCGTAACTGACAACAGAGTTAGATTTACACACGGCTCTTTGTATTGAAAGCGACAGTAAATAACATGATGAATATTGGAGAGAGATTTGCAATCAAATCCGGTTCGTTTCCTTCAAGTACAAGTTCTCCTTACCACACCCAGAAAAAGTGTTTCTTCATAAAGAAGAATATGTGTTTTCTAGTTTAACTTGAGTACAAAAACGTGTAAATACATAAAAAAAAATAAGTAATAATTAAAAGTAAGTATGAGATTCTAAGAAAATAAGTACTTGCATGATGTATGAAATAATTGAGGATTACTAGCTTTACATACAAATAGATATAAAAATTGTGTTTGAAAATAACTTTCACTATATATAACATTTGTTATTATTTTGAGAAAATTTTTAGCCTTCTTCGGAGGAGTGGACATTAAGGGGGCAGGATAGTAATCGAAAGGTTCATACTTCAAAACCAAGGTGTTTTAAAACTTTATTTTAAAATGAAAATGGTTTTCTAACTCAAAATAAAAACATATGTTTACAGAGCTTTTATAAACATGCAAATTAATTGAAAGCTAAGTAATTTTTTTATGTTTCTAGTTATACTGTTTTAATAGTTCAACTTAAAGTATCAAATTTATTTTTTAAAACTAAGCAAAAGAAAAATATTCGAAACCAGTTTACCCCTTTTTATCAATTATCCTGGTTGAAATTCCCAGCTTCCGGGATCATTTCTGAAGGGGTACCCTCGCACGCATTTGAACATACAAAAGGTACTTCCTCTACTTAAGCTAAGGGGGGGAGGGGGGAGGATGGGGGGAAGGAGAAAAAAAAGAAAGAAAAAAAGAGGGTCCAGAATTTATCAAATCGTTTGAGATGGAGTTCTTGCTAAAATTTTGGTTACAACCAGAAATTCAGAATCAGAAAAACAAAATTTCAGTGACTTCGGTGATTTTCAAATAATTTTTTTTTTTTTTTTTTTTTGCCATGTTCCCCTTGTTCACTGTTAAACAAGTATGTTGTTGTTTTTCGTCTCTTCGTCACTCTATTTTTATGAAAACAGAACAAATTTGAATTTTATAATTTACATCTACAAATCTATTTTTTTTTTTTTTTTAATATAGTTTTATATTTTTCTAAACATTATTCAGGGTTTTTGATGATGGGGGCTTTTCAGCAGTTTTTAGGTGGTGTTAATTCACATCTGACGGACCATCTCTAGTCGATAGCTTTTTGTATTAATTGCACTTCAAACAAACAACGCTCAGTTTTCTTATGTTATAAGTTTATTATAATTCTTTATCAGGAAAAGAAGGTTTTTAGAATGACTTTTAACTCACAATGTCAACCAGAACAGCAAAAATAGAACACTAAAAAAACTTAATTAAATGCCACTTGCAAAGAATAAACTTTTGTAATTTCGACAGTGAAAATTAAAGCAGACGATAATTATAAGAATTACAACCATGACGCGGCTTAAACAGGTGGAGAAAAGTCGCGTCCTTTTGATCAGAACAAATTACTAACGACCATTCAACAATAAGTAATCAGCAAATTAAGTTTTTATAGGTGTGATTTAACCAATAATTATTTTCTACACATAAATGAAAGGCCATCCAAAAAGAAACATAAAATGCCCGATCTATATTTAACTCGAAGGAATGAGTTGGCTGAAAATTTCTCCTGACAGTTTGTCGCATAGAATGGAAACTTCGGAAATATATGTTAGAATAACCTCTAGGCAACATTGAATTTTTATAAGATTGGTGCAAAGTAATTCCTCTAAAGACAAAGGCCTAACTAAGTAACATGCATCCATTATCTTAACTAGCTACTTGAATGCTAGGATTGCCAGCATATAAAATGAAGCCAATTGGAGTGTTTAGTGATAGTCCGAGAGGCGACTGCAAGTTTTAGGTACACAATCGATCATCAATCTGAATTTTATTTATAAAATGTAGAGAAATGTTTGTAGATCATGAAATCTACTGGTCTGCTGGGGATGCCCATAAGTATTGAAAAATCGATCGCTAAATAAGTCATAACTTGTCAAACAATGACAATTATTTGTGGTAGCCCATTGCGCTTTAATATTCGGTAAGGATGAGTGAAAACTATATTTATTCTCTGACGAAAAATAACTCTGGCTCTTAAAAGTGAGCCAATTTAGCGATAAATTTTACGTCACTGATGACGTAATATTTATTGCCAACTTGGCTGACTTATAAAAGATAAAAGATCTTGACACCAGGAAAGACAAATCATCTTTAACCTTCTTAATTGAAAATTGAAGAGTGGTGGGTTATACCAGACCAAAAAAGGTTATTCATTTTTGTCAAGTTGGGATATATTTGGCAATTAGATTTAGTTCAACTTACTCAAAGTCGTTTTTTGAATAGTTTCGCCCATTTTTGCCCCTGCAGACCAGCAGTCGCCTCTCAGTCTATGAAGATGAATATACACTCATGTCCATAAATTAAGGATAATTCAGTTTTTCCCTAATAACTTCTCAGTGGAGCAGCATAGATAGTTGAAATTCACTTCAAAGAGACATCTTTATGCAACATAATGATAATTAAAATAACTCAGTCGCAAATTGAAATACAAAGTGTACAGCGGGGGCATATGCAAAAGAATGGAGTACCATTTGTGTGCAGTTGTACAGATGCATTTACATTAAAAATCACTCAACTCATTCTACTGTGAGATATGATCTCCCCTGTCATCAGTGTTTACTTAGCACTATATTCTCATACTTAACATGAGTTACTTGATGAATTGTAGTGGCTAAATTGCTCGCCCCACCTTTTGAACTGTTTGTAAGTGATGGAAAGTTCCTAATACATCAAGTCTTAACACAAGTCATATCGTAGAAGCGTCCCACACATGCTTGAAGAAAATTGGATTAGAGGAGTGACCTGGCTTACTTATAGGGGCGATATTCATATTTTTTAATCGTTTATCCAAGGCAAAAATGGAATAAAATTTGCCATAAGTATCTATAAATACGATTTAGAAACCGATATATCACCATGAAAAACTTGTCTAGATCAAGTTAACATAATTACAGGGAAAAAGTGGAACTTAATTATCTTTTGGTCTTTTGGGGAGCTTATGTAACCAAGTCAACATACTGCCCCCAAAGACCAAATCTTTTTAACATCAGATACTATTTACTGAAAATAATTTTGTCAGTCTCATGAGTAATATTGGACATCAGAGGATTTGTAGAAAGGTGGGAACTTGATATTTCATGGTAAATGCCAGTTCAAGATAATGATTTGGTGGGAAAAGAGTTTTGGTCTTTTTATTTAATTTGTCGAATTTGTTTAATAAGCTCCCCAAGACCGCAAAAAATAATTAAATTCCACTTTTTCACTGTAATTACGTTAACTTGATTTAGACACGTCTTTAATTGTGAAATGTCAGTTTCAAAATCGCGTTTATTGATAGTTATGGTTTATTTTATTCCACTTTTGCTTTGGATAAAGGATTAAAAATATGAGTATCGCCCCTATAAGTAAGCCAGATCACTCCTCTACTCCAAATTTCATCAAACATGTGTGGGACGCTTCTACGATATTCATTGTGTAAAGATTTAATGCATTGGGAACTTTCCCTCACTTGCAAACATTTCAAAAGGAGGGACGAGCAATTTAGGCGTTAGAATTCATCAAGTAACTCATGTTAAGTATGAGAATACTGTGCCAAGTTAATATTGATGACAGGGAAGATCATATCTCACACTAAAAGTCAACTCCATGTGTTGAGGGATTTGTAAATGCATCTGTACAACTGCACACTAATGGTACTCCATTCTTTTGCATATGCCCCGCTGTACACTTTGCATTTCATTCTGCGACTGAATTGTTTTAATTATCATTTTGTGGTATAAAGATGTGTCTTTGAAGTAAATTTCAAGTGTCTATGCTACTCCACTGAGAAGTTATTAGTGAAAAACTGAATTATCCTTAATTTTATGGACATGAGTGTATTTATTTACGGATGGATATTGTTGATTTAAGATATCTGAGACTATAGTAAAAAGTAGTGTAGATACAGGTTTGCCGCAATATGGTAAGGGTAATTTCCTCTGTTTCTATATCGGGGTTCCAAAAGATTTTGCTATTGGTTACTTTTGGAATTAGTTTTACGGATTTGAATAATACTACAGACATATTTTTACAATAGCATCGACTTCAAAATGAAAGGTGGATGTTATCACAATATATGTCTGCTCGAATGATTTCCTTTCTCTGTTTTCAGACCGGATCCCCTACCACCACGCCGTGATGTCCTGCCCTACAGTCCAGGCGGGGGAGGAGAGAGGAGGTACAGCCGCCGACGCTCGTCCCTGGACACCCTCCGGAACGACTCGTTGAGTTCTGACCAGTCGGAAAACCCTCCTCCTCGTCCCAAACCTCCCGGCAGGAAGGGGAACAACGGACACAGGTACAGACGCTCTGGTAGTAGCGGATCGGAAGACGAGGCAAGGTCATCTCCGTCCTCATGCCACGATTCGGAGAGCGACAGAGGTCAGCACCGACAATACATATGTTTCTTATAGAAACAGAATACATGTATTCACTATTTTGTTCTTATTCTTTGTGCATGCTTACTGTGTACAAGATTACCAAGTGTAACAAATTGAAAGATTTATTTCTGCATAGTTCTAATCTTGGCTAAATGCAGACAAAGATAAACAATAATAAATCGCGTGGTGGATATCATAATATGCTTATTTTTAACCATATCATAATGGCTATTACTTTCTTCCAATATAAGCTGGATCTCACATACGAAGTCTAACCTATTCTTATTTATGGTATACTCGAATTTTATTTTTCAGATCTCTATAGACTTAATGATATTAGCTATTGTTATTAAATTTATACAGGGTGACTTTAAAGTCCCATATATCAAAGCTTAATGAGTCGTAATTCAGATAAAATGCTTTGAGTTCCGATTTCCTCCAGGTAGATAACAGTGTATACTCATTCGATTATGTTTCAATCGGTATCAGTGATATCCTGCTCAGAGATTTCATGTGGGAAGTATTTGTTTTTCAAGGCCACATAATGTTTTGCCAGGAATAACGAATATTCATGTTTGAATATTATTTTATTCGGAAGTCATATTCTCACGTCATTGAAGAGTTTTGCAGGAAATATCCTGATGCAGCAGCACCCAATAAATAGATGCATTTAGTTCATCGGACAATCAGTGGTGGACAATCTGATAAGTAGCTATCAAGAAAAGAGCCGTTTGTGAAATAGTCTACACACGATTGCTAAGCTGAAAGTGAATATTATAATAGTCATATTTAGCAACAATAATGCCATACACCACCAAGTCTCACGAAATTTGGCAAAACGAACACGCTTTTGTATTCGCGAAAAAGGACACCATTCGAAAACAGTTATTGAACACCTAAATTTTGTTTATTGAAAATAAAAGCAAACATTTCTACTGATCTCTGTGATCGTTTACTTTAATTTTAATTCTTAAACTAGTACTGGCCACGTAAACTTTGATGTGCGCGGCTATAAACTCACCCGTATCTCTTCTGTTCTTGAATTCTTCTGACATCTGCATTTAGAGTACTGTTTCATTCCTTCAATATACTGTGGATTCATATGCTCATTAAAAATTTTTGTAAAGTAAGTCTAAAGTTAGATATCTAAGGTAAAAAAAATTACGAACACATCTAAAAAATGTGAACCATGGAAGGAAACGCAATTTGTACTTTTATAATACATTAAGAACTGTGTTTCAATTATCCAGATCTCTATCTTACGAGTATTTGGTTCTTTGTTTAATGAGTTCTACCTCGAAAAAATTACACAATTTTTTTTTCCAAAGAAACGATTGAGTCAACCCTTAACTATATTTTTCTTACATTTCTGAATTTGATGATCCTTTCGAAAGTCTCTTTATTGGAGAGGAAATGAGATAGCAGTTTCCATTAACCATTTTCTTCCAAGTCACCTTTTTCATCTTTTAAACATTTTTTTAACCTTTCATTTACAACAATGTTAAAAAGATTTCAAAAGTATTAACAAATACTTTACATTTTTAGTTGTTTTAGTACGAATGTTTTAAAACTATCTGAAATTGTTAAATAGTCTTGGTGGAGTTAGTGACTGTTACGTTTTTTATTTTTTTTTATTTGGTACAGTATCAAGATATAACCTAACAATTATAATAGTTTTCTTAATGATCTGTATATATGAACCGAAGTTACACTCTTCCTTTTTTGCAAGGATATATTTATTAACAATTCTTACTTTTCAAACTACATTTTTACTACTGAGAATTTTATGAAATTTCATTCAAGATGGCTGTATGTTTATGTTTGCTTATAACGCGAGCTCTAGTGAACCAATTTAGTGAACCAATTCCGCATGAATTTCAGTTTATTTAGTTAAATGGATTTGTTTTGGACGTTTTTTGCGAATTCGGAATACTATTCGAGACAATTCTTACGTCATCTCGAGATGGAAGTAATGTTTGATGGAAGTAAAATTTTGTTAGTTTAAAAGGGAATTATTGTACTATTGATTTATGTTGATCATTAATAATATACGACCTATAATACGACCACTTATAGAAAAGGAAACTCTCAGGGTTTTTTGAAGAGTTAATTTATAAAGTTGCTGTATTTTTTTTATAGAGTAACTACATGGCTTTCTTATTTTTTAATAAGTCCACTAGATAGTTTCTTGGTCATGTTGGATGAAGAAATTTGGTATACGTAGATTTGTATAAGTTTATCTTGTATTTATAAAATTTGGTTGTGACTCTTAAACCTTTTTACAAAATATTTCTGAACTAAATACCTCCCTAAAATATCCAATAAGCATGGTTCCATCAGATATTTGTTCATTACTGGATCCTGAACCATTAATTACTGGGAGAAATTTCAGGATAGTCCTAGTATAACTTAAAAGTATATTGTTTTTTTTTTTCAATTTTAAATTGGATATGAAATTACAGAAATGAAATGTACTTCAAAAAGTTATTACTTGAATTAATTTTATTATAAATGTTAACTACTTATGTAACCAAATTACATGAGCGATGACGTTTTTTCTTAATTAATAGAGTTACATGTAACAATGAGATGAAACTTGAACATTATTTTTAGATTTTTAAATGTCTTATTTATAAACAATATCTTCCGAAAAATAAATTTAGTTTCACATCAAATGTTTAAAAATATCTTGGGTATATTTTACTTGAGTTTTCAAAGAAGATATATAGGTGGGGAATGCATCTATAAAGTAAATAACATTCTACACAAGAGACAATCCAAACATCCAAATAGTATTTTGTTCCGTTTACACTGATCTCAACGCGATTGTTATATTTTCTGAAAATATATTAAAGATTTTTTTTTTCCGTGTACGAACCTTTTTTCTTGTAGATTTTTAATGACTTCCAAATAGCATTATCTAAAGCACATTTTTGGAACGAAATGACAGAATGTTTTTGTATGTCTATATACTTTTGTAAGTGATAATTAAGTAATTTTTGCTAACACTAGATCGACAAGCTTTTTTTCGCTTGTAATTTAAAATCTTTTGCTAAACTTATAATATTAAATATTTTTGTAAACTATTTATATAAGTGTTTTGTGAACTTTTAATAAAAACTTTTTTTAGTTCACTTTACATTCTTATTGTAAAAATTTGAAATACATTTTTGTCAACTTTTAATTAAACTTTTTTGAAATTTTGAATACATTTTTATTGACTTAGCATTTGTGTGTAAAATTAGCGCTTTTAAGGTGCCTTTGTGGGTGTTTCGAATAACTGTGTGTGTCTTCTTCCAGTCTCCCTGCGGAAGGAGAAGCGGCCGGTGCGAGAGAACAGGTGGCTGAGGAGCCAGGAGGACTCTCAACTGACCACTTCGGTGAGAAATCCAACCACCCCCTCTCTCTGCTACTCTGTGTGTCCGTCCGTCCTCTTGGCTCCGGGCCTCCCTTTGCTCTCAACCCCCCAAACAACTCCCCTTTTCTCTTTCTTTCTCGCAGAAAACACATGAAAGGCCTCACTAAAATCCCCATGAAAGGTGTCTAAATACACAAAGACGAAATTACACGCAGTGCAATCTACATTCTCCAGTTTTTTTTATTTAGTCATCTTGGATTGTTATTATATTTCGTTATTTTAAAAAGTTTTCTTGAAAATGGGATCACTCTTCGTTTTTCAGAAGTCTAAAATTTTAGAGTATATAATGGATTTTCCATTTGTTGATATTTTGGATGATGTGATTTCATTTGAAAAAATTAGAAGAGAACTCTTTTCCCTCCAGTCTCTGAATAGCTTCTATCCTGTTGCATCATTTCTATTCGTCGTGTTGATCATATTTACTTTTTGAGAAACAAATCTGGAAATTAAACTCAATCTCATTCGTGGTCCTAATATTTTCGATTATGTTTTCACGAACAAAAATTCTCTTAAGTGGTACCGTCTAAAATTGGTTCACCAGAGCTGGCGTCACTCAAATCTTTATCTTATCCGTTCACTAATCAGCAAATCAGTGCGCTTTCTCATCATGACGATGCCGTATCTTAACATTGGGGTAGTCAGTCAGTCGACTCGGATGGACTTGAACGTGTTGTGTGTCTCTCTGCAGGGACTGGCCATCGCAGGCACCCCTGTCATCCGGAACTCCGGCGCCCCCTCGCGGCGGAACCCCACCGCAGACGATGGGAGGACTCTGGCATCGACACCAGCAGCAGCGCCACCCTCAATGAAGACCCTCTGAAGGTACTCCCCCTCCCTCCCACCCCCTCCCCTACACACTCTTCTCCCCAATGCTTGTAGACTCGGATGCCAAGATGAACTGTTCCTTTTCTTATATGAATGTCTCTTTGCATGCTTTTTTTGTGTAGCACTTTCACTTATTGCACACGAAAATAGCAATTAAGCGTGTTGTAATGATTATTAAATGTTTAGCAAAAATTAGCCTTAATATTTCATAATTATTTAACTTTAAGTGGTGTACCAGATATCTCATTTTTATAACATAGCTGTCTTCGTTTAATTCTAAGTAGCACGAGTAGTTTTCCAAAAAGAACTGCAATACATTTTATCAGAAAATGTTTTTTGTAAGGAGGAAGCGATTTTAGACTGTGTATTCCTAAATGTGTGTATTTTATTTAAATGAAGTGTAAAGAAGAAAGACTGTTGCAATCATTCTAAAAGATTCACTGGAATTATGTGAACCCTATATTATTATGCACATTTTTGGTCATAATAAATTAATCCTTTTTAACGATTGGACTGCCTTTAGCTCTGAAATATGGATTCATTAATGAAGTTCATTTTAATTATTTAATCAGGAGCTTCGACTACTGACACAAAAAGAAATTAAAAAAAAAAGATTATTACAAAAATTAGAAATACAAATTATCAATTAGGACTTAAAAACATAACTCTCTGAAATTAATATCTATTTTATGTCAAAAATGTTGCTAAAATTTACTTTTGTATTCTGATAAACCAAAACGTTTTATCTCATGAACTCTATAATCAAATCAACCTTAAACATTTAGATACTTAAAACAACTTGGATACGTTCCCTAATGACAGGATCGTGTACAAATATACAAATATAATGTTATATTTCAAAAATAAATGTTTCTCCACGTTGGTAGACCTATTTTGTAATTACTATAATATCTTCACAAAACAGTTGTCTGTATATTTTAAAGAAAGGTAAACTCAACTATAGATTATTTCATTTGGGAAACTTTATTCAACTTGATATTTTTTATGCATCATACAATATTACATGGGTTAAAAAATTGTTAATCAAATCTATTCAACTTTAATTTCAAAAATAGAGGCAAAGCTTGAAAACGTTTAACATTTAACATTTATAAAACTACGAAAGCAATAGATGCATATTTCTCCACAGAATTAATGAAAATCCTGAAATAAAATATATTGGGATCACAAATCTTTTCAGATAAATATGCTATGCTAAATGAACACGAATATACTTTCTTCATACTTTTTCTATCTGAAGCAAATCAAAAAGTACTAGTTGAAGTTCTATATAACTGGTTTTATTTTTAGGTATCTGATTTAATGGAAGTTTCTAAACTGATTGCTACCTCCAAAGAATTGCATGCATCTAACTTGAAAACAACAGCAGCTACCTCCAGCTGTAATAAAGCTAGATATTCAGCAACCTATCATTTGCCATCGAATTTCAAAAGATCAATGAAACATTTTGCTACTGACAGACATTTTTCAGTTGTGTTCGACAGGTCTCCTAACGTAGAGCCAGAGGACCAATTTGATATAGTTGGCAAGCACATTGCGACCAAACTCAGAACATTGCCGAAAAGGCAAAGAATAATAGCAGAAAAACTGATAAATGATGCGTTGTTTGAGGCAGAGCTAGGAACTTTAAACAGAAATTCGAAGATAAATGTTTTATGATTACTCAATTCTTTCGGTGAATTAAATCATTGAGTGCCTTATAACTATGATTTATAGCTGAAAATAATACAGATTTTCAAATGTAATTGTTATTTAGAATTGAGAAATAAATATGGGTTCAGGAAAAATGCTATAAATTATTTATTAGAGCATTTAATTAGATTTTATACGATATATTTTCTATGCCACTTTTAAAATATTTAGTAACTAAGCTTGAGCTTTAAGACATCGTTTTGAAAAGCTTGAAACTTTAACCACTTTTAAGAATACTTGAAACTTTAACCACTTTTAAGAATACTTGAATACTTCATTTTAAATATTGGAGATGGTAAGAGACTCAATTACATAAGTTATGTTTTAATGCTAACTCAACTTTTACCTGGATAGAATAATGGATTTTGTGAATAAGTAGAAAAACTTATTTCTTTACATTATTCAAGAGTATACGGATAGAATATCTTATGGTCAGTTTATAAATTAGAGTAAAACTTAAAGAAATTTAATACACTTTAAGTCTATACATTTTATGTTTATATATGAAAGATATTTTGTAATAGTTTCTTGTTATATTAACTAAAGAATTAATCATATTTTTTTAGTTACATGTAATTGTGCAAGGAGAAATTGTTGAACACAGAATTTTTAATTAGTGTAACAAAAATATTAGTACTAACGATAATTCATCTGATTAAAAAAGTAATCAAAACTAAAAAAATATATTTATGGAGAAAAATTCATGTCAAGATCATTGAATCTTAAATAGCATGCTATAATACACACACAGCACATTTTTTAAACATGTCAATCAAACGCCTGGAGAAGGTATGAAAGAAGTTGCATTTGAATGTCTAAAATTGTAAATGATATTATATAAAAAAGCAGAAATGCTTTTTGAATTTTATCTAAGAAAAATTGCATTTAAAGAATGTAAGGATGAGGATTTTATTACTAAAAAGTGGATTCTATAGTCTGTAAAATGAAACAAGAAAAATCATCAAAAATACCAATATCAAGTTAAATATATAAAGCATTCAAAGAAAAGTAGATGTACACATAAAATTAGATATTTGCATAAGATTGTCAAATATGCTACATAGGTTTCCTTCTCAAAAACTAACAAAGTATTTTTAGTTTTTAAAAATCTTCATCTAAAACTTTATTAAAATTTAACTTTCAAGAATCCATCCCTCAATATTCAAGACCTTTCAAGTCACTCCTGTGTTTTAGGAATACCTACTTTTTGGAGAAGTTTTGCTATAATTGGAAAACTTTTTTTTCTTTCCAAATGCAAATTTGCAGCACAGTGGTACGTTAGAAAACAAGATATTATTTTAAAGCTAATGCAACCTGTATTGGTACTTTCAATTTTATAAAAGCAAATGAGAATAAGGTATTAAAATTGCAAAATAAAGGGTACACTTATTTTGTTACAATAGAAATTAAAGAATTTTTTTTACAAAAGAAATTAAGCTTATAAAAAAAAAAAAAAAAAAAAAAAAAAAAAAAAAAAAAAATAGGGCCAAATTTATATTTATACCACAAATCCATACTAATCAAGATAATTTTTTTTTTAAATAGCAATGACTATAAAGTTGCCAATGGATAAATTAATTACTGATACCAAGGTTGGGTGCTAAATGAGCAATATGAAAATACCTCTCAAATTTCAAGCTAATTACAAATACTATCTTCCATAGTAGCAAATTAATTTATTATGTTGTGTGATTTTTAATTAGCAGAGCTTTAAAAAGAAACCTGGAAAAGCAAAGTATTTATGTTTTAAACATGTGTCAAGTCTATAACTTTTGCGTTTTTACATCTAACTTTTTACTACGATATTTTTCAAAAAAATTCATAAAATAAGTGCTTTTAAGACTACATTTCGAACTTTCACGATGTTACTAAATATTTTTAAAGTAGCACTCCAAATTACTTTCTAAAATTTAATGGTAGAACTTAACGGTTGATATTTTGAACAAAGTAATTGTCGAATCAACACAAGTTCATTCAATCAAACATGGTATCTACGACTCTCACTTTCTGTAGAAACCATTTCTGCTTTCACATTAGCACCGAAAACCTATTCCACCAAAGATCCAAAAATGTCCACTCGTTCAATTGTCGTTGTTTCTTGTCCTTTGCAGCACAGCGTGCACTGGAAGCGTTCTCAGGACGGTAGCAGGTACCTCGGGCAAATGGTGTTGCGCAAGGACCTGTTGCCCGACGGAAGAGGAAGACAAAGTCTGGGCATGAAAGTAGTCGGAGGACAGATAGTAGACGAGGACATCGGCACCATCGGGGCACTCGTAGAAAACATCAGGGAAGGAAGCCTGGCTGACAGGGTAGGAAGGATAGAACCTGGTGAGCACCAACGTTATGATAGTAATTAATATAATGAATTTTTACTCAAGGTTCCTAATGCACGTCTTCTAGATTAGTTTTAATTAATATCAGTTGAAGAAAACAAATGGGAAAGTGCCCAGGAGTAGTGGGTAGGGAAGATAGAACTTAGTAAACTCCCTATCAGAACTCTGTGATAACTTCATTAGTGATGTAAGGAATTCTATGGATCATAAATAAAACTTTTTAGACTATGTTTAGTTAGAATACTATATTGAAAATATCAAGGAAAGCAGACCGACGAAAAGAGTACAGGGGAAAGAGACTGGTAAGAATAAGAAATTTTGATAATTTAATTAGCAATTTGATGGACTCTAAGGTATATAACTCAAACTATTTATATTAGCTATAGTTAATATTGCTTGTAAAAAACATCAGGTAAGGCAACCTGAAAGACAGGGTAGGGAGGATTAGTATCTAGTAAGCATAATAAAATTATGATAAATTTATTACTAACGTAATAAATTCTAGACTTCGTAAGTTAAAATTGTTAGATCATACCAATAGACAGGAAAATTTAATTAAAAATCCCAATAAATCATCCGGATAACCACTATAATTGGCTCGGTTCGCATTTTTGACAACAAAGCCCTTAGTGGGTATTTTGTCACTCTCTCCTTATTGGTTTTTAAGCCACTTCCAATGAGTATAGCTTTAATTTTAATTATTTATTGAATACAACAGAAAAGAGTATGGTTGATAGATCTCGGTAAGAGTAAAAAATATGATAGTTAAATTAGTAATTCGATGAATTGTAGGGTAACTAACTCATACTTCTTGACAAGTTTTAGCTAGTATCATTTATAGAAACATCAGTGAAGATCTAGTAGGCAAGATTTTTCATAAAAGTTGTCTTGCGTTATCAAACCCTAAAATACATGATTTTTTTCAAAGAATACGTGGATAACTTATTTATTATATACTCTAGCATTAGTACAGTTAACTCAAAGTCTTTAAATTCCACTCCTATATCCAAAAATAATTACGTTTAGTGCAAGCTGTGTACACTATTTTGAATAACTTTTCCCACTATAGTTCAAGAACATGCATGCCTAATTCAGAAATTTAACCACTTCATTATGAAATTTAAAGAACTGTCGTGGTTAAAGAACAGTTAACTAAACTAGTTTCCGATTATGTTGCAATGGTTACGGTGTCTGGCGAAAGAAAAAAAAACATCATGACCTTCAGTCACCACTAGTTAACCTGGAATATCAACATAGTGGATAGATGATTACATTAGTTGGATAGATGAAAAAAAAGAAGGTGAAAAAAAAAGAAAGAAAAAACATGATAAACGACGAAAATCTGAAGCTTAGATTTCTGTATTTTAGGTGACGAAGTCCTGGAATGGAACGGTCGTAGACTTCGAGGCTTGTTCAAAGATGAAGTGGCTAGTATCATTGCCCTGTCCAAGAATGAAGTTCAAGTGCAACTGCTTCTATCCAGGCCATGCGGGTGTGTACAGCTTAAAATTTCAAATATTTCTTTGTTCAATCGAGTAGCTCAAATTTGAGTAGCATTAGAAAATATTGAAAATTTATTAAAGGAGCATCATATCTGGTATTAAGAATAAAATAGAATTCAGACAAAAAAATAGCACAAAAAAAAGCAGTATAGATAGATAAATAAATAAATAAATAAATAAATAAATAAATAAATAAATAAATAAATAAATAAATAAATAAATAAATAAATAAATAAATAAATAAATAAATAAATAAATAAATAAATAAATAAATAAATAAATAAATAAATAAATAAATAAATAAATAAATAAATAAATAAATAAATAAGACTTATACAAACAAATCATACGTAAAACTAATTGAAATAATACAAGATTGAACTTATTTCATTAAAAAAAAGTATGAAAATGCAAGAGTAGTTGAGTTATGGGTAGAATTTAACTAAGCTTGTTGACAGAGTCTTGAAACTTCATTCTAAAATTAAAGTTTGAGTGAAAATTATTTTACATTGAATAATTTTTTTCAAAATAAAAATACTAAAATCTACCAAAATAGTTATATTGATATATTAAAAAGTGTGATTGTTTCAAATTTAATCAGTATGGTAACTGTTTTGATGTTTGATACCATGTATATTAGATGCACATATGCTTCAGAGGTGTCAAAATAATATCAGTTTATGATAATTGTGTGTGTTATTTGTAGGAGAAATACCACTAACCCGATGGAACCCAGTGATTTGCGAAGAGTCCCACCACCTCATCTTGAAGTCCATCCTGAGGCCATGCAGAGAGGTGAGCGAACGTGAAATAATATTAGAAAGTTTAAATTTTGTTATATAATTAAAAAATTTGAAGGAACTAGGTGCTTATGCTTGAGAAATATAAGATTGCTTAGGTTTCCTCAATATTCTTAAATTGCATTTTCTCTTTTCTGTAGTGCTGCTATTTATATACTCAATTTCGGTCTTCGTGAAATAAAATAATACTCATCAACTTAAAAACAAGCTGAAATTTTACTTTATTCAAAAAACCACCCTTGTCTTCCCATGAATGCGATACTAAGCATGGGAATTTAAGCATAATATGGCTGACATTTGGCTCCTGATCACAAAATGCCTTCTAAATAAAGTCCTCACAGAGTTCTAAAAATAATTTAACTTATATTTAAAAAAAAAAAAATTAATTAATTTGTAATTAAACTATTCGTCAGAAGGTAAATCTTAGCCCTTAAATTGGTACATAATTTATCAATTTTAGTTTTGGATAAAGGGAGAAAAAAGGAACGACACAAACTAATGTATAAAATAAATTTTTATATATTTGATTTCAAAATTTAGTTTGAGCCACAAAATTTAAAAACTCAAAGCTTTTGAAAAAATTGTATTCTGTCATTAATCATGTTAACCTATAATCATAATGATATATTTTTATTGATAATTTAGATAACTTATGGATTTACTAACAGGAAGAATTGGGTTAATTCAACTACTTTAATTGCATTTTAAACATTTTTTTGTTGACCTAATGCCTTCAAATTTTTTTTTTCTTTCTGAAGGTATGCTTCCAGAATCTCGTTACATGAGATATCAGGACCGTCACTCTAATTTCGCCCCACCCAATAGGTCTCCGATCGCCACTATAGGAGGAAAGATTCAGGTGAGACACGTAAACTCTGGTAATTGGTAATTACGTTTTCGTAGTAGTAGTTAGAACTTTCAAACCAATCAAAAGTTACATGCATTCACAAAAAATGCAATGCAGCAAATTGCAGGGACTGAACTAGGTCACTTTTTACCCGGGGCAAGAATTCATTTTGGCGCCCCCAACAATATTTTTTTAGATTTGAAGCTAACTATATATACATTGAAAATTAACAAAGGTTTTTCCTTTGTAAAATTCTGTTTTGAAACAAACAATAAAAGAATTAATTAATTGAAATTTTAAATAAATATATTTGACAAGCCCTTATTAATGACCAGGGTTCATTCTGCTTGCATAAAGATTTGCATAAAGACAAAAAAAAAAAAAAATAATAATGAATCAATACAAATAATGTCAGTTACAATGAAATAAAAGAACATAGTTGAATGATATATAACACTTTTTAACACAAAATCTGGTTAACCTGGTTTCAAAACGTCTTAGATCATAAACAATTAAGCTGTTTTATATTTCAAAAAATATTTTCTTCTGTAAAATACTAATACAAAAATTTAAAAAGCTTCCGAATATTACCAGAACTCATTGAACACAAAAGCAAATTAATTTAATGACTTGTCTACAAAAATCATTGAATAGTTGGTAAACACATAAATGTTAATTTTAGAACAATTAATTTAAACTTATTGAAATTCATTTTAATAATAGAATGAATAATATATTACTTACTGTGCTATGTGTGAGTTCACCATTTTCTTGGAGAATTTAAAATTCTCACCAATGCAATGGACAAAATTTGACGAACATGACATCTGTTTGGTGAAAAATAATGTCGTCAAAATGACAATATAACTCTGTGCAAATGCAATGGCACACGCCTAGAAATCCTTACAATTTGGCGGGTTTTGTGGTCTCAACTTGGAGACTGGATTCTTTTTATTTTATTCATCACTTCCTGGAAAATACTTTCTTTTTCGTTATTTTTTATGAAAAATAAGGCCTTGAGATCTATTTTTAGAATTCATGCCTTGATGTTTTATTATTTTTTCATTATTTAGGAATAGATAAAATGTTACACTTAGGCACTTTTATGCTTCCGTTTTCTCTTTTTAAGAAACATGTTTGAATGCTTGTATATGATCAAAAAAGAAAAGTAGGAGTGTTAATAATTTAACCTATAAAAAACAAATTTTTTAATCAAATCCCTTATAAGAATTATCAATTTATTAACAATTTTTTTTTTTTTTTTTAATGATTTATTAAAATGCTTTCGAAACGCCGCGTCGATTAAAAAAAAAAAAAATAATAATAATAATATGGGATTTATGCCCGAACAATTATTTATCTTAATTGAAAAAATACTGGCAACAAGACTTCATCCAGTAATCAAATTATAACTGATTTAATTTATTCTGGAACGTGCCGTAAATGCGTGCTATCACGCAAGCCAATTAATTTTTTTATTTATTTTTATAATATTTTCGTTTGGCATCAGGTAAAAGTCTTAACCAGCAATGGGATTTTATTTGCTAGTGTTGTGATGACATTAGATGCTAAAATCGACCTTTTGGTGACAGTTACATCCCTAAAAATTTAATAGAATGTATTGTCATGGGCTTTAAGCTAATTGGCCAAGTTTCAGGACGATAGGATGAAGGGAAGGGGGTTAATTAAGCATCCGCAGATTTGTACGCCAGGCTCAAACGCACACTCAAACAAAAGTGAAGTTAATATAAGGGATTTAAAAATATATAGTAAAATATATTGTTAAAAATATATAGTCACATATTTAGTCAGTGCATTTAAATTGAGATTTGGATAGGATGTAATTTACTGTTTTCGGGTTTTTATTTTTAAAAAATCGATATGTTTTGCGATAAATAGGAATTCTTGTGCTGCAGGCATTCATCTTTCAACTTTTTATCGCATAATTTTTTTTTGCATTTCTTCACGTTTCAGAACATTCTGAATCAAAAAAGTGTTCTAGAAAAAAAGTTTGTGGGTCCGTTCAAACGGATTGACCTACTTTGGCCATTACACCTGGCGTTACGGTTTTTGTCAAAATCGTGCTTGCGTAAAGGGTAGCTGTCATTTTTTACAGCCAAAATAATTGCTAAATTAAATGAAGGAAACAGTGGGAATTGAAAGTTGTTCAAAGTTCAACACCCCCAGTTTTTTTAAACTCAGCACGATTCAAAATGTGTAAAAATGAAAAAAAAAATTGTTTTTAGCTGAAGAAATATTAAATTATTCTCTTAGAGAAAACGTTTCAATCGTTAATTATTTCAATTGTTAATTAACTTTTTGCTAATTAATTTTCATTAGGAATCGCAATGAACCTTTAAAGTTAACGATAATCAACCTCAAAAACAAAAGTAAACGATTTCTAAACAATTCAACATCTTGCAGCCCCCTGTAAAAATTCCTGCTGACGCCTAGAGAACAATAAATATATTTGGCAAGAGATATATCCCAAACGTAACCCTTGTAATTAATACACATATTCCAAAGTTTATTAGGTTACAAATTAAAAAAAAATCTTACCTTCATTGGTTTCAGTCTCGTAAACTAGCCAAGATGATAAAAGGTTGGGATAGTCTTGCAGTTTCTTTTCTGCGATTCTGCGCCCCAGATAATTTCTTCGACATATTTCAATTTACGAAAATTTCAACAGCATTAAATTGTTGTAACGCTAAATTTTATCTAACTACATTGCGATTATATTACCAATGCGATTTTAAATTAGCATTTCTGGCAGCCTGCCATGTAGCACAAACCTATTCTTCACCAGGTAGGGAGAATTCGATGTCATTCTTTTGTAAAAGGATAGATTATTACTTTCTTTGTACAGAAATGTATTATTTTTTTTTCTAATGGATTTTTTCTTCTGTTGGATATCTTAAAGATCATCCAGAATTTTAAGAAAAAATGAAAATTTATTAATGAAAAATTATCCTTTTGTCCAAATATTAAAATGTATACAACAAATAGTGCTTTGTTGGCTTTTCGGCGCCCCCTCTGGTTAGCGCCCGGGGCAGCTGCCCCGCCTGCTCCCCCCCCCCCTAGTTCCGGCACTGGCAATTTGTGTTTCACACAAATATACGCAAAATATTTTAATGCAGTCTTTAAATACTTTATATAAAAGTAAAGACTGAATTAAAAGATTTTGTGTTGTCGAATTGCATTTTGATTTCCATCGGATTTTTCGAGATTTATTACGACTTCGTAATAGCAGTTTGAAATTTTGTGAATTTTCAATAAACATCTTTATAATTTTGTACATAGAACATTTAATATGTGATGTTCTTGTGATTTAGTTTTATAGAATTAAAGATAAGTTAATTTGTAAGTATCCTATTTTTATGTAAAGCTTTTAAAATAAAATTCAAGAAAAATACAAGTACATTAATGTTTACACGTCTAAAAGTTAATTTTGTTTAAACCTATTTAACAGCTTCATACTTGTTTTTTTTTTTATATTGGAAGAATTTTGAAAATTTATTTCTTTAAAATCTTATTTTATTTTTAATCAACCGATTATGTCAAAATACGAAGAATTGCCTATCGCTCTTTAAATTTCAATGAGGAAAGATGAAGATGATTTCTGATCTCCGCCAAGAAGCATCTTTTAAAAGTGAGCCAAGTTGGCATCATCAGTCACGAAATATTTATTGCCAACATGGCTAAGTTTTAATAGATCCAAGTTTTCCGAGCCATATATCAGAAATCATCTGTGTTCTTCCTCGTTGAAAATTAAAGAGCACTGAGTTACTAAATTAAAAAAAAAAAAAATGGTCATTATTCGGCAAGTTATGACATATTTGGCAAAAGGATTTAGTAAATTTAATTCAAAGTTGATTTTTCAACTGTTTCTGCCCCGACAAAATCAGTATATTCATTATGTACTAACATTTCTCTTTATTCAATAAAAAAAATTCAGAATGATGTTCGATTGGGTATCTGAACTTGTAGTCGCCTCTCAGTCTACAGATAAATGAACCAAGTTGCGTCTGTAATCTGCGATTGTTTTAAAGAAAGGTTTCATTGCAAAGAGATTTCTTAAGACAAGTTTACACTTCATAATATATTGTGAGATGCCCTTATATAATAAATAGTCCCTTTGTGATTCGGGTACTCTTCATTCAGGTGCGTCTTTGGTACGACCCCTGCAATCTGCAACTGGAAGTAACCGTGGAATGCGCGAAGGAACTTCCGTCTCGACCCGACTTCAAACCCCGGAATCCCTACGTCAAAATTGTCCTTCTACCTGATAAAAGGTATTGTATTTTTGAAACTATTCTATATTCTACATAATCTTAAATTCTAAATAACCAGAAGTGACAAATAACGAAGAAAAATCACCAACACAGGTTCTCTGATTTTTTGATTTTTTTTTTTTTTAATTCTATGCGGATCTGATTCTCATTCTCAACAATAAGGACTATTTTTATAAATATCCTTTGGGTTAATAAAGCACGATTTAGCAAATGAGATTTTTAATCAGACGATATAATTTTCTTAAGTTTTCACAAAAGTTAACTCAAGGGACCTTATGCAGAACGCAATTAGGAGTAGGGTTGCATTGATGGCAACAGCTCTGTGACCGATCTCAACAATCCTTTAAAAACATGTGCTTTTAATTCTTTGGTTATTGGCAGAATTCGTTTTGGAGGAACTCCGTTCTCCCGGAGATTAAAGGCACCAAGTTCATACTCGGAAGAGTGTGTTTAGACATGGCCCACCGAATGTCGGTGTGTAGAATAATTGGGAGTCTGATGCACATTAAATAGGTCGTGGCCTTAATGAGAGAGAGGTTTGTTCAAAAAGGTTTCGACCGCGTATTCTTCTCATTGTTCAAAATTATGGAACATATTTGGCTGTGTTAAGCACTTGATAGATAAAAAAAAAAAAAAAAAAAAAAAACATGTGTAACCCCCTGCTAACAAATAAAACATTCCATTTGAAAGATCTCGTTTTTTTTTTTTTTTTTTTTTTTTTTTTTTTTTTTTTTAAATCGCTCTTCTTCTTAGTCGTTCTTACTTGAACTTTGAAAATTTACTTACACATTCTATTTTCAAAATATAAGGCTCGTATTTAACTAACTTTAGTACACTTGGTTAGAATGTAAAAATTGTTAACATAATATTTTAAATACGAACGTAAATGAAGACTCGTGTTCATCGTGATGTCAGATAGCAATTGATGTGAGATAGCATGCATAATCCCCAAAAAAATATTTTATAAATTTATGTTGCTTTAAATATGAATATATATCTATTTTACCAAATTATAAATATTACTTTGTTTTTGGTAAATAAATTACTTTCGAATCTTTTTTAATTGAATGGTTTATGGCAAAGTTTTAAATATATAATGGTATTTATCATGTATTTTATAATTATTAAAAAATATCGTCTGCTGATTTTTGTCATCTCGTGATTTTTTTCCAATGTTGGCTACACATCTACATAAAAGTAACTGTATCCCATAAAATATCGGATTTAATTGAAATGTTCTTCTATACATCCACCCCTCTTTTTTTCTGTTGGAATATGTTAGCCAATTCCAGTTATCACCAAATAGTACGTTTTGCAGTGAGAAGAGCAAGCGTCGTTCAAAGACGATCGCCCGGACAAATGACCCCCAGTGGAAACAGAGCTTCGTCTACACCCACCTCCGACAGTCCGAGCTTAGGAACAGAACACTGCAGATCAGCGTCTGGGACTACGACAGGAAGTACGCATTCAGCGACTTCCTAGGAGAGGTACTGTTTCTTAAGCACACGAATATAATTTCAACCTCCATAAACGATTAGGTACTGCATGAAAAAAAATCTGAACGCTGACTATAATATTTTGATTTAATTTTACTGTTTTATAAAGAGGAAGGATTTTTATAAACGTAAATAGTTTATTTTTCAGAAGGATTCCTGTACTTATGAAAACAAAATCAAGCTTTAAAAATTCAAGGCAATCCTATAATACTATTTGATTTTGGATTTAGCATAAAAAATTGTCGAAATGCCTGGTTTGATATATTTTCAATGATAAAGAAATAACTGGTTAATGTTAAAATGAAACATCTGTGTACCCGGGAGAAAATGGGGAAGCAACTAATGTATTTGAACAGTTTTATAAAAATAGCAAATAAAGTGAAAATAGGGCGTGTTATCGAAATTTTCCAAAATCTTACAAAAACTAATATATGACTTCTCAAGAAATGCACTTTATATAGAAGTATAGAAAATCACAAACAAGACATATGGGTGCAATGCAAACTACATTATCCTACGAATTTTAAAACTGAAAATACAGCTCAAGCTCGGATTTTTTTTTGCGTTCTGTGCAAGTTAATTTAAGTTTATTTTTCTGCATAATCACAGTTTCTATTATTAAGCCAAATAAAAATTTATGGGACCATCTTTTACTCTAACAAAGTCTAACTGTAGTAAAATTACTTCAATGAAAGTCTTTTAACTTTCATTGAAGTAGTTTTACCACATTTGTCTATTGATACCTGCTGTGTTTTGGACATTATGGCTCTTAAAATATAGTAGACGTAAATTAATCGCAAATATTAGTTTTAATGTAAGAGTTTCCCATTTACTATTACAAAAGGATATTTCATTTGGGACGATGGTGCGTCCTAATTTTAAACTATTGTAGAATGTAGCAATTTGCTGCTTAAACTAGGTATAAGAAATAAGTACAGTTTTAATTAAATTGTATTTTATATAACATTCACAGATTACCATTTTATTTCATTATTACTTTTAAATCCTCATTCCCATCAGCTGTATTCTAAATCAAACGACATTAGGACTACATGGTTTTTCCGAAAAAGAAACACTAACCCGTCGTCTTTATTGTAGGCTATTAAATTATTAGTTGAGCCATTGATTTTTGTGTATCGATTTCAAAACACTGTTTTAAATTTGTAGCTACCTTGTATTTTGGAGTTTTTTCGTCATTGAAATTCCACTCTATAAAAGGTACCCCCTCCTCTCTAGTAACATATACTTCACTAAAATGTTAGAAGGAAAAAATATAGTTTATATTCTCCCTAAAACAAATGTCAGTTTGCAATTTCATATTTACTAGCGGGCTCCTCCTCTTGATCACTAATGAACGATAACCCTTGAGGAACTTTCATTGGTTCCCCTAGCCAACCAGGCTCGCTTAGCTCGTAAAAAAAATTTAAAAAAATGAGATCTTCATTATATGTCGCAGTATGAAAAAAAAAAAAAAAAAAACTTTCGGCATAGAATATATTTAAAAGAACAACACACCCAATGTAAACTAGTCTGTTTCTATGATATTTTTCAGCATTTCACATTTCAAAACTATCGTTAAAAGTTCTTATTTGCTCGTTAAACACGATGTCTACTGTTTTTAATGCTCATCAAGACAAATATTCATTTCGTTTTCGCACCGTATCCAGGTGAAGAGTTTATAGGGTTCAACTATATCCCCCCCCCCCCCCCGAAATGTTTTTTCCTTGTACATTATATATGGCATACATTAAACCACTCGTTCATATAATTTCGAACTTCTTAATAAAAAATATGGGAATTGGCTTGTTGGTTTTCAGAAATTTTCCATTTTCAAGTCGATGGGTAAAAATATTTCTTACCCCTAACCCCCCCCCCTCCTCCACCCACGAAAGGAAAGTCTAGTTACGGTTTTGTATCAGTATTGATTCCGATATAAAAACAAACGGCCGCTGTTACCAATCAGAATATGCAAAAACGTCAATTTTTTGGGGGGACACGTAAGAGAATTACACTATTCATAAAAATTAAAGGATAAGGACAGAAATAAAACATAACTGATACTTAATGAAAAATTATTAATAGAAATGTATACTAAAGCATTAGTTAGCATAAATTACAATGTTTGGCATTGATTATTCTCAAAATATTGAAATTAAAACTAAATTTATGGAAATTGGAAAATGATGTAAAATTAAGTCCCATCTTGGAGGGTTTTTTTTTTCTCTCTCTAATATGGTGTATGGTCAGGATCACCTCGGACAGATATGCATACCTCACATCTTGATTTCATAGACTTTACCAAAGTGTTGATCAAGTCTTGTGGAATTGCATACCACTCTTCTGAAAGTGTACTTTTCAGCTCCTGGAGGGTCCGGGAAGGAATTTGGCAACCTGAAATTCAGCGTCCTAAGGCATCCCACATATGCTAAATTAGGTTCAAATCGGTTGAATAAGCTGGCCAATTTATTCGATTGATATCTTCTTTTTGCAAGTATTCTGACACCATATATGCTCGTTGTGGCCAATCATTGTCATCCATTTGCAAAAACACTAGGCCAACAGTATTATTTGTGATATCATAACTAATGATGGCGGTCCATTCTACATGCCTTTTTCTTTCTTACAAACACCCAGCTATTTTTTTAGATTTATATTTTAGTGTTATTTCAGTTTGATTTAGAACATTCAGTATCATTGATTTCTCATGATTTTATCACCCACTTATAATGGTGTATATTCATCGTGTTTGACTTTCAGGTGTTGATCCCCCTCCGTTCCAACGTGAATTCCGAGTTGCAGTGGTACAACCTCTCGATGCACAGGGAGGAACAACAGAAGCCCAACTCCCCACCCCTCCTCCTCTCTCCAGGCAGAAACATATCTGACGAAGAACTCTCAGACTACGATGAGAAATTCTCAGAACATACAGGTGTTGCACACGAGTCCCCTCTGTCTATTTCTATTTAAATTTTTAGAAACATACTGCTGATGAGATAATCCCAGAAAGATCATCAATATTACTCCATCTAATGCCTTATTTTCTGCCGATGATATCTACATAAATATTGTTTGAAAAACTATAAAATATTTAATAGAACACCAAAGTAAAGCATTTAATTTTAATACTCTGTTAAAGATCGTAAGAAAATAGAATTGTTTGTCCTTTCCAACAAATGCTGTCACTAACCGACACAGTTTCTAAAACCAATTTTATACCCATTAAGCACTTTCAATGCAATGAAATTTTAAATAACAGAATAATTAATTAAATAGCAGAAATTTTTATTCAAATTTCGAAGTTATAGTCATTGTATCTGGCGAGCAACTAAAAATTTTTAAGCAATCCTTTGTCAGATATTGTGTTTCATAAAATATAGCATTAACAGTATAGGACAGGGAAGAGATGATAAACACTCTTAATAAAAAAAGTTCATACCTTATTGTTTATGTATTGTTTTATTAATTCGGCCTGACCTGGATCCTTTAATATCTATAGCTTCAAAACGTGAAATCTGAGTTATACCTGGGTATTGTGGACAATTCTACCTTCACAACTCTGTGGTGAAATTTCGATGAAGGCCTGTTTCTCTTTCAACAGGGTAACTACTTTGTTCACACATTGAACTTTGACGACATGATTGTTAAAAAAAGTTGATAGGATTTTCCAAAGTCTCTATCTAAAACTGATTGAATATCTGTGAGACGAATTTGAACGCACATTACATACCCTTACAAATCGGCATTTTACGTAGCTGGTCTCAATTTAGCTCTCAAGGGTAAGTTAAGGTCAATTAAATTCCGAATCCATCAGTCGAAACCTCGTGATAATTCTTCCCAGACAGACTATCATTGATGTAAAAGAGGATTGTCATCATACACTATGACTAAAAGTATTCGGTTCTCTCCTGTTATGAAATTGGAGACCCTGAAGCATATGTTTTGTTGGGAACATAATTAACAAACCAAACCACAACCAAGAGAACTTTTCTGTGGGTACAGCCCAAAATCTTGCCAGTGTTGGGAAAGCAGCGTTTTTCTAGAATGTTATATACCATACCAGATTTTATATTTCCAGCCACCGAAGCTAAGAGACTCTGGCAGAACCACGCAAACCAACCCCAGACTATTAACATTATGCTGCCAAACCTCTTCAAAAGATTGCCCAAATACTCGTGGGCTTTATAATGAAATAGGAGGCTGTTGTAGCATATAAATCTAATCAATACCTTGGCAAAAAACAATCAAATCAATGTTGTGGAATGAATGAATGAATGAATGAATGAATGAATGAATGAATGAATGAATGAATGAATGAATGAATGAATAAATAAATAAATAAATAAATTAATTAATTAGTTAATATATTTCAACCCAAGTTCATTATCATTAACTATCCATTTTATTTATAGAACGACGCATTATGGCGGTGGACAGCAGTCCTCCCTTTTACGAAGAGGAGAACCTTCGTCGTCAGAGTAGCCTTCCTTTTACTTCCCCCATGCCTCCCATGGTCTCTCCTATGGGCGAGAGGTCTCGCTCCCTGACTGCCCCCTCTCCCCCGGTCGACTACCAGCAGAGGGGGAGGATGAGGGAACCGGGGTTCGGGGACAGGAGAAGATCCCGATCCATGGCCGCAGACCATACCAACATGCCAAGGAGCATGCCAACGCATGGGTCCAGATCTGTGTCGCCGCCGCAGTACAGGTGAGCACCTTGTGAAAAGTGATTAAAAAGTAATTGAAAAATTGATAATTCACGAATACATGAGAATAGGATAATATGTAGTTTTCAGGTAGACATGGGAGAAAAAATCCTATTTTTTTATTACACACAGCAATGAGTTGCCATGAAAAAATTCCACTACAAGTACCATACTTTAAATAGTTTACTTTCGCGGTTACCTGATCTACAAATGCTATACACATACATTATTTTAAAGGTCTAATATAGTTTACTAAATATGCAACAATAAAACAGGTATCTCCCATCTTTTCTTGAATATTTATCTGTATGGTACTTCCAAAGTGACTGTCCTAGAAGAAATTAATATTTTAGCTCTAAAACGTAACACTGAGTTGGGAGTTGAAGGTTTAGAGGAAGTTAAATATTTAGTTAAATGTTTACTGGGACCACTCTATACCTCTTATGCAGCCCATTTAGTCCAATAAAACAGAAAGAAAAGCTGTTTTAAAGAAGAAAATGTCAAAATAAATTATTAATTGAATACTTTTGAAAACTTCACAGCGTATAATTTCATTGACAAAACCTGTTAATTGCTCGTGTTTGATGGTTTAGTCAAAATAATTACTAAGTGTAAAAAAGTTTAGCACTTTTGATTATTGAGTCAGAATGGCCTTTTTCCTCTTCAGCCCATCTCTATGTAATCTACAATATAAAATTTCTCCTGTGGTGTTTATCAAGAATATTAGATATTTATCAACTTATTATTTTAAACAAAATTTAAATACATTTTTAATAAATGTAATTTCCAATTCATTATTACATTATTACATTTAAATATATATTTAATGAATGTAATTTCCAATTCATTTCTTTTTTGTTATTTCACGGCTAAAATGTGTTACGTTCTTTAAAATTGTGCAAAAAAAATTATACTTTGTAACACCAGCATTAATTTCCCTTTGAACAGCCTACATTCACCTTAATATATTATATATATATATTATATTATTACTAGCAAATCAGTACTAGGATTATTAGTATATTATTACTATTATAGTATGTAACACTATTAAAAAGTCGTCATGCAGTTTTAATATTTTATATACTAATAACACTTGTTTTATGTGTTGTGTCAGGCCACAGTTCCAGCCTATGCCTCGCCCTTCCATGTCCCAGCGTCTTCTTCCTCCACAGAACAGCTTCCGGAAAAGGCAGCTGCCCCAGGTACCCTTCAGCAGGACCGACTTGGAAGAGAGGTTCCTCAAAGGCAGAAATCCCACGCCGGGCACTTCCTCAGGTACAGAAACTTCTGTTACAAATTGACAAAAAAAAAACAAAAAAAAAACAACAAAAAAAAAAAACAGATCAATGAATTTAGTTAAACATGCATAGTTTAGCGAAATAATAGAAATAAAACAACTCGGGCACACTCACGAGGGAGCTTAACGGTAGAACAGCGAGAACCAAAGCTACAAAGAATCTTATGGTCTGTAATCTCCCTTTTTTGCAATTCTAAAGAGACTGTAACATTTCCTCCAAAAGCACTACAACGCTGACCAATATCGTTCGACATTGGTCAAATCCGATGAAAAACGTTGTAAATCGGCCGTTGTTATAAATATTTGGCCACTCATCCAATGCGGGATAAAATATACTAGAAATTTTGAAATGTTGATGCACACAGTTTCAAAATTGAAATATTTAATTTATAAGCAAGAATGGAGGTGAAAATATGTTTTGTGATGTGTTTTTGACATGATTATTTTTAAAAAAATCCTTTATTTTGGAACAAGCTCATATTCGAGTTTCATCTATAATTGGATGATCCCTCAGAACTGCTCAGATCCCTCTGCTTCCGACATTGGTTATAATGCTGTATTACCTGGGTGGAGTGAAAGGTAAAAAAATGTCTCCTCATAAGCCACGCGAGTCACCCAAACCGAATTCTAAAATTTATACTTGATTATTTATTTAAAAATAATTTGTGTCCCAGGTTTGTACAGAAATGTGATCTTTCAAGATTACTCTAATGGATGTGATCTTAGAAGATCTTGATCTACTTCTCAAAGTCTACTGAAATGTTGACATGTTTAAAAGAAATGTCCTAATCAAATGAACACTACGCAATCCTTTTAATGTAACGCTAAAAATTATCAAATGGACCTTTTCTAAGTACTCTAGATTCAAAAATTCGCCAAACTCTTACTTACTTAGTCCTCTTCGTACCTCTGTGGCACATAAGATTTTCAGTAACTTCCCCAGTAGCACAACAACGTTAGCCAATATTGCTTAACATTTGCCAATCTCGATGTGGGGCGTTGAAAACCGGACGTTGCGACAAATATTGCCAATCTCGCCAAATGCTGGATAAAATTTTGTGTGAAGGAGAAGTTTTGAAATGTTGATGCACAGTTTTAAAATTGAAATATTTTATTGGTGAGAATGGGACGGAGGGCAAAAAAATATATTTTGTGACGTTTTTGATATTTTTTTAATCACGTATTTTGGAACGATCCTCGAGTTTTGGCTAGTATTGGCTAATCTTCCAGAACACCTGTTTCTGATATTGGCCAATACTGCTGTGCTACCTGGGTTTTTACACCGATTCTGACACTTGGCGCAGAACCTTTTGCCTCTGACCAGTCAGCCATCCAGATAGGATATTCTCGTCCTCCGCCATTTTTCTTCAAGTCAATATGGGCCTTCCCCTATTCCAGATTTCATGGAAGCCCATGTTAGTGTTACCGCTAGTATTTTTTTTTTTCAATCACAGTACATAACCTATCTATTTTCACCTTCTTTTCTTGAGTTAACATGCTTAAGTTTCATGCTTTGCTTTATTGTTAAGATCCAGGTATTCTTAGGTATTCTTTTAGGCTAAAAAAATTTCTATAATTTTTCGTAAGCATTTGCTTTTGCCAACTATTTAATTTTTTTACCTAATACTTAACATTATTTGTAAGTACTGTTTGAATTTTTCTCGGATCTCACGTATCAAATATGAACGTATGTTATTGGGCAAATCGTATAAATTAATGTTTCAGATGAAATTTCTCCAAAACATTCTCCCCCCCCCCCCCCTTGAAATATAAAGAGGCATAGTCTTATTTACTCAAGGTGAAGAAAGAGCAATCAAAACAAATAACGTATCTTTATGCACTAAGAACAAAATTATTTTAACTCGTATGCTCCGTTCCTTAAAACAGCGGACGAGGTGAAGTTGAACTATAAGACCCAATTGGGATGTCGCAAACAAGACAACACCTTCTCGTAGTCCTAACAGTAGTGTTTGTCATTCCCTAACTTTTTATTAGTTACTGTGTACCTTTTCAGGTGGTTACGGTGGTGGCGAGTACGACCGCTTCGCGTCGCGCCGTGGCGGTGGCTCACGCATGGCCGCTGCACTGGGTGTCGCAACCTCCAGTAGTCCCCTGGTCAGTCCCGACAGAAGCGATTCAGAGTCCAGTGCTAAGTTCAGCCTCACCAGTGCCTTCCACAGGAACAGTAGAACATTCGAGTCAGTAATCCCACTAATATAATACAACTCTATTTTAGCATTAGTAATTTAATACAATACAACTCTATTTCAGTGTTACTACATCGCAATCGACGTACAGTTAGTTTTTCTTAAGTGTGAAGTTGTATTAAGTGTGTGGAATAAAAGTTCTTCATTGCATTTATATTGTTAGCGATAATTAGATAGGCTATAAATGTTAATTAGGTTTTATATCTGATAAGCAAATTTGTAGTAATAACGGCAAAGATTGTCTTTTTATTTATACAAATTTCTTTTATTTTCAATCTTATGATTGAATACTAACTGAATTGCGATTTTTTTTTTCCTCGCGACTTTTCCCGCGCAATAATTTAAATCTCTCATTTTAAATTGCAATTACACTAATATTAAATACAAAAATGCACACCATGATTAATTTTTCTGAACTATCTGAAATATTGATGGATCAAACGCATTCGTTCTTCCAGGATGAACAACTATTTTTCCGTTTGCCGTCCATTCTCCAACAACTGAGAGCGTTTGAATTTTTTTAGTACATTTATTTCCTGATGGATTACTTGATAACATGCAAATCTACATCGAATCTATTTTCTAAGTTTAAGCCCGACTGGATGACGGCAAGGAGGTTAATTAGGTCTCCGTATATTTGCCCGCCATTGACAAACATACACACAAAATCGAAATTAATACAAAGAATTTAAAAATAGACTTAATTAATAACTTTATTTAACATTTTCCTTGGGGGAAAATATCATCATCCTAAGTACAGCTAAGATGAGGTATTTGTTTCGTTCTAATTAAATATTTGGGCCTCAATTTTATGTTGGCAGCCTAGACACTAATATTTGACAGTTGGAAAGTCTTTTAGTATAAAGACTGGTGGAAGGACTTGTTCGACAAGTGCAGTTACACTATTTTAATATAAAAAGACATCAACATAAAAAGCTTAAGTAAATTGTTCCACGCAGCAAAAAAGTGTTTTCATTTGATTGGCTTTAGTCATCCGACCTTTGATGGAAAACACACATCGAAGTTTTTAAACTCAAAACCTGCTCTTTTTTCACTGTGCAACACACACACACAAAATCCTATGAAACTCTGCTCTGCTGCATAAGTTGTAATTCAATGCAACAAACACACACCGCAACTAATTTTTAACCTCGACTTTTTCCTCAACTTTTGCTCAGATCTGTTGCAGAAATATGCTTTTATTCAATAGGTTTTCAGTCTTATCACGGCATAAGGATAGTATATAAGAACAATGACAATCACGTGCTTTTTGCAGGGAGTTTCGCGGGCGTTCTTCTGAGTACGGTGGTCCTGTCCATCCCTCGTCAAGAGGGGGTGGAGGGGCCGAGATGGATGGCAGCCTCTCGGACACCGCGGTCGGCCTAGTGACTGAGTCCAAGGCCATGGTGCGGAGATCCACCCCTACAGACAACAGAAATAACCCCTACCTCTCCAAGAAGAGCAGCAGCACATCGCAGCTCAGTGTCACAGGTAAAAAAATATTTATTTGTTTAACTGCCTTATTTTATTTCATGGTACATTCGATAACAAATACAGACGTTCTTTGACAAATAAAAACATTTCTAATCTACTATAATCCACACTTTATATGTATAATAATGTAACTTACTGTTAGGGTATTAAAAATGTCAGCCTTTTAGTATTACTTGGATTGATTTTGAGCCTGCATTGTTATACGGTATATAAGGTTTTAAATAAATATCAAATTCTTATTGCATTGAAGAAGTATATACATTGCTGGGTTAATTCTTTACGTTAATAATAATAATTAAGAACTTATCATGCAACAGTTGGAGATTTCTGTCCTCCTTACAGGAGACTGCCTCCATGTAAATACTATACAACGATCGCCTCTAGTCCATCGAAGTTAGTATAAACCTATTGAAACCTACTGTATTTTGTGTCTTATTATATTATACAATATAATAGACATCTGTGAATAGTAATGGACAATTCCCACATTTTTTAAAAACGTGTGAAAATAGTTGATATTTATGCAGAATTTCTTTCTGATTCCAAATAGTTATAGAAAAGTTGTCTAAAAAAAAAAAAAATAGGTATTTAAATATTAAGAAAAGAAAATACCCGAAAACCTCGTCCGATTGCAGTCCGATCAAAACGCTACGTTTTAGCTGTGACGTTACGACATCCTTTCGTTCTGTATGGTTATTGTGAGGTTTCTGCCAAAACAGTTGGTGTGCATTCTTCAGACAACTGCCATATCCCGTGTCGCCTGGCACGATTTGCGAGAAACTTGAGCTCGTTTCTGCTGCTGCGTTTCAAGCCAAGTTGTTTCAGATCAAAGTGACGTCACATTTGATTTGAGCCAAATGTGTCCTTTTTCCGTCGAAATCTAACAAACGATTTTAGATTGCAACTAAAAAAAAATTTAAAAAAATGCCCAGTGAGCAGAAATTTTTGTGTTTATGGCCTTTTCGAAATATTTAGAATTGATTAAAAAAAAAATGCGGAAATTTTCCATTGGCTTGACTTTACAAGGAAACTTTTTCTAAATTCTATATATTGAGCTGCTAATTTGTCTTGAGGAGTCAATATTTCCATCATTTCTTTCATCGTTCTTCCACACATGTATTCAAAGAAAACGGTTGGTAAACTATAAACGTGTTTGTTATATTTTATAGAACTGATTAAATAATTAGTTTGCTGAGGTAATAAACGGGAGACAAGAAAATGTAATTTTATCATTGCATATTTATTATATCAATCGCAATTGTTCGTGTGAAAAGTAATATCAAAGTGATGTATTTATATTCATAATGTAATGAATATTTCTCGTTCATATATGTATTTTTTCATTATGAGAAGTGAGAGAGGAAATAACCCGACGCATTTGAATGAAAATTGTAGCATTGATTCAAAATACAATTCGTTAAACAAAGACGTGATAAAAGAAGGTTGAAGTTATTTTGTGTACTAATAAATGTCTAACAATATTAAGAGTGTAAAGGAAAAAGTATGTAAATGGTGAATACGTCTACTAAAATATCTTTTAGATAAATACTAACAAAAAAAAAGAAAGTACCTACCTACTTTGGAGAGCTTTTCAAAAGTAAATTCACACAAAAATTGATGTAATAATAAAAACGTAAGTAAATCAGGAACTATTTGTGCTAAGAAGTAGACTAAATAAAATGTAAAGATCAAAACTAAATATTTTCTACTATGATTTTTACATTTGCAACTGTTTGTTGAAGAATGTTTGTTTTTGTTATTATTTTAGTGCAATATTTTAAGGTATAATGCTTTGAAATGAAAGTAAATTGGAAAACTTACTAAAATTTTAGGTAATTACTGTGAAAAAAATGAGCATGAATAAATTGATTTTATTTGTTTTAGTGTACCTCATTAGTGTATCACACTAGTGACTAGTCACTCTTTATAAGTGCGATTTAATGGAGCAATTACTTACTTAGGAAAAAAGAAAAAACGTTAATTTTTTTAGCATGTAAATTTAAATAAAATTTCTGCAGAATAAGAAATTTTTACATACTTATTTTTTTTTTATTTTTTTTTGGAAAATATAGCATTTAAATTTAAAAATATTTTTATAATGTTTATATGAAATTCATTTACAGCTATTTTAATATCGCACTTTATAGGAACATAAATTAATTTTTTTTTTTTTTTTTTTTTTTTTGATAATTTTACTGTTTTGTATAACTTTTATATAACTGACATAATTGAAAAACTTATAATATTTCAATCAGCTCTTAGTTAAATAAATGGAATATTTTATACATTATACTATATTTACCTTTTTATGTATTATACTATATTAATTCAGATAATCGCATCTTAATTTAATAAAAAAAAATAAAAAAAAATTGCAACACACAAAGTATGAAAATTTAAATATAGAAATTACATAAAAAGTCACATATTAAATATTTCTGAAGGGTCAGGTATTTATTTCTCAATATTCAGTTTTTCATTGCCAGTGGAATAATGCCATAGATACTAGAATGTTTAGAAGTTATAGAAGTAATCTTCCCCATAGTATGCAGAAGCTTATAGAGTAGTATACTATTAATAACTACATATATAGTTAGTTTAAAATGTATCCCAACCTTGAAAAAGTTATCTGGTACAAGAGGTATGATTATTTTCCAATGTGTTATTAAAATATCAAATAAGATAATTTTTAAAAGGGATTCCGAGAAAGGTTTTGCTCTTTTTTCTGTAAAATTGGAGCAGGCAATATTCAAATATGAATTTTCGAGGGTATCTTCAGGCAGCACAGGTGGTTCGATTCGAATTTTTACAATTTAAATGTTATTATACAATAGAAAATTAAGCAATTTACTTAATTATTCTAATACGTTATTGATAAATTTAAATAAAGCATTACAATATAAAAAATATCGTTACATTTCAAAACTGAATAATCATTTAATAAAAAGTTAAAGAAATAATTTGGCAGATAATATAATTAAAGCCTATTTTTGTAAGACCCTATGTTAGTTTTTTTTTTTTTTTTTTTTTTAATAATTAATAGTGTTAGTGTGTCGCTTCAAAGATGGTCTATGTTTGCCATATAGGATATACTCAACGTGCGTTAAATTATTTCCTTGATTTGAGAGAAGTGGGGGAGGGGGTAGAGGGGGGGGGTGAAGGTGGTAGAGTCATTTTAGAAGTAGGTTGAGTGAGATATTCACTACAATCCATAACAATTGTTCTATCATAAGGGAAGAAGGAAATCTTTATTCAAAATTTTTATTTTTCCGAGTACTTAATCAGGCCAATTTCACCTTGTTCTATGAGAAACAGTAAAATACTGAAAATATTGATTGTAAAACGCTTGATGCAAATGGGCAATCTTCTCTTGCGTACTTATCTGCAACTAATTGTAACACTTTGAAGACACGAGTTCAGTGATAATAAAATTCCTCAATGGGGCGTTCAGTGACAGACAGCCCAAATCAATCTATAAACAGAAGCACAAATTTTATAAAAAAACAATATGTCTAATGCTACGTGTAAAACTTATTTCCGTATGTTTATGGGGCATGTTTTTTCAAAAATTTGATCAGCTACTTAAAAGGTGTCAACCACGACAGGGGTTACTCAAGAACAGAAACTTTTGGAAATGTGCATACCAGTCGAGTCACGCTTAACTTGTATATCAGTAGCTCACCTAATATGCACGACTCACCAATGAGTATATTGACTTGATATTTAGATAATAAGAAGTCGATAAAAACTGCCTGTTTTTCTACTTGGATTGTTGTACAATCTTTAACATTTGAAATGGAGTCAATTCAGGTTTTTTTTTTTTTTTAAGTTTATCATTAAGTGATTATAATTAACTTTATAAAAAGCAGTTTCTCCACCCAGATTCTATGAACATGAAAAATATGTGGTCCACCAATCATTTTTAATCTTTACATTGGTCTCTTATATTTTATGCGATAAAACTATCTCAACAAATAAGCAGACTCAACAAATGAATGTGGCAATTTTTACCACACAGATTTTTATTGAAAATGCAATATATTGTACTAATTTTTTTTTCTTTCTTGCTTAAAAATTCGGTAAACCATTCAACCATCCTGTTAAAGTACTAATATATTATTGAAAAGAAGAAAATTCATGAATTTTTACCTTGTTATCAAGTCTAGACACAGACTACACTGCTTTAAAGTATTCTATAATGCTAAGCTATTTTATATTATAGATATATATTATTGTCTCACATATTTCTAACAGCTATTTCAGACACCAAACACCATAAAAAAATTATGTAGCCCCATCTTCTCAAAATCCTTCGAGTTTATACATTGACTATGCATAAATCAGTTTTGTACGAGATATACTTTTAAGATTTAGAAGGCGCGATATGCATGCATCTTTGGAGATCCACTGCAAAATCAGAACGCAAGCAATGTAGGTCTAAGAGGTGAAAGGGTTCAAGGCACCAACAGACCTGAATTCTCATGCCCAAAATGCGAGACTGCAAAATCAGACGTAATGGTTCCCGGGGAAGGGGGATTATGTATTAAAGATATGAAAAAAGATTCGGAAGTGGGAATGTAAATGGAGGGTGTAACGCTGTGTCTGTTCTGACTGAAGGGCACAAGAAACGCCTGATCTTCCGGCGACGGAACGGGTCCTCGTCCTCTTTTGTGGTGCAGCGGAGTGAAGAGATTCTGCCAGACATGAGAGCAGGCAGCAGCGTCTCATCCGAGGGCAGCATTAGCGGGGACAGCCTGACGTAAGTCCAACGTATAACGGGCAGGGAACGCACACCTCAGCCGTAAACAGCTTCGGCGTTCAGACTAGGGTGGCTGTGTTTCGTAATAGTTAAATGTTTTAGAAACACTGATCGCTTTAAATATTAATTCTATTGAAAATACGAGCCGGATACTGGAAAAAAAAACAAAAAAAAAACACGCAAGCTCTAGGACGAAAAACAGACCTAAGATTAATAGCTCCCTTTGACACAGAAATTGGCGTCCGCGTTTACCGCTAGATGGTCTAGTCTGAACGCCTCTTAAATGATTTTTTTATAGTTGTGTTGTGTAGCTGGAGTGTGTATTCCCAGCTTCATTCACTTCGTCACCGCATGTAATTCTAATGGCTACGAAAACTCATACTTGAACAATATATATATATATATATATATATATATATATATATATATAAATCAAATACATAGGAAGGTGATGATAGAATAGCTGATGGTAAATACTAACAAATATTAAGAAATGTGAAACTTGTCATTGCTAAATAAACACTCTATTTTGGGCCTCAGAATTTTTAGTTTGAAGGGGAAGGTTCTTTGTGCATATTTGCCTGCCTTACCGAGATTTCCTTATTTGACATCCACAAAAAGAAATTCAAAAACTAATTTAATCACTAACTAACTATAGTCAGTAGCCTGTAGAGCTCCCTGCGGTGACGAAAGATCCCCACCCCCGCTAAACAGGGGCAAAAAGACACGGGTCGGAATCGAACCATGGGCGTAGCGGAACGAAAAGGGGGTTTGTCCACTTGACCTTCTTGTGTCTTGTTGCAGGCGGTGAAGAGGCTACAGGATTGGCACCCTCGTCGACGGGCACTGCCAGGAGCAGAGGGCGATCGTAAGTACAAATCAACACCCCCACACGTGTGGAAGCACCCTCCTATAATCTTGCCTCTATGTCCCACCTGTGGCGTTGCCTATCCTCTCGAATTTATCAGAGTCGAATCAAATACTCATCCAAACAGCGACCATTTACTTGTAAAAAGACAAGAGAGGCATTGATACAAAATAGATTCCTTCATTGGTTGAAGTTGTAAAAGATTCACTTCATATACACAACATTTTATCTGTTAATAACTTAGAATTCTTCTCAAAGCAACCGATTTTCAAAGGCAATATATGTAGAAAATTGTTTTTAATGTGAATTTTTCTTTTTTGGTCAGTAAATGGCTCGCAAGCAGGATGAGCTTTTGATTGGTGATCTGTGAGAGATTCGCGGGGGTTGTGTTATTTCCGCTTTCGTGGTGGCGCTTTTTGGGTATGATCGGTTCTCTTCTTCTGTCCCTTCTTGCACGTGCCTTGGGTGTGCCTCTCTCTCCTTCCTCAAGCATGCTTCACCTCTTCTCGCTCCGATTCGCCCCGGTGTGTTCCGAAACGCCATTCTGGATGAAAGTTATTACTGGAATGGAACTTTTTTGCTCCCTGTTTACCTCTTCCTCACTTTCCTTAGATCTGGTCTGCATTTGTACATCGATGGGGCTGAAATTCACGATACTGAATTTATGGATTATAATGTATGTTAAAATTAACCTGCCAGGTTTTATTAAAATGATTTCCTCAAAACAACACAAATTTAGTATCGGCATCGCTTTGTTTAGATATCTTGACTATAAAACAACATAGTTCATCAGTTCGATATTAACATTAAAAGTTTGAGCACAAAAATTACACTCCTTTCAAATTGCCTTTTCAAATGGATTCTTATAAAAATCTAATTAACGCCTTGAATTAATTTCTAGATTCATGACGTTTCATAGATTTTTATTTATTTAAATTCAACAATTTACTTTTAAAGTGGTATAATTCATGAATTGAAAAGTAAATTTTAGCAAGAAAATATAATCGCTAAATAAGATCCCTTCATCTTCGCACTTATTTAATTACTATATGTTTTGAACTTGAACGAATTGTTGTTATGATCCAAATTGAAAAAATCTTATTACTTTATGCTTAAGTAAAACGTTTGAAGAATAGAAGGGTGATTTTCGGTTAAATTAAACAAATAAAATTAGCATAGTTCAACGATTTTTCTCTATCTTTTCCATTGCTTCAGCATAATTATAGATTCCTATTAAAGCTCTATAAGCTATCTTTAACAATCAAAAGTCGCAATTTGTATTCGAAGTTGGCTTTTCCACAAAATTATCTATAACTTTCTCTAACAATACTACAAAAGATTTAAATATACTAGGGAAAATCCCGAAACCCGGTACGTAGAACTTGGTTGTGAAGTTCTTTCGATACAATACTTTCGTGCAATCAAAACCGTCGATGTACATTCAGCATCTATTATAACCATTCAAAATATAGAGTATACCATATCTCATGTTGATATGTCATGTTATTTTGACAGGTGGGGACCTCGTATGCCCCCGGAAGTCGGGGAAGCTTCGAGTTTCGTGGAAGGCCTAGGCCCAGGTCAGTTGGTGGGTAGGCAGGCCCTAGCCTCACCCTCACTAGGAGAGGTGCAACTCGGGATCTGCGAACGTAAGAATTGTCTAGAGGTGGAAGTGATACGGGCACGAGGGCTGCTACCCAAGCCCAATGCAAAAGTCCTACCAGGTAAAGTGCAAAAACTCTTCAAGCAATTCTAATTAAATAGCTTGGCTTTCATTTAACTGTCTTCCATATATAAAAGAGTAAAAGTTATGTAGAAAATACGTATGTTAAAAAATTTCCGCACTAATTGCTCTGAATCAATAGTTATAAGCAAAGTCACTTTTATAAGTTTATGTCAGCAATTGTCTTGGAGAGAATTTTGTTGCACTTTTTCATGGGTCAATCAATGAAATAATCAACTCAATCAATGAATCTTCAAATGAGAAATAGGCATTGTTTCGACCAGAACTTCTTTTTTGGTAAGAAAAATTAATTTCTTGTTTGCATATTTGCAAGCGAAACATTATTGTTAGTGGAGATCATATACTTAGTTAAGCCATTAACGACGGTTGGTAGGAAAATTTTCCAATCGTCAGTTTAGTTTTTTTCTGTGCTAATAAACTGCAATTGTGGTTCCCCTTTGTATTTTTTAAAAATCATAAAAATAATTATCCGAAAAATCTAAAAAATTCAAAATGTATTTTAAATGATCTAAATAAACAAGGTAAAAGTTGAAAGCAATTACTTTTTTATCCATTCTAAGTAGTCTTTAATTGGTCAAAGATCAACTAGATTGTTGAAAAGGGTGTATCTACACTTCCATAACTGTAATTGAATTATACATAACTATAGGTAATTTATTGCATAATTGCAACATAACTATAAATTTTAAACGCTCTTCTACACTACACTTTGTGTTCATTTTTGCTGGTGTGACTATGATCTTGATACATAATTATTTCAGCTAGGAGCGAATTTCATGTATCTTGACTGATCCATTTAAAGGTTGCAATCTAAACATTTATTTATATCTACAAATTTATTCTTCGGTGTACATAAATTCGGATTAATGATCTAAATACATTTAGAATATGTTTGTTGGAATCAAGAATGCTGGTTTTGTAATTATCTTAGCGACCAAACTTTTAAACATTACACCGCCTTTTTGAGAACTGAATCTATAGCGAATTGTATTTGAATCGGTTGTTTGAGAAACTCCGTAAGTCACTTTTTTGTCAAAATCGAGTTTTCGGTAATAATCAATTCTTCAGAGGTAGACCCATCTTTCGGGAAGTGAAACTTAACGAAACAGACCATTTTATAAGGAGTTATCCCGTATGAAAGTTTTCGTTTATTCGAGAAAGCCCATAAGTCAGTGACTTATGGGGATTTTCAAATACCCGACCCCATCACTGAAGCCGAGAAGATGCGCCAAGTTTCGCTTACACTATCAGTACAGGTTTTTCGGTTTACTGTAAATTCATTACACGTGTTTTGCTATTACCGGTGTTTGTTCTTCTAGCTTAATGAGTCTTAGTATTTATTCATTTTATCGTATAGTTTGGCGATTGGTAATGGATTCTAGTTTTGAAATAAGTGATAATAAAATAACAAAGAAACGAAAGTAAGGACTTAAGAGACCCTTTGCTTGCAAGTGCAATATTACCAAGAAAACTAGAGTTCTCGTTCAGCGTACACAAACTAGAAATGAAAAATCGTTCATACCCAGAGGAGTTAATTAAGTGTTTAAAGCAGTTAATTAAGTGTTTAATTAAGTCCAAAGAGCAAGAAAGCCGCTCTTAAAATTTCGCAATTCATGTAGTTTCCATACCCTTTCAATCTTAAGGATGTTGTAATCCCCATGCCTTTTATTGTTTTATTAATGGGTTGTGCAGTCACGCTTTTCAATTAAACATCAATAAAAATCTGCTTTGGTCACTCCCAAATGAACCAGTGCATCTAAGTGGGAAAATCCCGATAAAAAAAGTTAAGTCATAAATAAACAGATGAAATACATCCCAGATGAAGAAAACATCCAAACATTCTACATAGGGTGGTTCGAAAATATATATATATATATATATATATATATATATATATATATATATATATATATATATATATATATATATATATATATATATATATATATATATATTATTCCCATATATATATATTTTAAACGCATTAGTTTGAAAAAGTTGTTAATTTGATAAGAAAAACTGTAAAAAAAATGTTTGAAGATAATAATATCTTTCGATCACTCATTCACCTCAAAGTTTGTAAGAAATACAAAAAATAACTATTTTTCCTAATTTTTTTTTTTAATTTTTAAATGTTATATATTTGAAAGGGGCAATAGTTTGAAATGTGTAGTGAAAGGGTGGTATAACACAGGAAAACATTATTCTATACATTTTTAAAAAATACATATATTAATAATTAAAAATACTCAAAAGTAAAATTTTTTTGTTAAAAATAATGATTTTTCTGTAAAATGGGTATTAACGTTATTTCTTACTTTTTTTTTTTTTACTTCTTCTTCTTTCAAAAACAACAGCATGCTTTTATTCATTTGGTTCACTTTTTTCTTGAGCTTTCTATCCCAGCCAAGGCCTATTCTAAGCAAAATTTACGACTGCCCATTACGAAATTCCATCCTCTCCCCCCCCCCCCATCTCCCCTCTTCCTTAAAAATAAATAGTCTAATAAAGTCACCAGTGATATAAATAGGTTATGTTTTGAATTTAGTAATAGCTAACCATTGAAGTATTCACCAAGTGACTAAACCCCTGTCTTGTCAGAAAAGGTTTCTCTCGTGTTAAGAATGTAATAATCCGTCGAAAGTGTAAAAGATTTTTTCTTATCCGGCAATTGACAAAACACTTGTTTAAAAAATATCATAAATGTATATTAAATGGTTTACAATTAACGAATAAGTACATTGAGTCATCCTCTCTAAAACATTTTATCGGGTAGAAAATAGAAGGGCTATTGGTTGAAGGAAAAAAGACATTTACGTTTTTTTTTTTTCCCCTTCTTTTTTTTTCTTCTTTTTTTTTCTTCTTCTTTCTAATTTTTAACATACCTCCTTAATCAGTCAAAATACCAGTCGGTAAGTATTTTATAGAGCCAGAGTAAGTGTCTGTGAAATTAACTAAATGCATACTACATTCAGGTATTGTGAATCAAATCACCTTCATTAATCTAGACTTTGATTTTTTGAAGTCCAATTGGATTGCTTAGGATTAGAGGTCCCTATGTGTGATTTATTAAAAATTGACCAAAAAGTTTATTCTTGACGCATTTTCTTACTTATAAGCTTTTCCCAATACTTGATTCCCTAGTTTAAAGAGTTATATTCCACAATTAATTAATGTTAAAGATTTACTCATCAAGATGTCAAGTATATGCTTTATATTTCAAAAAAGCTATTACAAATTTAAAACTATTTTTTAAGTAATTGTAAATGCAATTATTTTTCTTAAAAAGAACTCAAAATATCCATGTTGTGGACTTGTATCTCCACTAAAATGGATGTGTTAAAATGCTAAAAATTACGCTTCATTTCTATTAATAAATCTCTAGTTTCACAGTTGGTTAATTTGTACGCTCAATGAACTATTTTTTGCACAATAACGGCTAATCCTGATGTGACCTAGTTTCCGATCCACAACGTTCATCCATTCATAATCCAGGATTCGAACCCGGTACCTTTGGCATGCGATATCAGAGTACTAACCTCACAGCCATTAGGTGGGTCTAGTTCGTAGAATTAGATTTGTTAATTCAGCTGGGGCTTAAATAACAAACTTTCAGCTTAATAACTAAATACCATATCTACTGATAATTTATCTTTGAATATAACAATAAATTGATTTTTAATACGTTAATCTCGTATCCTGCTATATATTTCATATTTATTTTAAAATGTTACACACCTTTTCATTGTGACGTTTCAAGAGTCAATCGTACGCAGTTGTGTAATTAGATTATTTTATTATGGAAAAAAAAAAAAAAAAACGTTATGAAAGATTACCAGTCGCCATTGCTGCTGAAAGCACACAATTAAACTGTTTCGTTCCTTAGAATAAACTGTTGTCAAATCACTGGCCCTCTAAAAATATAGCGTAAAGATAAGAAAAAAAAAGTCCCCTTCAAACCACATTCCTGGGGGTGGAGTGTTGACCGGAAATATGGGGAGCAGGATCGAGGGGAGGGACACTAGATTTATTGAGGAAGTTGGAAGATAATGTTCTGTAAAAGACCTCCACCTTGTCCTTGTCCTGTAGTAATGCAAACAATTTTGTCACACTCTTTTCTTGTCGCAAGATTTTCTTAAAATTAATTCTTTTTGTGTGCCAAAACTATCTTATCTTGAAGTTTGTGTGTTAAATTGGTCTGAACTATGAATCTTTGAACTCTTTACTATACACATATGCATGCTATGATGGCCTTACTAAGCTACAAGGCTAAAAAAGATCCCAATGAAATAAAACGTCGTTACATGAACAAACAAAGGAAATATAAAATCGAATGAAAAAGTCCTCATGCATATTAGCAAGAAAAGAATATTATTTTAAAATAATAATAAAAAGCATTTGTCATCAAATTGGAAAAAGAATTACTTGCAGATTAATAATAATTTTCTGAATTAAAATAAAATGCGCACACGCAAAAGGAATTTTTCTTCACTTTTTAAGAAAAAGAACTTAAAGAAAACACATTCAAAGTAAAAGTTTGAAAAAAATATTTGAATGTTGGGCTTAATAATGTAATGTCACCAAATCTATATTTATAAGTAAGAGTGTATTTGCCTAATTTAATGTATCCTTTGAGTTCGAAGAATAGAAATGAAAGTTGGTAGGACCATAATTTGAGATATTTTGAACCAATTTCAACTGTGTCATATTTTTAATGCGTTTCTTGAGTAACTCCCATTATTGGAAAAACAATTTCATCCCAATGTTTTTCTTCTGATAATAAGGAATTAAGGAGATAATGCTCATAGCTCGCAATCGGCTGTACATTTTGAACTGGCATCTCTAAAGCTTTAATAAGTTGATAAAAGAAAACAAAGAATACGGAAAATTTAGGGAGGGGAAGAAAGGAAAAAATTATTGGCTTGCAGTGTTTTTTCCTTTACTTTTTACTACTGCCCAATTTTAGATTTACGACTGCCCATTTTCAATTTATGACTGCCCAAATGAGCCACGACTGCCCGTTAGAATAGGCCCTGATCCCAGCGATGCACTTTGAAGGAAACTTTTGTCGAAAAGTTGGGCATTATGGATCTTTAAAAAAAAATGTGTTATCCTATCGTCTTTGGCGTCAGCGCCACCCACTTTTTGTGTTGTCTCTTTACACAAGCGTTCCACAGCTTGTGAGTGACAAGGAAACGAAGTCTGATTTCAGTGGTCCCCAGCAGCACAGAAACGCTGGCCAATTTCGGCAGACATAGGCCAATCCCGATGTGGAACGTTGTGAATCGGTCGTTGGAAACAATATTGGCCAATCTCGACCAATTCTGGATAAAATATAGAAGAGGTTTTGAAAAAAAAAAAAAAAAAAAGATATATGTAGGGGTTTTGACATGTTTGTTAAAAAAATCGTGTATTTTGGAACTATACTCGGCCAGAATTGGCCAATCTCCCAGTCTTCCCCTGTTTCCTCTAATACAGCTGTGCTACCTCGGATGCGCCAATCTTTACTAATAAATGTTCGTTTGTTACTTTCCTTAATAAAGGAGGAGTCCTATTACAAGAATTCCAATTAATTATATCCACGTAATCAGTGACAATAAAGTTACGTTTGGTTGCCTTGAAATATCTGATTTTCTTTCTCTAGGAAAGTTCTCGATATTTCAGAACCCGACGCCCCAGTTCTCTGACATCTCTCCTGTCGTCCAAAATCATTGCCAAAGTTAAATTTTTTGGGTGAGGGAAGGAAACATTTCGTTCAATAACCGAGTTTAAAACTTCCAGTAAATTATCAGGGAGGTATCGAGACAATCGAATTGCCTCATTTATGATCTTAAGTCCTTCAGAAAATTAACTTTTTTCTTTTTTAATTCGAAATGTGGCATGTAACAATTTAAAATAAAGAATACCACTTGCTTGAGTTCATCTGATGGTTTACATTCACTCACATATAGTGTAAGTACTCCGTTTTCTGTTGTTAGCCATCTGGAGTGTGAAAGGCTGAAAGGGGATTGGGTTTGAGAGATGCCAAAAGTCATTGGCTTTATCTAATAGTTGCAAAAAATATCAAGAAGATATAATTGATCTGTGCTCATAACTAACTATTCATCTTGACATTCAACTTGAGAAATTGAACATTCAATACCTAAAAATTCAGCCACAACTATTTTTCACAGTTCTTCAATTTTTAATCTGTGTTCCTAATGAAAGATGTTGTCCTGTTGTAGTACTATCTGCGTATTTAAATAGAAGTCTGAATAATAGTTCATTGAAGTATAGGAGTATAGGAGAAGTGTAGTATATCCCACTCCAATGATCTTCCAACGTGCAATTTGATCTGTCAGATTATTTCCAGCCACAGTGTTACTGGCAGTCCCAATCACATTGTGTTCCAATCATTTCCAATCAGAGCCATGTACCCTATCTATGATCCAATGAATAAACAAGTAAACTTTGAAGTGAATGCTTGAAGTAAATAAAAAAAAATTAACAAAAATAAGTAAGAAATAACGTTAGTACCCATTTTATAGAAAAATCTTTTTTTTTTTAAACAAAAAAATATATTATTGAATATTTTTAATTATTAATACATGTTTTAAAATACATAGAATAGTGTTTTCCTGTGAAATACCACCCTTTCACTACACATTGCAAACTATTGCCTCTCAAATATATAACATTTATAAATTTAAAAAAATTTAGGAAAAATAGTTATTTTTTGTATTTTCACCAAACTTTGAGGTGAATGCGCGATCGGAAAATATTATATATATAGATATATTTTTTCAAATTTTTCTTTACTGTTTATCAAGATATGTAACAAATTTTTTCACCGAATTCATTTAAATATATATATATATATATATATATATATTTAACCACCCCATTCTACAAAGAGATAGTTCACCAGTGGTCTACACTTGATTTTGCCAAAGAACTACATTGAATGAACAAATTTAATTTCACCATTTAAACCATTCTTATTCATAGAGATAAATAATCTTATTTGCTTTTAATATATAGTTAACGTTTCTACTTGTTTTAGAATACATTTTTGACGTGTACTAAGTGTACTTTTTATTTTATACAGTTTAGAATGCAATTACTTTTTGCCAAAAGTGCATGTTTTTGAGAAACCCAATAAGTCACTTTGAAAATCCATAAGAATGTAATTATTTGTCTTTTGAGACCTCTACTGAGCACAAAGATTGTATTTAGTTCCAAGAAATACATTTTATTGGAAAAAATAATAGAGAGTTTTGTCGTTTAACACAGAAACATTTTTTTCTCGATTTCCCAAATGTTGATCTCACCTGACTTATGGGGTTCCTCAAACAACCGATTCATTTTTTCTGAGACGATCATCACCCGTTCTTTACGATTTAGAGATTTTATGAACCAAACAGAAACTCTTGTGAAGAGAAAAATAAATATTCATTGTTTAATATAATTTAACAAAAAATATTTCCAAAAAAGCCTGTGTGAAGGCTGCTCTTTTTTCGATTGTTGTTGATGATGGCAATGAAACCAAAATCGATTCGGGTTACTTTCAGACTAAATTACTTTGATTATTAAAACTTGTTTTGATAATTCGTTTTAATTGCTACCATTGCCGAAAATCTAACTTTTCGGCAAGGATAGGAATCAAAACCAATTATTAATTGTAAAACAAATGTATGAAGATATAAAAGCAAGTAATATTTTCAAAGATTCAGTAGGGAGAATTGGAAAAAATTGTTGGACAGATAACTAGAATTGAGCCACTTTGCTGAGATTAAAATTCAGTTTTAGTAATGTATTTTCGAAGAGGTCGATAATTTCTCCATTAGCTTTCAACGATATGCCAGGAGTAACGTTTCCCTGGAAGGATTGCGCAATCCAGTTTTTCTCTTGGCAGTTTTTCATTTTTTCAATAAAGTAATAATTAAAGCATTCTTTCAAAACATTAAAATGTTTTGAGGTCAGGGAAAGGATATTATCACAAATATTCTAATTATATTTGATTATTAACGTTCGAAATATTTCAAAATAATCATATTTGTGGTCTTCACTGTTGTTTTTCCATAAATCAGTTTTCTTTTATGATTTCTTGAATTTTGTTATGCACTACTAATATAACTGGAATTCCCATGCCCTGTAAGTATAAACTTAATTCATTAAATTTGGTGAATATATCTGGTAAATAAGTTGATGAAGATTTTAAGCTCACATAATATTTTTGCGAATTGTGGAAAGATACACATGAGCTCAAGATTTTATCACGACCCACAAAAAATTGACTCACGACCCACAGATTTGGAAAAGCTTTCTTAGAGGGTATTTTGAACTGAATTGGGAAGGTGTTAGATTATGATTAATTTAGGACAAAAACTAGCTAATCAATATGTTTTCATTTTTTATTCAGTAGGATATCAAGTTTTTAATTTTCCGAATAGTATTTGATATTTTGAAAGATTTTTTTTTATCTATAGTAATCTACATTAAAATTTCCAATACTTTAGAATACTTATAATTTAGAAAAATAAATTTCAAATATGGAAGTTAATCTCTGATCTACTAATATTTTTACATTTCTCATCGTTAATTTTCTTCCTTGTAAAAAATTGTACCAATCAATTTTTTAAATATCAGTTGAAAATGCGTAGATTTATATTATGTAGAATGAATTTATATGAAATATTTTTTCAAAAATTATTGACAATCAAACTTTCTAAAAAAATATATAATCTTAAACTTTCTAATGTGACAACATAAATTGTTTTTGAAAATTTACAGAGTCTGTTTATTTCAGCACCCTATGTCAAAGTTTATTTGTTGGATGGTAGGAAGTGTATCGGTAAAAGAAAAACAGCAACAGCTCGTCGGACTTTAGACCCTCTTTATCAACAACAGTTGATATTTCCAGATGATTTCCGAAACTGCTTTTTGCAGGTAAACATTTGAGCTATCATTTAAAAAAAAAATTCTAAAATTGTTATTAAATTGAATTTAAAAATTTTATTAGTAAAACTTACCTGGGACAAAGGTAAAGATATATAAAGTTTTAGAATAGTAATTAGAATAGTAATTCGCGGCTTTATTTTGAAACATTAACCTTTTATACCGTACTCTAGGTCTCCGAAGTGTTTCGATTTCTTATTAACAATAAACAGTAATAATAATAATATACCAATTTTTTTTTATTTCTTGTTAAGCTAAATGCCATTAATAGTTGTGTATACTCGCCTTTCTTTGTCTTCAACAGGTGACAGTGTGGGGCAACTACAGCAGCATGGAAAGGAAAGTGTTCATGGGCGTGGCACAGATAGTTCTGGATGACATCGATCTCGCGAAGGGTGTAATCAACTGGTACAAGCTCTTCCACCATTCCTCGCTGGTCAGCAGTCTGGCAGCGAACGACCGTAGCTCCTTCCTCTCTCTGGATAGCTTCGGATGAAGGGACACAAACAACTCTTTTTGTCTTACATACCAAAACACTCTGCGACAAAGTGGACGATGCAAAGGCCATCCAAATCCCCCCTTTCGCCCTCGCTGCCTTTTCCAGAAGAAGAAGACGGTTGGAAAGAAGAATCTTCAGTATTTTACGCGCTTTAAGGGTTGAGGAGAGAACTATAATCTCGTTTCTTGTACCCGGTCGAGTCGGGGGAAGAGGACGCTGAGACGTCAAAAACCTCGTGGAACAGGTACGATGAAGAACAACTATATACGCTCTCTTTCTCTACGATCGCTCTACTTCGATCTCTTTCCTCTCCTGAACTGTCAAGTTTTTTCGACTTTTCGTATTTTTCAATAAAAACAGATCATCCGGCAAAACAGATATTATATATATAAATATGATAAAAAAAAGTCGTGTAAATATTTCTCATTTTATCACTCCAATCCCTGCTTATGGTGTGTGCGTGTCACTGTGAATGTTTCGCAACTGTGTATTGGACTGAGGGGGAGAGCCTGCGAGAACGACAAAAAGGAAACAAATTGTAAAATTTGGAGAAGTCGCGGGTCTTGGTCTTTAATCTCCGGTATACTATATTTCTTCTGTAATAAATCCAATACTCAGTTTCCAAATGCTTGAAAACTTCGCCCCTGCAATTGAAATCAACAGCATAGCCACAGGACATACTATTGCTTGTGAAATATTTGGAAAGATTTATTCATAGTAAATAAACTTTCGTAGGGGAAGATACTAAGGATCTGCAATCGAATGCATTGTTAATAATCCAAGCATTGCAGATTTTAAAAGTTTTCTTCGTACTAAAATAGTATATTCAAGATCTGAACTTTGAACTTCTTTACGGCGTAATATACACAAGTGGGTATGAGAAGTCGTTCTATATAAAATTATCGAAATAATTATACATCAATTTTTAGTCAAATGCTTAACTTCTAGGTTCATCTTTAATGTATCAAAAACTTGTATCTGGAAAAATCACCTTTTTTTGTAGTAGCTTTAAACTATTCTTGTTAACAGTTAGTGTAATACATTTAATATAAGGCCATAAATCAATGAGTAAAAAGCAAAAAACTTAAATTAGACAAACGTTCGTATTTCAAGACTTCAAAAGCTTGAGCTTTCTACAGAACAAAGGGAGGAGGGGGGTCATTTGTTAATGCCATTATTCGAGCACTTAGCTACAAATATTTATTCTCTAAGAGCTACATACCAATTTGATTCGTACCATGTCAGTGGTGCTATGTGCCATTTTGCATTGCAGCATTGTTTACTGGTGCCATGTACCATCCATCAGTGCTGCATCGTCAATTGTGGTGCTACATACACACAATTTCAAAAACACTACAATCGTAGCACCCACATCATAGTCTTCTTCAACTACCAAAATAGTTAACCCTGCACTATATTTTCTATTTCTACGTCTTGTTTTTGTTAACATAATAAACCCTTCAGAGTTAGCTTCTTAAATACGGCGCATCTCGGACAGTTTACTAGATGCCTTTTCAAGATATCGGAGATGGACATTTTCCCAAAGAATCAAAGAGATTGATCTTCGCCACCAGAGAACTTTTCATTCACAGGAAAGAAGCATTCACAGCGACATTACTTGGAAGTGCGTTCTACTAATGTCCTTACTGCCATTGTTAACAGTCAAATATCTATGAAAGACATGACAGCTTTCAACTTGTTTCTCAGAAGAAGTGATACTATCTCATCCTTGCACTTTCTTTCCTTGCAAATCTTGCTCAAGTTTGCAAAGGTATTTGAGTCGGCACTCTTATTTTTCTATAGTAGTGTCGATATGGAATTAGAATTTTGTGTCGACTGTGAGCTCAATAAAAAAATTATCATATCGTTTCAGTTCAGATTTAAAAATTAATAAAACTTCTTTCATATGGAAAAAAGAAATATATATAAGTTTTTATACTGGTGCTAGAAGTTGGTAATAGTAAATTTTGTAAAAGTGAAATAACGTTATATTGTTTTTAATTATGTATCATAATAAAATATAATTGGAAGCAGAAAAGATGATTTTTGTAAAAAGCTCTGAAACCGTTTAAAAGTAACCACGGCATTTCGACGGCTATATATCAATAATTTGAAGTAAACAAGTATGGACTTTTTATTTTATTGAAATAAGTATGACTTTTTATTTGATTTAAAAATAGTGCTTAGTAAGAAATTACATAATTACTAGTAAATGTGTAATTTATTACAAAATGCCAACTGCCATGTTACAGATGAATGTGTACTTATAATTTGAAGGGGGGGGGGGGGTAGAACATCACGGTAAAGTCCTATTTTAGACGTGATCTTTTTCGGAAGTATAACCAATAATTCCGTTTATAGGCACACATATATTTTAAGATTTTAAACACAATTGGAGGGGTCCAGGAGAAAATCAACTTTTTCCCAAGAGAATTAATTTATAGAGAAAAGCAAATGTAAGTTTTCATTCGCATAGAAAGTTAACGTTTCTTGTAGCTAACTTTATGTAGATTGGCGTTGTTGTGTACAGAAAATTATAGCATACCGTCAAAGTTAACCTCATGAGCTACAAGATGACAAAAACCTCTCGATTTATGAAAAAGTTTACCAAAACAACTTTTATTATTATATTTTTTTGGTGTTCAATTATTTTAGTACTTCATCTGTTAAAAACTAGAAAGGAAATTCGCATCTTTCATTTGTTCAAATGGCGCAGGTTTACAATGAAAATAAAAAAATATTCCTTAAAGAAAATAGCAATAGTTGTTTAAATCGATAGAGATTATATGGATTCCATAGTGATCTTCATTATCAGTCTATAAAAGAGCGAATTTTACCATTATATTATTATTATTATACTTTAACTTATAAATTTTAACAAGAAATTGGGCGGTATTTTACAATTGTTTATTGCACCACATTGATAAATGAAAATTTTTGCAGAATTGGAGAGCATTTTTTACATGATCCTTTAAGAAAAATACTGACAAGGTTCTAAAAATATTTACAAAGGAAAAGAAATCTTATTAAACCTCAGAGACTGCAATCGAGTCGATTAAGGTCATACCCAAAGATAACCTTTTTGCGACATAATAAACTTATACATTCAAGTTCGTCTAACCAAATTAAATGCCTAGTTCTGTGATGTTTAACAAAAAAATTATCAGGATGATAAAAAAAAAAAAAAACTGTTGGAAAGACTCGAATATTTTGAAGTACTTTTTTGTTGAGTTGCCATTGCTTCTCTCTGATTCCCGATTTGAACTTTACTTTATGGGTAATGCATTAATCAAACAAAGTAGTTTCAAAATATGTAACCCTTTCCCGAATAGTTTTAAATGATAACTTGAAGAAAAATAGTTTTTAGGTAACTCGAGAAATCCCGCAGAGCTCTCATAGACGTCAATGCTAATTTCCTCCTTTTTCAATATATTTCTTCTCAGGAAATAACTCGATATAGCAGCTATTAAGGTAAAAAAAAATCTATCGTAAATGAAACATTGTTTATTATTTTGATGTGGGTATTTTTAAGTATATGCTCAGGTTTCATAGAATTTTTTTTTTCTAAAAAGTAGCTACCAAAATGGCAAATGTTGCGTATTATGACACTAAGGTTAAGAACATTTTTATTTGGAAACATTTTGCAAAAAGCCCTTTTTCAAAAATATTTGTGTGCTTAGGTTTTATTTCTACAGTTACTGAGAAAAGAGGGGGGGGGGGGGGAATATTATTCATAAAGCAGTTTCATGGCTTAAATGCAGTTTTTTAATTCTAAAGAACGCAGCCCATTGCATTTTATAATATTCCTATAGTTAAAAGTTAAAACTGTATCACAGCTCCCAGTTACAATGTATTTAGATAAACAATATATTTTGTACGGATGAAGACAGAAAAAGGCATTCGATTCTCCATCTCCCAAATAAGTTACATGACAAGCTTTGCATTTTTCTTCGTATTAGTTTTGAATTAATACTTCTCCCTGTATTTCCCTATTTTCATATGTACCTGAAAAGTTCTGCATGAATATGTAAAAAAAAATCCTCCTCAAGTGTTTCTAGCACGTGTTTACTTTCGGGCAATTTAAAGAGTTCGGTGTCCTTTCTAAAATTACACTTGTGCGTCAAATTGTTTTGGACTGCACTATTGGAGAGACTCGAATATTTTGAAGTACTTTTTTGTTGAGGTGCCATTGCGTCTCTCTGATTCATGGTTTGAACTTTACTTTATCAGTAATGCATTAATTATTATTAATCAGTATAAAGTAGTTTAAAAAAAAAAAAATCTTAGCATACTCATGATGAATACGATTTACGCCAGTAAATAATTCTGCATTTCAGCTCATGAGGACAAGTGATAAAAATTTTGGGATTAAAATTCATTAATTTGAAAATAGACCTTGTAATTTACGACAAATAAAAAAAAAATCTACTTATTTGTTTAATTATCTATTCGTATCTTATGTATAAGCTTGGATACGCTAATTTACCACAAGGAAAGAAACAAGGTGAGAGTTTCACGGAAAATCGTTAAATTCAAGTTGCGTTTTCAGGATTCCTCCCATATTTTGTCTCTTCAGTTAATCTCGGGTGGGTGTGGGGGGGGGGGGGTGAGAAAACATTGTTTCAAATCTTCTAATTATTTCATCGTTTTAAAAAATACTTTTAAAAAGCTTAGTTTTTCTAAATTTACTAACTAAAATTCCTTTTCGCATTTTTCGAACAGTCGAAATTCTTTCTAGGAATTCTTATACATGTCTTAGATTTAAATCATTCATTGTTTACACCAACTCCGTGTTATATTTATTTACGTATGCAAATGTACCGAATTTCATAGTTCTAGCTCTACTAGAATTTAGAATATTAATGATCAGTGGGTGAGTAAGTCTCAAAGCCATTTTCGAATTTGATTATCTCGATTATCAATTGAATCGGGGACTTGGAAATTAGGGTCTTACTAAAAGTAGGTAATTGTTGCAGGTAAAACTAGGGGTGTGGAACATCGCACAACTTTCAATTACACTATAATACTGACGTGGATTTGCGTCATTTACCGTTTGTATATTTTCATCCTCCATTTAGAATAAATGGCCAGTTTGGCGATAATTCTTGTATGGGCCTAAAAAAAAAAAAAAAAAAAAAAAAAAAAAAAAAAAAAAAATCGTTAAAATAGTGATTTTGACGATATGCTTTTCAATAATCCCTATATTATCCTTTCTTGTAAGTAAATCTGGGCATAGATGAAAAAACGATCGTTGATGAGGTAAGCTCAAAGAAAGAGAACTCTGTGTTGAAGGCATTTGTTTTACAACTTTTTACGCCATTTAAACATTTTTACGGGAATTTCGGTGGTGGGGATGTTTAGAACAACTTAAGAGGCATTACCACAGCGATTTTTATCAAAATCGTTAGAGCCGTTTTTTTAGCAACCATTGAAAAACATGCTTTTTTCAATGGCAGCTACCTTATGCGCATGCGCGATTTTGACGAAAACCTTATTAGTAGGTCCCATGGCCGCCACTAACCTAGGTCAATTTGTTCGCGAGTTATGCTGACCACAGACATTTTTTCTAGATCACTTTTTTGATGGATGTTCATGCTTTCAGGATGTCCAAAACGTGGAGAAATGCAAAAAAAAAAAAAAAAAAAAAAAAAAAAAATCAAAATATTTTTTTGGCTGAATGCTATACTTTCATTACCCTATGTACATATCGGTAATTAAAAGTAAAAATCTGAGCTTCCAGGTAGACATTAATGGGCAGATACGCCTTGTACATTAGGTATGAAAACAGATATAGATTACAATTTATCTTGATTTATCATAATACAGGGTTTATACAGTTTTTAAAAAGTAACAAATTAAGTTTGCAAGGACTTTTTAATTTTTAAGGACTTGAAATTTGCAGCGATAAAAGATGCTGCATTGATTGTGGGGGCCCTCCATAAAGAAAAAAAAAAGCTTATTTTCATACTCATGAATCCAAAACACTTCATTATACGAAATAAAATTGACAAACAACACAAGAATATAATATTTGGTACCCACACCCAAGAATCTGACTCATAAATTACCGATATATCTACATTATGTACGTACTCCTCCCACCACGATCTAAATCCCAAAAAAGAAACCTCAAGTCCACTATAAAATAGAAATTCTTCATCAATAAAATCAGGAGAAACATGGTGATTATTTTACAAGATTACACCATTGAATGGCAGCAAAACTTAATATAAAAATAAAGCAAAAGTCCCAAAAATTCTAGTAATTCGTAATTTTGTTTACCATACCTGTCAAAAAGTCGAGAGAGCAATAAATTCAGACAACTACCTTAAAGTAAGATTTTCCGTATCCGGAATCGGAGAAAGTATCGCTGCTACCTTGCGATTTTCTGGAAAAGGTGCTAGTACTGATGCTTGCAAGCTGATGCTCCAACAAGATTACAAGATTACACCATTGAATGTAACACCTGCTTTGAACATAATCAAAACTAAGAGCTGGAAACGTTTCAAATTTTGTAAGGTAAACATAAAAAACACAAATCTTTAAAACTTGAAGGAAAAACATAGTTCTAAAATGACATTCCAATTGAAAAAAATCAGGAGGAGAGTTTCGTTTCAATAACAATAGCGTTAAACAAATGTTATTAATAAGCAAAACTGAAAAAGGTAATTGGTTACTTAGGCGCTAACTTTTCATTCTTACCACGAGGGGTGAGACTTGGTGGATAAACTCAAAGAGAATGAGGGAGGGAGGGGGGATTGGCCCAATATTTCCGGACACCACATTTTTTAATGTTCTACCTTCTGAATATAACGAACTTAGCTCCAGGATTGTAGCGCTAAATAAAAGTTTACCGGTACGCAAACTTCTCGATCGTGGCGGTAATCCTTTCTGTAGCTAATATTTTTTAATTATAAGATGCAAATTTACAATATTTTACATAATTTACCATACAAAAAAGCTAGATATTCAATTTTATTTATTTTTCACTAACTTATATCACGATACATGCTTAAACATTTATAAGTTATTATTAATTTGTTCGAAATTGGTGGTACGCCGTACCAGCTCTCAAATAAGTACCGGTAGACCGTACCGGCCCCACTATAACCCTGGCTTACCTCCATACCACGCAATGAATTTTTCTAAGGCTGTTTGACCTATATAGCAAACGTATTTGTATAAAATTAATTCAGGAACATTTCATAGAAAAAGTACGAATACTAATCAGTTAATTCCCCATTATAAAATGATTTATTTCAAATCATACATAATTTTAAAAGATATACTTTTATGATATTACACTAAATTAAAGAAAGTAAATTTTAATAATTCTGGATAATAATTAATGAAAAAGAGCTTAGACCAGTAATCTCGTTTTTTCGGCCCATCATATCGCACATTGTTTAGTTTGCTAATCACGGACTTAGCAGCTATATCAACAGAGGAAGACTCGATGAAATTACCCATCACTCTAAAGCAAATAACGGAGCTAAAGCCTCGGCGAATACCAACAAAACAGCGGCACAAAACTCGGCAATAGCTATTATTACATAGGGTAAATCTCAGCTCGAAATGTTCACCACTCTAGCGTAAATATCGGCATTAGCGCCCACTATACCGTTGCAAATATTTTCAATGGTGTTATTACATCAGTATAACATGAGCAGGGCTCTCACTCACTCAGAAAGATTTGGAGCAGTTTTTGAAGCAGGAAAAATCAAATTTTGGAGCAGGAAAAATGACTTTTGGAGCAAGTAATAACAAGTTTAGTAGCAGGAAAATGCCCTTTGTAGCATGTAAAAGAAACTTTTGTAGGGGAAAAAAGAAAAAACTAGCAAAAAAAAAAATTGTAGCAGAAAAATAAATCTTGCAGCAGGGCAAAAAAATTGAAGCAGAATTACCTGAGACGAATGTCACTAAATCGGCGTCACAAATCTCGGCAATAGCTGCTATTTTTATTACCATCGGCCTTGGCGAAAACGAATATTACACCAATGTAAATATCGGGATAGCACCCACCATACCATCACAATCTCGGTAATATACGAGCAAAATTCTAGTAATATCGTATTTTTTGTAAGTCACCAAACAGCGTTGCAAATCTCGGCAATAGCTGCTATTACATTACTATAGATCTTGGCGAAAACGAATATAACACCAACGTAAATATTGCGGTTAGCACCCACCATACCATTGCAATCTCGGTAATATCGGCGAAAAATCCCAGTAATATCGGTTTTTTTTAAGTCACCAAACAGTGTCACAAATCTCGGCAATAGCGGCTATTACAACAGCGTAAACTTCAGCAAAAATGACTACCACACTTGCGTAAATATTAGCGAAAGCGTTTACAATACCGTCGAAAATTTAGACAAAGGATATTACGTAAGTTGAAGACTCAGCAAAAATGACCATCGCTAAAACGTACATATCGGTAATATTGACATTTTCTCGGTAATGTTTACGCAAGATTCGGTAATACAGGTCTGCCACTGACTATAAGCTTTGAAAATAGTTGCTTTAGTAGCCCCAGATGTTAAAAATAGTAGCCAAAATAGTAGTCTCTGACGTTGAAAATAGTAGCCAAAATAGTAGCATCAGAAATTGAAAATAGTAGTCCCTTTTTTCAAGTCGACAGTTGTCTTGCACTTACTTTGAAAGTTTAAGTGTTCAACAAGATCGGTTGGTTGTTTTCAGATTATCTCTCGCCGTCAGCAACACGAGGGCTATAATGCGCCGAAACATTTGTCATTTGACAAGCCAATATACATTTACCAACACCCATGCCTTAAATGGGACTCGAACCCACAACCTCGCGATCTAGAAGCTAACACGCTAACCACTATACCGTTTATTCGGCCTCTAAAAGATCGGAATAAAACTATTAATTAACATAAAAAACGAAAACCCTGAGACACTCCCCGTTATATATATGGTCATTTGATTCAAAATAGTGTCTTAATACCAAGTAAACATGACATACCAAACAATAACAACAATGTATTGTAACACTCTTAACGATACTTTATCCAGTAAAGCTTCAAAAGAATCGAATATCCACTCTTTTTCATATTTTTTTTTTTACAATTTTTTTTTTTTTTTTTTTTTAAATATTCAAAGCAAAAAAAAGTTGAACTTTACCCAAAAGCGACGGTAAAAATTGTCTGGCAAAGAAACATATATATTTTTTTCTTAAATTTCCCAAAGTCAAACAACTTTTTGACAAAAAAAAAAGTTCTAAGTCTAAACAATTATACTGTATTGAAAATAACAGGCGGATTTTTAATTTTTTAAGCGATATTCAAAATAATTAAGTAAATTTTGCTTTGAAATTTAAATTACTTTTTATAAACTTAGCAACATTATTAAAATTTTAGTCGTTCTTCATCGATTGACCTTCACGGAGAAATCGATTTTCACACCGACACACAACACGGACATAACGGACGAACGGAAGCCTTGTTGAAAGCCCCCATTACAACAACGTAAATCTCGTCAGTTATAGCATCAGCACCAAAACGACTGCGCATATATCGGGAAAAGCAGCTGTTAAATCCTTAAATCAGTGTAACCTTTGGCGAAAATGACTATCACTTCAATATAAATATAAACGATAATGCCTTCTATACTGATGGAAATCTCGCAATGGGTCTATTACATCAGCGTAATACACGACAAAAATAGCAGTCACAACAACGTAAATCTCGGCGATCACCCGTCATATAAGCCTAAATCTTGGCAATAGCAGCCATTATATCGGTGTAACAATCAATGAAATTAACAATCACACACTAACATAAATATTGATGAGAAGGAAACATTAAAGGAAGCCGTGACAAAAGTGGTCATTTTATCGGAGGTTTTGGGAATTCTGAATGCAGGCAAGGATCCATAGCAATCAGACTTGTCAAGCGCATGACAAACATGCATCCTCTAGAAATTTTAATGTGGATTTTTTCGATCTCAGGAAATTTCGGTCAAAAACGCTGAAATCAGCATATCCGCAGAACTATATTATGTGCGATTTTTAGACTGGATTTTATTCCTTGTATGTTAAGTCAAAAAAACAAAAGCTTGCTTTTCACAACCGCGTCTTGTTTCACACACAACAAGTAACTTTAACTTCGGAGCTTTGCTTACATTTTAGTGATAAGTGATGTGTGGATGCAAAATGTCAAACAATACGCTCCTCCTATTTCGTGATTTTCAGTATATCTGGTGACTGACTTGGTAAAATAACAAGGATTTCTTATACTTAAATACTACAACTACCTGGGCAAAGTTAGGTGACTTTTTTAACAAGAGAAGAAAACAATTTAAGATGACGTTATCAGGCCATTTAAACTGCGCAAAAGTAGATGCCCCATTGGTAAGTGGCAACCCTCAATCGCTAAATGTATAATTTAATCGGTATTTTTTACCTAAAAATAAAAAAATTCAATTTAAAAAAAAAAGGTTAAAAAAACTGTCCATACTGATGACTTTTTTTTCCGGCGTTCAAGGCAAATTCCACTAATTCATTTTTAAATAAAGGCATACAAATTTAATATTTGAAAATATATGGCGTATGTTGTTGAACCTTGCACGAGGAAAGATAAAACATAGGACCCAAACAGGTAGGCGAAAATAACCGTGTTTGACTTCGAAAATAACAATCGCTCGTGCGCGGTTATCAGTGAGATTGTATTATAAAAGTGACCACTCGATCCATGAATATGAACTAAAATTCACTCCTATTTCGACAACCTTTGCTCTTCGCACCTCCTTATAAATATCACCATTTTGACAAAACTGCATTAGTACTCAATAGGCGATTTTTTTTGTTCGCCCTACTATCGGACTGTAATTTCTTAAAAAATAGTCGCCTTAGTCCAAAAATAGTTGATGGTTTTGCTTAAAATAGTCGTTTTGGGCCCTTTTTTCATTGAAATAGTAGCCATAGTCGCTGGCCACTAAAATAGTTGGTTTAGTAGCCTTTTTAGTTGTCTGTGGCAGCTCTGGTAATATCGGATGTTAACAAAAGAGCAGCACTCTTCGAAAATGACCGGTCACACCAACAAAAATATCAGCTATAGCGCAGGAATAAACCGGAGCAATTCTCAACAGCAGTAATATATCGGTGAAAGACGCGACGAAAATGACCATCACAATTATTTGCAATAATATCTGCATTAGCGTCGCAAACCATCGCAGTAACATCGACATTTTCTCAGTAATATTGGGGCAAATTTCGGATATTGCGAAATCCCAGCACTCGGCAATAAATACAATCATACCAACGAAAATATCAGCAATAGCGTCGAATTAACTGGAGCAATACTCAATACTACAGAGCTATTATATCTATGAAAGAATCGACGAAAATGACCGTCATAACAACGTAAAACTTGACAATGTCAGCATTGGCGTCGCAAATCATCATAGCACTCGGAGAAAACGAACACCGCACAATCGTAAATATCAGCGTTAGCGCCGAATATAATGGAAAATTTCTCAACAATAGCGATATTATAGCGGCGAACAATATCGAATTTCGACTGGGGAAAAAAAAAAAAAAAATATGGCTAAAATAAAGCATTTGGAGCAGATTTTTGTATTCTGCGCAGTTTGGCGCAATTGGAGCAGGTCTAGGACCCCTGCATGAGGAAAATTTTCATCACACCATTGTAAATCTCAGCGGTACGCCGGCTATAACAGTCCAAATTTTACCTCATTACATCAGCGTAACACTAAGCGAAAATGAGCGTCATACAACATAAATAATGGCAATAGAAGGCCATAAAATTAGAGGAAGCTACGGAAAAGTAATCATTACACTGGGAGTTTTGGGTAAGTCAAAACAAAAGCAGGTTCCATGGTTGCGAGATATGCAAGGAAGCACATGCCCCCTCCATCTATGAAATTTTAAAGCAGATTTTCATCGACTGATTGAAATTTTGCTAAATTAAAGGGGAAATCTACTTTTCCGTCATGTATGATTGTACCATGCCTGAAATTCGAATCACAGAACCGACTGCAGATATATTTGAAATGAAAATAAATTTGATTGGTGGGAAGAAATGTCACTGTACGCGTTCCTTCATTTTTCTGTTGATTCATTTTCAACAGGCGCATTCTTAAAAAAATATCAAATGAAGGATAAATTTTGTTTACATTTCATAGATAACTAAATAATAGATAAATTCAATGTTAATGTCATATTTGTATTTTTCGAAAGGTTCTGAAAGGTTCGAAATTCTGAAAAAATTACATTCCTATTCGATTATATTCTGTTAAGTGCATAATGCAAAACATGTTCATAGTTGGCTTTGTTTGAAAACTTTTTTACTGAAAAACATTCAGTAAAAAGGATTTGCTCATATAAAACCCTGAAGGGTTTGATATCAACAGACACTATGAAGTCGCATGATCTTCATGTTTTTCCCCCCTCGAATTCTGAAAATGCATATGAATGCATGAAAAGAGAACAATGAGGTGTAAACTCTTGATTGGTTGATGAACATTTGATGTTATACACTGCATTCCTCTCATTTCAATATATTAATGAGGAAAATTAGATTTTCCCACCCTGCTATCGGGCAGATTGTATATCCGAAAAAAGTCGCTTGAACCTGGAAGTAGTTGAAGGTTTTCCTTAAAATATTCGCATGGGCGTTAAAATAGTCGCTTTAATAGCTGTTTTAGTTAACACTAGTAGCTCTGTAATTATAACTTTTACAGGGGTGGGAAGTGCGAAAGCCCAGTTTGGAGTAATTTTGGAGCAGCAAAATTTAACATTTGGAGCAAATTCACGAAAAATTGGAGCAGCAAAATTTAACTTTTGGAGCAGAATAAGAGAAAATGTAGCAGCAAAATTAGAAAATTAGTAGCAGAAATATAATAAATTGTAGCTGATTTAACTACAATTACAATAATTAAAATTTGAACTTGTATAATTTTTATTTGTAAATTTAAAAGATATAAATTGTAAAAAAAAAAATTTAGCTTTTGACACTTTGCGAACTGGTTTGCTATGCAAAATCAAGCTCTCTTTGCTTGCTAAAAGTTTCATTGTAACACAAACACAGTTCGCTTAGCTCTCTGAAAAGTTTAATTGATACGCAAGCACAAGCTCGCTGAAAATTTTAATTGATACGCAAGCACAAGCTCGCTGAAAATTTATTGCTACTCAAGGACAGGCTCGCTTCACTTTCTAGAAGGTTCATTGCAGTGCAAGCACAAGTTCGCTTGACTTGCTAAGTATTAATTGCAACGTAAATCCTTAATATCAGAACCCCCTCCCCATCGAGAACCAAAAAATGTACTCGTTAATACAATAACACAACCCCCCTCACCTCTCTGAATTATTTTAACAAATGTTTATGAAAAGCAAAATTAGAAGGCCAAAACTACTTATGTTGAAAATTTCAGAGCTCTAGATCTAGTAGAAGTTGCTTTGTAAAAATATTAATTAAAAAACAAATTAAAGTTTTAAAATTCTGTGTTTCAAGTCTAATTAGAAGTCCAAACCTACTTAGGTTGAAAATTTCAGAGGTGTACCTATATTTAAAGTGGCTACGTAAAAAAAAAAATTAATTAAAAAAATAAATAAAAAATAAAATTTTGACATTCTGTTTGTCAAATGTACAATTTGAAGGTAAAAACTACTTATGTTGAAAATTTCTGAGCTGTAGCCTAATTAAAAGACTTTTTTTTAATTAAAAAATTAGTTAAAAAAACTAATTGAATTTTAACATCCTGTTTTTAAAAAGTCTAATTAAAAAAAGGCCAAAACTACTTATGCATACCTGCCAACATTGGCATTTTCAAATTAGTACAATTTTTACGAACAAATATTTGCATTCCTATGACTCATGGAAAGTCAAATAGCGACAATATTTATGAATGTAATATCGAAATAATAGTAATTCTATTACTAATGCAAAAAAAAATAAAAAAAATTGCATAATATTAAATTGCTCTCAAATATAACAAATTGTTACATTTTAGCACAAAATGGAAATTATAAAATAAACTAACTTGGATTTAAAAATAAATCAAATTTAAACTTTACGATGAAATCCTTGATGAGGTTTATGATTTTAGTCTACATTACACCTAAATAAAACATGCTTTATGACACAAAAACTCTAGTGAAACATACAATGAGTTAGTGGTATTCAAAGTGTTTAATCGCACGCACAAATATCAATTATGAAGGCTTTCGAATTCTTATTATTACATTTGATGTTGTCACTGTGCTTTTTAGAATTGATATGAACTTCGACATCAGTAAATCCTCCATGAAAAATCTTAATATCAGATGCATAGATAGAGCAGAATGCAAAATTTGTTTCTTTGTTTGAATTTCTGATGATTAGAAGTAAACTGCTTGATTTGAAGTAAACTCCAAAAAAACTTGATATTTTCTAGAGTCTTACACCAGGATTGCTTAACTTGGATATTTAAAATAAATAATTAAGACCAACAAAGAAGCTGAAAATCGAAAGTGCTTTAATCTCTAAAGTCCGAGAAAAAGAAACAGTCGTTCGGTGAGTGCCGCCAAAACAATTGAAAACGGCGGCGTCGCGATTTAGTGCGCAGCGTTGGAGTACGGTCCAAAAGAAGAAAGAATAAAAAAAACTAAAGCACTTTCAGTTTTCTACTTTATTAATCTCTAAAGTTCTAGACAACGAAACAGTTGCTTGGTTCGCCAAATCCCGTCGGCAACACAGATGAAAACAATGAATTTCCGGCGCCGCGCTTAAATGCTTTTATTATATACGCGCAACATTATTGTACGGTCTGAACAGAAGGAAGAACCAAAATCTAAAGCATTTTTGGTTTTCAGATTCTTTGTTAATCTCTTAAGTCTGAGGCAACGCAATAGTTGTTTGGTTCGCCAGGTCCCGTCGGCAACACAAATGAAAACAGTGCATCCCCGGCGCCGTGGTTTAGTGCTATTATTTAAGCGCAAGTCCAGTACTATTATTTGCGTTTTGTTGTCCAGTCCAAAAGAAGGTAGAATTAAAAAAACTAAAGCACTTTCGGTTTTCTGCTTCTTTATTAACCTGTAAAGCCCGAAAAATCGAAGCAGTGGTTTGGTTTGCCAAATCAAGTCGGCAACAGAAAAAAAACAATGCATCCTCGCCAACACGTTTTAGTGCCGAACATATGCGCAATCTTGGAGTGTGAATAAATATTTTGACTGACGCGGCAGCCTTGGAAAATCGTTTCGGTTTCGTTGGTGACTTGAAAAAATATTTTAAAAAAAAAACGGTTTTAGGGAAAAAACGAAAAGTACCGTGAAATCCGTACGATTTTTTAGCTGTTCGTACACCCGTACAAAATAGTAAAAATCCGTACATTGTACGGATAATTCGTACAAGTTGGCAGGTATGCTTATGTAGAAAATTTCAGAGCTGTACCTCTATTTGAAGTCAGTTGGTAAAAAAATTAATTAAAAATGAACTAATTAAAATTTTAACATTCTGTTTGTCAAAGGTACTATCAGATGGCCAAAACTACTTATGTAAAAAATTGTATGTCAATTCTACACCTATTTTAAGTAGCTTTCTACAGATCCACTGACTCTTTGTTTTATTATTATTATAAGACTCATTTGTATAAAAATAGCAATTCTTATAGCAAAAATAGCAATACATAAAATTAAAATAAGAATGTTTCTAAATTTCTGTGATTTTTTTTTTATTTTCCAAATCGGGTCAAATTCTACGTCAAAACGCCGATTTTACCCTTCATGCCGTTCTATAAACTTTTTTTTTTTTAAATCAGAAACATTTCGGGATTTTGATTACATTTCTGTGATACTTAATTTCAAATGTAAACGGACGTTTAAAAGTTAATTGCCAACAAGTAAATTACAAAAAACAACCCTAAATTTAATAGAAGGCATCGTCATCACGCGTGTCCGAGCGGAAATATTCTTTCTAAATGCTTAGCCCTAAATTTTATCTAGCAATGAAGCACGTGATATCAGCACTCGGCGATTTCAGTTTGTCCCGGTGCAAGACCCGTTTGAACATGAATGAGCATGCGTGAACGCCGATTTCAGAGGGCTAATCCACACATTGCATGTTGGGGGGAAAATCGAATGTTATGGAAATTCGTGCAAAACGGCCCTTGAGGTTGCAGTAATTTCGTCTACACATAGATTTGGTTTGGCGCTTTAGCGTGCGCGTTTAAATGAAGATTTAAAGCAAAATTGGCGCAGAATTGCACTTAAATGTGGTTTTGTAGCAGGTTGCCGCAGGATACAACTTTTGGCGCGCGCTGGCGCAATTGGCGCAGAATTCCCACCCCTGCTTCTAAAAAAATCTAATTATGGGTACTTTTACATGTATGATATTTCACATTCAAAAGCATAAATTTTTAGTATGACTAGTAATTTAAATCATAGAATTTAGCAAGACTAACACTTTTTCTTTTAGATAAATTTTGCTCAAAAGAGAATATTCAGTAACTCATAGAAATCAATAAAAAGATTTCCATTTTGATTTTAAAACCAATATAGTTTCCACGAATATATCGCAAAAAATTCTCTCAAAATTAATATAGATAAAATGATAGTCTAATACCAAAGTACAAGTTGTTGCAGCACTTTTTCTGGGATAATTTTTTTTAATGAATGCTGTGTAAATTAATACTTTTTCACTTTTTACGGTCACTTGATAACATTGACATGCAGCTACGTTTTCTTGCTATTTGTCTCTCTAAACCAGTTACAGTCATATAGTAAAAATGCAGAGCTATATGTAACACAAATTCATATTTAAGTCACAGATTAAATGATTGAAACTTATCTTCACACATAATTCATATTTCTGCAACCATATATCAAATAAGACTAAATTAGGTGTAAGGATAAGCATCCAGTATTTATGTTGCACTATGCATTTTAAAAAGTTAGCAGAAATAAAAAGTTGGAAAATTTAAAGTCTTTAAAAACTTTTATTTAAAGAACCTCATAATTTTGTACCGAAAAAAACTCACTGTTACATAAATTCAAAACACAATTATCAAAATTGACAGATAAACAATTTTGAATTTATTTTATCATAACTTTTTGCTCCTTAAATTATCTACTTTAATGCCTACAAATCTTCTCTTTATCCTTTGTTATTTTTGTCTTACGCACATGGTTGTATTTATCAGGGATGAGTTTGGTAAAAAATCAAAAAGCTGAAAACAAAACTCCAAACGTTTTATGAGTAAAACACATTTTAAGCTATACTTAAAAAAATTATGGTTTTCCATGTGTGTTTATAACACTGCACCTTCTCTGTTTGTCCGTGAGAAAAATGGTTCAAAATAGAGGCACCTAGATGTAGGGATACACTTTGTGCTGACATCAGGCATGGTAAAGCTTCAAAAAAAAAAAAAAAAAAAAATCCTTTTACAGCGATGCAATCCGGCAAAAACTTAAAATGTTCAACAAGTCAAACAACTTTAAGCAACTATACCATATTGATAAACAGGCCGAATATAATTAAACCTAGTTTTCTAAATTTGTAAGCAACATTTTAAGTACTAAAATCTTTATATTTAAATTTTTATTCCTACCCATTCAGCTTGTTCAATAAAATAAAAAGCAACAAACAATTGTACATACAATTGCAGTTAAAATAACAACTTTAAACACAGCTTCTTTAGAAATTTTTTAATTAGGACTAATTTTCAGAATATTTTTATATCATTTTTATACAAAATGATATAAAAATTTTAGTATAGATTCACATGAAACGGCGAAATCGATCCTTAAACAGGCACTAATCACGGATATAGCGGCTATCGCATTTACGGAAGTCTAGGCGAATGGCTACAAAACGGTGTTGAAAATCTCGGTAATAGCCGTTATTGTATCAGAGTAAACCTCGGCGAAAATGACCATCACTCTAACGAAAGCAATAGCGTTTGCAATACCGGCGAAAATCTAAATATCAGCCGAAATGAAAATCGCAACAACGTGAGTATCGGCGATAGTGTCCACGATATCTGCACAAATTTCGGTAATATCGACATTTTCTTGGTAATACTAGAACAAATTTCGGTAATATCGGATGTTATCAAAGTACGGCATTCTACGAAAAAACAACTCTTACGCCAATTGAAATATCAAAGTTAGAACCTAATATACCAGAGCAACTATCAACAATAACGCTATTGTATGGATGGAACACTCGACGAAAATTACCATCACAAAATCTCGGCGATAGCGCAATTCTTCATGGTAATACCAACATTCTTTCGGTAACAGCGATGCTAATGTTAGATTTTACAACAGGGTAGCGCACTCAACGAAAATGACCATCACATAACGTATATCAGCGTTAGCGCCGAAGATACCGGAACAATTCTCAGCAATAACGCTGTTATATCGGCGTAATACTCCGGGAAAATGGTCACCACAGCAACCTAAATCAAAGCGATAACGCATGTCCTAGCCACACAAATCTCGGCAGTAGCGGACATTACATCAGCGTAAAGCTTAACGAAAACAAGTAACACATACTAATGTAAATAAACAATAGTTCCGTGGATGTCAGACTTCGAAGCAAGAGCATTATTAGTATACGTTAATCGCGTGAAATCGTAAGAAGGAATTTACATTTTGACCAGAGAAAAAAAATGACACAAAAGGTTCAAACCTCGAAGCAGTTGGAAGTATACAAAATGCGAGTTTGAGCGCCAATCTGAATAAAATAATGAATGCATTTCAGTGGATTTTTGTACTTGGAGCTGGAATACAGCAGGAATGTGTTGCGACCCCTGAGCGATAAGTTGCCCGATCTTTCGGAAGTGAAGCTTCTTCGAGGTTCAGCCTTAGAAAAAAAGTTATTTTTCCGTGGGATAGAAAAATCGGGAAAACACGGATTTTTTTCAGGAATTAGAAAAGCGGAACTTTCATTGAAAAAGCGGAATTCTTCTTTTTCTAAAAAATTAAAAAAGCGGAATACCGCCACATGGCGGAAGAAACTCATCCCTGATTTATAAGCAAGGGAAAAATATGAAGTGTTCCAGGAAATCAGCAATCCCGAGAAACTAAAGATAAAAGTGCACCACCAATAAAAAATGGGTTCAAATCATTAGAAGGGGGAAATAGGAAAATTAAATTTGGTGATAGCTAAGAGAAAATTAAGAATAAAAAAACTGCAATCCTAAATTAAGGTCCAAGATGAATAAGTTCTTATGTAAGGACCTACCAAAAATAAGTTATTCTTAAGTGCTTTTAAGGACCACATGAACACCATTCAGGAAAGAGTGACCATATTCATGATTTGTATTTTCTAATTATTTCATTTTGTTTGGATGAAACTGAGGGAGCACTATGTGTTTTTAAATAAAGTTAATGTTCTCTACTTAAGAGCAACAAGACTAGTTCCACAATAAAAATTATTGCTTGCATAATAAAAGTTCTTAACTTAGCTCACTTTTTTTTTTTTTTTTTAATTTCATTTTGGCAATGTAACAGAGAAAAAAAAAATTCTTAATCGATTCCCTGCTTTGTGTCTAGAACAATCAGTATCAAGCTGAACAGCTGAAGAAAAAGAAAACAAGGTTTTTATTATAGAGTACAGTAAAACAGTAGTGAATATGTAACTTATAAAACATTTTATTGGCTTCACGCATAGTTTGGGCAAAAAAGGAGAAAACAGTGACTGCTGGTCTATCACATGAAACACTCGTGAACCGTTTTCTACCTGCACATCAGAATATATTTGTCATATTTCACACATAGAAACAATTTAAATTAAAATGATGATGTCTACACGAGTCCGTAATTACACAAACCCAAAGTTTTTCGTTTTGATTGCTAGTAGAAGTTTAGAGCGCAAAATAGTTTTAGATGAGTACAGAGGAATGTATAATCGTGATATGCAGGTGTTGGCTGTAGGTAAATGCTGATCATCTGCTGGTCTTATTGTGATGCTGGGCATGGGTTGAAAGCCTTCTTCACTTGCTGGCAGCGCAGCACTTCCAGTCCAAAAATAGACCTGTAAGAAAACATGTTATGGATGAAAAAAAAATTGTACTGAATTCTACAGAAGCTGTACAACATTCTCTAAATTTTCAAGGCATACAAATTTTAGAATGTCTCTAATCACAATTAAGTATGTAGTTCAATGGGGAAATGTTCTGTTGTTATAAATAGTATTACTAACACACTACAATTCTCCAGATATGTCATTATGCAGGAAATAAATCCCAAACTACTGTATTTTACAGTATAGTACTTGTACCGTCCGATAGCTCAGTGTGGGTATTTTATCAACAAATGGTCTGGCAAGTTCTTATTGTTAACAAACAATCTTTATTCGTGGACTGCAGTTGTAGGGGGCTTTCCAAAGCTCTATTTTCATATCCACAGACAGACCTCTCTATTACATAACCACTCAAGTGGAAGTGATCCAATTAGAATGAATACATATTGAAGGGGAAAGGGTTAGAGGGATGAAGCTGGGCAAAAGGATTGCGCAGTACTATTAATTACATGTGTAACCAGTACCTAATTAAAAAGTAAATCACCAAAAGCCTCAAGTCAACTATATAAGCTATTTTACATTTGTACTAATTTACCAGTTTTTTCCTTCTATTAATTCACTACTTGGTACATTCAAGATAGAAATAAATTTATTGTAAGCGCAGAGTTTTTTAATTAAAAATTTCAAATTACTTGCAGTTTAAGTATGTACTTCTCTATAATATGTTTAGTCAATAATTATAAACTTACCAAGTCTTGTTTTTCAAAATTTGACATCTTCTCCACAATAGACCAAAACCATCTCTTGAATCTAAGTAAACGATCTGCACCTTCAGCTGCAATGGGAAAAAAAAAAATCAAGCCAATGAATAGGAAGTAAAATCTAAATTTTAAATACAAGAGATTCTGTAACTAAAAAATAAGTTACTGACCGCTTTCGTCATTGAAAGAAGTATAGCTAATTAAAGTTTGCACATTTATTTCCCCCACACCATTTAAGAGCAGACGGAAATCTTCAGCAGTGAGACCGTCAAAAGCACTGGATGGCAGGACATCGTAAACACCAGAACGAAGAGCCTGAAAAAAAAAATTATCTGATACATAAAATATATAAATCATATAATAATAAGCTTTTGTTAAATCATATTTAAGGAACAAAATTCTGATTATTACTTGAATGTCCTATATGTCTTATGAAATATAGTACAATTAGTCAGTACAATCTGTATTTAACTAGATGTTTTTCTATGGATGTAAACTACAATCAATGTTTCTTAAGCAACAATTTAGTATTAAGAACAATTCCCGGATATTCCATCCACATTTTCACAGCATTGCAAATTAGAGAAGTGTTGAAACTAAATTGTAGGAAATGTATCACATTAAAAATGCTACTATTCCCACAAAAAAAATCACAGTGGGAAAACAAACCAAACTAATCACTATTCATTAACCTATTAAGTTTTAATATGAAAACACTCAATACCCTACTTCAGAGGTTCCCAACCCATGGGCCGTGAGTAGCTTGGCACTGGGCCATAAACTCTGGTCAAGAGTCTAGGTTGAGTTAAATATTATAGTAGTTTCAGAGGTAGAGAACGAATAATTTGATTTCTGATAACAATTAAGTCTTTAGATTGTTAACAAAATTCGAATTATTCGATTATATTCTTTGATGGTTTAACGAATGAATTCTCTTGGTGGAAGAGAGCAAGTGGTTTGTTAAATCAAGGGTGTCTGTCGTCAAGGTCAATGTTATTTTCTAACCTACGCTTCATCTTTCCCCTGTTCCCCCGAATTCCAAAATTGTTTGGACCCGTTTATCAGTGACAGTGGTTATGTGCTGATGTGTCGTAATGTTGTGTCTGCTGTGAATTAAATATTATTGATTCACGTCAATATGGATGCTTGGTTTCAGACAGAGTCTTGTAGTAAGGTGAAGCTGTCAAGTGATGAAGGAAATCCCACATGTGATTCTACAAGTAGTGATTCTGTTAGTAAGTTGATGTCGAGTCCAAGTTGCTCTAAAATAGCAGAGAAAACTAAACCATATATTCGTAAATACAACCTTGATTTTTTTTTAAAGCGGATTTGTGTTCTCTGGTACCGAGAAAGAACCAAAGCCTCAGTGTGCGATTTGTTTCGAAACGCTATCTAATGAATGTATGAAACTCACAAAACTTGAAAGACATTTATCAACTAAACATCCTGAAAGTGTAGGAAAGTCTCTCAATTACTTTGAAATCAAGAAAAGAAACTTTTCTATGACAAAATCTACCATGAAGAAATCTTTAAAACAGAACCAACTAAGTACCAGAGTATCTTATGAGCTATCTTTGTTATTCACGAAGAAGGGGTCAGCTTACACCGTGGGAGAAGAACTTATTATACCTTCAGCAAAAATAATAAGGAATGCTTTGTTTGATGAAATATGCACAAAAAAGATAAATGAAATTCCGTTATCAAATACAACAGTGAAAAGAAGAACTGATGAAATGTCGGAGAATGTGAAAGAAGCTGTCATTACTGTTTTGAAACAGAGGGATTATTTTACGCTGCAACTTGATGAAAGTACTGACGTTACTGGCCAAGCTAATTTATTATCTTTGGGCCGTTTGAATTCAATGGCAATATTGAAGAAGAAATGTTGTTTTGCCAGTCTTTGCCGACAAAAACTACTGGCGATGAGATTTTCAAATCCGTTGACAGTTTCATTAAAAAAAATGAAGTAGATTGGTCAAAGTGTGTAGGATTGACAACTGATGGGTTACATGCTATGTCTGGAATTCACACTGGCAGAGTCTCCAGAGTTAGGTCAGTTGCTCCCTTTGTTTAATGGATACATTGTAGTATACACAGAGAGGCTCTTGCAGTTAAAGGTTTGGGCGAATGTCTAAAAAAACTCTGGATACAATAAATATCAACAATTTTACTAAAGCGAGGGCTAAAAATTCCAGACTGTTTGCTGTTATCAGGGTTCCCACTCTAATTGAAGAAAAAAATTCAAGGACTTTCAAGGACCTTTTTAAGAAAATTCAAGGACCTTTTTAGAAAAATTTAAGGACCATAATTTTAAATACTTCAGAAGTAAAACTACAAAACGGAGATTATTGGTGGTCAGAGGTGTAGTGGAGTGGGAATATGAGGTAACGACGATCCTTTACCTTTTTAGAAGGCGGAACAACATTCTCTCATCTAAAAATTTTTTAATTTGTATTTTTCTCTTAACGTAATACTGAACTCAAAGCGAAGTAAGCAAACAAAAAAGTCATTTTGTGGGAACTTGCTTTCGTCTGGGATCCACAACTTTAGAGCTGAGCAGGCAAGTTCTAATTTTTGTAAAACAATTGAAAGAGGCGCGGCTACCCACACATGGCCACACTTCATTAGAAATGAACTAACATATATGTTTACATCTAGCTACGATTAATTCAATAGCAATTATCCTCTTCAACGAATGATCTGTATTTGTGGAAGAATTCCAGACGTCAAATTTGTATGGTTCGTCGTATATACAGTCTAAAACTTCCATACACAAATTCATGCCAAATATCTACATTTTTAAAGAACAAAACTGTGACCTAGCACATTCAGTTCTTTGCTTCTTTTTCTTGAAGAATATTTCGCCTCCTCTAATTTTAACGGGAACGCTAACCGATTTATCAACAAAAGTTATGTAACTTTTTTTTTTAATTTTTATATCACGGATTTAATAAATTATTTGTAAACCCCTCAACGTACCTAAGAAATGAATTCGTTCAAGAGGAAAAAACAAATGACAGTAAAAGATGTTTTTTTTTTACAATCCAAAAAAGTTAAGCAAACCTGCGGTTCTGATGGAATAAACTGGTTAGTGCTAAAAATCCAGATAGGTAAGAGCAGAATGTTGATATTTTGTATTAGCTTTTATTTTAAGGTGTTTTGAGATCACGGAATTATGCATTTATATTTTGTTAGATATTGGGAAATATTTATTTTATTCCCAGATATTGGGAAAATTAAACTGATAACTTGTTTGAACATGAAAAAATATGTTCAAAATAATATTAATTTTTAAATCCTTTATATTAACTTCGCTTTTGAATGTTTATGAATTTGAATATGTTTAGTTCAACACATAAAATGTTACTTGAATGTAAAGTAAAGAGACTGGCTTCAAGCGCTCCACCGCGTTGTTGTGACAGAATTGAACAGTTGTTAACTTTGTTTCATTTTAACTTGGCAGTACTGATAACGCTACATTAGCCGAATTACAGCCCTTCACAACCCAGGGTTGCGTAGGGGAACCACGGCTTGCTCTAGGAGTAGAGGACTACTAAAAAAAGTAATATGTAGCAAAAATCAGTAATTTTAATAACTTGTATTTTATTAAATTCTTATGAAAATAATTTTATTACAATTTTTTATAAAAAAAAAATAAAATTGAATTGTGGGTTCCTTAATAAAAGCAGACTTAAAATAATGTTGATTAGTGCAGAAAACGCTATGATTTTAATAATTTGCACACATACCATGTAGAGCATTTTTATCATTTTTGGAGTGTTTTCTATACCCATTTTCATTGTAAGGGGCACCAAAACTCATTCTTGCACACATAGCATTTTTGCATTCATTCTTGCACACATGGCTTTTTTAAATCTTAGGCTGGTCCTGTATATATGATTTTCCTTAATATAAAAGTGCTAATGATTTTGCAAATGGGTATAATACATTGAAATTGGGCTGTGAAGAAGTAGGAAAACAATTCAGATGTACTTTAAAATGCAAAATTAAATTTCTTTTCGGTTTGAGAATGGAAAAGTTTTACACTTACAGTTATTTCAGAATTTATTCCAAAAATGTAGCAGCAGTTCTTTAAAAAAAATCCTACAATGGCTGCAATAAGGAGAGGAAATTTCCTCGATCTTTTTTAAAATCTAGTGATTTTGATGGCAATATCATATATATTTTGCAGTTTGCTTTCTCCTCCGATTTATACCCATTTTTTACTATTATTGTTCCCTAACCGTCACCACTATCGAGATGACAAAATCGAATTGGATAAAAAAACAGTAATGTCCCAAACAAATCGGGCAAGTAATGAGTCTACATTGAAATATCCCGCTTAAAATTAGAGATGATTGAGATGGTACACAAATTAATATTTTATCAAGAAATTTTAAATCGACTGATGGATTTGAATTTTCCATTATTTTATTAATGGAGCAAATTTGGAAAAGGAAAGGAAGGATCCATCAAGAAAGAGGAACTTCTCTACATTTTCTTTTTGAAAAGGAGAAAAGCCATAAAACTTTCAATCAACTTCTGCAACAATCACAATCTTTTTCATTCATTTTGAAAACAGATTTCGAGGAGCTACAGAATCTGGGAATTTATCCGAACCCATTGCATGCAAGGCATCTCTGACATTCCGGATAAAAATTTTACAAATTTGTATCAATAATATGTTTGAAAATGTGTTATAATCCTTTATAAAGTGTTAAACAATCTTTTTTAAATTTTTGGAGGTGCTCGTGAGCAATTTTGAGATTATTAAAGTAATATTAACAAAACTATTTAAAGTTGTCATTTTCACTCTCTCTGGAGGCCACTTTGCCCTTCTAATAACAAGATCACTCCCTGCTTAAAAAATTCTACTAACAAAACAGAGATGGCAACATTTCTATATTTTTTATGGTTTTTAAGGATGTGCTTTGAAACCTACAAAAAAGACCTTTCACAAAACCCTTGAAATTCGTCAAAGCTTAAGCTATTGCCTAGATTTAAGTTTTTGCTGACGTAATAGTCGCTATTGTACCTTGTATTCATTCATCGTAATATAAGAATATTGGTCATAGATAAACAGTAAAAAGAAGCAAAAATTTATAACTACAGAGAATTTGCAGAAAAGTTGGCATCTCTTTGACAAAATGAAGGTTTGAAATACTAGTCAATAAAATAAAGATTGAATAATACTTACATCCAGAGCTTTTTCTTGAGAACGAATCATTCGATACTCTGCATATCTTCGAATATAATCATAAACATTCTGTGCTGTTACTTCAATATCTCTACCACCGGGAACCAATTCCACGTTGCCACCACCCTGAAAAAATTTTTAAAAAAGGGGAAAAAACAATCAATGGACATATTAAATGCAAGCAAAAATCTTGTGTATGCTATAAATATGAAAACGGGGGATATAGTGAATTTTCTCATTACCAATATCATTCGAGCAACAATGATTTACAAATAAATTCTATTGTGATAATTTTACAAAATAAGGTATCATGAGATTCTTAAGAGTTATGATGTATAATATTATAAAAATATGCCTTGAGCTTCTTTTTAAATAAATTTTTAACTTAGAGAAAATCTAGAACATGCGATATCCGAAACGACAAAAACAAATATCTTTCATAATTTATCAATTTCCAATATATAAAATAACTTTGAAGAATATATGTATTTTTAAAAATCTATAAAAATATTTTTGAAACCAAATTTAATGATTTTTAAAATTGTTTTCATGACTCAGTACGAGAAAAAAACCCATTTTTAAATTAAATCTTGAGTTGAAAATATACTGCAAGGACTTTTGGGTTTTCAAAATGTATTTTTTTTTATGTTATCAGGTCTGTTACCAACAAGTTAATTAGTGTAGCCTAATTAACTACTTAACACATACAAAGTAACTCTATGAACTATATTTGAACTATTGTCTTAAGCCTAAAAATTTTACACATGGTTGTAAAAAAAACAAATTAAAAAAAAAAAAAAAAAAAAAAAAAACACGTTAAATTGCTAAGTAAAAGTAACAGACCAGACTTCGTTTTTTTTTTAAAAAATAATTTACTTATATATTTTTTTAAGTTTTAAACACCATGTCAGTTTTGACTCAGTATTACAAATGAGGGTGAAAATGACAGATATGCAACATATTTGATATTTTTGGAATATATACAACATAGCATCGTTTATATACATTTTAGAGAAAAGTTAAACTAATAATAAGTTAAGAAACACACCTGCCCCAATTTTTTTAATGTAAATAAAATAGAAATATTGATCACAAAACTAGGAAATAAATTTCTATTTTAACTAAAAGGTTTTTTCTCTAAAAAATAATTTAAAATTGTATTTTTATTTATTTAAATTAGATATTTCAAAATATTTGATGTTGCAGGGATGAGAGTGATCAAAGAGCAAAAAGGAGGAAATCCAAAAATTCGTTAGAAAGTTCGCAAAAGGAATACATAAAAATTAAACAAAAAAGTATGCAGGAAGGATGATTCAATAATTTTAAAGATACAATGAAATTTCTCATGTTATATAATAATCACATTTCAAATATTAGGAATTTCTGAAGTAATCTGTGAGGAAAAGGGAGCTAAGAGGGTTAATCTTTTGTTTAGACATGAGGAAAAGAATACTTTTTGTAGGAAAAACTGGTTCGGATCAGAAACATGCGGATCCTCGAAACAGGGACAAAGAGAAGGAAAATGTTTAAAAAAAAAAAAAAAAAAAAAAGAGGAAATCCTCCAAAAGGAGGGAAACTCTCCCCTGATGTTGTAAATAACTTCTACTTTTAAAAAAAGTTTTCCCATTCCAAAGATATCTTTTTCAATAGGAAATTATTGAGAATGCAAGTCATATACAAGTTATATTGCAAAGTTATATGCAAGTTATATTGCAAAAAAAGAATATTTTCTCTCTTTTTGATAGAAAAGCAGCAAAACCTTTTTTTATTCAAAATGTTAAATCCAAAATTTGTTTTAAATAGAATAAAGAAATAAGAATTTAGTTTTCTTTCTATTTTTTAAGAAAATAATTCACTAAATGAAATATCTACATTCTTGGTATATAACATGATTGAGTTATGTTTTTGTAAATGAAAAATTATACGAATGCTACAGATAGATTAAGTTCTAATCTATTTTTAAATAAATCTTGCATTTAAAGACTAACTATTGAACAATAAGTTTTTATATTAATCTAATAGCTATATTAATTTTTATAGTTATTCAAAATTATTAATTTAACTAAAAAATTATAGTCTGCATTTTAAATTTATTTCTAAAATAAAAAGGTTTTGTGTTTTAACAACTTATTTCTAAATCTTAAAAATATAATTTTGAATAATTTATCACCATTACTGATGAATCCATGAGCAATATTCCATGTATTATGTAATAAACAATTACCATTGTATTATACTACATACATTGAATTTAAAAAATATTATCTCTCATAAAATATTAAAATTATGGTTTGAATATCCAGTATAAGAAGCAACAACTGTTTATTTACTTAGTTTAAATTATTTTCAGAATATTAATAGTTATTTGAACATTAATTATTCTAGTTATGTAAAATTTTATTTATAAATAAGTATTCAAGTACTAATTAGAAAGGATTAAAAAAAAAAAAAAAAACATGTTTAAACCAAAAAACCAGTGGCGGCTCGTACACTACAGCCAGTAGAGCAGGGCTGCATCTAAATTTATTAGTTCAAAACTAAAATTATATATTTTACAATTTTCTAAAATGAAGATCCAATTTCTTCGGTAAGTGAAAAAAAATCTGATAAACGACAATCTTCTTGCCAGAATAATTTACGGAAAAAAAACCCTGCAAGCAATCAAAGTGATCTTTTTCCGGACACAGCAGCCAAGCGATTTTGGAAGAAAATTGAGGAATTTTCAAAGTTTCAAATTTTTATAGGAATTATTGAAAAATTTAATTAAAATTTTAAGGATAAGTCCTGACCATGGAAAACTGATCACTTTAAAATTTACTTAAACTAATTACTTTTAGATTAAATTCAATTTAAATTAATTAAATTTCTATTGTCTAAATCTATTTCTGAATAAGTGATACAAGAATCATGTTGAGAGATCAATTTTAAACCAATCCATGAAATGTAGCTCACCTCTTCTACGCAAAGATCAATACAAAACGTCAGATCCAAGGATGAAAACACATTTCCCTCCTTCCCCTCTGCATCCACTACAACCTGCCTCAATGACTCATACAGCACAGGATCAAAAAATGCTAAGTCATGCCACCCGATACGCTTCCCAACAATAAACTTGATGACATGTCTATTCAGGTAGATGGGACAGAGTTCATTTTGCAGGAGACAGAGTCCGATGACACGTCCTACATTACGAAATGCATTCAGCCGTTCTGCAGTGCACTTGCCCTGTCGAGGGGAGTAGAAACCACGTTTGCCTGGCTGGTAAAAGATGGGGCAGTTGTCATCCATGTCATCCGGTTCCTCGTTGTCGCTGCATGGTGTAGCACTGTCACGGCAGAAAGTGGCGCTGCGGGGTCGCTTACCCATGTTGAACACGTCCATGTCGAGAAGGTTGTCAGAGGTGGAGTCTCTGGAATAGTGAGAACGTTATTAACCTGCTACTATGGTGGAACATATTTTTATTAAGTAATAAAAAAGAGTTTGTAAGGACTTAAATAAGGACACATAAACAGTTTAAAGAATCTAGATTGAAATTTTTTAATTTACTCTTAATTAAGAAAATAGATAACAAATAAGTTATTTTAAGAAATTAAAGATACTTAAAAATAATCTGAGGAACTTTGAAACAAAATAAGAAGTTTACATGCACTCGATTTAAAAAAAAAAAAAAAAAAATCCCCAAGACTTAAAAACCATACCACTTATATATTAGAAGTGAAAGGTTTATATAAATGGCAAATAGTTTATAAAACAGTTGGACACATTTTAAAGTTTACTACACATAGGAGGGCAAATTATTTAATACCAATTGCAAGAACATCTCTCAGAGGAGGTTAAGAAATTATAAAAGTAACTATGTATTCTTTAAGCATTAAGGAAAATCTATATAAAACCGAGTGTCTGTATGTCTACACCTTAGACAAATCCACGGTTTTGCACCTAGAGGTATGAAATTTGGTACATAGACGCTATAGTACATTGAGATTGTAGAGAACTTATAAATTTGATTAAAACTTGCTTTTATTATAATTTAATGACATTAAAAACATTCTTGGAATGTCAACACTTTCTTTTATTCTGATGTAATAAAAGATAAGTTATTTTAATGCATTACATGTCTTTCTAAACCACTTTCTCCCATCATGACATCTTTGACACACTAAGTACATCATGTAAAGTGTGAATCCAACACATAGGCTTCAAACTATGATATTATACTCTGGCTTTTTTAATCAGCTTGAATTGAAAATGCATTTTCCTGCCATATTTACACAGCGAGCAAAAAATTAGCACACACGACACAAAAATGAAACAAGAGATCAAGTTGGGGTATATTTTATTCATTATAAATAGCTCGAACAATCCTCATCGAATTTCTTGTAGAAAGTAAATCCATATGCTTTTTGCTCATCACATGTCTTTTTAAACTACTTTCACCCATCACAACATTTTTGACAAGCAAAGTACATCGTGCAAAGAGCGAATCCAAAACATAGTGTTATGGTAAAGCGTTTCTTTTCTACTCAGTAGTTTTCTGGTATTTAAACTTTTACGTAAAGAGGGTTTTTCTTTTGCCCTGCTCATGCATAGCACTAAGTTTTTCTTTTTCTCCCGATTTATTGTATTACGTCATCGCCAATGTAAAGTACGGTACGCAGGACGATGACTATGCAACCAATTGCGGAGATGCACCTCTCATTAGTACATGGACATACTCCGCAGCATGCATAGTCGCGGCCGCATCTCGCTGGAGTGTATCCATGAGGGGGGGGGGGGAGGGGGAGTGTATAAGTGTTGGTTCCTTCACTTAAAATATCTGCTTCTATCTATATCACTTGTATATTGTCATGGCTGCCATTTTATTTTAAACTTAATCTTATCCGTATTTGCAAGAATTTTATATAATAAACTTATTTACAGCTTGAGGAACTGTTGCATTGTAAATTTTTAAATCCCGCTCACATACTCAAACTTCCTCTCACATAGGCTTCAAACCATAATATTATACTCTGGCTTTTCTAATCATCTTGAATTGAAAATGTATTTGCCTGCCATATTTACACAGTGCGAAAAGAATTAGCACACACGATACAAAAACGAAACAATAGATCACGTTACTTGATTGAATATTCCCAAGGAGGTGGATATTCCAGATATTCAGATTTGAGCATGCGTAGCGCCGTACTCATCAAGGGGAGAAGATGGGGGGGGGGGGGGGATGACGAAATCTTTGTATGCTCAACTGCACAGTTTTTCTAGTTGCTGATTGGCTTAAACGTACGAACCATGCTAGCATAGCAACAGATTATTTAGACTCAATTTGACTTTGTCGTTTGCAGCTTCAATCGCAGATTCGGCAAAAATTATTGAAATTCACTGGAAACTTTCAAGTCATTTGCCATTTGTTAATATGCCACACACAAATATAGTAATAATAATGATAAAGAGAACAAATATAAATACTAAGTATAGCGTATCTCAGGGTGCATACACTTTTTTGGAAGTGAAATTCAAGGACTTTCAAGGCCCTTTTCAAGGATATTTCAACAAAAATCAAGGCCCTATTTTACCGTTGCAGAGTCGATACCAAAATTTAATTTTTATATATTTTTTTTAATTAACGAAGTTGCAAAAAGAATTAAAATACTTATTACTTAACAACTAAGATGTAACCACATATATTTATTGATAATTATACCTCTTACCAGGATAAGGAAAAAAACTAGGTTAAAAAAAAGTTTTTTTTTGGGTTTAAACCAGTTTTTTTTTTGTTTAAACTGGGTTAATTCTTTTCTAATTACACGTACACGTATTTATAAATAAAATTTGTCATTAACTAGAATAATTAATGTTTAAATAATAATTAACATTTTTTCTGAAAATAATTTAAACTAAGTAAATAAACAATTATTCCTACTTATGTGGACATTCAAATCACATTAAATTTTAGTACTTTATTTAGAGATACTATTCTTTAAACAGGGTTCATACACATTTTCAGAAAAAAAATTCCCTGAGGTTTCCATCTCGGAGTCGATAATTTTTAGCCACAGAAATAGATATAGCCATCATTTTCACAAGTTCTTCGATAACTCGAAAAAAGCGAGTAATTTTTTAAACCCCCTCCTTCGGCTTTGAGTAAAAATACGATTTTGAAGCAGCAAAATGTGGTTTTGGAGCAGAAAATTATTACATTTAAATTAGTGATGAAGCAAATATTTTTGTATATTTCAACCTTGATATTTCAAATTAATTTAAAGTAAAAAAAAGGTGTAACTTGTTCATAAATACGTTTGCATTCTAAATTTACAATTATTAATTTGATTGCATTACTCAAAAAATAAATTAAAAAGCATGGCATTTATTAATCTCTTTGCCAACAATTAAAATATTAGGAAGTTTTCAATGATGACATGATATCATAAGGTTCGGGGCACAGCATGGCCCTAGTGTTGCTTTTGCGCCACAAAAACTAACCAACCAATCATAAGGTTCGGTTCATCACTGAAAGTTTTTCGAAATAATCTCAGTTAGAGCTTTTTAAAGATAAGATAATAAGATTTTTTTCTTTAAAAACTCTAGTCTGCCTAGTACCAATTACCTATAGAAGTTCTTCCCAATAATCCAAAATAATTTAATTCGATACAAAGTATCGAGTGATTTTAGGCATGTTTGAGTTAAAAGGTTTGTAAAGTTACAACCAAAAATTTTTGCAAAGTTATACCAAAAAATTATCTTTTGGAGCAATTTTTACTGAACAAATATTTTTGGAACATGTTGACGCAGATTAACAAATTTGGCGCACTTTTACACCCTGTTAAATGTATAGTGTTTAAAATTAAAAATGCTTCAAAACTATTATTATTATTATTATAGCATGTATAATTGTGCAAAAAAAAATTTTAAAAAAAGGGAGGAACTATATAAACTTACAAGCCAAAAAAGATACTTAATTCTTAATGATTCTGTTCCTTATGTTATACAACACAAGTTCAAATATAATGAGCAACTCAAATATGACAGAGCAAAGTTAAATAAACTTAAGATGAATTTATTATTAAAATTAAGTAGAATATTAAAAGTATTTTAATAGAAAGTTCTACTCTCACATTCAGTTGAAGATATTTAAAGCTGAATAAACAGTATATAAAATCATGCACCACTCAGAAGTTCAAGCCTGGTCTTAAGACTATATTTGCGAAAACTTATCTTAGTTCTAAATCAAATAAGCAATAAGGCAACTTATACTTCAAAGCCACAGGATACATTTGTTTTGATCTGAAACACAAGCAATGCATTATTGCACTCGGCAACAAATATGCAGAATATCAGTTACTTGTCCATGGTGGTTGCAAACTGCAAAATAAGGTGATATTGCCATCACCCATCAGGTTTTTATATCAATTCTCAGACCCTCATTGGCTACACACTCTTTTCTCACATGCTTAAAAATGGATTGTCATGATTGAAGTAAAAACCAATATTTTTTTTATTTCAAAAGATTTAAACGAGCAAGATGCCAAAATACAGAAAAGCAGGGCTGCCACTGACTGTAAGCTTTGAAAATAGTTGCTTTAGTAGCCTCAGATGTTAAAAATAGTAGCCAAAATAGTAGTCTCAGGCATTGAAAATAGTAGCCTCACTTTTCATAATTTTTAATAAAATCGGAATAAAACAGTAGATATACATAAAACACGAAAACCCAGAAACACTCTTCTTTCGATTTAAAATAGTGTCTAAAACATTCCATTCCATACGGTAAAAGGCATGTGTCTTGGGGGAGGCGCTGTCATATTTATATATTGCGATGGAAGTTGGCAACTCAACCTTACTCCCAGACAATACCCAAGATTAAAAAAAAACTAAATTTCACGCAAAAGCGAAGGTAAAACTCAATTGAAAAAAACAAGATAACTTTTTTTTTAACTTCCAAAGTCAAGCAACTTTTTTTAGAAAAACAAGTACCATGTTTAAACAATTATACTATATATTGGCAATGGCAATCGAATTTCTTGAGGGCCAGTTTTTTAATTTTTAACAGAATGGCTACAAAATTTGCGAAACAAAATTCCCTGATGTGCATCTCTGTCGATGTTATTATTTAAAAAAAAACAAAGAAAATAATGGGCAATTTAAAAATATATACATTTGACTATATAGAATTACATTTACATATCAAAATATAATTGCAACAAAATTTAAGTTTAGGCTAAAAATCGAAACAAGCATCTTTAGAGCACGAAAAAGAATGGAAAACATCAAGAAAAAAATACAAAATTCACATAAACCATTTACAAACTACACCCATACTTGCTATCTTCAAGAAAACATGTTATTTTCTTTCATATATGTTATAGGCTGTATCCTGTTAATAACATAAATTTTAAACAGTGTCTTAAATATTTACTAAACTTGGGCATGCATGAACATGAAACTTAAATAATCAGCATTTTGCTATTCAGTCACAAATTTCACTAGGTACATATATTTCATGAAAAATTATGTGTTTTGGATTTTGAAGTTATAACACATCTTAAATGAGGCAAAAAATCGTTTTCATAAAACATGACAAGCACAGTATTTGGCAAGGGGGGGGGGGGGGAATGTAAGGACTTTTTTAAAAAATTCCATGACCCTTTGTCTGAATGTATGCAGTAGAGCATTCAGATTCTTTTTCAATTTTTTGGAGGGGGAAGATGATACTTTCATTCTTTGTTTGATTTATATTAAACATATAAATAAAAAACACATATCACTTTCAATTAATTACGTTAAATAAAATGTAAAAATTTAGGAACAAAAAAAGTACAGGATCTAACCCATTTTGCTTATGAATGCCTATAGATTTGTTGCACATCTATAACACAGTGCTGTAAAGGATTAATAAAAACGAAAAATATGATGGAATCAATTTGAAATGTTAAGGAATTTAGGATTCTAATATATTCTAATGATAAAAAACACAAGATAAAAGGAAAAATAATCATGTCTGTAAAGAATGCAGTCAGACTTAAGTTGGAGGATTTTTTTAAACAATAAATCTACTGGTGGTCGCGCTTCTAAATAATAGGATTACTAAAAATCTAACCGAAATAATATGTAAATAATTAGGGTTCTAATATATTCTGTTGATAAAAAACGCAAGGCAAGAAGAAAAAAAATCATGTCTGTAAAGGATGCAAGCAGATTGAAGTTTGCAGATTTTTTTAACAATAAGACACTGGCGGACGCGAAGTTATAGGATAACCAAAAATAACAGAAATAATGTGCAAGTTCCAAACATAACAATGATTTCAGAAAGTAAAAAAAAAAAAGAAGAAAAAAAAAGAAAGAAAAAAGCGGAACATGAACTTGTGGTTGTAGGCAGAGGAGGGGGGATTGGCTGGTTTGGCTTAGCTGCCGAGGTAGAAAAAGTTCGGAAACTTCGTACACCCAAATCGATTGGCCAACTATAAAAACTATGTATACATATATGTGTGTGTGTGTGACGCAAGTCGGGACAGATGTCCGCACTTACACGGGTACGCGAGAAGAGAAACTCGAAAATTTCAAAATTCCCTGATTAAAGAGTAATTTTACGAAATTCCTTGACATTTCCCTGAATTCCCGGTTCTGTCGCCACCCTGTTTAAGCTACATTCAAAGTAATTAAATAAATTGCTTAAAAATTTCAATTATTTAATTATTCATAAATTTAGCTACAACATTGAAATTCTAATCATTCTGTATTGATTGACCTACACGGAGAAATCGTTCATCACAAATCTCGGACATAACGTCTAATGACATCAATAATGTCCATACTATGGCACTTTCTTCCGGCACTTAGGGCAAATTCCACAAATTCATTTTTGTTTAGAGTAAATAAAGCGAAATAATTTGATATTTGAGAATATAATTGTGTATGCTGTTGCCTTGCACGGCGAAAGATAAAACATTGGAACCTAACAGGTAGTCGAAAATGACCGCGGTTGCAGTCAAAAACAAAAATCTTGCGTGAAGTTACTATCGTCGGACTAACAAAGTGACCACTCTACCAGCGAATATGAACAGTTTCGCTGAAAGAGTGGTAACCCCTTTAAAAAAAATCACCATTTTGATAAAATTGTTAGTACCTTAGTGTCGTTTTTTTCCGTCCTGCTATCGGACAATATCCAATTTTTAAAAAAATAGTCGCCTGAGCCCAAAAATAGTTGAAGGTTTTGCTCAAAATAGTCGCTTTGGGCCCTTTTTTCATTGAAATAGTTACCATAGTCGCCTGGCCACAAAAATAGTCGCTTTAGTAGCCTTTTTAGTCGCCTGTGGCAGCCCTGGAAAAGAGATGGGGGGGGGGGGAGTGGAAATCTGTGTTTCTGTGGAATATCCCCATGTTTGTAATATACAATAAAATTGAAATAAAATAAGTTTAAATATCTAAAATATTCACCTAGACAGAATAATATCTGTGGCTTCATCTACTTTTTGACGTAATGCATCATCAGAAGCAAGCAACATCAGTAATTGGGGTGCAGACAATTCCAAAAGCATTCCAGTTACTCGATTTGCTAAAGTCTGTCAAAAGAAAATTGATACTAGATTATTAAAAATTCTTCTAAAAACATACAAATATATATAGTTAATGAATCCTGGAAATATCGATAGCTTAAAATTACTGAAAGCAAACTTGCAATTAAAATTCAGGTTTTAAAATAAAAATAACATAAAATTGTTATATGACGACTTTTAATTATCACCAAGGCATTTGAAGCACAATGTGATTTTTTTTTTTAATTTTAAGAAATATACAGGGATGGCACACCTTCGTGTCCCGCTGGTATCAGCTTCATACAAGTTGAAATCAGATTTCGTATCAGCCAAAATCCAATTTTGTATCAGTTGAAATTGGATTTTTATTAACTTCACGACAAGAAAAATCACATTTTGTTTCCATCTTGTGTTAGTTAAAATGCATGTTAGTTTAAATCAAGATTTTCATTATGTTAAGCAATTATTACAATTATTACATTTATAGCAATTATTTACCACTGCACAAGTAATATAGAGATCTTCTTTATAAGAATATGCAATTCTTTAAGTTATGTTACAGTAATGCCCATATCAATTACTACAACTCGAACACTAAACAAATGAAAAGATAAAGTCCATAAAAAAAATTAAGAAGTATAAATAAAATAAAAAAATATTACACATTTTGTAAATGTAAATAGTTAATGGACTATTCTCTGGGGCGAAAGTTAAGCAATTATATAAAATAAAATTGCTTCAACTTTTAAACTATTTATAGCTATAGCTAAAAATGCAAAATTATTTGTCAAGTTAAAATAGACGAACAATTTACATACAATTAAAGTGACAATTACAATTTTAAACACGGTTTATAAATAAAAATTTTACAATGAGGAATTTTCCCATTTTTTGGTTTTATTTTTAAATAAAAGTAGAGAAAATATCATGAAAAACAATACCATTCTTTCAAAAATTTGAGTTCGGATAGATAGTTAAATTTTTTATTTTTTCACTTTACGATTTGGAGAGAAAAAGCTACTTTTGTGTGTGACATCAAGGTGCAGATGATAACCATTCTAAAACCTGTTTTAGATGAGGAGGGAGTGAGGTTCCTCCTCAGATTTTTTAAGGAATCTATGCGTAAATACGTCACAGGTTTGTTTAATGCATTTTTGGTCACGCAACTTTTGCTTTGATTTCAGCTAATCTCAAACTTGATTTTTTATTAATTGAAAGCATAAAGATAAAAAAATAATTGCACTGCTTAAATATATTCGTTCGCTAAATGGGAACCTCATACACAAGCACTAATCACGGACGTAACGGCTATAACATCACCAGCCTAAGCGAATACCAGTAAAATATTGCACATCTTGGCAATAGCTGATATTACTTCAGCATAAATCTCAGTGAAAATGATAATCACAGTAATGTAAATAATACCGCTGCCCACCAAACCGGCGCAAACCTTGGTCATATCATTGAATGACATCAGCACAAATCAGGGTAATATTAGACATAACAACAGCGCTTACGAAAATGTCTTCACACCAATGCAAAAATCAGTGTAAAGGCAAGCAAGGTAATAACGAATATTAACAACAGCATAACATCCGCCAAAAAAGATCACACCAACTTGGATAGCGCTGAATGTAAATCTCCTATTATATTGGCGCAACACTCGACTAGTGATCATCACACAATAACGTAAACCTCGGCAATAGTGATCACCATAGAGACGCAAATCTCACCAATAGAGGCCATTACAAAAGCGTAACTCTCAGTAAAATGTCCATTATACCAATGTAAATAACGAGACTAAAACATTAGCAGAAGCATGAATCGGCATGATCGAAATTTCGGTCAAGAAACCCGAAATATTTGAAAATGTACCGTATCTTGATTAAGAGAGAAAATTATATTGGGAAGGAGAAAACAACTCAATACGCGAGAAAAATTGGAATTGAAATTTGTGTTTGTGGGGGGGGGGGGGGGGGAGCGGCAAATATGAAAAATCAAAAACACTGATCGGCGGAAGAATCACATCCACAGAAATAGCTAATAAGAGGTACGGAGACAATGATAAAACACCTGCTGATGAATTGTTACATAAATGTTTCAGCTGACTGACATACACCAAATTTTAGAAAAAAAAGTAGGCACAGCACTTGGCGCAAAAAAGGCTGTTTTGTATTAGGTTGTATCAGTATTTTAAATTGGAGCAGTTTGACGCAAGCATGTCATCCCTGAATATATCTTTGAGATGATTGAAAATTCTCCAAACAGAAATACCTTCTTTATTTATAAGGGTTTTATTACAAAAATATTTCTGCAATTGACAGTTTTTAGCAAAATAGTTACTTTGTAATAAACAAATAGGCTCAACTTTAGGTGTATACAACCCAGAGGAACATTAAAATAATTTTACAAAATGAGAGCACATTAAAAAAATCTGTCGGTATGATATAAACCATTAAAACAAAGCTATAAATTATAGAGCAATAAGAAAAAGATAACTGATTGTTATATTAGTGAAAAAATTAGGTAATGCATGAAAAAGTTCATCTTCAATTCAGTAGAATTTAATATCAAACAAGTAAAATTTTGAAAGCAATTCTTCCAAACCAATTTTGATAATTTTCTATATAAGGACGTGAAAAGATGAAAATGACCAGGGAAAAATCCACCTAGGTTTAATCTTAGTTAAATTTAACCGTTGCCTGCATAAATTTGGCGAGATGCAGTTGCAGGGCTGCCACTGACTGTAAGCTTTGAAAATAGTTGCTTAGTTGCCTCAGATGTTAAAAATAGTAGCCAAAATAGTAGTCTCAGACATTGAAAATAGTAGTCTCAGACGTTGAAAATAGTAGCCTCACTTTTCATAACTTTTAATAAAGATTGTTTTTTCAAGTCGGTAAAGACCTTCCTCTTGTTTTAAAGGTTTTAAGATAGGAATAAAACTGTAGATTTACATAAACACGAAAACCCAGTGACACTCTTCTTCCAATTCAAAATAGTGTCTAATACAGGGGTCAAAGTGACAAAATAAGAATATATAGGATTTTTTCAAAAAAAATATAGGACAATATAAAGCATCAAATAACTGCACACAGTTGCAACGGAACTTCAAAATTAACTCGTTATACATTTATATACTCGTTATATTGAATTTAAGAGAATAGAAAACACACCTTTAAAAAAAAGAAATCGCCTGATCCTGAATACGTGATCCGTTATTGCCTCAATATTCCATCCCTAAATCAAGTTTTATTAATTACATTATTTGAAATCTTGAGTCTTTTGCTTCCAGCATTTTTAACTGTTCCAATTTCTTTAAGTATTTTCTTTTTATCCCTGTTTGCAATCTTTTGTTGATTCAGATTTACTGTTCAGTGTAGGCTGGATTGGCGGCGAAAAGTGGGAGATTTATCGCCGAATGTGGCGAACCTGGTACTTGGTTTTAAAGCAACCCTAGTGATCGTTTGGATTTGACAACACAACGTATTGGCGTAATTTTCAATTTTGGCGACTTTTATGAAAAATCGTGACTAATATTCCGAATCCGGTAAGAATTCTGCGCCAAGGCGATTTTAGCCAAAAAATGGCAGCCCTGCCATTTTTTAAGAGCAAGATAACTGAATATGCTTGCCATAATTTGGAGTGGTTTGATGTAAACAATTCATGGCGCAGAATCCGTACAGGATTCGGAATAAAAAAATCGCCATCCGACATCATACAGTAAATCTTAACCTTTTTGTTTGCTTCATCAATTATTGACTGAGCACTCAAAATTTTCTTTAGTAGTCCTGCAAGTTAATCCCAAGTTGTTTTTATCCGTTTTTCCCGAGGTTTGTTGTTGCATCTCTCTCTGCATTATGGTCAATTCATTTATTACGTTGGAGGAGAAATCAGATCAGAAATTCTAGACCGATTGTTATGGAAATGTTCACATGTTTACAACTCCCGCCGGTCCAGTAGAGTTGAGTTGTAGGTTATGCAGCACGTGACGTCACAAGAGATAAAACGCCGTGCCGCCGTTACAAACATCGTTTTTGTCAGATCTTCTTCACCTACGATCGAGCCAAAGAATCCGAAATATTAAAAAATGGCAACAAACGACGCCGTTATTACGAATTCGAAGAAAATATAGATCGAATCAATGTAGAAATATAGGATATATAGGACAATTGTAAAATATAGGACAATATAGGACGTTTTTACCGATTTTTTAAAAAATATAGGATTTATACGACATATAGGACGTCTGCGACCCCTGCTAATACATAATATGTGTCTAATACAATGACAGGCGAATTTAATTAAGGCCAGAAAATTTAAATTTTTAACAGGAGAGTAACAGAATTTGAGAAATAAAATTCCCCAACATTTCCCTAATTTCCAGAAAATTCCCTGATGTGCATCTTTGTCGACGTTATCATTAAAAAAAAAACCGAAGAAAATATTACCAGTTTAAAAATACATAAATTTGACTATAATTGCACCAAAATATAAATTTAGGCAAAAAATGAAAACAAGCATCTTTAGAGCATGAAAAAAAATGGAAAATATTAATAACAAAAATACAAAATTCACATAAATCAATTTACAAACTACACCCATACTTACTAACTTCAAGGAAAAGAAACTAGTACAATACTTTTCTTTTTAATTAAAAAAATATCACAAATAAAACACATTTTCTTTAATATATGTCATAGGCTTTATCCTGTTCATAAATTTTAAACAGTGTCCTATATATTTACTAAACTTGGGCATGCATGAGCATGAAACTTAAATAATCAGTATTTTGCTATTCAGTCATAAATTTCACTAGGTATAATATTTCATAAAAAAATTATGTCTTTTGGATTTTGATGTTGAAAAAAGATAAATAACATATATTGCATGAAAGAAAGGCTTGAAATTAATAGCTTCTTATAAAAATTAATTACTTATAGATATATGGAAATAAAACTTTGTACAACAAAAATATTATCTTAAACCACTAAAGTACAGATTAAATGAGGCAAAAAATCTTTTTCATAAAACATGACAAGCATAGCATTTGGCAGGGGGAAAAGATGCATGGACTTTTTTTTTAAATTCCAAGACCCTTTGCCTGAATGTATGCAGTAGAGCGTTCAGATTTTTTATTTTTGGAGGTGGAGGAGGATGTTTCAATTCTTTATTTGATTTATATTAAACATATAAATCAAAAATACATATCACTTTCAGTTAATTACGCTTAATAAAATATGAAAATTAAAGTACAAAAAAAATACAGGATCTAACCCTTTTTGCTCATTAATGCCCATGGATTTGCTGCACATCTATAACAGTGCAGTAAAGGGTTAATAAAAACAAAAAAATATGATGAAATCAATTTGAAATATTAAGGAATTTAGGGTTTTAATATATTCTATTGACAAAAAACACAAGTCAAGAAGAAAAACAATCATGTCTGTAAAGGATGCAGTCCGATTTAAGTTTGAGGATTTTTTTTTAACAATAATGCGGCAGCGGTGGGGAAGCTCTAAGATAACCAAAAATCTAACAGAAATACTGTGTAAATAATTGTTCCAATCATAACAATTATCTCGGAAAGTAGGGGGGGAAAAAGCGGAATATGAGCATGCAGTTGTGGGCCGAAGAGAGGGGATTGCCCAGTTTAGCTCAGCTGCCGAGAGTAGAAAAAGGTCGGAAACTCAGTACTCCCAAATCGGCCAACTATCCAGATATTGAGCGTTTTTTACGAAAAAGCACATGAAAATAACCTGTATTATTCAACGCACCGACGTCACGGCATCCACTTTGTGTGACGCGAGCCGGGATAGATATCCGTACCCGCACTTTCTTAACATTTACCTGAATCCCCGGTTCTGTCGCCACCCTGTTTAAGCTACATTCAAAGTAATTAAATTGCCTCAAAATTTAAATTATTTTATTATTTATAAATTTAGCTACAACATTGAAATTGTAATCATTCTGCATCGATTGACCTACACGGCGAAATCGTTCACCACACCGGCACAAATCTCGAACATAACGTCTATATAACATCAATACTGCCCATACTGATAGCATTTTCTTCCAGCGTTCACCACAAATTCATTTTTGTTAAGTAGAGTAAATATAGCAAAATAACTTGATATTTCGGAATGCAACAGTGTTATGCTCTAGCGCCTTGCACGGCGGAACCTAACAGGGAGGCGAAAATGACCGTGGTAGCTGTCAAAAACAACAATCTCGCGAGCGGTTACTATCGTCGGACTAACAAAATGACCACTGTACCCACGAATATGAACAACTATTTCGGTAGTATTTGCTCTCTTCACCCCCCCCCCCCTCTCCCCTTAAAAAAATCACCGTTTTAAGAAAATTGTTAGTACCTTAGTGCCGCTTTTTTTTCCGTGCTACAATCGGACAGTATCCAATTTCTTAAAAAATAGTCGCCTCAGAGCAAAAATAGTTGAAGGTTTTGTTAAAAATAGTTGTTTTGGGCCCTTTTTTCATTGAAATAGTCGCCATAGTCGCCTGGCCACTAAAATAGTCGCTTTAGTAGCCTTTTTAGTCGCCTGTGGCAGCCCTGAAGTTGCGATATTGCATTCTCCCGAAATGCATCCAAGCATGTGAACAGGTGTCCTTCCCTGATTGGTCGTATACGTCTTTTCACTATCAGATGCATTATGTCAGCACTAACATTATACGCGAGAATGGGAAAAAATATGAAATAAAAACAGCTACTCATATTGAGAGAGAAAACAACTTTAAATTTACACACACTATATCATCTTTATCATAAAACAAACTAACTACTTTTCAATACGAACAGTAAAAAAAATAACACAGAACAATAGACAAACAATAATTTTTTTTACCGGAGTGAGTGCTCGAACCCTTGGATATAAGCGTTGTCCAAGCTGCTGCCTATGAGGACTCAAGTGTTCGTTGCTGCTCTGTCCACTCCCTCCCGCCTCTCCAGGTACGACAAACAAGGGGGCATCATAACGAAGAGCCAATGGCGGATCACGCTCCTTTGCTTCTCGCATCCTTGGAGAGTTGGTCAGAGTAGCCTTCTTCTCGCGCTCTCGCTCACGGGTCCTCAGTCTCTGAATAAGGTCTGTAACAAATGTGGGTTCTAACACATGTTAATAGTATATACTCTCAGTTGGAAGAAAACACAGCTATAGATAGAAATTAAGATAAGTGTGATTTAAATATATGGGATGGGTTAACTTACTGTATTGGAGAGCTCTTGTTCCAACTTGGCAGCTTTCTAGGTTGGGTAAACGATCTGAAGATAATACAGCCTAGGAATGAGAGACGTGACATTTTAAAAACTTTGAGTCTGAACTGATGACCTCCCCATTGTGAAGGCAGAATATATTCAACCAATGATTAACTATGAAACAAAATATTCTAGATATAATTTAGCCAAAAATAATTTTAAAAGCTCCAGTTAGCTACCATGGGTCTGCCGAAGGCACTAAAGGTAACAAAACTGATTATTCATTGCCTGTACATCCACTAGTGCTTTTATTATTCGCTGATTAAACTTAAAATTAGTAGTTTTGTTCATTCCTTTTGTCACAAAACCCTCCAAATATTCAGAGTTCTACTAGACTTTTTAGTTTCAAAAGTGCAATCTTTATACAATTTTCTTAATAAAAATATAATGCAATTCTCAGTTTTAATTGAATATGAATCCCTGATCACTTTTACAACTAAAGCCAAGTCATAACATCATTAAAGCTTTGAACTAGATGTCACGTAGAAAATACTTATTTTTTCTCCTATAAATATTTAGTGCAATGTAATGAGTTAGGATAACATTGTAAATCTGCTAAATATTTTTAATACAAGAGAATTGCAAGTTACATTAAATAAACAAATGTTCCAATTGCAGGGTTGCCACAGCTTAATAGCATTGAAAATAGTTGCTTTAGTAGCCTCAAGTGTAAAAAAAATAGCAGCCAAAATAGTATCCTTAAATACTAAAATTAATAACATGACAATTCGGAAAAACTACATTTTGAACTAGCTGCGATGCCTTGCGGAAACCCCGTCATTATGTATGAGTCCAGCTTTTGACACTTCTCGTGAATATTTCAGAGCTGTACCTCTATTAGAAGTCACTTAGTAAAGAATTAACAAATGTAAAAAAAAAAAAAAAGACTTGCATAACATTTTTACATTTTGTTTATCAAAAGTCTAATTAGTAGGCTAAAACTACTGATGCTGAAAATTTCAGAGCTCTAAGCCTGTTAGAAGTTGCTTTGTAAAAAATTAAATAATATTCAACAACATGCTCGCTTCACTCGCTGAAAGGTTCAATGGTATGCAAGCTTAAGATCATTTCACTCGCTAAAAGATTAATTGCTATATGAACCCTTAATAATAGAACTCTCCCCTGTCGAGAAACAAAAAAAATATATTCCCAATTAATACAGTACCCCCCCCCCCCCCCCTTCTGAAAATATTTTAAGTGTTTTTTTTTTTTTTTTTTTTTTTTTTTTTAAATATTTTAAGTGGGTTTTTTTTTTTTTTTTTTTTTTTTTTTTTTTTTTTTTTTTAAGACCAATTAGAAGATCGAAACTACTTCTGTTGAAAATTTCAGAGCTCCATTCCTATTGCAAGTCGCTTTGTAAAAAAATTTTAAAATTATAAAAAAAGAATAAACATTTTTATCATTTTTTTTTAATTCAATTAGAAGGCCAAAACTACTTATGTTGAAAGTTTTAGAGCATAGCCATATTAGAATTCATTTTGTAAAAAAAATAAAAATACTAATTCAAATTTTAACATTCCGTGTTCCAAAAGTCCAAGTAAGAGGCCAAAACTACTTATGTTGAATATTTCAGAGCTGTACCCCTATTTGATACCGCTTTGTAAAAATATTTATTATTAACTTAAAATAATAATAAATTTACAAAATCTTTCGTTCTTAAAAAAAAAAAAAAAAAAAAAAAAAAAAACACATTCATTCTTTTTTTCAATTGATTTTATTTTTATTTCGACTTAGTTACTACAAATTAAAATTAAAGGTAGGAATAATTCAAGAGCATATTATTCACTCCTGAAATTTTAGAAAATTGAGATTTAATTTTATGTAAAAACAAAAATGTGTTAAACCTTTAATAACAACAGTAGTAATAATAATTAAAAAAAAAAGTCTATGTCAATCCCTCGACAGAAAGCTACTTAAAATAGGAGTGAAGTACTGAAATTTTCAACATAAGTCAGGGTTCCCACTCAAATCACAGAATGAAAATCAATGACTTTTAAGGACCTAAATAATGTTTTTAAGGACCTTTGAAATTGGTTTTTGGGTGTCATGTCTATGCATAAATTTTTAATAAAGTATACTCTACCAAAAAAGTTATAAGTTGCCGCTTGAGCAATACAAATGTCAGAAAATTCCAATTTGTTGCAGATACAAGGTGGCCACAAAATTCAGGAAAAAGTTCCCTGATAATTCCCTGCCAGATTTCTAAAAAATGATTTTAAGAGAAACTTTTTTTTCAAATTCCCCCAATTTGCTTAGGTTTTCCATGTGTTTAGACATCCTGATCAAATAGAACATGTATGCTAGAGATAATACGCAATTTTTTAAAAAATAGTTTTGCTGGTAATGAAAAATTTAAATTATTCTGTAACATTAAACTTCTAATGGCTTACCACTACAAATCTCCATGTAAATAGTGCCAAAATATGGATGAACGTGCCTTAAACAATACAAAATTTCCCTGATTTCTATGAAATTTGAAAAAGTTCCCTGACATTACCCTGATTTTTTCCAGAATTAGAAAGCTCCCTGACATTTCCTTGATTTCCAGATTCTGTGGCCACTTTGAGATAAATGGTGGTCACACAGAGATAGCAAGACTGAGTTGCATTTCTTTAAATTTTGCATACATTTTAATGTATATAGTTTGAGAATTACTAAAAAATTTAACAAATAATTTGAAAAACTTCCGGTACACTTAACCAATATCCAAAAGTACAATTTGCACCTGCAATTCCAAGACTTTTTTTTACATTAGTGTACACTTTAAATAATATTTTGTGGTTCTTTATTTTAGTTAGCATGTGTGTTTAGTTCATTTTTCAAATGTATTCCATGCTTAACTGATGTAACTGGCTTTTAATCACTTGAGTTAGTCCTGAATTTCCATTATCAATAGACAAAGCTTCAACTAAATATATTTAGTCTTATTTTATAACTTTTCAAATTTGGATTCAAGTATTAATTTGTAAAATCTGTTAATGGTAATTAATGCTGAAGATATTGACATAGTATGAATGGGCAAATGTAATTTCAGAAACATAAGTCTACCAAAATAATTTAAAAATAAGCAACTATTAGATTAAAACTATTAACTTTTTACCTCTGCAACTGCAGTGTAAAAACTTCTTGCTACACCACTGCCCTCTCCTGGTTCATCTTTAAAAGTAACTTTCACTCGTGACACAGTGAGGGGTGGAGTACCAGTTGAGCTGCGGCGACTGTAATTGTTATACTGAGTATTCAGTTCCTTGAAAGTCTGTTGAAGAATAGATGTACGATCTCTTTCCACCTGTAACAAGCCTCAAACTGTAAATATATATAAAAAAACCTAAACACAATTCAATTTAGTAAGGAGAGTGCTTGATTTGTGATAAACAAAGCATGAAAGGAATACTGCATTACATTGATTGAAAATTGAAAAATTTAATAGGTAATCAAAATCGGGGAAGGTTTGAGTGATCAAACGCTAAGCAATGAGCCAATACCCAAACACTGCCATGACAATTTGCAATAATTATTCAATCATTTTTTTTTCCTAAGCTTATTTACAGAGAAAAAATATGTCTGAGAATTGAAGGGGACACGCAACATTATTTTTAATTCAAAGTTTTCCCAATGGATGAAGTGGTACGTGTTAGGCTAATTTCTGACACTTAACTTGGCTCTCTTAATGATAATTTGGCTGACCAAAGAGGAATTTGTATATAAAATATAAAGCAAAAATTTTAAGTCAATATCTCAAAAGCTACTTTGTTATATATCCTCTTAATTCACTTTAATTTTCAAAGATATTATTTATATAAGCTTTTAAATGATTCTGCAAAAGTATCAATTTTCAAATTATTTAGTGAAAAGGCTAGAAGTTACTTTCGTAAAGAGGTCATTCGTGTCAAGGAGTAAGCTCTCCCATGTAAAAAAAAAATTATAAACTATGCAAATGCTAATTATTACTTTACGAGCATCATTTTTTTAAAAAAATTGTGGAAAACTGATAACATATCCATTCAAATAAGTAACTTATCATTTACAGCAATTGATCAATTGCTTTAATTTTTAATGGACTACACAGAGAAGAATAACTGACCTTGGTTAGAGTGAGATCTCGTTGTTGGGAACTCCTCAGCTTCTCCATCTCCCTTCGAAAGCGCATTTCCTTGACAGGAAATCCCCCAAGATCTGTGATAACTGATCCAGGCTCAGCTCCTACGTCATCCACAAAGATGCGCCCAAAAAGCTCTAAAGATAGACGCCACCTTCCCAAGAGCATATCATGCGACAGCATTTGGCCAACAGTCGACATACTCCTAAAAAATATTTATTATAAGTACCCAGTATTTATATTTAAGTTTGAAAAAGAAATTAACCTGTATTAGCTATAATGGTGACATCAACTGGTATTGTTTGGCTGAATACCTATATTTCCTAGTGATTAATACTTAACATTATATTCATCTTGAAATATTGAATTTGTAAAACAAATTAATCCAATTTAAGTCTGAATTTGTGAAGAGGCTGCTTTATAAACCAAGTACATTTAACTACAAAGGCATGAAAATATACAACAGTTTTCACTTATCTCAGTGTTAACTTAATTTTGTTAATTCTAGCATAAACTGCAAATAAAAATAATCATCTATGGATACAATTCAAGAAATTAGACTATTTTAGTTTTAAATTATTCATCACACATCAGTTTTATTCAAGATAATCCATTGATGAGCTTTATATACAGCAGCACTAAAGTGATGTTGCAGAATATTTTATAACAAGTAATAATGTAAATGAAAATAACATATATAAAAATAAAAATTTGAAGTATTAACGAGTCTAAAATTACGGCATCAGTTTTGAATGTTATTTAACAGATTATCATATGCATATACCTGTTTTGAGAATAGCTGGTACCAGGAAGGGGATCAGATCCAGAGGGACCTTGAGCATCTCGAGAAAAGACTCTACCACTAGTTGAAGTAGTTGTTGCTGTCGTACTTGTCGATGAAATCGTTACCTCTGCTGCTGGGCTTGGAGCTGCATTATAACTAGCTGAGGAATTAGTATGCAATTCAGGACTTTGGCTCTGTAAAGTCAATGTGGAAGAATATTTACCAAAGTAGTAAGTAAAGTATTGAAAATATTCAATGGAAGTAAGAACAAATGTACATTTAATTTGAGATTGAAATTTTTTTTGATGAATTTGACCTTCCAAAAATAAAGTAAACTCTTTAAAGAAATTAATCAGAAAAGATGCAATCTGCTTCCACACGTATTAAAAATTTTTTATAGAAGTACATGATACAATATTTACAAGTTTTTTTTTTTTAGTACCCAATTTTAATCCTGGTATCTGAATTATATCAAATGAAAATTTTTGGTAGAAATTTAATTAATTCTGAATTAAATACTATTCACTTAAGTGTGATTCAGAAAGTTACTTTTGAATTTATCTCATGTTATAGAATTTAGTAAAATTTTGGCATTTTTAAAATTTTCTCTCTCAAAAAAACTATTCTAATCGAAATGAAGCAGCTGAAAGTTTTATTATATTAATTTTTTTTCCAGTATTTCACATACACATTTTATTCCACTTAGTTAATGTTCTACAATGCTGAAAAAGAAATTAATTGTTTAAAATTGTCTTGCACAAAACTGGTTTTAACATCTGTAAGATTTAAAAACAACCAAATAAAGCAATTTTTCTTAATAGATATTTATACAAAGACTATATAATTTAAAGATAGTACATAATTGTTTGAAGTTTAAAAAAAAAATTTAACCAGAGACATTTCCCAACTTTTTTTTTTTTTTTAGATTTAAAGGTTACATATTTTGCAATATCTCCTAGTAATATACTTCAGTATTTAAAATTAGCAAATAACTCACAGCAGACGATGGTTGACGAATACACCCAGCATGAACAATCACACTTGACTTAACTGGGCTAACTTCATCCTGCTTCTTGGCCGGTGCTGCCACAATAATTGGTGCTCTCGGCGACTCTCCCATTGTCATACCTCCAAAACTGTCTGTTTCATAATCCATCTCCCCAGTTCCAGTCCTATTATTAGTCGTCATAGCAATGGCAAATTCTTGTCCTTCAAAACCTGACCGACTTGGGCCAGAGCAATCTGAAAACGACTCATTACTCCTTTCCGCCACATCATCCAAGTGTGACCTCCTGTTGACCTTGTCATCGCCATCATCCAAATGTGACCTTCTTCCTCCCTTGTCATCATCTACATTCATGGGAGGTGGCTGTCTAACTGACATTGGCATTGGTGGTATGCTAGACGGGCTTGTAGGTTCCTTACTCCGAGTGGATAGTCCGAGCCGTGTAGGGACAGTCTCAAAGTCCCCATATGCTGTGTAGTCAGGAGGGTCGGGTTGTGCTGGATATGCCCTAGGTAGTCCGAAAAGATCTTCTTTCCTGGAGGCAGGTTGCAAGAGATGGGGCTGGTCTGCCAGGAGGAGGGATTCAGAAAGGGGGTATGTGAAGGGGTCAGGTGGGGGGCAACCCAGAAAGAGAGTAGAGTCTGATCTCTGGAAAAAAGCATGTTTGCGACCTTTGGAGGAGAGGGGAGTTTCTTCCTCCGCTCCATCAACGTCCATGGGAACTTGGGAGTTGCTCTCTTCTTCTTGTTCTTCATTTTCATTTTCGTCCTGGAATGAATGGGAAGGTTTGTTAGAAAATAGACAGTTGAGGTTTTTTTTATATAAAATTAATATAGGAATATCAGTTGGTATTTGAGTATCCTAATTAGAAAACTAGATATGTGTAACTCAAGTGAATAAGTAGGAGAGCTAAAAAGGAGAACCCCCTATTTCCCAATAAAGTATTTGACCAGTTTACAATAAGTAGAATTTGTCTGCAGCATAATTTTTGGAGACAAGTCGGAACTGTTTACTCTAGCTATTTGGTCCCTGGGAAAACAAAAGATAAACCGTTTGGGACGAGTATAAGAAATTAGGACATACTAATAGGGGACAATTTATCATCAGCAAGTATGCAAATACACAAGGTGTATAACATAAAAAATTGAAAATCATCATTTTTTGGTGGCAAAACACAGATCTTGAAACAAGTAGATTATTAAAATGCTGTTAATTAAGATGATTTGAATAAAAGCTATTTTAAAAAAAATCACGTAACAAATGACATTCAAATATGCATATATCAGCAACTTTTCCAATCTAAATTTATTTTTAACTTGGAATACTTTAAAAACTGTATTGAAAAAAAGTGAAATGGTATTGCTTTTCACTAAAGATAGTAATTGTTTCTATGTAAAACGCAATCACTGATAAATCAACCTGCATCCAAATAGTTCAAATGATGAAAAAGGATAAAGTTATTTTTCAGCATTACTTTTTAATACATTCATTTGCTTCCCAGTAAGAATGTGATATTTACAGATTACAATTCAGAAACACTAAATATGTTTTTTTAACAATGACTATATTGCTCCTTTCCTATTGACACATTTACTTTCGAAACAAGTTTTTATGGAGTATAAAAAAAAAAAACTTGATATTTGACCAAAGACTTACTTTTTCAAACATAGTCAATTCAATAGAAAAGTTAACATAGATGCAACACTATTAATGGTAATAACAACTGAAACATTCTAACTGCTTCAAGGCAGTTCGATTGAAGTACTCCCAACATTCAGTTCTCCCTGCACTCCACACAAAATATTTTGACTTCTATTCCTGGGAGGCCACAAAATTCAGGAAAAAAAGTTTCCTGACAATTCCCTGACAGATTTCTAAAAAATTCCCTGATTTTAGGATTAACTTTTTTTCAAATTTCCCCAATTTTCTTAGGTTTTCCAGATGTCTAGACACCCTGATCAAATAGAACATGCATGCTAAAGAGATAATATGCATTTTTTTTAAAAAATAGTTTTGCTGGTAAAGAAAAGTTTAAATTATTCCGTAACATTAAACTTCTAATGGCTTATCATTACATATCTCCATGTAAATAGCGGCAAAATATGGATGAACGTGCCTTAAACAATACAAAATTTCCCTGATTTTCATGAAATTTTAAAAAGTTCCCCGACATCTCCCCGATTTTTTCCAGAATCGGAAACAGGGATGAGAATGCAAAATTTCAAAAAAGAGGAAATCCAAAATTTAAAAAACTAAATACACGCAACACCAGATTTTGCAATAGTAAAACCCAACACTCCTTGTGAACGGGCATGATGCAAGTTGCTGATGATGTCTAGGTACAAAATTTTTATATGAAGGAACTGTCATGATTATACATACAAACTGCAAATTAAATCATTATAAAACTAATATATAAAGTGCTACATATAATTTAAAAAAATGTGTGTGTACAAAGATCTCATACATATTCCTAATTACCCAATGATCATTTCCATTCAACCAAATTGATATAATTGAAATAAAGTTATATACCACTTTATAAAAGTCACATATCAAATTATAAAAGGATATTTGTAACCTAAGTACAGAATGTTCAGCAAATTACAGATAGAAAAAAAAACAAAAAGGCATTGACAAATAAAACAAAACAAACTTTAATTTGCACAAGTAAATACTTTTGAAAAATTGTACATAAACAATTTCAAATTATATGCACACGTTCAAAGATACCAATACAGAAAACAAAAAAAGTTATTTCGGAACTTTTTTAAACATAACTGTTATGGTTTGAACTCTCATTTTTTTAACTGCAGAAACGCATTTCAGTTTTTTACTTATTGGTGCAAGAGATTCTTCTATTTTCTATTGCAGCATTTTTACGCTTAACTTGTTCTATTGGCACAGTCTTTGGATTCCTATCCACTGAACTTTTTGCAGATTCTACAGACAAATTTTCTTTAATTAATCAGGGTTCCCACTCATATCACAGAATGAAAATCAATGACTTTTAAGGATCTAATTAATGTTTTTAAGGACCTATGAAAACTTGTTTCCAGGCATCATATCTATATTTATATTTTTAATAAAGTATATTCTACCAAAAAAGTTAAAGTTGGTGAATGCGCAATACAAATATGTCGGAAAATTCCTATAAGGTGCAGATATGTGGCGGTCACGAGGGAATAGCAAGTCCGAGTTCTATTTTTATGAATTTTGCAGTTGGACAATATCTGTAAAAATTTCAAATTATCTAAGCATTTTCAATTTTTAAGCACCTCTAAGCATTTTCAAGCACTTTCAAGGCCTTGAAAACAGGTTAAAAAATATTTAGCACTTTTAATGACTTTCAATGACCGTGGGAACCCTGTTAATGCTTTTTTTTCACATCTCTGAATATGCTTGGCTCTCTGATTTTCAGCTGCAGCTGCACAGTTTTTTTCCCGACTCTGGAATGTATCCTCAAACCCAAGCAAACCCCATTTATCCTCCAACCGGTAAACACAATTTTCGTTGTGGCGTCACCTACTGGGAAAAATTCGTACTTAATACTTCAAATCGAGGTAGATGGCTAGAAACACTAATGGCTAGAAGGCTAGAAACACTAATTGGCTAGAAATACTAATGACGTCATATTTTTCAAAATGACCAAAATTACGCTAGAAAAACATGAAAACTACTGAATTACTAAAAAGTGGAATAAAACTTAAAAAACACAAAACGCGGAAGATTCTCATCCCTGCGGAAAGCTCCCTGATATTTCCCCGATTTCCAGGTTTTCCCAGTTCTGTGGCCACTCTGCATTCTTTAAACCTATACTGGCCTGGCCTTTGAAAGTAAATTAAAATAAAACCAAAGAGAGTACACACTAATTTTCTGATAGTCTAACAAAAATGTCCGATATTGCAAACAGGTTTACAAATCAGGACCAATATCTACAATTGTACTGGAGCCACTCTCTAAAACTACACATCATTTTTTAAAAACATGGAAACCATCATCTACGCCTTGACTCACAAGACTGGTCGTTGATTTGAACCTTATTAGTAAGAGTTTTTTTAAATTACCTGATCATTCCACGATTCAAGGTTAAAGCCTTCCCTTACAGCTTCAGAGTCCGTTCCGTCCATTCCCGATCGAATATAATAAACAAGGCCATCAAAAACATATGCAATGTGTTTTAGAGCATTCACGTCAAGACTGGGCAGTGAATCAAAATGCTCATTATTGTGAGCCCGCATGAGAGATAAGGCATAAGACAAGAAGTCTCTTCTGGCAGAAACACCATCATTGCCTAAAAAAATAGTTCTATTAAACCAATTATAACACTATAAAACAAAATTACAATAATTATTCTTTTTACTGCAATATCAACCTATCCTAAATATTTTTTACTGGCTGTTTACATAAAGCACAATCTTCCTTGTTTACAAACTATAAAAGTATCTACATGGTTCATACACTTAAAGGAGAAAAAAAAAAAAATTCAAGGACTTTTCAAGGATGCATTATCAACACAAATACATTAAAAAAAATTAAATAATTTTTTTTTATTGTCAAACGGGACATGTTCAAATCGATATATATTGTAACACAATCTGAAAACTTAAATATGTTTACTTAAATCCACCAAAATAAAAAATTTAAATCCAGCATTCATAATATAACATATTTTTCAATAAATGAACTTTTAATTTACATTCTACAGTTACGCAATTTTTCATTATTAATGTTTTAGCATTGTCAGGCTATGAAATAAAAACTTTCAATATACATCCAGCATGAAGGCTTGCAATTATGAATTATATTCTAGCTTTTCTAACCAGTATGAATTGAAAATGCATATTTCCTGACATTTTTAAACTGCACGCAAAAATTAAATGACAACACACACACACTATACAAAAACAAAACATCATGCGATTTGATTAGAGTAAATCAGCCGGGACCACGTATAGAAGGGTAAAGGGAAAAATTATGCAATCGCGCATGTTCAACCGCGCTATATTCCTGGTAGCTGATTGGTTGAACTAAATTCCAAAGATTTTGCTCATTTTGATGACAAAAATTTATTCAAAGGCTATATTTTTAGGAATAAAATAAAATCCAAGCACTTTTAACCACATTTAAAAAAAATTCCAAGGTTTCAAGCATTTTCCAAGGTTTTTTAAAAACGTACGAACTATGATCTAGCAGTTTACACTCGTAACCAATTTCACAACTGCATATCATACTATCTCATCAAGCATTTCCCAATTATTTACCAAAATTTTTATTTGAATTCTGCAGACTATTGTTACACAAATTGTCTGTATATAGTGTAAATAGTGACGTATTATTTTAAAATTCTATTGCAATTTATTTTATCTTATTTCATTTATTAACAGCGATAATACAAGTTAGAAAAAGGTGGCAACACCTAAAGCAATCCAGAAATTTCGAGATGTTTCTTTTATTTGTCGAGTTGGCTGGATATTTTGAGAATGTTCTCTCGCGCCTGTATAAATAAGACTGGAGAAAGGGAAAGTTTTCAGATTGACTTCGGACTTTGATGAAAGCCGATCGCTTTGTTTACCTATTGGAGTGAGCTTGTATAATCGCTGTATTCGAAGTTGTTTTTGTTGATGCTTGTGAGTGATTACACAGTTGCCTTTGAATAAATTTTGTGAGTTTTCTGAAGTGAATAAATAGTAGTTTTTATCTTAAAAATTGTGCCATCATTGCCTCAGTGGAAAAATTCATAACACTATTAACAAACTTACATACTTTAATGAAACATATCAAAATCTCATTCCTATAAAACAGTGTCAGCCACTAGGTGGCCTGCGGGCCGGATCCGGCCAGCTTTTTCTCCGGCCCGCCGGCAGTATAGAAGAGCAAAAATAAAATTTTGCGGATATAATTTCAATTTGTCTACAATAGTATGTGTTTACTACCAAAAACCGCGAATTCCATTAGGTTGCTCGCGTCAGTAAGTCTGAAAAATACTTTTTTCTTCTTTTTTTTCTGAGACTGCCATAAAAAATTTAAAAAAAAAGTAATAGTTTGAATTATTACCAATGACGCATTCTTTCACATTGCTAAGTTTCGTACTTATGATACCCAACCCCCTCGATTCGTGAATGGCACAATTTAATTTCTGCTTTTCTGAATGTGATGTGCAGGATTTGGGGGTTTTAATGCATACTGGCCTCCTTTGTTTTGACGTGAAAAGAAGTATCGGGATCTCTATGACTCCAGTGCAATAATGGAGTCGAAGACTAGTTTTAAATTCAAAGTAGATAGTGAAAAGTGGAGCGGCCGTCATCGTCTCACAATTAACAACGATTAAAATGGAAGATTTAGGAGGTATGGTCTTATTGATTATGAATTTATGTTAAGTCCAGGGATGAGTTTGGTAAAAAATCAAAAAGCTGAAAACAAAACTCCAAACGTTTTATGCGTAAAACACATTTTAAGCTATACTTTAAAAAATTATGGTTTTCTATGTGCGTTTATAACACTGCACCTTCTCTGTTTGTCCGTGAGAAAAATGGTTCAAAATAGAGGCACCTAGATGTAGGATACACTTTGTGCCGTCATCAGGCATGGTAAAACTTCAAAAAAAAAAAAAAAAAAAAAAAAAAAAAAAAAAAAAAAAATCCTTTTTAAAGCGATGCAATCCGGCAAAAACTTAAAATGTTCAACAAGTCAAACAACTTTAAGCAACTATACCATATTGACAAACAGGCCGAATATAATTAAACCTAGTTTTCTAAATTTTTAAGCAACATTTTAAGTACTAAAATCTTTATATTTAAATTTTTATTCCTACCCATTCAGCTTGTTCAATAAAAAAATAAAAAACAACAAACAATTGTACATACAATTGCAGTTAAAATAACAACTTTAAACACAGCTTCTTTAGAAATTTTTTAATTAGGACTAATTTTCAGAATATTTTTATATCATTTTTATACAAAATGATATAAAAATTTTAGTATAGATTCACATGAAACGGCGAAATCGATCCTTAAACAGGCACTAATCACGGATATAGCGGTTATCGCATTTACGGAAGTTTAGGCGAATGGCTACAAAACGGTGTTGAAAATCTCGGTAATAGCCGTTATTGTATCAGAGTAAACCTCGGCGAAAATGACCATCACTCTAACGAAAGCAATAGCGCTTGCAACCGGCGAAAATCTAAATATCAGCCGAAATGAAAATCGCAACAAAGTGAGTATCGGCGAGTGTCCACGATATCTGCACAAATTTCGGTAATATCGACATTTTCTTGGTAATACTAGAACAAATTTCGGTAATATCGGATGTTATCAAAGTACGGCATTCTACGAAAAAACAACTCTTACGCCAACTGAAATATCAAAGTTAGAACCTAATATACTGGAGCAACTATCAACAATAACGCTATTGTATGGATGTAACACTCGACGAAAATTACCATCACAAAATCTCGGCGATAGCGTAATTCCTCATGGTAATACCAACATTCTTTCGGTAACAGCGATGCTAATTTTAGATTTTACAACAGGGTAGCACACTCAACGAAAATGACCATCACATAACGTACATCAGCGTTAGCGCCTAAGATACCGGAACAATTCTCAGCAATAACGCTGTTATATCGGCGTAATACTTCGGGAAAATGGTCACTACAGCAACCTAAATCAAAGCGATAACGCATGTCCTAGCCACACAAATCTCGGCAGTAGCGGACATTACATCAGCGTAACGCTTAACGAAAACAAGCAACACATACTAATGTAAATAAACAATAGTTCCGTGGATGTCAGACTTCGAAGCAAGAGCATTATTAGTATACGTTAATCGCGTGAAATCGTAAGAAGGAATTTACATTTTGACCAGAGAAAAAAAATTACCCAAAAGGTTCAAATCTCGACGCAGTTGGAAGTATACAAAATGCGAGTTTGAGCGCCAATCTGACTAAAATAATGAATGCATTTCAGTGGATTTTTGTACTTGGAGCAGGAATACAGCAGGAATGTGTTGCGACCCCTGAGCGATAAGTTGCCCGATCTTTCGGAAGTGAAGCTTCTTCGAGGTTCAGCCTTAGAAAAAAAAGTTATTTTTTCGTCGGATAGAAAAATCGGGAAAACACGGATTTTTTCAGGAATTAGAAAAGCGGAACTTTCATTGAAAAAGCGGAATTCTTCTTTTTCTAAAAAATTAAAAAAGCGGAATACCGCCACATGGCGGAAGAAACTCATCCCTGTAAGTCACATTGTAATATTGTCACTAAAGATTAACTTCTTTTATGACTTTGATTTACGATGTAAAGAAATTTTTTTTTTTTAATTATTTGAAACAAGAATCAAATATCAATCGTTATTTCATTAATATAAAAAAATTAAATTATTATTTCAGTTTTCAAAATTGTTTTATATTGTTGAATCTTTAGTAATTATCACATTTCTAACATTGAATATATGTAGTAAAGCAATATATTTATTGGCGTATTCGGTATAAATCTGCGGCCAGCGGAAAGTTCCAACATAAGTCATGCGGCCCGTCTATTTAATTTAGTGGTGAACACTGCTATAAAAGCATACCACCTTATTGAAAGGTACAAGAAATTCAACTTTCAAAGAGCTGAAAAAAAGAACCACAGGTCAGGATAACCTGAAAATTGACATGAATAAGAAAAAAGGGAGCAATTGTATGGCATAATAAAAGATATTTTGAACAATTTGTATCTAAAGCCATTTCCCTCTTACATTCAGGAATATGGTTCTTATTTTACTTTCTCACTTCACTTTTGGAAAGTTGAACTTTAATCATAATTGGCCAGTCTATTAAATATCAACGTGGGGAGGGGGAAAAAAAAAAAAAAGGTTGGAAGTACGCCGATAGGCGAAAGGAATCACAGCCCTGGAAGAGATAAATTTTCAGGACAAAATTTACGATTTCGGTACTTTTTCGAAGCCAGTTTTCAATTTTCACATATTTTTGTGACATTCAGGACCAGTAGACACTGTCATAAAACTTAAGTTTTTGCTTTGATTTTTTACCATTTGTCTAGGATTTAGACATGATGAATTATAAACAATTGTATCACTTAATGGTGATTTAATCACGAGTGTTTGCAACATTTTTACGATAAAACTACAACAATCTCTTTTTAAATTGAGGCCTTCATCTGCACTAATATCATTTGTTTTCAATTTTTCTTTTAATAGTTTATTAGCATAAATCCCATTCTAATTTCTTCGGTAGATGAGTAACAATTATAATCTTTAAAGTCAAACTTACAAAGTTTTAATACTATTGCAGTAATTTTATGGTCTTGCTTTAGAACATGGAAATATTTCATGCACTGTAGGACGAGTTTTGACTAGTCATCTTCATAAAAGGGCAAGAGGAGTGTATCATTTTGAAATAATTTGAGGAAAGGGCGTAGTAATTTAGCAACATCTAAAACAAAATTAAATTTGGCCACTACTGTTTTGTCTCTTGTTGCTTCACGAACAGTCTGATAAGATTTGTAACTTGGTTTGCTTAAATTCTCTTTTTCTACCTCTTACATTTTCAAATGCGATTTTGCATATTATGTCGTATTGTCTTGATTATTTTCGTATACATTCGGTTTTCAGTCATTGTTTAGCATTAACGGCTATTTTTAATTACAGGTTGATTTTGAATCACTCGCCATAATGAATTGGCAACGTTTTGATCTTGTTGCCAATTTTTTAAAAACACGCCAACCCATACACGTAGACTAGGAATTTATCAGGGGAGCTTATTTCCGAAATGTGGCCTAACATTTAAACACCACTCAGTTTGAAAAAAAAACTGGCTTAGATGAGGGGTTTAGTGTTTTGATCACTATATTTGGAGCTATAACGACAGATTGGCTCTACGTAATATTTCGCTAATGCAGTTTCGAAAACTGGCAGAAAATTGCCATCTCGGATATTTTAAGGAGAAATTAAGGAGTTTTTAAGGACCTGAGTTATCAAAAATAAGAAGTTCTTAAGGGCCCTTAAAAATGAAAACCAAAATTAAGGAGTTCTTAAGGACCCGTGGGAACCCTGTTTAAGCTATTCTTCGATTTTATGTATGTGTGTTGATGGGAGGCAAATCTGTGGATGCCTAATTAACCCCATTGCTATCATCCAATCAGGTTGAAACATGGCAGATAGGTTCGATGTCGATGACAATGCATTAAATCAAATTTTGGTGCTGTTACTGTCGCCAAAAGGCCGTTTTTATGGAATACTAATAAACCAACTAGCTGTAATCCAATCGTGTTAAAATAGCATTGAACCGTCCATTGTTAAACTCTTTCCTGTTGCCAAATTTTTTTAATAAATAAGTAATAAAATTATTTTAATCAAAATAAATTAAAGATATTTGGATGTAGATGCAAATGTGACATTCGTTTTTAATAAATTTTGAAACGTAGTTTGACGCACATTTTGCTGATAGAAATATTTTCGACATTTAAAATGCATATAAAAGATTTATATAAAAAACTTGGTTTTTATGGTTTATATTATTAATTTCATATATAATTCATAATCTTCCATAACTAACACATGTATGTTAAAACTATGGTTCCCAATTATAGGAAACAAAATTCTAATGGCTGCAGCTGAATGATATGAGGTTACCTCTACGACGGCCATCTGTAGTGCTGCTGGCAGCTCGTCCTTCTGTTTCTGAGGTCCTTGCCCTTCCTGTTCTTGTATGCAATGATGTGTGCATGGGATGAGCAGGGTGGGATGGGTTAGTTCCTGATGTCAAAGCACAGCCAAAACGGAGTTGGGCTTCAGTAGAATCCATCACTGTGATCAGCCACTCCCAAGTAGGACGCAAGTGACATTCTAAGTATAACTGAAATATGGAATGGTGTCAGAAACATAATGTAGAAACTGGTGGCATTCCATATAGCTCCATACATATCGATTTATTTTTGTTAGTCAACAAAACCATCCATCAAATCATTGTTTAAATTTCATCTAAAGAAATATCTTTTTATTTTTAAATTAAAAATTTAGTTTTAGCATTAAAAATTTTAAACAGAATGTGCCAGCTTCTAATCATTGAAGTTTCATTATTGTTCTTACCATCATTGTCCTGGTAAATAAGGAAAGCAATGATAGCAAACCAAGATTATAATTATTGTTATTTATTCAAAATAATATGAAAATAATAAAATAAATACAAGTTTTAACAGAGCCCCACTACTATTGTAACTAAATTTAAAAATATAATTTTTGTTATTTTAATTACCATTTTTTAAATCTTATTTAAAAAATTGTCGTATTATAAGCACCATTGTCTTTGTCTAGGGATTTTCTTTTTAAATACTTTTTCCTACTCACAATTAACAAATTTTTGCACTGCTGGTATTTTTTTCTTGTTGTATAAAGCCTAATAACAAAAAATATATAACCTACATTTATGGCATGCTTTATTAAGAAATGTTTTAATATTCAAAAGTTGTTTCAGAAGAATGACTCGCATACATTAGAATTATAAATGTTGACACCAGTATTGAAACAACATAATGTTAATTTAAAACGTTTCTGTAAAATTGCTTTTACATTTCTGGTATTTAAGGATGAATTAATGGCTTAGTAGCACTGTTCTTCCTCAGCATACAAAAAAAAAAAAAAAAAAAAAAAAAAAAAAAAAAAAAAAATTCTGAAGCAAGACACACACGAGGACCATACTGCGCCAAGTCCTCGTGTGGATTACATGGTTCATACCGATTTTCAAAATAAAAAATAAGGACTTTCTAAGCACTTTGTTGACTTTAAGGATTTCAATTTTCTTCGTGATTTATACGATGGGGAGAAATTGAATGAAAAGAAAACTAATACATTATACTAAAATTCATGAATGAAATTTCTTTTAAGTCCTAATAATTACAACCAACCATCGTGAGAAATAGATGTACTTTTACTAAATGCAGTTTAAATTTTTTAGTGCTATGTAAATTATGCATATTTTTAAATATCTCCTGTTTTCGAGGTCACTTTTAAAGCAAATTACAAATTTCATAACTGGTTTTCTGCCATAATTTCTACATTGTTCTATTTTTCTACCAAGATAAATATACTTAAATTATTGATTTAAAAAAAAAAAAAAAAAAAAATGATGCACAAAAGGGCATAAATTATAAACTTGTTCAGAAAACATTTTAAAACTCAAAATTCAAGTGATATTAAAATACTGAAACATCAATTCAAACTGCTACAGTCCCACCTCAGTTGGAACGTGATAAAAAGAAATTTTTGAATTAAAAAAAAAAAATCCATCTACACTTAGTAAGATTTCCATCAAATATTCATTTGCAAGGTAGCTACAGAATTCAAGAGCATGAAATTACATGATTTCCAGAAAATTCTCCAATGTCCATCGGTCAACGTTATCATTCAAAAAACGAAAACAAAATAATGGACAATTTTAAAATATACAAATTTTATAAGTAAATGTAATTCCAAATAGTCAAAGTATAATAGCTCCAAAATAAATTTACGCTAAAAATCAAAACAAGCATCTTCAGAGCATGAAAAAGAATGGAAAACATTACTTAAAATTCTGCATATCACTTTTAGTTAATTGTGTTCAATAAAATGCCAAAATAAAAGTACAAAAAAAAAAAAAAAAAAAAAAGTACAGGATCTAAGCATTTTTGCTTATGGATGCTTTTAGGATTGTTGCAATACTGTAACACAGCGTTATAAAGGGTTAATTAAAACGAAAAAATATGATGGAATAAATTTAAAATATTAAGAAATTTAGGGCTCCAGTATATTCTTTTAACAAAAAATGCAAGGCAAGAAGGAAAAAATAATCATATCTGGAAAGGATGCAGTTAGATTAAAATTTGAGGATTTTTGTTTTTAACAATAAGGCTACCGGCAGCCTCTCTTCTAAGTTTTAGGATAACTAAAAATCTAACAGAAATACGTAAATAATTTGCGTTCTAATATATTCTGTGGACAAAAAACGCAAGGCAAGAAGAAAATAATCATGTCTCTAAAGGATGCAGTCCGTTTGAAGTTTGAGGATTTTTATCTTACAATAAGGCGATGACTTCACTGCATCCACTTCACGTTATGCGAGCCGAGATAGATGTCTGCACCTGCACGGAGAGGAGAAACTCAAATATTTGAAAATTCCCCGATTAAAGAGTAATTTTACGAAACTCCCTGATTTGTCCAGAAGAGGGAAATTCCCTAAATTCCTGGTTCGCCATCTCGATTTGTATAAAAATGGTAATTTATAACTGTAAAATTTCGCTAAGAATGTTAATAAAGTTTTTGCAACCAACTCTAATGCAAAATTTTTAAAAATTTGATTAACTCCAATCGTGCAACTTAACTTTTTAGGCTTAGCCATTCTCGGACAGGAGATGGTATTTCACCAAATTTAGCTGTACTTTTTGCTGGCAATCAAAGTATACCAGATTCGTGACATCACAAAAAGAAAATCTGATTAAAGGACTTGGCCTATGTCTTAAAATATAAACATTTTATTTCCAAAATCAGATCAAATTCTGCATAAAACAGCAATTTGTTGCCATACATGCAACTGCTCTAGGCTTTAAAAGATGTGTATATATATTTTAAATCCGAAATAATCAGGGATTTTGATTGCATTCCTGTAATATTTAATTTCAAATATAAAACGGACATTCAGAAATTAATTAGCAACAGCTAAAATGACATAAAACGTTCCCCTAAATTTAGCAAGAGAGCATCGCGTTTGCACGTATCGGTGAGGAAATACATTCTTTTTAAATGCTTAGTAAAAAAACACTTGATGGTTATACATCTTAAAATAACTTTTAAACTACCGTTACCAATCACTTTCTTCTCTATTTTGAGTAAGAAGGCATGGTAAAAAAAAAAAGCCAGCGAAATACACTTAATCAAGGTAAGTACGAAATGGGCATAAGTGCTAATTATCACTCGCAATTTTTGGGACGGCTAACAACAATCCACCTACAAATGATGCACCTGGTATCAACAGCAATTCAATGACTTCAGTGACACACTGGCTGTGCAAACACAAATTTGAACATGAATGCGTATGAGCAACAGGCGAATTCGCTAGGGGTGATCCGCATATTGCATTCAATTTGAAAATTTTGCATTTTTCCAGAAAAGATGCTATATTCAGAGAAAAACAGCATTTTTTTTTTTTTTTTTTTAAACGAAGGAAGGACGAAAACACTTTGGATGACCTCTAAATTTCACTAATATTGGTTTTAACTTGGAAAAAAATAAGGACTTCTTTAAAAAATTAAGAACTTTTAAGGGCCTTAGAAATTTTTTCATTTTTTAACGACCGTACGAACCTTGGATTAAACTAATTAGGTATTAAAAATTAAAAGACAATTTTTAAATCAAATAATATTTAATTATAATTTTAAAAATCTAAAAAAAAAAATTCATGTGGTGATGGACCTAAAAGCAATGACAATGAGGGATGATTTGTATGAAATAGGGACAGCCTGGTCGAGTTAAAAATATAGCATTCCGTTAAAATATGAAAAAATATATATATATATATATATAACGTTGCAGGTGGTACATGTTGGGGAACCCTCCACCAGCAGAAGGTGAACATGGATAAAACGAGTGTGGTCAATATGTAATCAAGAGAGGACAACCTTACAGTTTGGGATGGTAAAATTGAAAATTGAATCCAGGAAGTTTAGGTTGATCGAGTGTAGTTAGTTTCTTAGTTCTGTATTCCACCTAGCTGTAGTTGCCCCCCCCCCCCCCAAAAAAAAAGAAGAAAAAAAAAAAAGAAAAAAACAGTTGCCAATTTAGATAAATTATCTATACAACTTACTGAAGAAATAAAATTTATTGGGATCGACACAAAAAATAATAGAATGCTGTTATCTGTAGTTAAAATATTGTATCATAGTGTAGTCAAATATCAATATGGTACTGATGTGAAGGTTAGCCTGAAACATGCAAGTTATTAAAAGGCTAGTGCTTGTTTTTAAAGTGGTATAATACTGTGGTATGTATTTTTCCTGTCATGAAAGGAGGACCCGTGCATGTGATTCGGTACATAGTAAAAAAAGACATTTTAATGCTGATGGATCACAAAGAATGTCCACGATATCTGCACAAATTTCGGTAATATCGACATTTTCTTGGTAATACTAGTGCAAATTTCGGTAATATAGGATGTTACCAAAGTAAGGCATTCCACGAAGACAACTCTCACGCCAACTGAAACATCAAAGTTAGAACCTAAGATATCGGAGTAACTCTCAACAATAAGGCTATTGTATGGGCGTAACACTCGACGAAAATTACCATCACCAAGTCTCGGCAATAGCGCAAATCACGGTAATATCAACATTCTTTCGGTAACATAAATGCTAATCTCAGATTTTATAACAGGATAGCAATCAACGAAAATGCCCATCACATAAACGTAAATATCAGAGTTAGCACCGAAAATACCGGAACAATTCTCAGCAATAACGCTGTTACATCGGCGTAAGACTCCGGGAAAATGGTCACCACAGCAACCTAAATCACAGCGATAACGCAAGTCCTAGTCCTACAAATCTCGGCAGTAGCGGACATTACATCAGCGTAACGCTTAACGAAAATAAATGATAGTTTCGTGGATGTCAGACTTCGAAGCAAACGCATTGTTAGTATACGTTAATAGAGTGAAATCGTAAGAAGGAATTTACATTTTGAGCAGAGAAAAAATTACACAAAAGGATCAAATTTCGGCGCAGTTGGAAATGTACAAAATGCGAGTTTGAGCGCTAATCTGACTAAAAAAATGCATTTCAGTGGATTTTTGTACTTGGAGCAGAAATAAGACAGGAATGTGATGCGACCCCTGTGCGATAGGTATCCCCATCTTTCGGAAGTGAAGCTGCTTCACGGTTTAGCCATAAAAAAAAGTTATTTTTCAGTGGGATAGAAAAAGCGGGAAAAAACAGATTTTTTTTCAGGAATTAGAAAAGCGGAACTTTCTTTGAAAGAGCGGAATTCTTTTTCTAAAAAATTAAAAAAGCGGAATTCCGCCATGTGGCGGAAGAAACTCATCCCTGCATAAGGAAGCTACAACCTGGTTAGTTAAATCTATTGTTATACCTGTAGATTTACTGTGTCTTGATAAGAAATATCCAATACACTTCCCAGATTAGGCATGAGTGCATGGTAATCTTGAAGCATAGTGAGAAGATCTGCAATCTGTCTCATTAGTATTGCAAAAGCTCTGGCTAGAGAAACAGATGTAGTGACTGCAGTTGAAGTACCCTCTTGTACAGCAGTTGCAGAAACAGAAGCCGTAGTACCAGTCGCTCGTCGAAGGGAAGAAGGATCAATGTAGATCAATCCACTTGAACCTTAAAAAATATAAAGTAGAATATTTTTATACAAAAATTATCTAGAACTCACAATGTCTATAGGATATTCTTACGGCCAAAAAATTAACGAGAAAATTTTATGAGTTTTAATATAAACCTAGCGCAAGAAATTTTGTTTTCTCCAAACACTTTGACAAACTAAACAAACTTGGACAATTCTTCGGATGACGTATGGAACATTTCATATTCTTCTTTCTACTCGTAAGCAAATTATAAATAGCAAAACTATGATGAATCTAGCAGTTACATTTTTGTTTTATACATTATTATAAATAGGACTTCTGACTAATTATTAAGTAAAACATCTTCCAACAGCAATCTAATCTTTTTATTGTAAAAGATAAAACGTGTTTAAAATAGTGACTGACAACCACTTGAACACATACTCAACCAAATTTCTTTCTTCAAAATGCCAGTTCCAGAACCGATTTAAAAATAAGTAATGTGATATTTCTAGTGACATCATACCAAGTCTGAGAGCAAATAGAGCACCCCGAGGCAAATAAATGGCCTCATATCCATTAGCATTAGTAGGTGACAAAGTTATATGGAAAAATAATTTCCATACAATTTTGCCACCAACAGACGATATAAACATATATTTTAACTATATAACTATATATTTTAACGACATAATATATATTAACTTAACAAACATATATTTTAACTAAACAACATATATTTGTAACGCCTGATGCATGAGAAACCTTTGTGTTCCATGGGTTGGTGGCATATATACAGGGTGTCTATAAAAGGTTGGGCACATTTTGATGTTGAATAATTCATAAAATAATGAAGACATAAACAAACTTATGGCATTTATTACTTCCAAAGGGCAATTGTAGGAGGTACTTTTCTCTACATGAAGTCTAGAAAATTTTCTCACATGGAAATCAAATCTTTCCCAACTTGCTTCACTCTTGATCATCCAGGGTATTTCATTGTTAAATCAACCTTGAATGCTCAGTCTTCAAATTTGCTTTTTACGTTTAAAAGTGGGTTCCTTACTGGTATGTTCCGAGGTTCCATTTAAGTGTGGTAATTTAGTTTCTTTTAAATTGTAACATTCATTTACACAGTCTACATTTCATTTGCTGTGTTAGAACTTCCTTTTGACTTACAATTTAAACTTTCTAAATTAAAAATTTGATCTTCAAAGTGATTAGAATACTTAATTTTGAAGTTCTGTGTTTACTTAGATTTTGCTCATTTAACCACCGTAACTAATTTGTTTTGGTGTGCTAATTTTTATTTCATGTTATGCTAATATTTTTGTATGTTTGCTTCACTTGATTCCTTTATTGTAATTGGTGTTCAAGTTGTGGATTTGATTCAGTTTGGGATGCTAAACCTACTTTGAGAATTTGTGGTTTGTTGGCCATTACGTTTTTCATTCGTTTTGGAAAGATAATGTGTACTATTCCGCGGGTTCGGTAAGGTTTGAGCTAAATCATCTTGATTTTGAATTTTCTCCTGATGCGCCCTCTACTTTCCGCCCTTCTGAATGGACGAGTAAAAGCCGCGCTGGGGGAAAAGTAACATCGTTCAACAATTGTTTGCCAACTCTCATGAGAAGGAGTATTTTCGGAGGAGAGTGACGCCTTGATCATGGAAGTTAGCGTCACCTTGGCGTGACATCGCCATTTTTGTTTGCTCCCTGATATGGCGTAGAGACTAAACTACAGTAAATTAAATCCGGCCCTGGGAATGTCAATAATCTTTTAAAGCCATTTTGGACCAGCCTTAACACCCACTATATTTCATCCGTCCTGAAATTATCAGCCCCAATCTCCTAGCGTACAACTTAATCATCCAGAGCCATTTTTGTTGGCTGGAGCAACTTTCCATAATCCGGGATGAAAGTGAAAATTCCTGCTCTCAACTACTTGCCAGTCCAGACACCTTCCAAGAAATTTCCCTCCATCGTCCCTAACCACACCCGTCCGATGTACCTAACTTCAACCTTGTATATCAAGATTTCTGACGGACCCTATCCATCCGGACTCCCTCAAAACCTCCTTCCAAGCTTAATGACACTTTTAAGTTGTTCCTAGTTCCACTCCTACCCATCGCCCACAGATTGTTTACAATTGATCTTTCAAGACGACGGACTGACGACCCTTTTTTGCTCTGGACCCTATCAAGACCTCTTTCCAGCCCGAGACACCTTCAAGCCACTTCTAGTTCTTCAAAAACCCTTCGTCCTAAGACTGTTCATACCCGACCTCTCATTCCCCTTCTGTGACCTACACTCAACCAGCCAACTGGAGATGTCAATTTTCCTTCCTATCCTCATGGAATGGGTATTCCTTACAGGTAACTCTGTACTTCCAATACAGAGTTCTGTACCAATTTATTTCAATTGAATTTTTTTTTTTTTTTTAATTTGATGCCAGATTTCTCTTTCTGTTAATTTTTAAACTTTAACAAGTTTTGGTAAGTCTCTTAACATATTTAAATCTCAACTCGGTCACCCACCGAATTATATTTGAATGTTAGTTACCTTATGAGTTTTGATCTAAATCTTTATTCATAATTATAAATTGTTAAGTTGAGTACTAAATTAGCTTTTAGAGTGATCAGTTATTTGCTGCATGACTAGTATTCAAAGGAGCAATATGTTTCAATTTTTGTCTTCACTCTACATTGTACAGAGTAAAGTTATTTATAAAATATAGGTATTAGAAACTAAAAAATTTCATTCTAAAGGTTAAAGTGCAATGCTACACTTTCCCAAGGATATTAAAGTTTAAACTCATTAATAAAAACAAATAAAATTATAAAATGTAGTTTCTTTTACAAAGGGCCAAATCCAATTTATTAATAAAATGCAAAATCCAATTTATTATAATAATGCTTTTAAAAATGCTAAAAAAATTTCTTAAATGTTATTTTCTTTTCCACAGAAACGTTTAGCTAAAAAACTTACATATAACGTTAGTATTACCTTAATAAATTCCTCTTTAGAAAGAAGGTAATACAAATGTAGATCTAGACTTTTTATCTTGGAAAACAAAATGACACATAATGGTACAATCCCTTTTTTTTTACCAAACATTACCAAATGTGCATTAAACTTCTTCGATAGATAAAAATGTAAGTGCACACATAAGTGTCATTTGTATCAGCAAATAAACAATTAAATTTAAGAGATTTTTTCTGAATAAGTACAATTTTTTTCTTCTTAAATAAAATTATGCTCATATCTCCCTTTTATGTACGTTAAAATTTTAACTAATATTTTCACTTTGTCGACTAAATATGGCAAAACTATGGTATAAATTTGTCACGAATAAATATGGCATATCAATGCCAACTAATTCTTGTTAAATAATGCCTATACTAATTATTATTGAATAATTAGTAATTGAATACATTATAATATTAATAATTACCTTTTAAAATATTTAAATATAATGTAGATCTGTAAATACAATCCAACATATTCATGTACATAGACATTGGATGCACAAAATGCTCAAACCATCTGACTTGCCAGTAAAAATATTTTATCAAAGTCCTAACATTATCATTGTAACATACAATGATAAATAGTACATAACAATATTTTTTTTTTAAGTTCTATTGTTATAGACAGGTTTTACTGTATCAAGATGCAGGGGTGGGAAGTGCAAAAGCCCAGTTTGGAGCAATTTTGGAGCAGCAAAATTTAAAATTTGGAGCAGATTCGCAAAAAATTGGAGCAGCAAAATTTAACTTTCGGAGCAGAATAAGAGAAAATGTAGCAGAAAAATTCGAAGATATTAGCAGAAATATAATAAATTGTATCTGATTTAATTTTTCTACATAAAACACATATTAATAAATATAAAATTATAAGATATCCATAAAATTACAACAAAAAATATAATTTGTAAATTTAAAAAAAAAAAAAAAAAACATTTATACTTATTAGCATTTGACACTTCACGAACGGATTTGCTATGCAAAACCAAGCTCTCTTTGCAAACTAAAAGTTTCATTGTAACACAAACACAGCTCGCTTAGATCACTGAAAAGTTTAATTGCTACGCAAGCACAAGCTCGCTGAAAATTTATTGCTATGCAAGGACAGGCTCGCTTCACTCTCTAGAAGGTTCATTAGAGCCTCCTCCCCATCGAGAACCGAAAAATTTGCCTGTCGATGCAATAACACAACCCCAATCATCCCTCTGAATTATTTTTACAAATGTTTATGAAAAACAAAATTAGAAGGCAAAAACTACTTAGGTTGGAAATTTCAGAGCTCTACATCTATTAGAAGTCGCTTTGTAAAAATATTAATTAAAAACAAATTAAAATTTTAAAATTCTGTGTTTCAAAAGTCTAATTAGAAGTCCAAATCTACATAGGTTGAAAATTTGAGGTGTACCTATATTTTAAGTCGCTTTGTAAAAAAAAATTATTTAAAAAAAACAAAATTAAAATTTTGACATTCTGTTTGTCAAATATACAATCTGAAGGTCAAAACTACTTATGCTGAAAATTTCTGAGCTGTAGCCTTATTAGAAATCGTTTTGTAATTTTTTTTAATTAATTAAAAAAATTAGTTAAAAAACTAATTAAATTTTAACATTCCGTTTTTAAAAAGTCCAACTAAAAAAAGACCAAAACTACTTATGTTGAAAATTTCAGAGCTGTACCTCTATTAGAAGTCGGTTGATAAAAAAAAAAAATTAAAAATGAACTAATTAAAATTTTAACATTCCGTTTATCAAAGGTACAATCAGAAGGCCAAAACTACTTATGTAAAAAATTGTATCTTAAGTTCTACACCTATTTTAAGTAGCTTTCTACAGATCCACATGCTCTTTGCTTTATTATTATAAGACTCATTTGTATAAAAATAGCAATTCTTATAGCAAAAATAGCAATATAGTAAAATTAAAATAAGAATGTTTCTAAATTTTTGTGTATGTTCTAAAATTTTGTGAATTTTTTTTTATTTTCCTAATCGGGTAAAATTCTGCGTCAAAATGGCGATTTTACCCTACATGCCGTTCTATAAACTTATAAAAAAAGAATTATTTTTATTTTTTTTGAAATCGGAAACATTACGGGGATTTGATTATATTTCTGTGATACTTTATTTCAATTGTAAAACGGACGTTTATAAGTTAATTACCAACAGCCAACAAGTAAAAATTACAAAAAACAACCCTAAATTTAATAGAAGGCATCGTCATTACGCGTGTCCGAGCGGAAATATTCTTTTTAAATGCTTAGTAAAAACATTTGATGGTTATACACCCTTAACTTTCCAATTCCTTTCTTCTTTATTTAGAGCAAGAGGATGTGATAAAAATACGGCGAAACACACTTAATCAAGGTACGTACGAAATGGTCATCCATGCTAATTAGAAATCGGAAATTTTGTGGCTGCCCCTTAAATTCTATCTAGCAATGACGCACGTGATATCAGCACTCAGCGATTTCAATTTGTCCCGATGCCAGACGCGTTTGAACATGAATGCGCATGCGTGAATGCCGATTTCAGAGATTGCACGTGATTTTCCACATATTGCATTCTGTTGGGAGAAAAATCGAATGTTTTACAAATTCGTGCGAAAACGGCCCTTGAGGTTGCCGTAATTTCGTCTCCACATAGATTTGACATGCGCGAGATGTTTTGGCGCTTTAGCGTGCGCGTTTAAAAGAAGTTTTAAATCAAAATTGGCGCAGAATTGTGCTTAAATGTGGTTTTGTAGCAGGTTGGCGCAGGATCCCACTTTTGGCGCGCGCTGGCGCAATTGGCGCAGAATTCCCACCCCTGAAGATGGAGTTAATTTTAAAAATGTCCATTAACAAACTGTTTGGCCCTCTAAAAAAGAAACGTTATTTTGCAGACATTATTTGGGTAATCATATCATTAGCAGTACTATGCCATCAAATAACTGATCATCTCTTTTACAAACATTTCATTATAATTATTAAAAAAAAATTGAAGTCTAACATACCCAACCTACCAGAGGGAATGGGTCCACGCCCAGTTTCTCTCTGCCTTAGAGCCCACTGCATATGCTGTGGAGCAAGGTTGAGTCTTGGCCCAGTGGAACCACCATTGCTCCTACGTTCTAGTTGTTCATCTAGAAATGCTTCTTCTGTATCTGGTTCAGTTTCACCGGCTTCACTTTCTTCTTCGTCTTCTGCATTGGAGGATTCTGCAGAATCATCTTCTGAAAAATAGGGATGGCCAGCAACACCTGTCAAGAAAAAATAAAATTATAGCATACAAAAGCAAAAATTCCGAATTTTTTTTTTTTTTTTAATTTCCTGACAGCAATTTTAAAAGAAAATGTTAGTTCTCAAATGGGTGCTGAATTAAGAAGAAAAAAATCTCGTTTTTTAGCTTCACTTTTATAAAACCAAAATCTAGTAACCTAATGATTTAAATATTTGAAGTTTGATTACATAAAACTTGAATAATAGAACACAATACTTGTTCAGGTAAACTATGAAAAAATAATAAAACTAAGTTATTACAACTAAGCCCATTTGAAGCATTCATGTATTCGTAAGGAAGTCAAAGCAACAAAGAAATATGCAATATATAACAATTTATTAGTTACGTCTACTGAAATACCAGTTTTCAAAAATGTTTATTTATACCAAAACCAATACAAAACCGCACATTTCTGTTGGTATATGAACAAAATTTTTACTCTGATATCAGAAGTTTCAAAATTACTATAAAATATTGCAGAAAAATGTACACACTTTACACAAAACGTGTATCATTTATAAATAGTAAGGATTGAAGAGCTTTAAAATTTCACAAACTTTGAAAAATCTCACTGATTTTTTTTTCTTTTCTTTTCTTAATTCATTTTGTCTTATGATGGGAGTAATGGATAATTAAAAGGATTTACAGACAGTTATCTTGTCAATAGTGTAATTTGGCAAACTAGCATGAATACAAATTGTAAACTTAAGTTATTTTTACAATAACGTTCTTAAATTTACACCAATAAGAATGAGTATCAAGAAAATTCAAGTTTTACCAATGCCCTGGAAAAATAAAATTATTTTCCAGGAGTTTTCCAGAAGGCGTACGAAACCTGACATAGAGTAGCACATCAAACCAATAGAAGTAACACTTGATTAATACTGCAGTATTTTTAGTAATTTCAACAGGGTTCCCACTCAAATCACAAAATGAAAATCAATGACTTTTAAGGACCTAATTAATGTTTTTAAGGACCTTTAAAAATTTGTTTTCAGGCATCATGTCTGCATACATTTTTTTTATAAAGTATATTCTACCAAAACAGTTACAAGTTGGCGCAAGTGTAATACAAATATGTCAGAAAATTCCAATATAGTGAGGATAAGTGGCGGACACGCGGGGATAGCAAGTCTGAGTTGCATTTTTGTAAATTTTGAAGTTGGTCAACATACACAAAAATTAAGGACTTTTAAGGACTCTAAGTATTTTCAAGGACTTTTAAGCACCTCTAAGCATTTTCAAGTACTTTCAAGGCCTTGAAAACAGATTAAAAAATATTAAGCACTTTTAATGACTTTCAACGACCGTGGGAACCCTGCTCAATAGTAAGTACATTTAGCACAAAATAAAATAACTAAATTTTAAGGTTATTAAAGATTAAGATTAGAATTTCACTTTCGTAATTCCGATTCAATAAGAAAGTTGGCAAATGAAATGTAAATATTAAAAGTTTCAAAATTAGGAAAAACAGCTCAATTTAATTTTATCAGCAGCTCATATTTCCAATGATTTTTTCACAAAATATGTTTGTAATCATATAGCTTTTCTCAATTGTAATCCAAGTTGAAATCTTCACCAGTGTAGAGATACCTTATTCAATTTCGGGATTAAAATTCTTGAATCAATCATATTAATGCCAAACTCATAAATTCTTTATACTTTTCTTGCTTGAAACTAATGAAGGAAATTTTGCTAATGAAACTAAATACTTCCCTAAATCATATCAATTCATGAGGATTCCTACACATCCAATTACAAATTTGTGGCACAATTAAGCAAGTTTTCAGTTTCTATGATTGCCTATTTTATTCTTTTCTTCAAATAGCCATTACAAATAGAAACATCATAGCTATCAAAATAGTTATATTTCTTTTCTTATTGTCTTCTTAAGACACTACAGATGAATTTAGGATAAAAGAGCCAGGATTATTGTACTTTCATTTTCCAATAAACATAACTGCACATTTGCTTCCTTGATACTGTTCTTTCCTTTAATATATAGAACACCATAAATAAGATAACACTTTTGAACATAATAAAACTGACATTCAGCCTCAAAATTTCAGTAGTGGTTTACTTAACTTCCCAATACTTCATCTGAGCTAATGCAGGTGATCAATACTTACTGGATACAAATGACTGATCTTCAGCTCTGAACAATTTCCATTTTCTAGCCTTCTTCAATATTCCACCACCACTGGTTCCTAAATGAAAGACATCACATTATATTTTGCTCCTAACTTTTCTTTATTACTGGTCGCCACGATTTAATTTCCTTTTAAACTTGCTCAGCTCTCATTACATTTTCATTCTCAGATATATAGGAAAAAAGTTTAACTAACAGATTAAGCATTTTAGATTTTCCATTGAGAGGCATAAAATAGGCTGAAATTTTTCTCAATTGTATTAACTCGCAGAACAAAAGTTTCTTCAAAATCAGTTTTCTAATTGGTCTAAGGAGTAACGTCATAGGTTTAAGTTCATTTATTTGACTAATGCTTCATCAGTTTGATGCAGAATGTCAAAACTAATTGATCTTCAAACGATGATCGTTATAAAACTAGAATATTCATGATTTTAAATTAAACAAGAAGCTTGTCAATAAGCTCAATATTTTTCAGCATTCATAAAACTTCTTTGTCTTCTAAAGATAAATTCTTCTTTAAATACAACTTCTTTCAAGTTAACTTCCTGAAAATACATTGAAAGACCGTACACAACCTGCAAATTTGAAAAAGCTTTAAAGCAAATAAAGACATGTTTCATTAATGTAAACTTGCAGGCAAGCAATTCATGAACAAGTAAATGAAACATCTAACAATCCTGAAATTGAAATAATTATCGTATTACTCTAGTTGTTCAAGCCAACAAAATTAAGTAATAATTATGATATATTCGAGTACTTTAGATAAAAAAGAGTATCTATTTTGTGAAACCGTAATGGGCAAGCTAATTTGTATATTAAATTGATAGAATTTTTTTTTAAGTTTTCGTAATAGCAACCAGTAAGTTTAATAATTGCAAATCCATTAACATTAAAATTATAAGGTTTTCAAAATAAACTATATCAATGCATTAGTACATTAAAAGTATTTCACACAAAAGATTAGCAGACAAAAAGGAAAATAAGGAATTATTTCTGGAATCTTGTTAAACAGGGTTTCCACTCAAATCACAGAATGAAAATCAATGACTTTTTAATGACTTTTAAGTACCTAAATAATGTTTCTAATGACCGTTGAAAATTTGTTTTCAGGCATCATGTCTATATTTAAATTTTTAATAAAGTATATTCTACCAAAAAAGTTACAAGTTGGTGCATGTCACGCAGGAATAGCAAGTCCGAGTTGTATTTTTAAAAAATTTGTGGTTAAGTACACATTATCCACAAAAATTAAGGACTTTTAAGGACCTCTAAGCATTTTTAAGGCCTTGAAAACAAGTTCAAAATTTTTAAGTACTTTCAATGACCGTGGGAACCCTGTAAAAGAGACAAAAGAAGGTAGTTTCAAGATGACAATTTACACCACTTAAAGCAGAAATCACAAGTGATTATTACGGGAGCACAGTAAGTTTTCTAAAAAATTAAGGTAGGAATTTTGGAGATAATTTCAAAAATGCCAGGGATAATTCTTAAAATTTTAGGGATCATTCTAAAAATGTTAAGGTTAAATCAAAAACATTTAGGGGTATTTCTTTTGAAGTTAATCTAGGCTCCTAACAGACATTATTTCCAAAGCTTGTTTCAACATTGAACGTTAAACAACTTTTTAGCAAAATAACAATTATATACTTAAACAATTATACCATTTTGATAAATAGGAAGGAGGGAGGGGGTGTTTTTTTTTTTTAGGGGTTTAGAATAAAATCAGGGAATTTTCAGTTTTTTTTTTTTTTTAAATAATTTTTTTGGAATTTAAGGCAGAAACAAAAATTTAAGGAATATTAGTAATTTTATGGCGAGTACAACTCCTGTTATCATTTCTAATTATTACCATCTATTGCAAATGAATACTTAGGTACTAATGGAGGGATTAAAAAATAACTTAGGCTTAAAAAGTCACTAACCATGGCAAAATAAATCATAATGGCATAGAAATTAATTCCAAGTTACTTTTCAAACTAATTTATGTTACAATCATTCCGCTGGATATTTATACCGCATTAATACAGACACGAAGTTCTATTTAGCATTAATAATCATTTATTAGTACAAAACAAAAATAAGTTTGCCCCATGACTGAAGATTTTATTTTCCTGTTGGGCTGTTGTGAATTTTTCTATAACTTATATTCATACTTTCATTAACATTTTAATTAGTTGCAAAATAAAATTCTTTCATTCATGAAAAAAGTAAAACATGAACAAATCAAAGAAGGAGAACAATAGTTTTGTATAGTTTTCTATTCAAATTAACAAATTCATTTAAAATTATCACGAAACCAAGCTAACTGAATTTAACAAATACAAAAGACATCAAGAGCGCTATGAATTTCTCGACAGATACTTAAAAGAACTGAAACAAGGGGTGCAAAACACTTACTGGGGTTCTCAACTTTTAGGAGAGAAGACAACCTTTTGGGAAGCATTCTAAACAGAATATTTTTAATTACCATATTTGACTACCAAAAAACGTATAATTAGATGATCATTCAGACTAACTGAAAAGAGCCAGATTATTTATTTTTGAACATAAGCAGAATGTTTATGCAATCCAATCACTAACTTTTTTTTCTTCACAATAGTAGGGGATTTTAGCTTCAAAATTATATTTTTTAAGCCAGAGTATGAATAAAGAATAAATAAAAAATCTTTAATTACCTGCATCTGAACCAGCGGTTGCACCACCAGTGGTGGTGCTTCGTTGAGCACTTGAAGTATCTTGATTGCTTTGATATGATGCACTGTCTGGATTACTATCGCTGTCACTTTCACTTTCTAAAGAAGAAAAAAATTAATGTTGGGATCAAAATAACCGTACAATGTTTGAAAAATAAAAATTCAAATATTAAATATTTTTAATAATGCACCAAAGTACAAATTTTGTAGTCCGAGAATCTTCATAATGCAGCCCAAGAATTAAATTATTAAAACTGAACTTTCTTAAAAATTATAAAAATAAAGCTTTTCAACAATTGAATAAACCTATCAGGGTTCCACTCAAATCCCAGAATGAAAATTAATGACTTTTAAGGACCTAATTAATGTTTAAAGGACCTTTGAAAATTTGTTTTCAGGCATCATGTCTATATATAAATTTTTAATAAAGTATATCCTACGAATAATTAATAGTTTAAAAAACTAAAAAATACGCTTTTATAGAAAAGTGAACTAAAAAGTAGAAAATAATTTTAAATAAGTTTGAAATAAGAATAGAGTGGTTAAAAAGAAATATTTATTTTATCGTAAAAAAAGCGTGGGGTGCTTTTTAAGATATTTTCAACAATTGACATCAAGCACCCCACGCTTTTTTACGATAAAATAAATATTTCTTGTTAATCACTCTATTCTTATTTCAAACTTACTTAAAATTATTTTCTACTTTTTAGTTCACTTTTCTATAAAAGCGTATTTTTTAGTTTTTTAAACTATTAATTATTTTTTACTTTTTAGTTTGGTTTTCTATTAAAGCGTGTTTTTTTAGTTTTTAAACTATTAATTATTTTTTCTGTAAACTATAATTTTTTTTTTTTAGTTAGTGTAGAAAACTCTTCAGTTGTTTCTGCCAATAGTCACATGCTTGTCTCAAATTTAAGTCATGTGTATGCCTTAGTACACACCGTATTACTTGGCACAAAACACTACCGTGTCTCTGAATATGAAAAATCCCTAATCCTGAAGATCCTGGTAAGGATAATGCGACTAAATAAAAAAAAAACTTGTCAGACTAAGTTTTTTAAATTATAATTGTACACATTAATAGATATTGAAAGCCAAATTTTAAAAAAAAATTCCAAAATTATTGTCTGGTAGGTAATTAAAGTAAAGCTGGCAAAAAAAAAAAAAAAAAAAATTAGTTCTAAATTTAAAAGAAATAATGTCCATAGGAAGGAATCCCAATTCTTTGAAGGGGGGGGGGGGGACTATTAGAAAGAGTGAAAGCAAAAAAAAGTAAGATATTGAGACCAAACCACACATTGTAATATTTTTAATAAGTAACATTTAATTACAGCAGTTAGAACACTAAATCATAAAAAAGTTAAAATGAATACCAAAAACCTTTGTTGGAAAAGCCAGAAATTGTTCAGAAACAAGAAGGTTTAGTTAAACTTGCCTTCATCATTTTGCTCCGGAGCAACATTGTCCTGTTCCGACTGATCGGCAGCATCGTCTCTTTCACTTTCTTCAGGGTCCTGATCTTCACTTACTTCCCTTTCCATCACATCGACCTATAATTTTCAGAGTAGTAGTATAAATATATACAAGCCCAACCAAATGATTACATCCCCCCCCCCCCAAGTTCTTCTGTTTTAGAGAGATAAGATATGAAAATGATACAGGGTTTCCATACCAAATCTAAAACAAAATTTTCTGACTTTTCTCTGTTTTCCAGAAGATTTATTTAAAAGAATTCCAGTATGAGTTATTGTCAACACCGCCCTTTTGCAAGAAAAACCAAATATTGCCTTTTTCAACAAAAAGTTTACATCTTAAAATCTGTACACACATAGAAATAACCAACAAAAATAATTAGATACACTTATCTTATATATGGTTCATACAGCTTTAAAGAAAAAAAAAAATTTTTTTTTAAAGACCTTATAATTTTTTTTTTTAAGGATCTCACAATTTTATAGCACCAAAAACTCAGTTTTTTTACACATAAATTCAAAACATTTCCTTAATAAGAATCAAAATTGAAGAATGAACATTTTAAATAGAATTTTATTTATACATTTTTCTATAATTTTCAATAATTTTAAATTGCAATATTTTCATACATTTCATTATACTTAACCAGGGTGTCCACAGAAAAGTTATTTTAAAATTCCCTGATATTTCCCTGATTATTCCCTGTAACACCCAATTTTTTTCCTGATTATAAGTTATCGACAAAATATATATAAATGATACACTTTCAAGTAAAAGAACATTCAAATTCACCATCATAAAGAAAATTACGATGCATGTACTGTTTATCTTTACACATTTATGACACAAATACCAAATTGCTTCATTTAGTGTAGTGTATGTATAAGTGTACCTGTACTGTGCGTGTGCAATTATACTTTAAAATCCCACTTTTTTTTCATCACAATCTAATCTCAAGAAAAGAGGACTCTAGTATTAAATTTTAGATTTAATGAGCTGTTTTCTTAAGTAAAATTTTAAAAATAAAGACAAACCATAAATCATGTCAAAATGGATCAAACACACACACACACACACGTTTAACAAATACTCTAATATATTAACTACTTTGGTTTTCTGAATACTTGAAATTGTAATCAAATTTTAAAAATCAATAATTACTTTAAAATATTTTCGGAAAGTAAAACTTTTATATTTTATAAATTATATATCAATTAAAAAAAAAAAAAAAAAAAAAAAATCTTCAAATGTAGTTGGTTTGAGGGAGTTACACCATTTTTATTGGCTTTTTAGTTTGCATAATTTTGTTGTCCAAATTGTTCAATTTCATTATTTGCATTATTTGAATTTTTCTTTTTTGTTTAAGATCAGCTGTAGCCGCTGTTTAAGTATATACCCAAGCAAAATTTTTACAAAATAAACACATTTTCCCCAGACAATTAATTTTAAACAATAATACATAAAAAAAAAAAAAAAAATCGCTTTAACTTTAAACTATTACTTACATCTATAGTTAAAATGTAAAATTGTTTTTCAAGTTAAAATAAACAATTTTACATTCAATAGCAGTTAAAATGACAATTTTAAATAAGGATACATGAGAAAAACTGGGACAATTTGGATTAATTTCTTGTGCAAAATTAAATTAAAATTCTAATCATTCATCATTAATTCAAACCAAATGGTTAAAACGATCCTCACATACACACTAATAACGTACATAGCGGCTTTCACATCAGCGGAAGTCTAGGCGAATGACACCAAAATGACGTCACGAATCTAGCCAATAGCTTCAGTCAAAAAGGCTTAAATCTAAGTGAAAATTACAGCTACTTCAACGTAAATATCGGTGATAGCGTCCGTCGTACCGGTGAAAGTCTCTGCAATTATATTAAACCAACAATCGGCAAAAATGCCCGTACCGGCGCAGGCAAAATGCCCGGTAAGAAGGCTCCGTGATTGCCAGACTTGCAAGTCCAACAAAATTGTAATGCAGATTTGTATCGATCTCAGGAATGATCAAAATTTCAATTAAAAGAAAAAGTCGAAATTCGCGTTTTAGCTGAACTGTACTATGTCCGATAGATGCAAACCTCTGCAATAACGTCAGTAACTATTATTTTGGAGTAAGACTCGACGAAAATGAGTATCACACAGCAACGTAATAACGGCGATAACGCTTGCCATAATTACAGGATTAACTGCGATTTCATCAGCATAACTTTCTGCAAAGTGGCTATAAAATACCAATGTAAATAATTCCGATAGAGTCTAACATTACAGAAAAATAAGGGGGGAGGGGATAATAATTCCATCGGTGGTTTGGGGAAGACTGAACGCATGCAGGTTCTATGATTGTCAGGAAATTTTAATCTTCGCGAGATCAATGAGAAAATTGCGGGAGGAAAACTTTGATAAGTGGAAAAATAAGAAAAATTCACGAAAGCGGAAAGATCGGCGGAAGCAATCACATCCTTGCATTAAGGCAACAATCGGCAAAAATGACCATCACACCAACGTAAATATCAATGTTAGCATCCAATATATCGATGGAAATCGCTGAAATAGACGCGATTCTATCGACGTCACAATCTACGAAATTGACAATCACAAGCGTAAATCTCGGCGATATAGACAACACAAGCGCAAATCTTGGAATAGTGATTAATAGGGACTAAAATGAACATCACAAGAATGTAAATCTCGGTGATAGCTCCCTTCTTAGCAGCGAAAATCTCGGCAATAACAAGCTTAACATCAGAGTAACGTTCGGCGAAACTAACCACCACACACCAGCATAAATAACAGCGATAGATGCTGGCAATCAGCAAGAAAAGTGGTCATTACATCACAAGTTTGGGGAAGTCTGAAAGTATGTAGGTTCCTTGGTTGTCAGACAAGCAAGTAAACCCAATAAAATTGTAATGCAGTTTTGAATCCGTCTCAGGAATGATGGAAATTTCAACAACAAAAAATGCTGAAATCCGTGTTTCAGCAGAACTGTACTATGGCTGACAGGTGCAATCTCTGAAATACTGTCAGTGGCACATCACGAAAATGAGCAGCATGCAAGAACGTGTTTCTTGCCTTCTGTAATCACAAAAATATCGCCCATTTTACCATCGTAACGTTCAGAAAAATGACCAAATACCAACGTAAATAATGCCGATAGACTACTATAATATAAGAGAAAAATGAGGAAGAAATGTAGTCATTCCATCGGCGATTTGAGGCAAATCTGAACGCAATCAGGTTCAGTGATTGTCAGGGAATTTTAATGCGAAAAGTTGCGTGGTCGGTCTTGAGGTCCGAATTTTTGACGTTTTTTTTTTTTTTTTTTTTTTAAAAACTTTTTCTAATTTTTTTTCAAATTGATTTTTATATTTTTGGTAGCAAGGTATTTTTAATTGTCAAAATTAAAAGTTTCATTTTAATTTCAGGAAATTCCTTTAAACTTTTTGACAAAATCCCTGATAATTCCCTGATTTTTCCCGAAATACCGAATTCCCTGATTTTTTCCGATATTCCCGATCTGTGGACACCCTGTTAACAGTGAAATGTGTTTTGAAGTTTCACAGCTCTTTCAAACATTCATTGGACTTCTACCTTAGAGCAATTTGTTTGAAACATAACTTCTTTCTCCTTAAATTACCAACTTTGTAACTAATTTTCACTTGTTTTGAGATAACTTGAGATTTTTGTACTTTGTGTAAATATTCTTCATAAATCAATTGTGCTGACTATGCAGAGTTTCGCATATCTGTTATTTTGATTTTACGCACATGGTTGTATTACTTCGTGTAATTGCACATACAATGAATTAACAAAAGGAAACAAAAAAAGTTAAAATATTCTCACAGCCACACTTTAACTGCAGAGATAGCTTTTCAGCCAGACTTAAGAAGAGAATACTATACAGCCAACTCAGACCTTGTCTGAAAGGGTTTAATATAATAGTACAATTTGTAAAATATCGCACCTGTCAATATTGGAATTTTCAAATTATACAATTTTCAAAGGAAAAAAATATTAATGCAAATTTAAAAAATTCAAAACCTGATGTTCAAGTTCTAAAGTGATATTTACATTTTTGATTGAAATAAACATTGCTTATAATTAACAGTGTGAAACAGAAACTACATGAACCTTATCTATACAAATAAAACAGAGAGCCTGATAGTCTTAACATGACAACTTTGGAATTTTAAACACAAGTAGTTTTTGCCATCTAATATTGCATATCACAGCCAGAATGTTACGATTTGATTTTAATTGTTTTGTTTTAATTAAGATAATAGGAAGTAAGTTCCCATAACTCCCAGCAAATAGCAGCACTAATCATAGTAGCAGCACTAATCATAAAATCATAGTTTTTGCTATTGATTCTTACTTTGGCAGTACTATTTGTTTATTCTTATTTGATTTTTGCTGGGAGAAAATTCGTTTTTGGGAGTACTATAGTTTCTTTTAATCTAATCTTGGCTTTATAAATATTGTATATACAAACAATTAAAAAATTACAATTGATGAAATAATGCTGAACAAATTAATTTCATCAAAAAATTTCTAAAAATACAAATTTTACTAAGCATTTACTAAAAATATAAAATAAGATTGTTCTTTAAAAAAAATTCCAAATTAGAAAAGAAACTTCAGATTATAGAACAAAAGTAGGAGCAAAATAAAATGATAGGAAATTTTTCATTACACCTGCTCTTAAGTAATATTGTTATTATAATGTTCCAACTTTTCTGCACAAAATATTAAATTAGTACTATTTAAAAAAAAAAAAATGGCATGAAAGTCACATATTTCCCTGCTACTAGACACCAAGGCTTAGCAAATTGGTAGTGTCCAAGCGAGAGAAAAAAAACCCACAGTAATTACCTCTGGATCTTCATCCTCTCTTTCGCGAGATGAACCATCAGCACCAAGAGATGATTGCGATTCAACTACAAGTCCGCTAGTGGTACGAACAGTGAGTTCTCCTCCACTATTACGGGACATCATGGGATCCACAGCAAACAATTCTTCGCTTCCCTATATAAACAGTAATACAAAACATTAATAAAGAATACTCATTGGAAACATTTTACACAAATAAATTGTTTCTTTAAATTAATCTTATCTTATATTTTTAACTAATACATCTTTGTTTTTTGTTATTAGAAAAAATTAAAAGTCATTAATTGAAGTAAAACCCAGAAGAGTACTTAAATACAGCTCATTCATATTTTAAAAATTAACTTACCATACAGAATAATAGTTAAACAGCTAAAAAGTAAAGAGGGGACAAACTGCGAAAGTTGGACAATATTGCAGTCACAAACACTAAGAATTCAAAAATTGGGATGGGGAACAATTGTTTCTCCCCCCTCTCATCATCACTCTGGGGGTGGTCTGTGGAAAATTAACTTTCCAAAAAGTAGTCATTAAGTTGAAAAATTTGGAATGCAATTGTACTACTCAAGTTTTTATTTGGATTGTTTCTCAAAATTGAATATATCTAGAATGGTTGTTTTGGTTTTCAGGTACATATATATCATAATACATTAAACACATCAAGAGGTACCAGGCAATTGAAAACAGTAAGGAATTAAATAACAGCAGATAAAATGCTTTATATTACCTTTTAGAGGATCTTGAATATTATTTCAGAAAGCAGAATTAAATAAACATTTTAATGCTAATTAGCACATTCTAAAAATTATTTCAAATACCAACTTCTATAACTAACATTACTAGAAGATGCAGGATCAGAACCTTGAGCAGCAAATTGCAGATTGTGATATGTAGTCTATGTTAAATACAGACAGTTTATAAAAATAACAATAAATTTATTTCAAAAATACAAACTCACATGAACAGCATCATTACTAGAAGTAACTAGAGAGAAAGGAGCAGTAGGTCTAGCAACACCAAGTCTGACAGGAGCTATGAGGGAATCGGCAGTTTCGCACAACTCTTCGACAGCCAAGGTAATGAGTGCTTGAAAGACTCTTTTACATTTAGTCAGAGGCTGGGTCGTGGCACTGGCACTAAAGAGTAAATTAATGTAATTGAATCAATGGCAAAAGACTACAAACAAGCCTGCTTTGCTAGCATTTTACTTCAAATCTGGACTTGTGAATGCTTAAATTGATTTTTTATGAAGGACAACAGTTAATTCCGAGAAAAAATAGACATGGCTCTATGCAAAAAATCATAATTTGTCAAATAACATATCTTTTCAGATATATATACACGATTTGATTTTTTTAATATAATTATTATTTTAATGAATTTATCAAAATTAAGGTTCAGCAACTTTTTTCACTTCACACATTTGCAGGGTTGAAAGTTTAATATTTTTTTTAATTGGAGTAGCATAACTTAAGTACATTCACTTATCAAAAGAATAGTAAATGGGTTAATTTTTATATTTTGGGATAACTATTTACAAAATATTTTTAAATCAGGGTGTCCAGCAAAATTTCTGATAAAAATTCAAGCATATTTCAAGAATTTCAAGGCTCATCCCAAAAATTTTCAAGGACCCCTCTTGCAACCAATTACCACCACATTTTCCAAAGTATACCCCCACCAAGTAGTATGTTGAACTAATTTTACAAATTATCAAAACATTACGAAATCAAAAAATATCTAATCATCATGTAATAATTAGATTATGTACTTTGAAAATAGGAAAAGAAGATTTTTGTAAGTCTCTTTTTTAAGGCGAGAAAAAAGACAAAATTATCTAACAAGTGATACATAAATATAAAGGTCTAAACCTTAGCAGATAAAAAGGAATGAAACTAGGCATGCAGTTTAATAGTTTACTTTAAGTGTGACTGCTTGTCACAAACATTTCTGTTGTTAAGAATTAAGGGAGGGAGGTTCTGCATGTAACTGACACGGTCAAAGCAAAAAAAAAAAAAATTCAAATTTTCACAGTTACACAAGTTAATTAATTTTAAACTATTATATAAAAAAATTGCTTTAACTTTTGAACTATTATCCATTATAACTAAAATGTAAAATTGTTTTTCAAGCTAAAATAAACAATTCAACAAACAATAACAGTTAAAATTACAATTTAAAAAATGGATAAACAGTAAAATTGGGACTACTTCCTTACACAAAATTAAATCAAAATTCTAGAAATTCTGCATAGATTCAAACCAAATGGTGAAACTGATCTCCATAAAGACCCTAATCATGGAAAATAGCGGCTGTTACATCAGGGGAAGCGAATGACATCAAAACGGCATCCCAAATCTCGGCAATAGCTACTATTGAAACGACTTGGTTGGTTTCAGATTATCTGTTACCGTCAGCAACACGAGGGCTATAATGCGCCGAAACATTCGTCATTTTGCAAGACAACATACATTTACAAACACCCATGCCTTACACAGGACTCGGACCCGCAACCTCGCGGTCTAGAAGCTAGCACGCTAACCACTATACCGTTTGGTCGGCATTGAAACGGCTTAAACCAAGTTAAAAATTATCATTACTCCAATGTAAATGTCGGCAATAGCGGAAAACATACACAAATTTTGGTCAATACATTAAAGCAAAATATTGTTTATATGGCGTCCCGAGGATTACAACCAAATAAATTTCCCCAACGTGATTTATGGCCAAAAGATCTTAAGTTTCTGAACAATGCAGAGGAATTTTCCGACCAAAAGTAATTTAGTAGACAATCCCTCGAGGTTCTGAATAAGAAATGAAAGAATATACTCTTTAACTTTCCCATGAGTTTGGAAAACGGCACGTTTTAAAATATACTACTTGAAAAGTTTTTTTCCATTCACCAATATAATACGAGTCGTGACATATTGCAAGCGGTTTCTAAATAAGTGCAAACTAGCAAAGGTTGACCTAAAGATTGAAAGTTTTTCAAGACGCAGGAAAGATTAAAGAATTTCAACGTCTACTTCCGTTTGAAATAAAGAGCGCGAAAATCTCTGTCCTTGGCTGACTAAAAACTTACATTTCAAGGAAGAGATCGATTGTGTAAAAAAAGGTGCAGACTTACCAAACAGAAGTAAATTAGTTCCATTGACTCCTTTTTTGGATGCTATTATTATTCTTTCTGAGCATTCAATAGAATTTCTACTAATTTAACATTTTCACATTTCGCATCTACATGCAGGAACTACTTTCAAACAGTCTGCATCAATATGGCGGGATAGAATTATTGGGGGGGGGAAAGGTTGATTCGCTTTTGCGTAAATAGATGCATGCTTTGTTTCAGATATTGGAGCTCTACCCGACCCCAAATGATGGGCGATTTGCCGGAACATCGAGTTAAGTCAATATCAATTATAGGTATTGGTTAAGTTGGGTCAATCCTTCATTAATTGTGGTCGGAGCACCAATTGTAATAAAATCTAGTAGGAGGAACTCTGAAGTAAGCAGGTTCCTTGGCTGTCAAACTTTCAAGCAAACCCAATAAAATTGTAATGCAAATTTGTATCTATCTCAGAAATGGTAGAAATTTTAGTAAAAAACGAAAATCCGCTTTCATGTCTGAACTTTATTATGTCTGTCAGGTGCAAATATATGCAATAGAGTCAGTGACTGTTATATCGGAGCAGTAATAGCATCCGACGAAAATTATCAAACAACAACCTAATTCTCGGCCATAGCGCCTAACATAATCAAGAGAATAGCGGCCATTACATGACTGTAACGTTCTTCAGCAAAATGATAAAATGAACGTAAATAATGTCGATAGAAGCTATGACAGTACAGAAAAAGAGAGAGAGCAGAAATCCGTCGATCGGCGGAAGAATTGCATCTCTTAGAAAACATTTTCATGTTGTTTTTTTATCCATAAAGATTTTTCCGATAAAAAAGAGATGATTTCCCGATGCAGACCGGAAATTCCAAAATTTCAAGCATAATTCCCGACTTTCCCAAGGTGCAAAAAATTCAAGCACATTTCCAGACTTTCCCGATTTTCAAGGCTGCTGGACACCCTGTAAATACATGTTTGTTGCTATATAAATAAGTGAAGTTATTGCCCAGCACCGGGACCTCCGCGAAATATAGTAACTATGTATTCATTTCGGGCCTGGTACAACCAGATGGCGCTCTATCTTATGCGTCGCTAAGCGATGGATGAAAATGTAAACAAACTAATCTACGAACTGGATTGTACACACGGTATTGAAATTTATCGACAGCTAAAATGTTTCTTTTTATCCTTTTTTTATTTAATTAACAAGCTGAAATGTGGAAAGGATAATTCTATAAAGGAGTGACTTTCATGTTTGAAAATTTTACAGGTAAGTTGTATCATATTATTAATGTATTGATTTCAAACTTTTAGTATTCTAAGTTAGGCTTAATCCTATTATAACTCAAACAATCTCTCATAGAAATTAAAAAAAGTTTTATTTCATAATTCTATTTTAAACATTCTTTTGAAAATATAATTTTGTAAAACTGATGATGATGAAGATGTTTGTTTCCTATTGATACAACTATCATGCAAACATTTGCTGATTTTTTAATATCATTAAAAATAGTTAGAAAGTAATCTTTTTATTTATCACTTGATTCAAGTTGAAATTATATTTTAATGGCTATACTCGTAAACAAAACCCGATGTTTCTTTTCTCAGTACCAAGGAATGTAACAAGAATATATGATACCGATGGAAGAATAGACCAGTTAGAAGAATATACGATAAAATCTAAAAGAAAATGGCAACATTGCCAAAAAAAGACTGGTTGTTATGTGTTCCAATTTATTGACTGAACATTAAAAAAATGCCAATAAGTATTGGACAGAATATTTCCATAGAGAGGGATCTGTCTGTATATATATATATTTTGAGAAGAAAAAAATAATCACGAATTAAAATGGCTCTTGAAATGTAATGCTAATAATGATGGTTCATAGTAGTTAAAAAAGAATATAGTAATGTTCCCAAGTCGCTCTCTTCTGAAAAATAAGAGATGTACTTCACTGCTTTTTATTTCAGTAGTTAGTTGCATCTATTAATGCTGGGTATTTTTTAATTATCAATTTTGTGAATGCTAAAAAGATATTTATATAATTTTTTTACTGACATTTATTTGTAAATATATATAAAACATATTCTTAGGGAATAATTTTTATGATTTCATTTCGACACTTATTTTCAAATCAACTTGTTAAGTCTTATTTGTTTTCCCATCTGATGACTGTGGTTAGTTCTCTGGCCATGTATGCCAAAGGTGCCGGGTTCGAATCACGGATAAGGCATGTATGTTCATTGTGGTTCGGAATCAACTTTAAGCTGTAGGTCCCATCCTCATTAGCCGTCATTGTGTATAAGAATAGGTCGTTGAGCTCATAAACCAACCAACTTATTTGTTTAAAAATGAAAATACCTATTTGAAATAGTTTATCATGTTCTTCTTGAGGAAATACATTGCTTAAAAATGAAATTTTAATCAGAATATTAGGTACTAGTACTTGACAACTTTTAAATTCCTATTATATTCAAAGTTGAAATAAAGTTTTTGTATAATAATTTAGTGTTTGTATTTTTGTAATGTTTATTCTTTTAAATACACACTGTTTTAATGTATTGATTGCTATGGTATTGAAATTATTTAAGATATATTAGTAAATGAATATATTTCAGTGAATTTTCAACCCGAATAATCAACTATAAAAGGAATATTAGTAATATTGAAAAAAAATCCAGTTATAATTTCAAGAATTTGCCACAGTGTTTTAATTTAAATCCCACTCTCTGTGCTTTTACTTCATGAAATTAAATGTTGTATCTGAATATTCTACAATTAAACAACTTAACGTATTAAAACATTTTATAACTCACTACATAATATTTTATAAAAATTACCAGAGATGTTTCATTACATCTGTGGATTACGGACTACTGTAGACGGCCTTCGTGTTTTCATCCATCGCTTAGCGTGACGTCAAACTTAGTACCGGGCCCTATACAGAGTAGGAGTCTTAGTTTCGCGGCGGTCCCGCCTCCACCTGCTAGTTGGCCAAGGGGAAAGAACAAATAAACAGGTTTGGTCCAGTGACATCAGTCAGGGGATCGGATTTCACCTATATTCTTCTCGAAAAGTGGGGTGCTCATGTCATAGCGATTTAAAAAGTGAGAATTTAATTTTTTTGAAGATCTATCCAGAGTTCCGGGTAGATAGAACTAAAAAATCCTGAAATTATGAGGTGCATCAGGAAATGTTTCACCCCAGAAGAAAGACAAATACTGGACAGACTATAATCAATTTTTTGAAAATTGGTGAATTTCAAAATTTTAGCAGCCTGATCTGGAACCATACTTTAGTTGTAATCTATTGCAGAAGTTGACCTTTATACCTACATAACAAATGTCAGTAATTAAAAATATATACATAAATAAAAGATGTTAGTTGTGCCTACCTTTTCTTTTTGCAGATATTAGGAACCATTTCAACGTTTAAAACAACAAATATTCTAGCGACAGAACGCACAAAACGACGAGCTACCATAGTTGCTTCTTCGCTTCTTCCCTCTTTAGTGTTATCATTTATCTCTCGAATAAGTGTAGTTAAAAGAGTGTCCAACATCTAGAGAGGGAAAAAGTAGTGCACATTAATCAAAACAAATTTACCGGTATAATATTTAGCAATCTTAAATTAGTAAATGTGCTTTGATGGCTATCCAAAAATCTTGAAGGTTACAACAAGAAAACTGGTTCAAGGTGGCCACAAAATTCAGGAAAAAAATTCCCTGATAATTCTCCAACAGATTTCTACAAAATTCCCTGATTTTATGACAAACTTTTTTTCAAATTTTTCAGATGTGTAGATAGACTGATCAAATAGAACATATATGCTAAAGAGAAAACATGCCAAATATTTAAAAATAGTTTTGGTGGTAATGAAAAGTTTAAATTATTCTGTAACATTAAACTTCTTACGATTATTACAACAAATCTTCAGGTAAATGGCGCCAAAATATGGAAGAATGGGTAAACATACATGAAAATTTCCCTGATTTTCATGAAATTTAAAAAAAAATTGACATTTTCCTGATTTCCAGGTTCTGTGATTAATTTCAAAATAGGAGCAACATTACAAACCAAAAGTTTTCTCAATGGAAAAACTGATAATGGTGGGGGGAAAATATTTAAATTGTTCAAAGAAAAAAATTCGATTAAGACAAATCAATACTTACTTCTGAAGTGCACTTGGTGAGAAGACAATGGGTGAATTTATCGAGAAGAGCTGTTCCATTCTGTAAGCCAAGATATGACTGTTCATCATACATGAATCCATAAGAAGATTTCATAGATGACGGATCTTCTCCTTTCCATCCAGTTAGGATTGTAGACTTTACAGCATTCCAGTCATTTAGTAAACGCTCTAAAGCTTTTCGTGAAAATTTGGGAGGCTCCATATCGTGATCTGGCATGTCCGTTTCCGCTTTAAAAAAAGCAAAAAATTTCAACGTAAATGTTAAGATAGAAGAAATATTTTTAAAAGTAAGTTATTTTGTAGAAATAAAATGTAATTGAATGTTATAAAATTTAAATGCTAAGTTGAATTAATAAATTTCAATTAAAAAAATATGAAATATTACAAAATTAAAAAAAATTAAATCAGAAAAGAAAAAAAAATATCAGAGAGCTCAATGAATGTTTCACAAAAGAATTTAAATAAACAAAATTGATTTGATCATGAAGCAACAATGAAGCACTTTTTTAGAAAAATATATTATAGTAAAAATATATGTTTAAAAGAAATATATTACAGTAAAAAGATATGTTTAAAAGAAAATTACAAAAATGTTACAAACATATTAGTCATATACATTAAAGAAACAAATATTTCAGAAAGATACTTCTCAAAATCTTTAACAAGGGAATTGATTTTGTAAAAATTAAGACAGGGGATTAATATAAATAAAGAATTCTGGTTATTTTAAACATTTATATTTAAAACTAAATATTTCATTAAAAAGACCTAATATATGAATGATAGTTTTTCATGTTTAATATTTAAAACTAGCTGAATACCCGTGCTTCGCTATGAAATTTTAAAATGTGCATTATTTTAGCTAGCAGCGAGGGCTAGCGTTGCGGAAAGGTCCCAGTTTTTGGCACTTCGCTCGCAAGAAGGTTCCTCGTTACACAAAATCGAGCTCGCTTCGTTCACTGAAAAGTTCATTGATACATAAGCACAGGCTTGCTTCGCTTGCTGAAAGGTTCATTGTTGCATAAGCATAAGCTAGCTTCACTCCCTAAAATCTAATTGCTACATAAAGCCTTAATAGAGAAACAAAAAATCCCTGTTAATACAATAATACAACACTCCTTTAAGATTATTTTAACATGTGTTTGTGGAAAACAAAATTGGAAGGCAAAACTACTTATTTAGAAACTTTCAGGGCTCTAGGTCTAGTAGAAGTCGCTTTTTGTGAAAATATTAATTAAAAAACAAATAAAAAATTTAACATTCTTTTTGTCTGAAGTCCAAAACTACTTGTATTGAAAATTTCAGAACTGTAGCCCAATTAGAAAAAAATGTGTAAAATATTTGTTATAGTTAAAAAAAAATTAATTAAAAAACTAATAAAATTTTAAATTTCAATTAGAAGGCCAAAATTACTTATGTTGAAAATTTCAGAGCTGTAGCACAATTAGAAATCGTTTTGTAAAATATACATTAATTAAAAAAGAACTAACTAAAATTTTAACATTCTGTTTAACATGTATACAATTAAAAGGCCAAAACTACTTATGCTGAAATTTTCAGAGCTCTACTCAAATTTTTAGTAGGTTTCTATAGATCCACAGACAGACACACACACAGCTTGTTTTATTATTATAGATAAAGCCTCTCACAGTGCTATAATTTGACTTACAGAAAAACTGTTGAATATTCTTAAGAACTTACAGATTTCTGATGCAGGAGTCTTGCGTGGAGCAGATGACCTTGGTCTTTGAGGCCTATACTGTTTGTGTTCGATAGATTGGCGACCCACAGTCTGAACCAAGAAAAGCAAGATGCTTTCTCCACTGAAAAGATAATCATTATGAGCTCCTGAGGTGAACCAAACCAAGATAGTGTTACCAAAGTAACTCAAAATAATTTTTTATATTAAGAATACTTCTTAACATACAAACAGATGCTTTGTATCACATGGATAGAACAATACAAAAAGAATAAAGAGAAGTTTTTATCCTAACTCAATTCAAGAAAGTCAACAGTTAAATATAACAAAATTGATTTGGTAGCGAGACTTGATAACAAATGTACAATTTTTTTTTTAAAAATTACATAATTTATTTTAAAAAGACCCTCCAGCTGCTATACCATGTAAAAAAGAATCAGCTAAGCCAAGTCAAATTTAATTCAATATGATAATAAATGGAGTTATGCATTCTGACACGATCATATTTAGCTATTAAAAATATAAACTAGCTAGCTGTATGCCCAGTAGCTGAAATGAGGCGGCAAGCACAGATAACTTTTGTACTTGCAGACCAATTTCAAACTGTTTAAAATGATGCATATATATATATATAAAAAAAAAAAATTGACTGGTTTTACAGATTATAGTACCTCATCTAACATTTTCTACAAAAACTTAAAACTTTTTTGGCGAGAATAAGCTTTTTCCCTTCGCCTGCATGTGCTTATAATGTGTGAAAGAATGTCCGAGAATGATGACCTAAAAACGGACGTACATGCACAATCTTGAAATGATGAATGGGCTTATGGGAATAACTATTATACTAGTCTCGGTACCAGTTTGGGAGCTGTTCTAAAATGGCAGCCTTTTTAATTATGATTATTTGATATTTCTGAAGAACATGCGTCTGTTTTCACTGTAAAATCATTCTCCATCATATTAGTGACTTTTTATTTTATATAAATAATGTTGATAAAGATGCTATTTTCTTTAATACAAACAGTTACATTCATGGATGTATAAAAAAAAAAATAGATGAAAGCAAGACTAAAGGTTCAATTTATGATCTTAGGATTCTTTTAAAGTTTTGCTACATTGGAACTGAAGACCAAACTTCACTCATTATAAAACTCCTTATGTTTTGTTTCTTACTGAAATCATAGTTTGAAAATTATTTTTCTAGGACTTTTAAGGACCTAAATAATATTTTTTAAATGCATCAGGTCTTTAATGTGTGACTTTACAGCTGCTTTGTCCATAGCATTAATATCAAAATCTTTCATGCACAATTTGTATTTTGCCTTATAAAGAAACTTTGATTTTTTGGCTTGCAAAATGTAATCAAGATGTGTAACTAAAACCATTTGATTTCTACTTTACTAATCAAATCAGCAAATACAAGCCAAATGATGTACAAGCTGATGCATGCTTAATAGAAATATGCCAAACAATTTTGGGTGTGGTACAGATAAGTGATAAAAATTAAGGACTTTTAAGGACCTTTAAGCATTTTCAAATACTTTTAAAGCCTGACATCCAGTTAAAAAATATTAAGTACTTTAAATGACAGTGGGAACCCTGGTATCTCCATCCATGTATGTGAGGCTATTTGTGAAAATTGTAGTCAAATACAGTCACGCAGAAAATACCAATTGGTAATGATGGGAGCTATGAGGAGATTGACACTTCTGATATACTTGTATTTATAATTCTCAATGGTCCTGGGACAGATTATAAAAACATATGTAAATTTTTAAAAACTGCTTTGATTGAAAAATATAGTATGTCATACTTTCAACATTTTAAGCATATTTCAACGCATACTAAATTTAAGTATTCTGTTGCATCAAAACTTATGAAAAAAGTTATAGAAGAGTCAGTCAACTGTTTACTATGCTTTCAATAATAAATTGATACTATTTGATGAATGCATAATTGATGTGATAAATAAAATATATTTTTTAAAGGACAATTGTGCTAATGTTTATATTTCAACATTTTCCTTGTATGGGTAAGTTAAAGCATTTAATTAAACAGAAATTCAAAAGCCCTGGCTGGTGCATTAATTTAATTGTAACAATGCATTTTTAATAGTTATCAAAACTGGGAAAATACATCTTCAAAAAATTTGTAACTGAGTTATGTAATTCATGTAGTATATTAATACAATTCAGATCGATTAACATGTTAATGATTAAATTTTACATATCCCATTGTTACATGTTACCCATATGATAATAAGCTTGGAACCAGTGGGATACACAGAAAATTTATGGGGAAGGGGATGAAATCCATGAATAATTTTGCAGACATTTTGTTCTAATTTTTACATTAAAATATTAACGTAAAAAAAAAAAAAAAAAAAAATTAGGGATATGGCTATTGTAATATTCAAAGAGTGTTTCTAGAATTCTACGGTTATCAAAAAAATCTCAAATTCGTAAACATTTTTATCGTTTTTTAAAGCAACAGGGTTCCCACTCTTATTGAAGAAAAAAATTCATGGACTTTCAAGGACCTTTTTAAGAAAAATTTAAGGACCATAATTTTAAATACATCAGATGTAAAATTACAAAACGGAGTTTATCGGTGGTCAGGGGTATAGTGGAGTGGGAATATGAGGCAACGGCGATCCTTTACCTTTTTAGAAGGAGGAACGACATTCCCTCATCTAAAAATTTTTTTTTTCTCTTTACGTAATACTGAACTCAAAGCCAAGTAAGCAAACAAAAAAGTCATTTCGTGAGAACTTGTTTTCGTCTTGGATCCACAACTTCAGAGCTGAGCAGGCAAGTCCAAGTTTTTGTAAAACACTTGAAAAAGGCACGGCAACCCACACATGGCCATTTCTCTTTCATTAGATATGAACTGATATTTGTTTACATTTAGCTACGATTCATTCAATAGCAATTATCCTCTTCAACGAATGATCTGTATTTGTGGAAGAATTCCAGACGTCAAATTTGTATGGTTCGTCGTATATACAGTCTAAAACTTCCATACACAAATTCACGCCAAATATCTACATTTTTAAAGAACAAAACTGTGACCTAGCACATTCAGTTCTTTGCGCCCTTTCCTTGAAGAATATTTCGCCTCCTCTAATTTTAACGGGAACGCTAACCGATTTATCAACAAAAGTTATGCAACTTTTATTTTAAAAATTTTATATCACGGATTTAATAAATTATTTGTTAACCTCTCAACGTACCTAAGAAATGAATTCGTTCAAGATTAAAATACAAATGACAGTAAAAGATGGGGGTTTTTACAATCCAAAAAAGTTAAGCAAACCTGCGGTTCTGACGGAATAAACTGGTTAGTGCTAAAAATCCAGATAGGCAAGAGCAGAATGTTCATATTTTGTATTAGCTTTTAAGGTGTTTTGAGATCACGGAATTATGTATTTATATTTTGTCAGATGTTGGGAAATATTTATTTTATTCCCAGATATTGGGAAAATCAAACTGATAACTTGTTTGAACATGGAAAAAATATGTTCAAAATAGTATTGACTTTTAAATCCTTTATATTAACTTCGCCTTTGAATGTTTGTGAATTTGAATATGTTTAGTTCAACACATAAAATGTTGCTTGAGTGTACAGTAAAGAGACTGGCTTCAAGCGCTCCGCTGTGTTGTTGTGACAGAACTGAACAGTTGTTAACTTTGTTTCACTTTAACTTGGCAGTACTGATAATGCTACATTAGCCGAATTGCAGCCCTTCACAACCTAGGGTTGCAAAGGAGTTCCAAGGCTTGCGCTAAGAGCAGAGGACTACTATAAAAAAAGTAATACGTAGCAAAAATCAGTAATTTTAATAACATGTATTTTATTAAATTCCTATGAAAATAATTTCATTACAATTTTTTATTTAAAAAAAAAAAAAAAAAAAAAAATTGAATCCGTGGGTTCATTAATAAAAGCTGACTTAAAATAATGTTGATTAGTGCAAAAAACGCTACGATTTTAATAATTTGCACCCATACCATATAGAGCACTCTTTACCATTTTTTAAGTGTTTTCTGTGCCCATTTTCACTGTAAGGGGCTCCAAAACTCATTTTTGCACACATAGCATTTTACTCCTAGGCTGGTCCTGTATATTTGATTTTCCTTAATATAAAAGTGCTAATGGTTTTGCAAATGGGTATAATACATTGAAATTGGGCTGCGAAGAAGTAGGAAAACAATTCAGATGTATTTTAAAATGCAAAATTAAATTTCTTTTCGGTTTGAGAATGGGAAAGTTTTACAGTTATTTCAAAATTTATTCCAAAAATGTAGCAGCAGTTCTTAAAAAAAATTATACAGTGGCGGCAATAAGGGGAGGAAATTTCCCCGATCTTTTTTAAAATCTAGTGATTTTGATGGCAATATCATATATATTTTAGAGTTTGTTTCCTCCTCCGATTTATACCCATTTTTGACTATTATTGTCACCCAACCGTCACCAATGTCAAGATGACAAAATCGAACTGGATAAGATAAAAAACAGGAATGTCCCAAACAAATCAGGCAAGTAATGAGTCTACATTGAAATATCCCGCTTAAAATTAGAGATGATTGAGATGGTACACAAATTAATATTTTATCAAGAAATTTTAAATCGACTGATGGATTTGAATTTTTCAATTATTTTAGTAATGTAGCAAATTTGGAAAGGAAGGATCTATCAAGAAAGAGGAACTTCTCTACATTTTCTTTTTGAAAAGGAGAAAAGCCATAAAACTTTTAATCAACTTCTGCAACAATCACAATATTTTTCATTCATTTTGAAAACAGATTTCGAGGAGCTACAGAATCTGGGAATTTATCCGAACCCATTGCATGCAAGGCATCTCTGATATTTCGGATATTTTTAAAAATTTGTGTCAATAATATGTTTGAAAATGTGTTATAATCCTTTATAAAGTGTTAAACAATCTTTTAAAATGGGTTGTGCAAAGCAAATTATTTAAAATCCATATAACTTAATAGTTTAAAAAAATTAATTGTATAAAAGAATAAGTCGAAACACACAATTATTATTTATTCACTTTTTTTAATTTTTGGAGGTGCTCGTGAGCTATTTTGAGATTATTAAAGTAATATTAACAAAATTATTTAAAGTTGTCATTTTCATTCCCCCCCCCCTTCCCCACACTCAGAAAAATATATATATTTGTTTGTAACAACGCAGCATAGCATTCCCACACCTTTTTATTTTACACTACATCACTGTTGTTGGTCACTTAAAAATTCAAGGACTTTCAAGGACCTTATCCTTTTTTCAAGGACCAAATTTCATAAAAAAAAAATTCAAGGACTTTCCAGGACCGTGGGAACCCTGAGCAAGAATTGCAGAGTACTAAAAATGATAGAGATCACCAATAGAAAGTAAACAATCACAATGACACCTTTAATAATAAATTCAAGTACCATGATGACAATTCTAACATCAAGTCAGCAGCAAAAATTAATGAGTTCTTTTGATTATACTCCAAGTAAGAAAAAGATTATTAGAAAGAAGCCTTTGTGGATTTAGTCCCGATACATAAACACAAACACTGTTTGAATTTAGATGTATAATAGATATTAAATTTAAGTAAAATTCAGAAAATTAATTTTAATAACTTAACATTAAGAGCATTCTAAGTTATATAAAACTATATGAAAGCAGAAACAAAGAAAACTATAACTATAGTACATTCTATATTTAAGAAAAAACAAATATAATTTTATATCAAAACAAAAGAGAGTAAAGTCTTACCGGCTATTAGGGTAAGTAACAAGATCAGTTTCTTGAATCAACTTATTAAGAAGCTGGTAGCGAGAGGCCTGATGTCCAGACACAAGAGCTTTGCATTTGCATTTCTCCCAACAATCACAGTAAGCAGTAGGAGAGGTCTTCTTAAGTTTGCAGTCATGTCCCTTGTGACAAACCCTAGCACACTCTGTACAACAGCACAGCGACCCTGTCAGACCACAAGTTCGGCACTCAAAAATATCCTGGAACACACAGACAGACATCAAGTTATGCTGTTCTTGCTGGAAGCAACTAATTTTTTTTTTTATTATAAGCTCTTTTTACTTGGAATTTCATATTCCTTTTTTAGAACTAACACTGTTATGAGACTATGCTATAGTTTAAAAAACAAATTGTCCAACAAAATAAATACATTGATGGTGAACGTATATAATTCAAATTAAACTAAAAGTAACAATTACTAAACAAGTTCCAGAATGTCAAAAAAATTTATTGGGGTCAAAGTGACAAAATAAAAATATATAGGATTTTTACAAAAAAAATATAGGACAATATAAAACATCAAATAACTGCACACAGTCTCTACTGAACTTTAAAGTTAACTCGTTACATATTTCATTAATTAAAACTTTAAATGAAACGTCATTGAAATGAACATATAAGACAAACTTAGAAGGACTTTCACACAGTACCAATTAACATAAATTATCCTTTTTAACTGAGGAATATCTATAATTAAGTACTTAGAAAATAACTGTCTCCCTTTAAAACTCATTATACCGAATTTAAGAGACTAGAAAACACGCCATTAAAAAAAGAATCGCCTGATCCTGAATATGTCATCCTTTATTCGTTATTACCTCAATATTCCACACACACATCCTTAGTATTCATCAATAAATAAGTCTTATTAATTACATTATTTGCAATCTTGAGTCATCCAGCATCTATATCCCAATTTCTTTTAAGTATTTTCTTTTTATCCCCTATTTCCTGTTTGGGTTAAGATCAACTGTACGGTCTCAATTAGCGACTTTAAAAAAATAAAAAATCGCCAAATTGTAAATGACATCAAAAGGCTGTGCCGCCAAATCCAAAATGACGTCAAAACACATTCGGCGTCGAATCGCTAACTTTCAAAAAGTCGCCAAGGGGGACCGTACAGTTAATCTTAACCCTTGTTAGCTTTTTAGTCTTTTTTTGGTTCAGATTTACTATTTGGTGTCGGATAGATTGGCGGCGAAAAGTGGACGATTTAGCGCCGAATGTGGCAACTCGTTGACTTGGTTTTCCTGCACTTGGACAATCTAACGTTTTGACGTCATTTTCAATGTTAGTGACTTTTTTTAAAATATCGCTATACGACACCGACCAGTAAACTTTAACCCTTTTGTTTCCTGACATCAATTACTGACTGTGCATTCGAAATGTCGTTTTTTCAGTCCTGCAAGTTTTTTATATCCGTTGTTCCCGAGGCAGAGTTTAGTTTCTGGATATCTTTCTTTTTCGCTATCTTGCTGCATTATTACCAATTAATTACTACATTGAGGAAGAAAACAGATCAGAAATTCAAGCCCGCACGCTATGAAAAAGTTTCCATGTTTACACTTTACAAATCTCGCGGTCCAGTTGAATTGAGTTGAGTTGTAGGTTGTGCAGTACGTGACGTTACAAGAAATAAGAATCAGCCGCTTGCAAACATTGCTCATGTCTCTTTTACTTACGATCGCGACAAAGAATCCGAAATATAAAAAATCACAACAAACGGCGCCGTTATTATGAATTAGAAGAAAATATAGGTCAAATCAACGTAGAAATATAGGATATATAGGACAATTAAAAAATATAGGACAATATAGGACGTTTTTTCCGATTTTTTAAAAAATATAGGATTTATAGGACATATAGGACGTCTGCGACCCCTGAATTTAAGTTCATGTACAGATTCCATCAATCTAAACAAAAGTTCATTACATTTTAAATGCAGCATCACAATGAGATTAACTGATTTTTATATTGTTTGAATAAGCAGGTTATAATTACTTTCTATTTTTTGTGCTTGCAATTAAAAAAAAATGTAACATTTTAACAAATTAATAAGAAATTCATTCCTTCAATAATAACATTTCCATAGTTGTTCATAATACTTGTTACCATTTCACATTGAAACCTAAAAGTAAACATACTTGATTGATGTGTTCAGCTCCAGTCCATGTGAAGCTACATGTATCGTTATAGCACAAGACATGAAGGGGAGAGTCGTCAGGTAAGGCAGCTTTGGGGTAGATCATAGGTTGCATGAAACTCTGTCGTCCCTCTGCATCGCGACACGATTCTTGCGCCAGACGCAAGAATGTATCCATCAAGACAAGGGCAGCCGGATAAGCTCGGCCTGTCACTGCAGACATGAAGGGAGTGCAACCTTGGGCATCCCTAATTGAGAAGGGGAAAAAAAAAAAATACCCAATAAAATTTCTTTGTGACTTCGTAAAAATTATAATCCAAAATTTATTGTTAAGATTGAAACTCATTAACATGAACTCAGATGAAAACAAAATATGTGTTCCATCATTTGAAGTTCATGTTATCACATCTTTGCCTGGTGATGAATTTGACCACACACTGTTTTTTTAAGTTCAACGAGTTTCCTGTTTTTGATGTACTTCGTTTGAGAGATGTGGATCCCTACTTAAGCTTTTTCAACCATCCTGTGATAAGTACCATTCTTATCTTTTATTTATTAAAAGGAACATTTACTTCAGAACTCTGCTAACTGTTCTTTTTATCACATTCTTTCAAAAGAAATAACTACCCATGAGGCACTGAACGGGTGGACAAAAAAAGTTTAATTTGTGAATCAAAAGTGACAATCCTGTGTATGGTTACCTGAGAAATGCTAGCCATCAGGCTAATAGTATCCACAAGCTCAGTAAACAAACTTAAATGAAATCCTACTTTACTGACATACAGTCACTTAATACCAAAATAAAAGCTAGTAACCCCAAAGAGGAGTTGTTTGGAATGTCTCTCCCACGCAAAAGTCACCACCTTATTAATGTTTTATTAAATTCTTGTTCTAAATTCTAAAAAAATCTGGCCTGATCTCCAAGTTTGACGACTTTTACCAAGATAGTTGTGTTAGTACTCGAGTATCTTATTGCATAAAAAAAAAGTATGTAAAAATGCAAATTTCAATCATATTTTTTAACAACTCTTGAAATATTTAATAAGTATGAATCAAGCTTAATTTAAGGTAAGTTATATGATAAATGCTACTCTAAACTAACCTAGCAGTCAACAAATCTTTTAGGAAAGGCTTTAACACAGGTGAATCGCATAAACTCCATAAAATACTTAATGCTGCATTCTTTCTTTCGCCTGTGTCAAGTGATGTAGAAGACAGAGCACCCAGAGGTGACATGTTACCACCTAGGAGATAAGGAGTGAAATAAGTTTAAGAAAACATCGACCTTACAAATAACTGCAGTTAAATGTAGTTGCAGATTGTTAAATAAAATTATAATTGCTGTTCAAAATGCAGTACACAGTTTACAAATCACAATAGAAAACATTTTAAATGTTAAAAATATAAATACTTGTTAATTTTTTGCATTTATTAATTTTTTTCTTTGGGTTTCTAAACTGATATACAATAAAGAATAAGATTTCTTAGACATCTAGTTCAGAGTAAAAGAGTACCTTAGTGTCGGTTTTGTATGGACAGCTAAACTTCCTAAACCATGTTCGATATTAAATTAGAGAAAGCAAATAACATTGATAGCAAACGATTTGTTTTAAGCATTAGGGTAAAAGTCTTCAAAGAAAACTTAGATTTTTTTTAATAGTTATAAATAAAAATATTAACATATCAGTATATTTCCATGTTGAATTACCTGTAGAGGAATCCACTGGTTCAGGTGGCCATCCAAGAGAAGGTATACCAACATCGTTATCTCTGTTTTCTAGTCCAGCAAGGTTGCGTGCGGCTGTTGTAGCACGTCTCATAATTTCTCGAAGAGATACACTATCAAAGAAAGTAAAAATTGCAAACTATTTCATTTAAGCTTTATTGGCTATTTGTTCGCCACAATAAAATGAATTTCATTTGCTAAATTTACAAAATTAACCAGATAATGTATTTTATCTTGATTTGTAACTTAGAATAAATAAAAAGTTTCAAAATGAACTCATGAATTAAATTTTGAAAAATTGAAACGGGATGCAAGATAATGAAAAAATGCAAATAAATTTTAGGCTAGCAATTTCAAGCATCTACTTTTGCTTGTCACATAATTGTAATAGAGAACTATTCAACATGTGTATAATGTTTAAAATTAAATAACAAAATCCTAAAAAGCTTATGTGATAATATATATATTTTTTACAAGATATAGACATTTTAAGCAGATCTATAAAATAAATAAGAATTTTTTAAGTACAAAAACATTCAAACTTCCCATCATAACAAAAAGCTACATCTTCATGATATAAACACCAAATTGATCCATTTTATGTACTAATTAATATATAAACTATAATCATATGATTTATTTTGTTAAGTACAGTTAGAGAAACAAATATAAGGAATTAGTGTTTCAAAGATTGAATTTTGACAACAAACTAATTTCTTTATTTGCAACTTCTCTAATTTTTGATACTTTTTTCTCTCATTCCTTCACAACCAATTTTTCTTTAGAGCACAAATAGTTTCTTTTACCAATCTTCTGCTTTACCATATTTTGTATGTTCTGTTTAAAAGGAACGGGCATTTCTAAGAGAATGTATAACAGTGTTTATTAAATTTCTATACGTCCATTTTGGGACCTTTCAGGGATTATTGAAAATAAATGCTAGATCTGGTTACAAAATTATTTGAGTCAGTTAGGTGCAATTATGCTTTAAAGTAACAATTTTTCACTACTAATGTAGTCAAATCTCGAGAAAAAAGAACTCTAGTATCACATTTCTCCTTTAATAAGTCTTTTTTAAATAATAAAAAAAATTTAAAGTAAAGACAAACCATAAATCATGTCTAAGTTAATGAACATTAAACAAATATTATATTTATTACTTGATTTCTGAATACTTGAAATTTTAATAAAAATTGAAGAAATCAACAATTATTTAAAAAATATTTTGTAACGTAACTTTTTTTTTTATTTTTAAATTTTATGCATCAAATGAAGTTGGCAAAAAAATTATACATCAATTTGTGTATTTTATAAAAAACCGTTTTTGAATGTTGTTGGATTGGGGGAGTTACACCATTTTCATTTTGCATAATTTCTTTTTCTATTTGTTCAATTTCATCATTTGCTAGTGGCATTATTTGCAATTTTCTTTTTTTTCATTTGTTTAAGTTCAGCTGCAGCCACCATAGCCCACCAGCCTACCATACTTAAGCAAAAAACTTCATATTTTCCTAAAAGTGCACAAGTCAATTAATTTAAAATAATTATACAAAAAAAATGCTTTAACTTTTAAACTATTATGCACAATATAAATAATGCAGTATTTCCTTGCATTTGACTGGAAGTAATTTTGAAAAATATTAATAATTTTATATTATAATATTTCAAACAAATATTTTTAGACTTCAATCTAATCATAGATACATAGAAAACATTATCTATCTAAACTCCAAAGAAAAAATATTTTATACTAACAGGACAATATTTAGAATAATGGGCTGATCAAAGTAGGGGAAATATAGCAATTTTTATGTACCCTGCTAAACATTCCACAAACCTGCGAGAAGGATGGCCATTTCCTCCGCCTGCAACTGTTCCACTCAACAAATCTAATGATTCCAAACTAGCACTTCCACTTGTATCTCCTTTTAAAAGAAACATGCATAATTACCAATTAAAATACAGAAAATCAATACAAATCTTGAAAATTTTTCAAATTTTTTTTTTTGCTCAACTTACCTGCATCGTTATCTTTGTTAGAAACTGGAAAACAAGTTGTAACGGCAGCATGAAATATGTTTCTGTTTCCATCACAACGCTCATTTAATACACATTGTAAAGTATTTTGACCAAAAGGTGTTCCTGGAGGAAAATTAAAATGTTATATTTCTTACACATTAGACAGAACTTAATAATGGTACTTTCCCATCAAGTGCAAAAAAAGCTTAAGTTAATAAAAGAAAAATAAACACACCAGAATCTCTTTCCAGTGAAGCCAGCGTCTGCCGAACAGTTTCTTGTTCACACTTCAGTATAGGAGGCAGGAGAGTTTGATGCTGCAATACACATTACAATAAATGTAAAAATTACACTTAAAAAAAAAAAAAAATAGTTAAACTAATAGAATTAAAATTAAAAGGCTAATAACTTAAAAGTTAAAATCTTGTCTTTTGTCATAAATTATCCTCTATTTTAAATTTAAATCTATGTGCTATGCCAGGGTGTCCACAGAAAAGTTATTTTAAAATTCCCTGATATTTCCCTGTGACACCCAATTTTTTCCCTGATTATAAGTTATCGACAAAATGTAAATAAATAATAAACTTTCAAGTAAAAAAACATTCAAATTCACCATCATAAAGAAAATTACGATGCATGTACTGTTTATTTTTACACATTCATGACACAAATACCAAATTGCTTCATTTAGTGTAGTATATGTATAGTGTGCCTGTACTGTGTGTGTGCAATTATACTTTAAAATCACACTTTTTTTCATTACAATCTAATCTCAAGAAAAGATGACCATAAATCATGTCAAAATGGATCTCTCTCTCTCACTCACACACACACTTAACAAATACTCTATATATTATATTAACTATTTTTGTTTTCTGAATACTTGAAATTTTAATCAAATTTTAAAAATATATAATTACTTTAAAATATTTTCGTAATGTAAAATTTTTATGTTTTATGAACTATATATCAATTTGTGTATTTAAAAAAAAAAAATTCTTCAAATGTAGTTGGATTGGGGGAGTTACACCGTTTTCATTGTCTTTTTAGTTTGCATAATTTCGTTGTACAAACTGTTCGATTTCATTATTTGCATTATTTGAAATTTTCTTTTTTGTTTAAGATCAGCTGTAGCCACTGTTTAGGTATAATACCCAAGCAAAATGTTTACAAAATAAACACATTTTCCCCAGACAATTAATTTTAAACAATTATACATAAAAAAATTGCTTTAACTTTAAACTATTACTTACATCTATAGTTAAAATGTAAAATTGTTTTTCAATTCAAAATAAACAATTTTACATTCAATAGCAGTTAAAATTACAATTTTAAACAGGGATACATAATAAAAACTGAGAAGATTTGGATTAATTTCTTGTGCAAAATGAAATTAAAATTCTAATCATTCATCATTAATTCAAACCAAACGGTGAAAACGATCCTCACATACACACTAATCACATACATAGCGGCTTTCACATCAGCAGAAGTCTAGGCGAATGACACCAAAACGATGTCGCGAATCTCGCCAATAGCTTCAGTTAAAACGATTTAAATCTAAGTGAAAATTACAGCTACTTCAACGTAAATATCGGTGATAGCGGCCGCCGTACCGACGCAAGTCTCGGCAATTATATTAAACCAACAATCGGCAAAAATGCCTGTACCGGTGCAGGCAAAATGCCCCGTAAGAAGGTTCCGTGATTGCCAAACTTGCAAGTCTAACAAAATTGTAATGCAGATTTGTATCAATCTCAGGAATGACCGAAATTTCAATTAAAAGAAAAAGTCGAAATTCGCGTTTTAGCTGAACTGTACTATGTCCGACAGATGCAACCCTCTGCAATAACGTCAGTAACTATTATTTCAGAGTAAGACTCGACGAAAATGAGCATCACACAGCAACGTAATAACGGCGATAACGCTTGCCATAATCACAGGAATAACTGTCATTTTATCAGCATAACGTTCTGCAAAATGGCTATAACATACCAATGTAAATAATTCCGATAGAGTCTAACATTACAGAAAAATAAGGGGGGAGGGGATGATAATTCCATCAGTGGTTTGGGGAAGTCTAAACGCATGCAGGTTCCATAATAGTCAGGAAATTTTAATCTCCGAGAGATCAATGAGAAAATTGTAGGAAAACTTTGATAGGTGGAAAAATAAAAAAAATTCACAAAAGTGGAAAGATGAGAAATTTAAAAAAAAAAAGTTACTTCCTTCTTTGATTCTTTTCGCTGCTTCAGCAATCGCATCCCTGCATTAAGGCAACAATCGTCAAAAATGACCATCACACCAACGTAAATATCAACGTTAGCATCCAATATATCGATGGAAATCGCTGAAATAGAGGCGATTCTATCGACGTCACAATCTACGAAATTGACAATCACAAGCGCAAATCTCGGCGATAGAGACAACTATTGAGGCGCAAACCTTGGAATAGTGATTAATAGGGACTAAAATGAACATCACAAGAATGTAAATCTCGATGATTGCTCCCTTCTTAGCAGCGAAAATCTCGGCAGTAACAAGTTAACATCAGCGTAACGTTCGGCGAAATTAACCACCACACACCAGTATAAATAACAGCGATAGATGCTAGCAATCAGCAAAAAAAGTGGTCATTACATCAAAAGTTTGGGGAATTCTGAACGTAAGTTCAGGTTCCTTTGTTGTCAGACAAGCAAGTAAACCCAATAAAATTGCAATGCAGTTTTGTATCCGTCCCTGGAATAATAGAAATTTCAACAAAAAAAGTGCTGAAATCCGTGTTTCAGCAGAACTGTACCATGGCTGACAGGTGCAATCTCTGAAATAGTGTCAGCGACACATCACGAAAATGAGCAGCACGCAAGAACGTGTTTCTTGCCCTCTATAATCACGAAAATATCGGCCATTTTACCATCGTAATGCTCAGAAAAATGACCATCAAATACCAACGTAAATAATACCGATAGACTACTATAATATAAGAGAAAAATGAGGACGAAATGTAATAATTCCATCGGCGATTTGAGGCAAATCTGAAAGCAAGCAGGTTCAGTGATTGTCAGGAAATTTTAATGCGAAAAGTTACGTGGTCGGTCTTGCGGTTCGAATTTTTGACGTTTTGCCCTTTTTTTTAAACTTTTTCTAATTTTTTTTCAAATTGATTTTGGTATTTTTGGTAGCAGTGTATCTTTAATTGTCAAAATCAAAAGTTTCATTTTAATTTCAGGAAATTCCTTTAAACTTTTTGACAAAATCCCTGATAATTCCCTGATTTTTCCCGAAATGCCGAATTCCCTGACTTTTCCCGATATTCCCGGTTTTCCCGATCTGTGGACACCCTGTATGCACTCTTGTAATTATTATTAGTTTTTTGCGTTTTTTTTCAAAATCAGATCTTCCCGGTAAATCTCTATAATTCTATCTATATTATTACAGTTAACGATTATTAAGTCATCAATATATCTAAAAGCTTCGATACTATTATTTTTTATTTTTATTTTTGAAAATTTCTCTCGTACATAAGCAAGTAAATATCAACAAAACCACTTGAGAAACTCTTTCCCATAGGTATACCTTTCGATTGTTTGTAGAAATCATTACAGTTAAAGATTATTAAGTCATCAATATATCTAAAAGCTTCGACACTATTATTATTTTTTAGAAAATTTCTCTCATACATATGCAAGTAAATATCGGCAAAACCACTTGAGAATCTGTTTCCCATAGGAATTCCTTTCGATTGTCTGTAGAAATCATTACAGTTAACGATTATTAAGTCATCAATATACCTGAAAGCTTCAATATCGGCAGAACATTGAAATCAAAAACCAAAAGAAGAAAATCTAAAAATATTCAGGAAATCCATTTTTCCTCAAATTGTCCCTAATCCCAAAAGCCAAACTGAAATCCGTAGCATTGTTGCAGACGCTTAATTCTATCCCGACTGAGTTCAAACCCCACTGACGAAGAAACTCAGTCGGGATTTCATATTTAATATCTGGTTATGGCTCATTATTTTTTCAAATATAATTTTTAGGAGTCCAAAAATATATATACAGTCAAACCCCGTTAATGCGAAATTGCTTAGCATGAAATCCTGTTTAACGCAAAGTAAAAGCAATTCCCCATACTTAAAACCTATATTAATTTATTCGTTTAACACGAAATTCGATTAACCCTAACAATTTCATCGGCCCCATCAACTTCGCGTTAACAGGGTTTGACTATTTTAAAAAGCTCTAATGATAAAAGTACATAATTTGAGGCCTCAATAAAATATACCAAGCCATTGCTACATTATTAATGCACAAGTTATAAAACTAAATAATCAGCAACTTTCCTTTTTTCCCTCTGACCAAAGTTTTATTAACCAGCCCAAACATTTAACAAGAAATCATACTACACTTACTTTTAACAGGGTTCAAACTCAATCTATGATAGTAAAATTAAGGAGTTACTAGGGAGTTTTTCAGGAGTTAAGTACAGTAAGTTCAGGAGTTAACAGGGGAAAAAATTACATACCTAATAATACAGTTTTCCTTCTACGCGCCTGATTTGGTTGTCAAGAATCGTGGTGCATTCTGGGACTGTTCGAAGGGGTTTTTTTTGTGGTTGTAGTGATGAAGTGCATGCATAGCAGACTTTGAAGTATGGTAAGAATTTCAGAGACGTTTTATCGAGTAAAAATTGCTACGTTTTAAGGTTTTACTAATCTTTTTATCCTTCAATTATTATTTTTAAGGAGATAGAAATATCAGGAGTAGAAACATAATTTTCAGGAGTTATAAGGGCCCTTATAGAAAAAAAGCAAATTTCAAGAGTTTTTCAGAACCCTGTTTTAAAAAAAAATTAAAAATGCAAACAAATCTTACTTCAAGTGCAAGAACAACAACAGCCACCTGGTTCTTCTGGCTGACAGCCACATCTTTTAAGGAGTGAACACCAAGACCAATGGCTCGAGCAGGTGGGAGGTCAAGCCAAACAGGATCCCTGATGCTGTCTGTACAATCCTTTGACAAGGGATAGATAGCACTATTTCCATCAAGCAAGACTGCCACTGTTTCATTCTAGAAAAGAAAAATTACAATGCTTTCCCTATTATGCTTACAGGCAAAACAGCCAATCTATTATCCTTATGCCCAATAATTGAAAGAAAATGCATTACAGCAGAGATGCCAATTGGGGACATAAATGAAGGAGTAAAATTAATACAGTTTTGCTTTCAAAATAATTAAAATTTCAAAAAATGCAGCAGCAAATGCTGCCACTTAACTAGAGTTACAACAATAGGACAAATTGTTAAATATGTGCAAGTAACACAGTTAGGGAATATATATATCTGCCAGAAAAGCCCAATTAAACATTACAAAAACATACAAAAGAAATATTTATAAATGTTGCAGGCAAAACTTTTCTGCCAGTCTGCGACACTAATTTGGGTATTAGAAAATAATCTGCAGCATAATTATTATTTTTTAAAATTTGCATAAGATACATAAGCTCCGTATTCGTCAATTTTATCAAAAACTCCTGTTTTACATAAACATAGAAATTTGGCAAAGTAAATTAAATATTTAAAAGGAAATATTTAAAGTTATTGTATCTTAAATTAAAATTCTAATCATTCTGTATAAATTCAAACCAAACGGGGAAAGCGATCTTCACACTAATCATGGACATAACAGCTGTCACATCAGCACAAGCCTAGGCGAATGACACCAAAATGGCATCGCAATTTTTGCCGATAGCTGCTATTAAAACGGCTTAAACTTAGGTGAAAATTATCACTACTCCAAAGCAAATATCGGCAATTACATCAAAGTAACAATCGCAAAAATGACCATTATAACTACATAAATCTCAGTATTAGTGGCCAAAATATTGGCAGAAATCTGTAAATTTATATAATAGAAATGATTACACTATAGACGCAACACTCTACGAAATCGACTATCACAACCACGTAAATCCCGACGATGCTGACAATTATTATATCAGCGTAACACTTGTTGTAAAGGAACATCGCAAGTACATAAATATCTGCGATATCTCCCGTCTTAACAGCGCGATTCTTAGCAATAGCGGTCCTTACATCAGTGCAACTTTTAGCGAAGCTAACTACTACACACCAACACGCGAAAGCAAACAGAACTCATTATGTTTATACAATCTCCGTGAAATCGCACATGGAGAACATCACGATTCTGAGTCCTCTTTCATGAAATTAAGTATCACGCACGTGCGTTGACTAAAATCACCCAACTTACAAATCGGAGTAAAAAAATTTATTTTTTTTATTGTTAGATTTGTAAAATGATCTGCAGGCTGCTGAAAAATCTGCGACGTCCATCTCCCGTCTCGCATTTTCTGCTATTGGGAAGTTGATGTGGTCCAGAATTTTATAATACATAAACACTTTAAAAGTTAAGATTACTTAAAAAGTATCGTATTTAAATGTAGATAGAAAGTTTATTTAACTTATTTTATAATTTTATTTAAAATAGTCCAAACAGCAATTATTACAAAAATATAATTTTCTAAATTATTTTACATAGTTATAGCAAATACTTAAACATCTTACTTCTCCACTTATACTGAATGATATAAGTCTAGTATCTTGACCAAGGAATGATTGTGTATCAGTAGGAAAAGGACTGTCTTGAGTAGCTTTACCAGTAGAAATGTTATACAAAACATAGCTCAATCTTTCACTATTCTTGACAACAGCATGAATCCCTATACAAGAAGTATAGAGGTCATATCAGAATTTATTTAATAGTACTTCTAAATTAATTTTTTTAGAGAGTTGAAAACAAAGTTTTTATATATATATATATATATATATATATATATATATATATATATATATATATATATATATATATATATATATATATATATATATAAACACTTATTTAAAAAAGTAACTTGATGTACAGATCAGATTAAAAACCTCCACATTTATTATTATTATGAAGAATAACCTAAGCCCTTAATGCTTGAAATGTATGTAGAAGGCAATTTTTATTTAAGAAATATACCACAAAAAATTTCATAAAATCCTTCAAACTTTGATTTATTAAACACAGATGAAACTTTTTAAAACATTCAAATTACATAAATTATTGAAAATATGCAAATAAGACTACTCCTCAAAATACTTATTTTGAATGGAAAAATTGGTCAAACGCACCTTGACCATCAACTGCCATACTCAAGATTGAGCTGGTGTCAGATATATTGACTTTTCTGGGCGTGCGTTGGAAGCAGTCAGGGACTCTGGGTGTATTTCCACTCTTTACAACTAGCAACTCATCTTTTCGCATGAGCCTACAATCGGAGAGAAGGCAAGTTAAGTCATCACTTTGTACTCCAAACTGTGTTTGCATTGAGCTGCTATTAGGACTTGAGAAACAAACAGCAGCATATACACCATCAACCTGAAAATATATTTATAAAGCATTTAATAAAAGAACAATATCAACAGACATAGATAACAGATATAGATATCAACAGACAACATCTATAGACAGAAAAACACTACCTATCTAACATTCTAAAGAGGATTTGAAGTTATTAATTTATTTTTTTTGCTACAGATGTAACTTAAGGTGTAGCTTAACTTGACACATATGGTAATAAACTGGTGTACTTTTTTTAATGTCAAGTTAGATGAGCAAAATACTAAACTTTAAAACACATTTACATTCAAGAAAAATGCAAAAATTTTATAGAAATATACCAATTCATACATTTCTTGGGATATTTATCACAAGCTGAAGAAGTTAAAACTGATATTTAAGTTAAAACAATTTTAATAGAGTTCATTTAAATCTAATTGCTAAAATACTATTAAAGGAATTTGAAAAATAAAAATTGTGGTAGTGGTTAAAAAAAATTTTTAAAAAAGTAATTTTTTAAAACACAAGTTGTAAAGTTATTTTTTAAAAAAGCTGATGTTCTTCAAATTCAGCTAACATTATAAGTTAAAATTTAACTTGCCTTAATGACTTTTCCGACAGGGGCATTTTTAACATCTTCAACAAAAATAACATCTTTTAAAGGCCAAGCTTCCTCTTCTTTACGATCACAATCCTCTCTAGCCTGCAAGCTAGATCGATGCTTGCGCTCTGGACATACAAAAACAAATTATTATTAGACAAGAGTTTTTTAAAAACTGAATAGTGTATGCAGTTTCCAAATGAATTATATATATAGTTACATTTATATTGTTTTAACTGAAACAAGTTAGGTACATATGAAAATTAATTTTTCTACATAGAAAAATACTTGCAAACTAATGCAAATTAATTACAAGTTATTCAATGGAAGAGAAAATAAAGTAAATGGATGATACATAGGGAGAAAATATGTATAAAAACTCAAACACACACAACCAGTCTAAGATATAAAGCTTTTCTCGAATGAAACAAAGCTTACACAAATATCAAAGAATTAAAAAGAGACTTAAAAATATAACAATAGAATTAGATCAGCTAAACCAAGAAAATTTCAATTTAACCGGCTTGGGATATTTCTAAAATTTTAGATGTTTTATCCAGGGTTCCCACTCAAATCACAGAATAAAAATCAATGACTTTTAAGGACCTCATTAAATGTTTTTAAAGACCTTGGAAAATTTGTTTTCAGGCATCATGTCTATTTATAAATTTTTAATAAAGTATATTCTGCTAAACAAGTTACAAGTTGGTAGATGTGTAATACAAATATGTTGGACAATTCTGATACGGTGCAGATAAGTGGCGGTCACGCTGGGATAGCAAGTCCGAGTTGTATTTTTATAAATTTTGCTTTTGGCCATACAACTTCTGCAAAAATTAAGGACTTTTAAGAACCCCTAAGCATTTACAAGGACTTTTAAGCACCTCAAAGCATTTTCAAGCACTTTCAAGGCCTTGAAAACAAGTTCAAAAATATTAAGCACTTTTAATGACTTTCAATGACCGTGGGAACCCTGTTTATCTAAAAAAAATTATAATAAAAAACCATTTTGTCCCACATTTGAACATAATTGAAAGAATTTTTACTTCAAAACAACATTTTTAATAAACCTTAAAAATAGACAGTTTCTTTAATTTTTATTATTCAGGGATGAGTTTAGTAAAAAATCAAAAAGCAGAAAACAAAACTCCAAACGTTTTAAGCATAAAACACAGTTTAAGCTATACTTAAAAAAATTGTGGTTTTCCATGTGTGTTTATAACACTGCACCTTCTCCGTCTGTCCGTGAGAAAAATGGTTCAAAATAGAGGCACCTAGATGTAGGGATACACTTTGTGCTGCCATCAGACATGGTAAAGGTTTAAAAAAAAAAAAAAAAAAAAAAAAAAAAAATTCCTTTAAAAGCGATGGAATCCGGCAAAAACTTCAAATTTTCAACAAGTCAAAAAACTTTAAGCAACTATACCATATTAACAAACAGGCTGAATATAATTAAACCTATTTTTCTAAATTTTTAAGCTACATTTAAAGTACTAAAATCTTTACATTTAAATTTTTATTCCTACCGTTCAGCTTGTTCAATAAAATAAAAAGCAACAAACAATTTTACATACAATTGCAGTTAAAATAACAACTTTAAACACAGCTTCTTTAGAAATTTTTTAAATGGGACTAATTTTCATAATATTTTTATACAAAATTATACAAAAATTTTAATATAGATTCACATGAAACGGCGAAATTGATCCTTAAACAGGCACTATATCTGTGAGGATATAGCGGCTATCGCATTTCCAGAAGTCTAGGTGAATAGCTACAAAACGGTGTTGAAAATCTAGATAATAGCCGGTATTGTATTAGAGTAAACCTCGGCGAAATGACCATCACTCTAACGAAAGCAATAGCGCTTACAATACCGGCAAAAATCTAAATATCAGCCGAAATGAAAATTGCAACAACGTGCGTATCGGTGATAGCTTCACGATATCTGCACAAATTTCGGTAATATCGACATTTTCTTGGTAATACTAGTACAAATTTCGGTAATATCGGATGTTATCAAAGTACTGCATTCCACGAAAACAACTCTCTCGCCAACTGAAATATCAAAGTTAAAACCTAATATACCGGAGCAACTCTCAACAATAACGCTATTGTATGGGCGTAACACTTTTCGAAAATTACCATCACAAAATCTCGGCGATAGCGCAATTCATCACGGTAATAACATTCTTTCGGTAACATCGGTGCAAATCTCAGATTTTACAACAGGGTAGCACTCAACGAAAATGCCCATCACATAAACGTAAATATCAGCGTAAGCGCCGAAGATACCGGAACAATTCTCAGCAATAACGCTGTTATATCAGCGTAATACTCCGGGAAAATGGTTACCACAGCAACCTACATCACAGCGATAACGCACGTCCTAGCCACACAAATCTCGGCAGTAGCGGACATTACATCAGCGGCGTAACGCTTAACGAAAACAAGCAACACATACTAACGTAAATAAAGGATAGTTCCGTGGATGTCAGACTTGGAAGCAAGCGTATTATTAGCATAAGTTAATCGCGTGAAATCTTAAAAAGGAATTTACATTTTGAGCAAAGGAAAAATGATACAAAAGGATCAAATTTCGGGGCAGTTGGAAATGTACAAAATGCGAGTTTGAGCACCAATCTGACTAAAAAAATGCATTTCAGTGGATTTTTGTACTTGGAGTAGGAATGTGATGCGACCCCTGAACAATAGGTTGCCCGATCTTTCGGAAGTGAAACTGCTTCGCGGTTCAGCCTTAGAAAAAAAGTTATTTTTCCGTGGGATAGAAAAAGCGGGAAAAAACGGATTTTTTTCAGGAATTAGAAAAGCGGAATTCTTTTTTTTCTAAAAAATTAAAAAAGCGGAATTCAGCCACATGGCGGAAGAAACTCATCCCTGATTATTACACCTATAAAATACATGTTAAGTGCACAACAAAAATTCTATTCTAATTGAATGGTTCCCAGTCCAAATTACAAAACTTTCAATGTGTTGTACACACACACAAATTAATTCATATTGCATTAATTAAAAGGCAGTAAATAAATAATTAAAAAAAAAAAAAAAAGGAAATAGACATTTTGAACCTTCTGATTAGTACTTAGAAAATAATCTTTATTTCATTGAATGACTCAAGTTCTTAGACCATACCAACCTACACAACTTCAAAATATGCATGTGAATTACTTTGAATTTAGTGCTTTTAATTTATAATAGCAGATATGCATACATAAATCTAATGTTTCACTTTAGAGCATAGAACAAAAATCAAACATTACTCACTGGGTGGGGGCAGAGGGCTTGAAGCAGGCTCACTACATGTAGAAGAAGCAGGAGATGGAGGTGGTGGCATCTCTTGTCGGTCAGCCTTATTCTCAACCTTATTAACTACCTCTTTAGCTTCCTTCTCAATTTTTTTCTCTCTACAAGAAAACCATATCAGAGTTAAAAATGAAAATGTCTAAATTAAGCTTGCTAATTATTAAATTGACACAAGTCAATCTCACTTCATACCGAGCTGTCCTGTTAAGTTTTAGTGGAGGATAAAGCGATTAAACTTTCCAAATAAAACATATTATAAGTCAAAATACAAGGAAATGTGTTTAAGACTTCTGTGTAATGCATAAAGAGAAATACAACTTATTTCTTTTTAAAAGTATATTCAATAAAAACTAGTATTGAAATTAAACAGCTTACTGTTATATGCAAAAAGCCAAAAAAGGTACAGAAATAAAAAATTAAAAATCAGGATTTAATTTTAAATTAATTGGAGTCCCTCCTCTAATAACATTAAAGAAATAAACTAACCCTGATCCAGGTGGCAACACTTTGAAATGGCAAGTATCAGTGAGATTCCAGGCAGCAGACATCAACTGGCCAACACGAGGAACATTCTCAGAGTTGGTAAAGGCTAAAGCTCCTGAGTGGTACATGGGGCTGTTTCGCATGCATACCTATAGAAAATTGCATTTGCAATAAGATATTTTAACAGAATAAATATTAAGAGTATAAATTTTCCACTCAAAGTTTGTTTCTTCAAACAAAAAGCTAAACGAGCTATACATGAAAATAAAAATAAAAATTAAAGTACAGAAAAATTAACTAAAAAGATCATAGGTATGATTCTTTTAATTTGTGGAGTTGTACAAAATATATTAAATATTGGTTAATTGTTCAACTGTAAAATTTTCCTCAATAAGTTTATAAAAATATTATAATATATTTAATCAATATTTAAATCAAAACGGGGAATGTACTTAAATTGATATCAGACTTTGAAGTTAAAATTTCTTACATAAAAGAGTGAACTTAGTTTAATTTCTGTAAGAAAAAGTGGGGAATACAATTGGAAGCTGTATGCAAACACTAGGTAAGCAGATTATTTGTCAATTTTTTAATGCTTAGGAAAGTTGTTAAGTGTTTGCTCTTGTTTTGAGAGTCACTTAACTTTCTGTAAAAAATAACTCAAGAAATAATATATTAGAGTTAACACTACAGATGATTACATATTGAAAAGCTGAATCCCAACAATACCAAACCTCAATTTTGACTTCTTTTTTTATCAATCACCTGTAATTTTTGCATAAAGCTGTCCAATTATCAAACATTGGCAACACAAGAAAAAAATAAAGTTTAAAATTTACCTGAGCACCAGTTACTACTTCAGAAGAAAACGACGAGGATTGCTTTTTTGATTTTGCTCGAGCTTTCTCCCATAACCTCTTTCTTTGATTATAAGGAGCAACACCCCTTAAAAATATACATTAAAACACATAAAAACCAAGCATGAAAGCGAGCCTCAAGATGAGACGGAAAGTAGCTGTCTACACAACAAAAATCTTGATTCAATTTAGTATGGATTGAAAAATGGCTTAAGGTAAATAATAACACCAATACAAAACAAAAAACTTGAATCTAATTGGAAAATGAAATTAATTTTTAACATTTCTGTTAGCATTAACTCAACAAAAAGTTACCAATAAAATGTATTTATAAAATTTTTGGTTTAGATATTTTTACAGAATACTCAATAACTTTAAAAATGAACGTAGATAAAATACATGCTACTTTTTATCAGCCAACTGTAATTAATAGCTACATACATGCTTAACTTGAGGCTAAAACTCTATTACGGATATTGACAAAAAATTGTAATAAATATGCAGAGAATTAAATATTGTTAATACATGGTATCAAGCAAAATGCAAAACTTAACCATCTTCAGATGCGCTTAATTATTATTTTTTTTTTTTTTTGCATTTCTGCTTTAATACCGAGACCACTTAAATTTTTTTTTAAAAGACAAAATTATGCCTTTGAAGAAAATTCATGTATGAAAAATTCAGAAAGGAAAAAATAACATTTACCAAATTTTATGTTACTTTAAAATGGTCTAAATGTTTTAAACTAATAACAATTAATAAATAAAAAAAACTGTTAGAAATGGTTTAGTAAAAATTAAATTCAGATTCTTTGACAAAAGAGTAATAAAACTGTTTACTCACCACCAATATATTGCACCAGATTCTAAACGAACACATGAGTAAAGAGAACAGACATGCAAAGAAATTATTTTTTCCTGTTGAAACTCGGGAAATATTTGTGCTGAGTGTTCCAATTTGGAAGAGACAGCATTTAAGGTTTCGTCCAACCAAGTAGCACATTTTCCACTTTCTGTCACAACAGATGCACGAACAGAACAAGTAGAGAGCAGGGTCACTTGTTCACCACTTAGACCTAGATTTACAGTCTTTGGATGATAGACTCCAGGTATCTGAGGAAACAAAAATATTTAAATTAAGCAAAACATAACTACCCCATTGCAAAAGCTTTTGATAAAACTAAAACACGAGTGGGTTCCAGGTGATATTATTTAATATTCATTGTGTAAGAAGATGCTAAAGATCAGTACTATTTTTTAACTTGACTACTAAATATTTCAAAATTATTTAGAGTAGCCACAAATTCAGGAATAAAAGTTCCCTAATATATTTCTAATGCTTTTTTTTTTTCAAATTTTTCCAACATTCCCAGATTTTTCAGATGTGTCAACACCCTAATCAAAAAGAACACAAGTCAAATATATAATGTCCAAATAATCAGTTCAAATTAATTTAGATTTATTATTGGTATACTTAAGGAGACTTGATACCTCTTGTTTTAAAAAAAAAATTACAAAAATATTGATTTTTTAAAAAAAAATTTTTAATTTTTTTTTTTTTGTATATGATCTTTGAAAACTTCTTTTTGTGGCAAAAGTTTGAGCTGATTCGATAACTACAATTGCATAAAAATTATAGTTTTTATGGAGAATTTAGTATACATGCAATAGCTCTTTCCGTGTTTCCAGTGTATTTTTCTTAGTTTGTATTTTTTGAAATTGCCACCTTACTCAAAATGTTAAAACTCCAGCAAATATAAATGAAATGAGTTTTTTTTTTTTTTTTTTTTGTCATTTTAAAGATCTATTTTACAAAAATAGATATGGGTTTTTGAATAAAACACAAACTTTTTTTTTACAAATTTAAATATTTAAAAATATCTATTTTTTACCTATAGGTAGAGTGTTTATCCCAAATTTGATGCCCAAAAGTTTAGATTACTAGAAGCATTTTTTTTTTTAAAAAATCAGGAAAAAATATTGAAAAATTAAAAAGATAGAATTTGAAATTTTACAAATTTTTTAAAAAATTAGAGCACTATGTGAACTTTTTTTAAAATAGAATTTAGTTTTTGCTAGTAAAGTTTCAAATATGTAAAAATTATAATTTTAAAAGCTTAAATTAAAAAAAAAAAATAGTTTTAAGGGTACCAAATCCCCTTGAAAATCACAGATAATGAGTTGTTATTACCCGATAGCTAAAATTAATGTATTTATATAACATTTTTTTTTTTTTTACCTCTCTAATTACATATAAGTTGACATCAAGTAATGAAAGTATTGCATTTGGTAATACCCCCCCCCCTCCTTTTTTGCATTTTTACACGTTTTGGAACGTACCGAGTTATAAAAAAAAGTGGTCTACAAAAAAATAACTTTGTGTGGTCAGCATAACTCCCAAAAGAAATGACCAACAATGTACAACTTTTGCATACGGATTAGTGGCGGCCACAGGACCCATCATTAGTTTTTGGCAATATAGCACATACAAAGATAGCTGCTATTGAGAAATTTATTTTACAGCAATTGACAAAAAAAGGCCCTAATGATTTTGATCAAAATTGCTGTGGTCACTACCTTCTAGAGAGTTCATAACATCCCAATCTACGAAAATCGATAAACAAATGTCATTAACACAGAGTTCGCTTTGCTTGAACATTGACCATAAATGACTGTTTCTCCTGTTACACTTACCCAAAAGGATAATGTAATAATTATCAAAAATCATATCGTAATTTTACTCATGCTACAAAAATGCACAGTCAACTAATCGTTGTTGGATACTTTTTCCCAGAATGCAACTAATAAAAAAATTCAAGATGTGCAGAATTTGGAGCAGTTTTTTTTTTTTAAATAGTTTTGATGGTAATGAAAAGTTTAAGTTTTTTGTAACATGAAACTTTTAACCATTACCACCACAAATTTCTAGATAAACAGAGCAAAAATACAGAAGAATGGAGATACATCTTTAAAACAGTGATAGAAAATTTAAACATGAACATCATGATATTTGAAAAAATTCCCCCGATTTTTTCCAGAATCAGAAACAAGGAATCTAGTAAATTTCTATAGGTCCATTTAGGGACTTTTACTGACATTCAAAAATAAATTCACGCTCTGATTTTGCGCAATTATGCAGGTCAGTTAGCTGCATTTATACTTTAAATCTAATTTAATATAATTTCTTGCATAAAATTGAATTAAAATTTTAATAATTTTGCATTGATTCAAACCAAACAGTGAAATCGATTCTAGCACACACACTAATCACAGACATAACGGCCATCACATCAGTGAGTAGTAGCCTAGTCAAATGACACTAAAATAGCATCACGAATCTCGCCAATGGCTGCACTTAAAACGCCTCAAACCTAGATGAAAATTACCACTGTTCCAATGTAAATAACGGCCACCATACCGGCACAAATCTCGGCAATTACATTAAAGCATGGTCGGGGAAAATTAACCATCCACCAATGAAAATATTAGTGCTAGCGCCAAAATGTATCGATAGAAATCTCTGCAATAGAGAAGACTGCATTGACATAAAAGAAATTAACTATCACAAAGAAGTAAATCTTGGCAATAGCGACAACTATAGAGGAGCAAACCTTCGGAATAGTGGCTATTATATCGGAGTAAAATTGGCTGAAAATTAACATAACTGCAATGTAAATCGTGGTGATAGCTACTGTCTTAGCCACGCAAATCTCAGCAATAGCAGCCCTTAGATCAGCAAAACTAACCACTACACACCAACATAAATAAGAGCAATAGAGGCTGGTAATCTGCAAGAAAAGTGTTCATTACATCGGAGGTTCTGGGAAGACTGAACGTACGCAAATTCTGTGGTTGTCAGAAAACTTGCATCAATATCATGCAAGATCGAAAATTTCGGTAAAAAAAAACCAAAATCCTCGAAATTGAACCATATTTGAAGTGAAAGAGAAAACTTCCGAGGGGAGGAGAAACTACTTTCTGTGTGCGAGATCAATGGGAAATTCGTAGATAAACACTCCTTTCCTTTGAAATTTGCACGATAAAATAAAGTGGAAAATATAAAAAAATTTAATAAAAAGCAGAAATTTGTTGGTCGGCAGAAGGAATAGTTCCGTGGAAGAGAAAAAATTTGGGGACATTCGAGACTAGTAGTCAAGCTGAGAAAGCTCCCTGGCACTTTCCTGATTTCTAGGATCTTTAGCCATTCTGTTATTGCATCACACATAAAATAAATAAAATGTGATTTAAGCATAATCAGATTGCAACTTGAAAAAAATATGTTAATTTACAATCTACAAAGTTTGTAAGGAAGGAAATGAAAAATTCAATAAAAATTTTCTTTTGAATAACTGATTATCAAGAGATATTTCACAGACACAGAAAACCTTATTTCTTAATGAAGGGAAAAAAACTTTTACAATCACAAAATTTGAACCAAAAAAAATTATTTGGTAAAATATTCTAAAATGACTTCAAAATCTACAAAGTGAATTCTGAAAATATGTACTTCGCAACGATAAGGCTCAGCTTCATTCCACTTCCATTGGCACAGCTGACCTGTAGATGTTACGGCTACTAATTCTGAATAAAGAGCTCCCATCTTTACAAACTGCTTGCACTGTCCAGGCTATAGAAAAAAACAAATAACTTAACTATAAAAATAAATTGATAAGACAAATTGAAAGAAAAACTTAAAAGACAATAACTTGCCTTCTCTGGCCAAAACTCAAGTTCATCAGAGAGCCACAAAGGATTTGATTCGCTTATATCCCTCTTCTTACTCTCTGGTGTGCCTATATTTTCACCAGATTTGTCACTTCCTCCACTGTCTCTTAGTGCAGTCTCGAGCCAACGTCGTGAACCAGAATATTGTCTCTCCCTTAATCGAAACATAGTATCCCGTTCACGCTCGCCATCTCTTTCCCTCTCTCCTACAGAAAGTAATTGAATTAGTAATAGTTTCATCAGATATTGTACCAAAAGTAACACATATTGCCAAAAAATTTTTTAAAAGAACTACTTATGTTTTTCCAATATTAATTTAAAAGTATGAAATACTATAAGTTTACACTTCCAGTCAATCATTTATTGGAATCAATTACTTAAGCTAAACACATAACTACTTTCTATTATTTACAATAACATAAAATGAGAAATACAATATTTGAATCAATAGTTACCCAAACATTATGCTCAGGAGATAAAATGTTTCCACTTGGATTTTTAACTTCTTTTACAATGAAATTATATAAATTCAATTTTTTAATATATAGATTCCCATTATTTAATTTTACTTAATGACTTCGATGATTCAGATTGTTTATGAAAAAACAATAAAAATCTCAATAGATACGGAGAAAAAAAAAATTGGTAAAAGGTCACAAATAGGAAAAGGATCTTATATGTGTTTCAAAATATAATTTTGTGAGGTGTATGAACATTACAATGCATTTTTTTTTTTTCTTTCCTTCTTTCAAATGAATTATATCGCCTCCATTATATAATTTCTATTTTTGGCCACTTCCAAAAACAACCAATTAAAAAATTACATTCAAAGTTAATAACTATTTTTTTTTTTTATTAGTATTATTTCCGATATATGATTATGTTCACAGGGGTCTATCAAGGTTTTTTTTTTTATAGGGTCTTATTTTTGTGAAGAAAAAAATTTAATTTTGTGAAAAATTTCTAATTTTATATATTTTGAGCATATGGTTTGGTATCAATGACGTCACTTCCTTAAAACCAACACTTGGGCAAGCAGGCTATTTTTTCCTCTTGGCATAAAATAAACTTTGCGATTTTGTAATTGGTTTGTTTTCAATCTGGAAACATTATAAAGGTTCTATTTTTTTTTTTTACATGGAATTTTGTGAAGGGTCCTTTTTTTGGACATTGAATTTTGTGAAGGGTCCTTATTTGCACATGGAATTTTGAGAAGTCCTTAAACAGACCCAAATTTCTTTCTGCATAGACCCATGGTACACTAAACTTTTTTCAACTTTCAAAATATCCAATGCTTACCAGAACGCCCTCTACTGCCAGACCGATTCCTAAGGGTAGAATAACCAAACATGTCCTCAGAGAACATAGCATCAGCATCAATTATAACACTTGGATGATCACTGTGAATGCCAGCATCCAGGAGAGAAATTAAATCATCTAAAAAAATTATCCAAGAAGTTATATTTGAAACATTTATCACATAAAACAAAATTTATATAAAAGATGGCCAATAATTATTTGGATGGTTTATGTGTTATATGGCCATGCATAAATTATGGCAGAAAACATTGCTAAATTTTGCAATTTGCCAGAGTGCCTTTCAGAATTAGAAGTAGCCTTTTTTTACTAACTAGGATTTTGACTTTTTTTCATTTCTAAAATGAATTTTGTTTAAACTAGTAGCATCTTTCTGCAATCTATAAAAAAAAATTAAATGTTGTTTAAAGAAGAAGTAAAATATGTAGATACACTTCTTCATCCATTATAGACATCAAATAAATTTAATTTTGTTGTTAGGATTGCCCCTTAAGTCAACATTTTAAGAAGAACAAAAAGAGAAAAAAAAAAGATGATATTTTTACACAAAAGTAAATAATTTTTTTTAATAGAAAATGGCCAACATGAGCATAATATACTGCTAAATAAAACAAGAGCAACTTGATTAAGCAAGATTGGAATGAAACAATAAGTAAGGCTATAAGATAATTTTGCATCAATGAATATACATTCACTAATGGTTGAACAATTTCAACTAGCTCAAGAGAAATTTGATACAGATCCAAAATGCTTTCCAATACAAAAATAAACAATTTTTAAACAGTATAAATTAAGTTTCCATCTATATCAGCGTTAGCCACTACGCGGCCCGCCAACTGCGCAGAAGATAAAAAAATCAAATTTCCTGATATGAACTTTTTTTTTTACATAATTGTAATTTGTCCGAAATAGCAAGTGTTGACTGTGTAAAACAGAGTTCTCCACTATGTTCCCGACGAAACTATATAAAGAAGCTTTCAGCAAGATGCTTTTCATCACGAATAAATACAGGAATAACTTAACTGAATTGCATTTTGAAAATTTATTAAGACTCTCTGCCACAAATACTGTGACAGACAGTGATTCTATCATAAAAATAAAGAGAACAATTTCGACAGTCAACGTCTCACAATTGATATTGACTGCAAGAAAGATAACAATACAATCTGACTACTGATTATCATTTATTTTCAAAAAGATATCAAGAAAAGTATCTTGCCTCCTGGCATGTAGGAATCTTGATTGTCATCTGCATCTTCTCCCTCTTCATCATCTCGGCTAAGCAAGTTGTTAACAGCTAAATTTACATCAAGATTCTGTAATAAAGTTTGATGAACAAAAGTCAGTAAAATATTAAATATAAAAAGTAAAAAATTTATAAGAATCATAACTAGAATATGATGATTAATATTGATCAGTTTTTTAAAATGTTGCTTACAGTTCTTTGTAGTTCACGAAGGATAAGATTGCGTGACTTTCCTTGAAGAACTACTTGAGCCTGCAAAGTACCAAATTTTAAAATTGTGAAAATTTCACTAAAATACATTTATTCATAGTACTAGTACATATTTTCTAAGAAAAATAATCTATTACTAAAATTACAAAAGTATCTACCCTTAATAAACAAAACAAAAAATTATAATTAAAGAATACAGTTTTAGAAATGTAATTTTTAATTTATACATTTTCAATGTTATTAAAAGTACACATCAAACATGGCTATTTTTTTTTTTTTTTTTTTTTTTACATAAGATACATAAAATAGCATAAGTTGAAAGGTTTTGAACTTAAATATTAACTTTAGATTAATAATTATACCAATAAATTTAACAAGGTTTAGCATTAATAAATTTTAATTCTTTGCCTGCAAATTTATTTCCAAGCAATCTACTACTATTAAGGTTGCCAAATTAACTTGATGTCCAACAATTTCTGGATAACAAAAGCAGTTCAAATATTATGAGAGATGTTTAGGAAGGATTTATTTCATTTAACTAAAGAAAAACTGTTCTAAAAACAAGTGAAGAAATTTACCGACAAAGTGACCAGATGGAAAAACATTTAAACTCCTCTCATATTTCCCAGTCATCCATATTTTTACAATAATTGTAAATTATTAAAAGTTAATTTAATTTAAAGTTTAGACAAACTAAACTTAAAATGTATTGCAGAAAAAATTAATGTTTATAAATTTTCTAAAAATATTAAAACTCTCTTTAGAAAATGCAATTTCTTGCCATTGGGATATTTCTTTGTTTGATTGAAGAAAAAAACTAAAATTCCCATATTTAATTACACTTTTTCCTGATATTTGCATAATTGCCTAAATTTCCAGACATTTCCCTGTTTTCCATATTTCCTCTGTTGCTGGAGAGATACCCCAAAAAAAAGTTTTTTTTTTACTAGAACTCCATCAAAATAAGAACAAAAATTTAAACAATTTTACTTAAATGTAAGAAAAACTACCTGTGCAATAAGTTCTTCTGGGACATATGGAGCAGGAACAACAGGTCTTGAGGACCCCATTATGACGCCTCCCCCTCTTCCACGACCCCCAGTTGTTCGCATGATGCGACCTCTATTCCTAGGCGCTGTTGCCCGTGTGGTAGAATTTGAGCTGCTTGATCCTCCTTTCAAGTTTAAACTGAAAAGAATTCAAGTTGTAACTTATTATACATATTTATAAAAAAAGGGTTTTAACCAAGAGAATTCTGATGAAAAATGTACTTACGCTTTAGCAGCTTCATTTTTACTCAGATCTAGACGATCCGACACAACTGAGAACGCCAAGCGGCAAATGCGGCCATCCTGCAATAATATAGCAATATTAGCTTTCATGAGAGTTTTTATTAAATAGCTTAAATAGTAGATTGCACAGGACAATAAAAAACATTAAAGAATTATGTCACACACAAAAACAGGACTCTGAAAAAAAATATGGATAGACCCCTGATTATTATTCTGTCACACACAGCACTATCATCCAAATCTTAAATAGTGGTGTGTGACTCAAATAAAGGGATGTGATTGGAAAAAGGCAAAAAAGAGGAAATGCAAAAGTTTGACACAAAAGAACGTGCAAATTAAAAGCAAGAATTATAGTCAATGTAGAGAAAAAAATTATCAAATTTACAGCCCAAAAGGGTTGCATTTTTATTTCATAACATTTGTAAAAGTAAGAAATCAATAAATAGCACATTTACAAAAAGTCACTTAATAAAATATATTGCGAAGGACAGCTAAAAATTTTTTTTTTTAAATGCTAGCTTAATTTTTAAAAGATCTTTGCGGCATATTTCTTACTTTTTGTTTTTTACAGATCATTTATTAACATGACTCAATTGCAACTTAATAGTTTGCTTTAAGCATCAAACTGCAACAAGCAGCTTCATATTTGTGTAGTTGGTTGTATTCAGATTATCTGGCGCCGTTAGCAACATGAGGGCTATAATGTGCCGAAACATTCGTCATTAGACAAGTCAACATACATTTACAAACACCCATGCCTAACACGGGACTCGAACCCGCAACCTCGCGGTCTGGAAGCTAGCACGCTAACCACTATACCGTTCATATTTGTGTAAGATTCAGATGCTGAAAGATGGTTTGAAACCTAGAATATCTATTTTTTTTCTCAGATGAATATTTCTCTGCAACTAACAATTTTAAATAAGGATACACAGTAAAATTGAGATTAATTTCTTGCACAAAATTGAATTAAAATTCTAATCATTCGGCATTAATTCAAAGCAAACAGCAAAACCAATCTTTACACACACTATGTACGTACATAGCGTCTATCACAGCAAATGATAAGCAAAGGGCATCGCAAATCTTGTCAATAGCTGCTATTAAAACGGCATAAACCTAAGTGAAAATTAACGCTACTCCAATGTACCGATCTACGATTGCAGCCACAAATCTAGGAAGTTACAATAAAGCAACAATCTGCAAAAAAGACCATCCCACTAATATAGTGCCCAATATATCAGTGAAGATCTCTGCGATAGAGGCGATTAAATCGAAGTAAAACACTATACAAAATTGACTATCGCAGCCACGTAAATTTCGGCGGTAGCGACAAATAAGAGAGACAAAACTTTGGAATAATGGCTATTAAATCAGCATAACACTCGCCGAAAATGAACTTCACAAGCGTAAATGCCGGCGAAAGCTCCCATCATAACTCACTTGCAAATCTCGGCAAGAGCATACCATCCATAAGTGAAACTAACCACCACACACCAATGTAAATAATAGCGATAGTGGCTGAAAATCTGCAAGAAAAGTGGTATTACATTGGAGGTTCGTGGAAGTCTGAACATACTCAGGTTCTGTAGTTAAAAGACTGGCAAATAAGCCCAACATAAATGTAATGCAGATTTGTATCGATATCCGGAAACACAGGTAATGATTGAAATTTCCAATTAAAAAAAAAACTTAAATCCGTGCTTCAGATAAATTGCACTATGTTCGACAGGTGCAAATCTCTGCAATGGCATCAATAACTATTATATAGGACTAACATCCAGCAAAAATCAGCATCACAAAGCAACGTAATTCTCGGGGATAGAGCTCGCCATAAACACAGGAATAGCGGCCATTTCATTAACGTAACGCTCAGTTAAATGACCATCACGTACTAAAGTAAGTAATGCAGATAGAGGCTATAAGATTACAGAAAAATGCGGGGGAAAAATAATAATTCCGTTGGTGGTTTGGGTAAGTCTGAACGTATGCAAAAATTTCAATCTTCGCGAGATCAATGGGAAAATTGTAGAAAAATGGTTTTCTTTCAAATTTGTAAAAAAAAAAAAAGTCAAAAAATAGGAAAAATTCAAAAAAGAAGAAAAATATTATATTAAAAAAAAGGGGGAGGAAATCCACCTACTGGCGGAAGGAATTACATCCCTGCCAATAGTGATTAATTTTAAAAATCCCAATTTATAACTTTTTTTTTCCAAGAAAAAACTAATATTTGTTTGCATATTTGTCAGGTTGAATAAGCTGAATAAGGTTAAATAAAAAAAAATGTAAAAAATCAGCATTTTGAAGTTTATTATTAAATTATATAAAAAAAGTTGAAATTTTAGCAAAGTGCGTGACAGAATATAGAATCGGTCATTTTTAGTAGTTAAAATTTATACAAATCCTAATAATTTTCTGTTATATATTTTTAGTCAGAAGAGATGTACCTGTAATATATGCACTAGAAAAAAAAACATATACGTCTCATTAGGATTTGGCTCGGAAAGTAAATTTCAGAGAGGCATGTAGTTAATTCCAATTTTTACCTTTTCATTCTTTTATATGAAATATTATAAGCATTTAAAAAATTATACACCTTTAACTGCATAAATTAATTTTATTAGAATTTCATCTTGAAATTTAATTTTTAACAGTGGCACCACTTTGCTAGGAATGCTAAATCAGTAGATGTCCTTCTTTGGACTCGCTGCATTTTTTTTTCACAAGTTGAAAATCACAAAATAAGAAGGACTCCTACCACACAATTATCAGTGGCAACAGGTCTTACCAGCACATTTTCCAACTTATTTCTTAATATCATTAATTAGATGTAAAGCTAGAAAAATTACATTCCAGATTTTTTGACATTTTAAAAAGAAATTCAAACACATTCTATTTACCTCCAATAGGAAGGCCACATGCATTGGGCCAACGACACACTGTGTGACAGCTGCATTTTTTAACTGAGCAAGAACAGATGGTACACTATATCCACATCGGTTAGTTCGTTCTGCAACTTCTTTCAGTCTAAAACAGAGAGATAAGTTGGGATATTAACAGAACTGAATACTTTCGTAACTGCAATCTTATACTGTTTTCTTTACAAGTGCAACTACGTCATGGAATTCGGTAATGATTTCCTGTACAAACCAGTTGTTCATATTTAAACAGGATTAAATTAGGAAAAGAGGATTATTCAGCTAATAGATCGGGTTGAAATTTGGATACGATTGCAAACAAGTAAAATTTAACTAGTCCTGTACTAAAAACTACAATTAAAACCAAACTCGTAAACAATGCTAATGACAACACTAAGTGCAACTCATATGGATTTTAAACACACCAATGTTGTTACTCATTGGTGTGTTTTAAATCCACAGAAGTTGTACTAGTGTACAAATTGTGTTATAGATTAAGAAATTTTCATGATGTTCATTTTTAAAAATCAACTTTATTTGGGCAAGCTGTTCACATATCTGACAAATGAAGAACACAAATAATATGGAACATTTTTTTAAAGAGATAAAAAAAAGCTTGGAAAATAAAAACCTATTAGTTCTGCAATAGGTAACAGGAACTAAATTTCGACTTCAAGGCAAAGACCCTATACAGTCTAGAAATTTTTATATTAAGAGTATTAGCTTTTCATGATGCAAGAACTACACAAGGGTTGTATTGCATGCAGGGATAAATAAATAAAAATGACACAAGACAATTGATATGAATCCCAAACTATTTACCTAATAAGATTTTGGTTGTTTTCAGATTATCTGGAGCCCCCCATCAGCAACACAAGGGCTATAATGCGCCGAAACATTCGTGATTAGACAAGCCAACATACATTTACAAACACCCATGCCTTACACAGGACCCCGGTAGCAGAAAATGCGAGACGGGAGATGGGCGTCGCAGATTTTTCAGCAGCCTGCAGATCATTTTACAAATCTAACTTTAAAAAAAAATTTAGTCCGATTTGTAAGTTAGGTGATTTGAGTCAATGCGCATGCACGATACTTCATTTCATGAAAGAGGAATCGGAATTGTGATGCTCTCCATGCGCGAATTCACTGATAGTATAGAAAAGTAATGAGTTCTATTTGCTTTCGAGCGTTGTAGTTAGCTTCGCTAAAAGTTACGCTGATGTAAGGACCGCTATTGCCGGGAATCGTACTGATAAGACGGGGGATATCGTCTATATTTACGCCGTTGCAATGCTCCTTTTCGACGATTGTCATGCCGATATAATAGTTGTCAGCATCGCCGAGATTTACATGGTTGTGATAGTCAATTTTGTAGAGTGTTACGTCGATAGTGGTGTTACGTCGATAGTGTAATTGTCTCTAATGTATAAATTTCCAGATTTCTACCGATATATGGGCGCTAATCCCGATATTTACGTTGATATATAGGTCATTTTTGCTGATTGTTTTTTTTATGTCCTTTCCGATATTTGCGTTGGAGTAGTGGTAATTTTCACTTAAGTTTAAGCTGTTTTAACAGCAGCTATCGCGAGAATTGCGATGCCATTTTGGTGTCATTTGCCTAGGTTTGTGCTGATGTGACAGCCGTTATGTCCGTGATTAGTGGGAAGATAGCTTTCGCTGTTTGGTTTGAATTTATATAGAATGATTAGAATTTTAAATATTTCTGTTTTAATATATAATTTATTTTGCCAAATTTCTAAGTTCATGTAAAACAGAAATTTTTCATAAAATTGAAGAATATGGAGCTTATGTATTTTATGCAAAGTTAAAAAAAAAAAAAATTAAGCTGCAGATTATTTTCTAATACCCAAATTAGTGTCGCAGACTGAAAGTTTCTGCTACTGGGCACTGGACTCGAACCCGCAACCTTGCGGTCTAGAAGCTAGCACGCTAATCACCGTTTGATTGGCCCTAATAAGATTTTAACTACAAGTATTGGACTTTAACACAGAAACAACTATACAAGGATGAAATTAAAATTAAAATTAAAAAAAATTAAACAATGTAAAGTAATCTATGTATTAAGGAGGAAGTATATGTCCAAGACTTTTAAGAGAAAAAGCTAAACACTTGCCTGTTGAATGGAAAAAAACCTACAAACAGGTGTAAAAACATCCAAATGTTAAAAAAAAAAAAAAAAAAAATCTACAAAAATAACTGAATAAAAATATATTTGGGTACTAGTGTGTGTACAAAGCAGTGGTGCAAGCAGACATTCTATCATGGGAGGGGGGGTAAGGGGATTTAGTCTCATAAACCCCTATAAACACAACTAAAAAAATAAAATTGTAGAAAACACAGTACTTCTCAGAAGAAACTGAAAACTGCGTAAATGTGGAGGATTTTCACCCATGTGCAAAACATACAGCATAGGATCATACAGGGGAATTCTTGACAAAAATACCTAAGATTTGTACATCTCCAAAAGTACGTTTTATAAAATAATTGAATTAGGCACAGAACAGGCTTAAATATGTGAATTATTGAACTAGTCACTTTATTTTGTTTAATTTCATTAATCAAGTGAGTAAGATTTACCCTGGCTTCGGGATAGTTATTGGTTACATATGGAATAAAGTTTGTTCACAACTTGTATTTATATTTTTGAATGTTATTAATAAAGGGAATAGATTGGCAATAAGACTGAAATCATACACAAGCAAAAAATTTGTACCATAATTTATATGCAAAAAGCAAAAAGAAGGAAATCCAAAAATTTAACATAAAAAAGATAGGAAGGTATGATTTCCCAATTTTAAAGATACAATGAAATTTCTAGCACTATATAATAATTATACTTCAAATATTTGGGAATAAATTAATAAGTGCCACATATTGTTCTCAAAACATGGTACTCTATTTTTCTCCGAATATCAGTTATATATATAAAAAAAAAAAAAACAGGAAAATGCCCTCCACACAAACTACACATAAAATTGACTAATTTAAAAAGATGCATAAAACTATAAAATCTGCTTATTTTGTTGCTTGTAAAAGAGATTGGATTTGACACAATAACTATTTAATTTAACTTAGTAGTGTTAGACAATGCTGCAAAAGTACAATTCCAAAAGAATGAAACATTATATTTATAAGCAAAGTGCTTCAGCACCAAGATATCAATAACCGAGATTCATGTCATGCAATTGGATCGACAACATGTATAAATTTATTAAATAAATTTCCTTTAAATTCAGATATCTGTACTTAGGCATTTGTAACTAATCAGAGCTGAAGTGTATCCTGATTGCCAAGCACTTGGGAAGTAATCTGTGAGGAAAGGGAAGCAAAGTGGTAAAAATCTTTTGTCTAGACAAGAGAAAAAGTATACTTTTCTCAGGAAAAACTAGTCCAGATAAAAAAAATAAGTGAATCCTTGAAACAAGAAAAAAAGGGGGGCGGGGGGGAGAAAGGGAACTTTTTACTTAAAAAGCAAAAAACTAGAAATCTGTCAAAGGCATCAAAATCTCATCCGTGATTATAAATTAATATGATAAATTTAAAATGTTTAGTGCTCACTAAGTTTCTATACATATGTAATAAGTCAATCGAGGAAGAAAAGCTATTGATGTTCATATTATAAACAAGTATACTCGGTTGATTGGTTGTTTTCAGATTATCTGGCGCCGTCAGCAACACGAGGGTTATAATGCGCCGAAACATTCGTCATTAGACAAGCCAACATACATTTACAAACACCCATGCCTAACACGGGACTCGAACCCGCAACCTCGCAGTCTAGAAGCCAGCAAGCTAACCACTATACCGTTTGGTCGGCTAAGTATAATCGGAGTTTGCCAAAATGCGTGAACACGCATTGAAAATCAATTTCACCCCATAGAATTAAGCTCATGCGTTAATTCATGCAGAGGCACATCATGGTTAAATTTTTAAAAATAATCTTCCATTTTATAAAATAAGAGATCATAGCCGTTTTTCGAAGGGCAGCACTACTTCCCTGCCCTTTTTCTTCGAAAATAGTGTCCTTTTTTGAAAAAATGAAAAAATTGTGTTTATTTTCCAACGAAATACAATATACATATCCCCCCCTCCGAAATCAACAATTTCACATGCACATTCATGTTCAAATGTGCCTCGCATAGACCAGTGACTGCCTGAAGTTATTGACTGGCCGCTGATATCATGTGCATCATTAGTAGGTGGATTGTATGGGAATGTCCCACAATTTCCATAGAATAGAGAAAAAAGGTAACCTGATGCATGAATTCATGGAAAACATAGATTAATACAATGTTGTCCGCACGTTTAATCAGGATTTTATTTTTTGGTGCCGGTTTGACTGGATTAGTAGTTCAGATCATTTCGCTTTTGTCTAACGCCGATGTTTTTTCGAGATATTGTAAATTGTCAAGTTTTACTTCTCTGTCATTTGCACGATAGTTTTCGAGGTGTCGCCAACATTTGTCCGATAGTTACTCGGGACACCAACATGGTATCACTGAACGGCATAGTGTCACGAGTTTAAAGTTTATAACCATAAAATATTTTTAATAAGCATTTAAAAAGCATATTTTCGATCTGAATTGCATTATTATCACATTATTATCGATTATAGCTTCTTTTTTTTCCTCCAATAGGACTTTTTTTATGTGCATTTTTTCTTATTTTGTTGAAACTTCCCATATCTGTTTTGTGTCAGCCTAATCTTTGATTTCATTGTCTTGCTGTGCCAATAGATGCCGAAAATTTGAATTTGTAATAACAGCCGAGTTTGGTTTGTGTTTGTCTTTAAATTTCTGAATGTGATCCTCTCGAACTATTTTGTTGAAATGCTTTTTTAAGATGTCGGTTAAAATGTGCTATATGGTGGCACTTGGCGTTTTTTGAACTTCTCCGCAAAACGTAAACAATGGCGAACTCCGACGCTACAGCAAACCCAAAACGGCGAAAAACACGATGTTTCCAAGTGAACTGGCAAACCCAAAACAATAGCGGAAAGTGAAAAATTGAGAATCGAACCTGCTCCATGAATTGTGGATGATATAGGAAGGTTGAAGTCCAATGCCAAAGCCGTTAGGCTATGGTTGCGATGCAAGTTGTAGCAAGATTAAGTGTTTTCGCTATTCATGTCGATTACATTTATATTAAAAACGTACATCCCGGGAAGAAATTCAAATGAATTGCGTAAATATATTCGAAATCGGCGAAAATTGAAATATAATAAAATTGCAAACGATATTTGAAGAAAGAAAAAAAAATGGTTAAACAATTTAAATGTAAAGGATAATTGTAAAATAGTTTTAGCAATTAAAATTTAATTTCAAATAATTTATAAGGGGTTAAATTTCATAAACTTTTACATCAATAACAACTATTTAATCCCTTCCAGAATATTTATATTTTTAATTGCTTACTAAAAACTAAAGTGTGCGCGCGCTTTGCGCGCTAAAAAGAAAAATTGCACCCTATTTCATTGGCCTTACGGCCAATTGAACCTAAAAAAAATACCCCTACCTAATTCGGGCAGTCGTTTGTGGCATCTCACCCCCAAAATCACTTTTTTTAATTACTCGGTACTGTAAAAATGTCTAAAAAGTCAAGTGTGCGTGCGCTTCGCGCTCTAAAAGGAAAAATTTCAACCTATTTCGTTGGCCTTACGGCCAATTAAACCTAAAAAAAATACCCCTACCTAATTCGGGCAGTCGTTTGTGGCATTTCACCCCCAAAATCAATATTTTTTTAATTACTCGGTACTGTAAAAATGTCTAAAAAGTCAAGTGTGCGCGCGCTTTGCGCTCTAAAAGGAAAAATTTCAACCTATTTCGTTGGCCTTACGGCCAATTAAACCTAAAAAAAATACCCCTACCTAATTCGGGCAGTCGTTTGTGGCATTTCACCCCCAAAATCAATTTTTTTTTAATTACTCGGTACTGTAAAAATGTCTAAAAAATGAGGTGTGCGCGCGCTTCGCTCTCTAAAAGGAAAAGAGTTCAACATTCCAAAAATGACATTTTTAATCACTTTGCTGTTATAAAACAAACAAAATCCATTTTAACGCCTTAGCATACCAGTTTTATTCCTAACTTAAAAATCGCTATAAATCAAGAGTTATATTTAATGCAATATAAATACCTCAATCCTTTTTCTCTTCTCCCGGAGGGTAAACCTTGATAACGTCATCCAAAAACGCGTTAAATAAATTTTTTACCCTCCTTGCCTGTTGCTTTTTTCGCCAGATGTACTCGGCCAGGTAATATTGTAAGCCCGCCTCTACTTTACTTGCGCTTAAATCTCAAATATTTCAAAAATTCTTAAATATTTCGCGCTTAATAATTTCAAACATTTTAAAATAATCGCCATCCTTAAGAGTCTACACCTAAAAACATTGTTTCTGCATTCCCACAACTAATAATACATACAAATACAACTCGAATTCATGACGTAACAAGAATAAAGACAATATATTTCCAACAGGTCAGCTTCCAACAAAAAAAAAAAAAACACTGAAATGAAGAGAAACATAAATCACACAGTTTACCATATTTGTAACTAAATCAATCGGCACCAGACAAAATTAAGCGTTTTTTGGCGAAAAGAGGATGTATTTGGCGTTAATCCAAAGCAGCAGTAATTCTAACCAATCACGACTCCGGAATACCGCTGACGACAACGAAACAACAAATTTTGCCAGTTTCCTAGGATTGGCGAATTATCTTTGCCACCATGTAGCACATTTGAACCTCAGCAACAGACTTGGAATTTAAACAAAAAAAATTTCTCTCACTTGGTACAAAGTTATAAATTTTTAAATTCTAAAATGAAAATAGAAGATATAAAGAATTTTTTACATTATTTTAGATAAATAAAATGAAAAAGTGGGTGACCATTAATTACTCCAGAAAAAAAAACAGACCACGAATTCATCTGTATGATCCTAACAAGCAAGACCAGAAAAATAAGTTCGGAAACACAACAGTCACCATGTCAACTGATGTTTGCAAGCAATTCAATCATCACATTAAGATAACAGTCAAGAAAAAAACAGTTTAACTTTGCAAAAATTCTAGAAAATGGTCTATTCCTAGTTGACGTTAAAATATCGCCAAGCCGATTTGGCGCTGTTTTGTAGGCGATACAGTTCTAAATTTGGCAACCCCATTTTTTTTATTGACGTGCTTTGGCTTCAACCTTTCTATACCACAAATCATAGAGCTGGTTCGTTTCTCAATTTTTCATATTGGAATTCCGAATTGGCGACATTCTGGCTTTGTCGCCAACTTTTCAAAAGTGCGCCAACCCATAAACGTGAACTAGGAATTTACCCCAAAGCACATAATCATTAACTAACCAATCACTAATAAATAATCCTTCACTAAAAATAACCAATCGCTAATAAATATATCAGAAATGAAATTTCAATTGGATGAAGATTCTAATGATTAAGCGGAACATAGAATAGCAACAAAAGACATAAAAATAATAATTTCAACAGAAAAAATAAATTATCGTGCAATAACGAGGCTTCGTTGTAAATATTTCATTTTAAAAGAAATTCTGTTCCTAATAACACCGCAAGCTAACTGAGTGATGCAAGAACGATGAAAGCTTATATAAAAACATTATATTACGATTACTTTGGTACAGGTTTGAAATGTATCAGCAATATCTCTAAAAAATTCAAGTTTCTTTGTGAACACGTCAAAATCTCGCACAATGAATGCTATTGATTCGGTACCGCACCTTCACATTTGGAAATGTTTCAATCGATAGGATATTTAAAAAGCAAATTTCAACTAAATTTGTAAGCCAATTGGACAGAATGTTGTACAAAGTAATAAACTTGATATTTTGTGCTCGAAACAAACCAACTGACGAATTATTTAGAGCAAATTGGTTTAAATTAGCATACCTTTCATTTAACTGATCTTCACTTCCAGGTAATGGATGCACAACGAAGTGTATTGAACTCATTTTCTGTTTTAAATTTGAAATATATTTCTACTTATTCATTTAAAATAGCTTGAAATAACACCTTTTCTGCACATCCTCACCAACTCCAACAACTCAGAAAAAGGAATTTTTTTATTAAATTTATGATCAGAGTGAAGTTGCTGCAGTCCTGATTGTCTGCTCCGAAATAATAAATGAATAAATCTAATAACAAAATTTCACAGACAAAAAAGTTTCAAAACTTAAATGCGTTGCATACTTTTTTTTTTATTTCAAAAATAGCAATATCAAGCGTTTTATAATCATAAATAGTATGTACGGACACTTTTTGAATACAAACTTTTTTGCCTTTTGATTTTTATGCAATTAAAAGAATTTTACAAAAGTAGTGCAGTAAAAAGGAATAACTCATTTTGTTTTTAGTTACTTGTGAAAAATTAAATTTAAAATGGTTTGGGTGTTTTTGTTTAATGCTCTACCGTCATTATGATAAACTATTTTTTAGTTGGAAGAAGAACATCACTGAACTAGTATAAACCTTTTATAATACGAGATATCATCTATTCATCTTCAGCTCACGTGATTCTGTGATTTATTTATATTTGACACATAATTTCTTAATCATAATTTCAAATACCACTGTTTTGATGTGATGTGATTCAATCTTTGTACGATTTCTGTAGACTTTTTTTTTTTTGTTTAACTTTTCAAAATGAGTGTAGAATCACTAGATTCTAAAGTGATGGATTCAGGAATCGAAGAGGATAATTCTAAAAATATACAAGTAAATGGAATTAATATTGATGCTTACGCTGACTGTGAAACGCTTCAGTGTGATCTCAATGAAAATAAAGATGCCGGTTTCAAAGACACAGAACAGACAAAGTTAACTTGCTATGATGAATTTGATACAATTTTGGACAACGCAACTCGATCTTCATCGGAACATGGTGATTGTAAAGTAACAGAAACATCGGATATCGATTCTTTTGAAATCAGTAATAAGTCCAACGACAGTTTGAAAATTGAATCCCATGAAGCCAAACTAAGCGACGTGAAATTAACAGTGGCCGAAGATCTAGATTGTAGAAAAACTTTCTCCGTGCTTGATGCTGACACAAATGAAGCAGCTGACGCTTTGAGTTTTTTTAATAACCCTGTTGTCGAAATAGGGGACACCAAAGAAGGATTAATTGAAACTATATGTGAAGAGAAAATGTCTGTTGATATTCCTAATGGCATAACTAAAACTAATTTGACCAAAGGCATTAAAAGCAATGCCTCTAAAAAGCAAAGTTTGTACAATAAAAAAAAATGTAAAAAGATACTAGAAGCTCTTAAAGACAACGATCGTGACTCTCTTGCAGAAGCAGCTCTTTCTGAAGGAGGCCTTTTAAATGATGAAATTCGCCGAAAAGTATGGCCAAAACTGGTTGGTGTCGACGTCTACGAAACCTCACCTCGACCATGTCAAAAAGATATTGAGGCGCACCCTTATTACCACCAAGTCGTAATGGATGTGAATCGGTCTCTGAAAAGATTTCCTCCTAGCATTCATGAGGCTCAAAGGCTAATGATGCTTGATCAATTGGTATTCCTAATCATGAGGGTGTTATGTCGACATCCAGAAATGCACTACTATCAAGGATATCATGACATTTGTGTTACCTTTCTTCTTGTATTGGGTGAAGAAACTGCTTATTATGTCATTGAAAAACTCTCCAGAACACACTTGAAAGTATTCATGGAGCATAACATGGAACCAACTATTCATTTACTGGAACATATGTACGTTCTAATTGGTAAAAAGAACCCGCATCTTAAAGATTTTCTTGTAAAATCAGAAGTTGGTGTAGCGTATTGTCTCAGCTGGCTCATTACCTGGTTTGGCCATGTATTGAATGACTATAATTATGTCGTGCGATTATTTGACTTCTTTATTGTCTCTCACCCTTATATGCCCATGTACTTAACAACAGCTATTGTTCTTCATCAAGAGACGGAAGTTCTCAAACAAGATTGTGATATGGCTTCTGTTCACTCGTTTTTGTCGAATATCTCGGATGATTTGCCATTTGAAGAGTTGATACTTGATTCCCTGAGTTTGTTTGAAGATTTTACGCCAAAAATGTTATCTCTTGAACATCCGTTTGTTCCAAGAAGCCTTATTAAGCCAAAGAAAAAATACAGCCTTTTCCAGTCAATTACTAAAACAATAAAATGTGTTGTGCCTGCATCAAACATTGCAATTCCCATTGTAGTGGCTGCTGCAGTTTTAGTAACAGCTGTTTTGTATCAAGCTTATAAAAATTGAGCTATTTTTATAAAAACGTAATTGTTGGTGCAATTTTTTGAAATCTGTGATGGTATAAAGCTATTGTAAAAAGACATATCGCTAAAATCATTAATCCTGTATGTAGCACTATATTGCATGCAGCCTGAGAATTTTCCGATATTTTTAGTGAGGGATTAGATTCCAGTGATTACTACTAATAATAAATTGCTTGAATTTGAGCATAGATGGTATATTTTTACAAGTTTATTTTTAGTTGTATTTATGTTGTTTTTACTCAATTCTGTAATCCAATTTGTGGAATGATTTAAAAATTATTTTATTTCCTGATAGTGAGAAATTTGTATCGATACAGATATTACCCTTTGGTATGATAAATATAAATTGCACTAGTGGCAAAAGAATTTTAAACTTGTTTTTTAAATTTTTTCTCAGATACTAAGAGGGAAATTTGTTTTGAAGATTGTAATAAATAGTATTAGTCGCTTGTAATGATATTTTTTCAAATGTGTTAGTGTATATAGTGTAAATTCTACTGATAACTTCGATATCTCGGCACTGAAATTTCCCAGATATATAGATAGGTTGTAAACAGATAGATTATTCCTTTGTGAATCAGTTTGTCTTCCTATTGATATTGAAAATTGTGAAACATTTAATAACAACGAGTCGGCAACCTAGCTCAAAGTCATAATTCCTACAGCTTTTTTAAATTATAAAATTCCTGTGTAATTTTCTGCTTAGCTTATGTTAAAAATAATTCGTCACAGATTGGAAGGTGCAGAAATACAATGTAGGAAAATACACGGGTTTAATTTTGTTTTATTTTTTCTAATATCGAATCAAGTGGGGGAAAAAGGTAAAATCCAAAATTTCATTAAAAGACATCTCAATATCAAACTATTATTTTTTATTTCAATAAAACTTTTTATCCATATTATATTTATTGTTTTAAATAGATTGAAAATATAGCATTATTTTGGAATTTTGTCAAAATGCCTTTTAATAGTTTAACAATTTATTATGCATACATTGATGTCATTTTCCCTCTGCCTTGAGAAAATTAGGGGTATTCTTAATTAAGTCTGTATTTAAATAAAAATTATCTTCTTTAACAATATCTTTTTTCATTTGGGGAAAAATCAAGTGGTTGCAATGCATGATAGCAATTTGGTGGAAAACGAGAGCGTTTTCCATAGCTTGTTTTGTCGAATTATATGTTGGATGACTTTAAAGGTGCTTATATATGAATCTTTGTAAAAAAGGTCTAGAAGTTCTCAATTGAGCATGACCCATTTTTGCTCTTAGTGATTCATATAAGAATGTGTTTCTTCTTATTCTTCACAAGATCAATTAAATAATTGATCCATAATTAAAATGTATTTTGCATCCATCCAGAGTCATTAAACATAATTAACATACATCCAGAATTGTTAAAACCATAAAATATTTCTTATGGTCTTCAAACCATCCTAAATTACCTAATACAGCCTGTCCCAAAAGTATAGGCACAGATCAAAAATGCCATCCCAAGCTAAAATGCCTTTCATGTATTTTCAGAAATGATTCAAATATATTTTTTTAATTGATTTATTTGGTTCTATTGTAAAAAATGAGTATAATTTAAAAAAATTAAAAATTGTCTGTCCCATAAATATAGACACGTCCGACTTTCCTTGGATATAATATTTGTTAAATATCTTTTTTTCAGCGAAAGATTATTTATTTACATTTCTTGAAAGTATTTATCATCTACTTTTCTGACTTTAATGGGTTTGGATTAAATTTTCGCTTGTTTTCGACTTAACAATTCGATGTTTTCACAAATTCAACAAAATGGCTAGAGGTAAAGAGATTTCAAAAAAGGAGATCATAAAAGTTTTGGATTTAAAATTTAAAGGTAATCATCTTAAAGATAGGTACAAAATTTTAAAGTGTTTATAGAATTTTGTATAATGGTGACAAGTCGCATAGTAAGAAAAGACCTGATCGACTAAGAATAACATCTATGTCCAGTGGCAGAATCATTCTAAGCATGGTATTTAGAAAAAATGTCATTGAGACAAATTCCATCCAATTTTGGAGTGTCAAAAAATACCATTCACAGAAGAATACTGGATTTTAAACAAATAACTTTCAAGAAAATGTTGAAGACACCATGCTAAAGTACACCACAAAACTGGGCAAAGAAAATAATATCTTATGAGGATAAATGGCTGTCAACAATATTTAGGGACAAGAAAAGTGGAACTCTGCAAGATGGAGAATTGGGGTGGTTTTGGATTTAATGGACAAACATTTTTGGCAACTTGTAGTTAGAAAATGAACTCTCGGACTATCGGCAAATATTTGAGACCAATTTTATTCCACTAGAGGATTTGCTAGGCTGACTAAACTGTGACCAAACATGACAGGGCGCCTATTCATGTATGTCTAACTCGACCAGTGCTAGAAGTGTGAGTAGACGCAGGGTGGTTCGTCCCCCCACTTCTCAAGAAAATACCCATGCAACCGCCTAATTTTAAAACCACTAAAATCCATCCCCCCTCCCTAGTTTTAAAAGCACTCAATCCGTATAGAAACTACTGAAGAAAAATAACATTAACCTGTAAATGTAGTGACACTGAAAAAAGGTGATTTAAAATTTTCGAATGTAAAAAAAAATTGTAGTATATATCGTATAAAAATTTATGGTACTAGTACTTTGTATAAAGATATGAGTATTTTTATAAGTTAAATTTCTATTCTTGTTTCATATAAAGACAAGCTAATTAAAAAAAAAAAAAAAAACATTTTATAGCTCTATTAATTAAATCTCACGAAATAATGCACATTTAGAAGCACTATTTAAATCTACATAAACAGTTATGTATATAATGTTGAATACATTTTGGACCCTTTTTCAGTGTTGGGAAGTTGTATATTATTTCTTTCCTTGTTAATATTTTTATTATAAAATTTATTGTTGAGGGGGAGGGGGGGGCTGCACTTGTCACAACTTTTGGGCATCCCCCAATTCTACCACTGAACTCGACAAATGTGTGGTTCAACTTGAATAATATCAATGTCATGGACTGGCCATTGCTTAGTCCGGACTTGAATCCAATGGAGAACGTGTGGAGACATCTAGCACGAAAATTATATGCAAATGGACGCCAATATTTTTCGACCAAGGACGATGAAGCAAGCATGGTATGAACTGCACTCGGAGGTAATGCAAAACTTAGTATAGTACTTTTGATGGAAAAACCATGTATTTGAAGTGATTAAAGGCGGGGTTGACCCCTCCACCCAAAAAAAAGTTTTTTTTTTTTTTTTTTAAATCCTCTTCTATCACAAAACCTCATGTTTTAGAAACGAATATAAAATGCAGCCTATAATTAAGTATAGTTAATTATTATAAAACATTAATATATCTATTGGATTAATTTAAAATCTTACTGTTCAATTGTCTTGAATTACTAGATTTATTTTAAAATAGATTATAATTCATTTATTCTATGTATAGTATTCATGTAATTTTTTATTTACAAAAACATCACTTGGTCATGTTATACCAAGAATGTAGATATTTCATTTAGTGAATTATTTTCTAAAAAATAATAAGAAATAGTTTTTATTTATTTATTTATTTATTTATTCCCATTTAAAACAAATTTAGGATTTAACGTAGTGAACAAAAAAAAAATCTCAACATTCGCTGTAGTTGCTTTTGCAGTAAGAATTACTCAAAAATCCTTTGATACATCAGCATTAAACTTTTTTTTTATAATTTTCTTGTATTCGCCATCATTCTATAACTGTTACATTTTCATTAAATTCCTTTTGAAAAAGATAACTTTGGAATGGAAAACTTTTGGTTAAAAATGGAAGTTATTCACAACAACAAATAATTTGAAAAGTCTAATTATAAATACCTAAATAAAAATGTAATTTTAAATTATTCTTTAAAAAAAAAAAACTTTGTTTTAACTATGCCAACCCTGATTAAAGGTGATGGAAACACGATTAAATACTAACATTTGTAACTGTGTTCCTCAACCTTAAATATAACCTATAAAACAAATATTGTCTATAATTATTGGACACCCTATTTTCTGAATAAATTCTGCATTTGTTGTTTTTTCTAATAAATTTACCCTAACTTGTGTTTATAATTATGCACATATGAAAAAAAAATTCATCCCATTCTTACTTTTACTGTGAATTGTATTTTATGCTTTTGTCTATATTTTTGGGACAGGATGTAGTTATACTACCTACCATTAATATGGAACAAATGGTGGTAAGTGTACTTCAGTGGGAAACCATACCCACACCCCACCATAAAAAGAAAATTTCTGAAAAATATTAATTATAAATTTCAACTTTTTTTCTTCAGCTCTGTTCTCTTAAATATTTCTCATTAATCTTTAACAAAATAAAAGGATTCTGTGAGTTTAAAATAAAGATAGAAGTTTCTGAACAACACATGTTAATAGCCACCATGCTGTGTACTATATAAAATAATTGAGCACATTAGTGATGCTACCAGATGCCAAAACTTGATTAAAATTAATCTGATTTAATCTTAATTTCCACTGAAAAAAAAAAAGGTATTTTAAATTTACCCCCATTTCTCCCTCCCGACCCTATAAGCTAAGTTAATAGTTCCATGATAAGAGAATGATCCATCGATATGTTTACACAACTGGCAATTTATAATGTAAGCAAATGAATGCATTTTATTTGGTAATAAACATAAATTGTATCAAAATCTTATCTACTTTTTCTTGAGATATAACCTTTTTAATTCTACACTAGTATTTTCTGATAAATTTAAAATCATTTATGCTTAAGAATGATTAAATGCTGCCTATATATGGACTAAATGTGTAAAAAAATGTGTCTGCTAAATCAATGTAAAGTAAGTAGTACCTTGAGTTTTACAGGTTTCAGTCACAATATCATAAGCTTATTTTACAATCCTTTTAACAAACTTATAGTGTAAATATTTCAATTACTATTACTAAAAAAAACCTACTTTCTGTTAAATAATTAAACTTCATTTGCAAACAAAAAAATATATCTTAATCTTATTAAAGAATGATGTTTACATTACATATGGATACTAATGCCTGTTCCATTACAAATTAAACAGTTAAAAAAAATTCATGGTATTTGGTAATGATCTTGAACATTTGATGATATCTGAACCAGTTTCAAAATTTATCTTGTAAAATTTTATAAGAATAAGAATACTGATTCAGTTAAACATGGTATTATTTGCAATTTTATTAAGCTCTCAATACAGCTATAAATATTTGTGCCATTTGTATTAAACCTAGCCAATTAATATTTTTTAAAACCATGAATGCTGCCAGGAGAGGTACTTGTACACCGCGTTGCATAATGATAGAACCACCATGTATTTTTCGCCTAGCATACAGTAATTGGAATAAATGATTGAAATAAATATTTTTATTGAAAATATACAAAATAAGAATGACAATAACAAAGTAAAAACATTACTCATGTTTATATTTTCATGTAGTAAAATAAAAAATAAATATTTTAGGTTGCAAAATGATAGTACCACCCCTACTTTTTAGTGGAATAATCGATCCCAGAGAAGCATGCGCAGTTGGGTTTCAACAAACAGGTATATAAAAGCTTCGTTTGATCAACTAACGTAACCTTACTTGCATTTATTGTGAGCACGCATAGTTTATTGATTTGAAAAGGTGTCACTAAGTATGGGTAGGAAAAATCCGTTATCTGATTTTGAAAAAGGACAAATTTTATGCTTTGAACCAAGCAGGATTGTCTTCTCGGAATATAGCAAGACATAATGGGCGTTCACCACACGTGGTTAATAATTTTCTACATCTTGGATCCAAATATGGGACAAAGAAATCCACTGGAAGACCTCGAAAGCTAACAAAGCGGCAAGAAAGGTTAGTTGTAAAGAAGTTAAAAGCTGGTGAAACATTGAACAGACTATCATAAGACCCCACCATCAAAGTTCACAAGTCAACTTTATCCAGAATAGCTCAGCAGAACGAACATCTTGAGTACACGAAAATGAAAACGCAACTGAGACTTACAGATCTTCACAAACGAAAACGGATGCAATGGGCTAAAGAACACATGACTTGGAAAGAACAGTGGACTCAAGTAGTGTTCAGCGACGAAAAAAAATTCAATCTAGATGGTCCTGACGGGTGGGCATTCTATTGGAGGGATCTCCGAAATGAGCCACACATTTTTTCTAAGAGACAGTGTGGGGGAGGATCGTTAATGGTTTAGGCTAGATTTGGCAATGCTGGGCGGACTAACATTGCCTTCCCTACTGGTCGAATGAGAGCAATAGACTATCAAGACCTGCTGGAAGAAAATGTGTTGCCTTTTGGAGAAGAAATTGGAGGTCCATTTAGGAAGTTCCAACAGGACAATGCTAGCATTCATGTTGCAAACTCGTCTTGGGAATGGTTCCTGGACAACGGAGTGCAGGTTATCGAATGGCCTGCATGTTCTCCTGACATGAACCCCATGGAAAACGTCTGGGGTATTCTAAGCAGGGCCGTATACGCCAACGGCAAGCAGTATTCAACGGTTCAAGAATTGAAAGACTCCATTATTACAGAATGGGAAAATCTGAATGCAGATATACTCAAAGGCTTAGTCGAAAGCATGCCTAATCGAATTTTTGAACTTATAACCAAAAAGGGTGCTCTTACAAAGTATTAACTGAAAGTGGTTCTATCATTTTGCAACCTAAAATTTGTATTTTTTATTTTATTACATGAAAATATAAACATGAGTAATGTTTTTACTTTGTTATTGTCATTCTTATTTTGTATATTTTCAATAAAAATATTTATTTCAATCATTTATTCCAATTACTGTATGCTAGGCGGAAAATACATGGTGGTTCTATCATTATGCAACGCAGTGTATCTGCCAATTCTTTGAAATTATTCAAAAACTGCAGGAAATTGATAAACATAAAAAGTTGCATCGACCAACACAATGTCTTCTAATTTAGGCATCATATCTTCAGTAAAGTGCCCAGTGATCCTCTAAATCCTTTGCTAATAATTATAAGAGTATCTCTACTTTTTTACAGCACTTTAGAATAACCTGTATGCAAGCTTTCTTGTATTAAAGTTGCTGGTCAATCTTTGTTTATCATTACAAAAACTTTGGAGAATTAAGAGTTGAATAATGGTTTTACTAGTATGAAAATGCTCATCTTTTTTTTTTTTTTTTTTTTAATAATATAAAGAAAGTGTATCCAACAGAAATATTTGTGCTAAAATGAAGTGTATTCTTTTATATGCCAGAAAATGTGTAGTATATTACTATTGTCTTAAGTACCTTTTATGTCGAATTAAATATTCAAATTTTTTAATCCTCTAAAAAATTGTACTGACACAAATAAGAAAAAAATACTGAAATTTGAGGTATATTGACATTTGTTTCATGCCCAGTTTACAGATGGTTTAATTTTGTATTTTTTTTTATGAATTTACAAAATACTTTGATAGCATTAGTGTGAAACTGTTCTAAAATGTTAATTGTGTGGAAAAATTGAGTTTTTACCGAGTACATCTTGATGCAGTGCTAGAAGTGTGGGTAGATGCGGGGTGGCAATGTCCCCCCACTTTTCAAAAAAATACCTGTGCATCTCGCTCTTCTAAAACCACTAAAATCCATCCCCCCCATTTTTAAAAACACTCAATCCGTCTAAACACTACTAATGAAAAATAACGTTAACCAGGGGTCTATGCATAAGGAAATTTGGGTCCTTTTAAGGACCCTTCACAAAATTCCATAACCAACAAAAGGACCCTTCACAAAATTCCGCAGCCAACTAAAGGACCCTTCACAAAATTCCATAATCAACAAAAGGACCCTTCACAAAATTTTACAACCTACAAACAAACATTTCACAAAATTTTACAACCTACAAACAAACATTTCACAAAATTCCATGTTAAAATGTACATCTAAAATTGAGATATTTATATTATCTAGGAGTAGAAGGATATCATTGTAAATATTTATAAGTACCAGCTCAACATTGAAGATTTTAAAAATTTAAAATTGTTTTAATTATTGCATGAAAGTTTTCCAAAAATAGATAAAATTGGAAATTTTCACAAAATTATTTTTTTTCCCCAAAAAGAGGACCCTGTAAAAAAAAATCTGGATAGACCCCTGTTAACCTTTAAATGTAGTGATACTGAGAAAAGGTGATTTTTAAAAAAAAAATTTACATTTAAAAACTTGAAAGCTAATTATGGTATATATGTATACTATTATAAAAATATATTATACTACACTTTGTATAGGGTAGATATAGCTATTTTTTATTAACAAATACTATTACACTTGGTCAATTTTTAACTTTGGGGAATTTTCTTTTTAATTACATTTCTATTTTTGTTTCATATAAAGACAAGCTATTTAAATAAAAAAAAAAAAAAAAAAAAAATTTAGTGTTCTGTATTAATTTAACTTCATGAAAGTATGCACATTTATAAGCACTATTTAAATCTAAATAAACAGTTCTGTATATAATGTTGAATTATTATTACTTTAACATTGAATTGACTTTATCTCTTACTTCCAAGTAAAAAAACTAAGTCGCAGAATATTCTTTAAAATAACAACAAATTTTGGACCCTTGTTCAATGTTAGTGTTAGGAAGTATAAATTATTTTCTTATTAGTTAATATTTTTATTATAAGTTACAAATTTATTATTAAATTTATTGTTGAAGGGAGGGGTGGTGCCCAACAGTTGGCAACAAGTGCATCTCCCCACTTTTTTTTTTACCACTGCTTCTATGACTTTAAGATAACAAATGAAAATTTAAAGTGATTTGCATTATGTTATCTATAGTATAGTAGATGAAGAACCCGGCTACTCAGAATGAAGAAGCTTAATTTCTTTTTCCCCTCCCAATGCCCTGTTTCACTGACACACACCAACGTTAAATTGGTTCAGTTGAATACAGACTGTGAGGATGATGCTATTCACTCCTGTCATTGATTTCATCATTTTAACCACTAAACATCAAAATTAAATTGTGTTCTGGATAATTTGGATTGGTCAAGATACCTATAAAATTAGATCTCAAGTCATGATTTAAGGGTGAGAGATGGAGGTAGTTTTTCAAATTTTCATTGACATTGACCTTCCTCTAATTTTAAAATTCAGTGTACAAAATTTTCACAAAATGGGGTTAAAACTATATAAGTATCGATAAAGAACACATCCACAGACATTTTTCTTTATATCTAGCATAGAATAGCTATGTGCGTGGAGCTGCATAGCAAGAAAGAAAAAAAATTAATAAGCATAAATACAAACCACACTCACTTTGCTTGTTGTTCATTGCTACTTAAACCCAAACTCGTTAAGAGATTCATTGCTATGTAAGCACAGGCTCTCGAAAAGTTTCATTTGCTACTGAAATACATAGTTATAATTCTGAACTCTTTCTCTGTTAATAGTAGGCCACCGGCTCCCTTATGAGAAAAATATTTTTAAAAGTCTGTTTTCCCCTTTAATAACCCTACCCCCTTTCAAGAAAAAAAAAAATCCTGCTAGGACATAGTACTGTGCTTATGTCAAAATCTTACAGAACTGATCCTCCGCTTGAGATTCCAAAATTGTCTGCGTTTTTTCCTAGCCTTGCATAAGAATTCGCATCTAGTAGTAATATTTGAACCTGACGCTTTTCAGAACTGACGATGAGGAAGCTTAGCATAGAAACTTAAAAAAATTAAATAAAATTTTAACATTCTGGTTGCCAAAAGCACAAATGCAAATGAGTTATTACTTATGTTTACAATTGCAGAGTTCTCTAAATAGTGGAAGTTAGTTTCTATAGACTAACATGCAGATGCAATTATATTTTTTTACTAATACAGAATGACGATCAATTTCTGAATTTTTACAGCCTAATCTTAAACTACTTAGTCATTTTAATCAGGTTTTTTTTTTTTGTAATTTAATATTTTCCTGAATGAAATATACTCAAGAAAAAAAAAGTTACACATAAAGCTGTATCTTCATTTTTCATGCGACTAAAATATGACTTAAAAATAAGTTAACAATAAAAAAATCCCATTCTTCATCTCAATACTACAAATGAAGTATCAATGACCAACCATTCAGACGATGTAATTTTTTAAGATAGCTATACCTTAATTTCTGCCTGTGTAATAAAATTCACTACTGTAGCAATTGGAAAGTTCACTTTACTTTGCAGTCTACTGAAAGAATTTCTTATTGTTTGTGTGTAAAAAAAGTATTGCACATTAAAGAACACATACAAGATTACAGATCCTTTTTTAAAGTATAATTTAAAGTTTGTTCTTTTTTACTCAACTTTTAAACACACTAAGGACTAATTTTTATATTCAATAGAGATTCCTTTTTATTTAGATTACTTCAAGAAATTCAATAGTATAACTATAAAATCATAACAATAATCGATACAATCGATAACTTATTTTTTTCCTTTTTCTGTAGATTAAAGGAATACTTAGTTTGGAGCTGTTTTTTAATGCTATATTCTATCAGAGCTGAGTAAATTTAGTAAAAATATAACAGAAGTTTTAATGGAATTGTATTTAATTGACAGTGTAATTTTTAGAGTAATAATAGTTTATTTAATTTCTTCTCGGTGAAAGAACCAACTTCCCACAGCCTACTTTCTTAAAAGTTGTTAACCGAAACTTTTAAAATATTATTCTGATAATTTAATTGATATCCAACAATTTTATACAAGAATAAGGGAAATTTGTTTGCTTTAATATGACATGCTAGAAGAAAAATAAACATTCTTCATGAAAATGATCTGATCCAGATCTGAAACTGATGAACGAGGCCATGAAGATACTTATCAGATGTAGGAGTTAAAACATTAAATTTTACATAGTAATGCATGATCTGAATACAACATAGAATAGTTGCTATCTAAATAAATAATTATTACAAAAGGTTTTAGAAGAAAGCAATGCACTTGGTGATACAGAACAAAAAGTTAATTTAGTAATCGAGAAATATAACCGGTTCTTGTTCAATTACTTTTAAGAAAATTAAACCTTCCACCCATTTACTACAAGATGTATGTTATTTAACTTCCAAATAAGTAAGTAGTATATCAAGAACACATTTAATCATTTTATTTTTGCTTTGCAATAAAAATGTACATTGAATATTCACAAGTAACTATGTTACTATTGATGAATATATGAATTCATAAAATTTATAAACCCAATACAGTTTAAAATACAGGAAAAACAATTTTCCCAATTTTTTTTAAATAAAATTATTCACAATTCCATTGGTTGTGTTATTTAAGATCACAATAATTTACATTTTAAAAGCAGATAAAAGAAAAGTAAGTAGATTCAGTCTTTATAAATTTCTTCAATAAGTTTATTTCTCTGGATTGTTTTGGCTATTATAGCTCTGTTGAGAGGGACCTCCGAGTACCATATCCCACTGTCAGGAGTGCAATTCTTTTCTGGTGCAAGGTAGAATTTTCCATCGCCAGAGACTACACTTTTTGGACTAGAACAGGATGAAATCATAGATATATAAATTAAGAAACAAGTTTATGCTCAATAAAAATGGTTTGAAAAATCGTCATTTGAAAATGCCCATACATTAGTAATGGTTATGTAATCTTATGATATACACCATTTACATGATATGCTTGAATATTTAAAAAAGTCGTTTAAAATTTTCACCTCAGCTCATTCTGACTTCTCAATGTTACAAAACTTACGAAATAATCCTCTGCTTTTTTTATTTTTTTTTATAACTATTACTATCAGCGAAGGTATTACCATTGGATGTAACAAAATTCAAATATTTGATCTTTTAACGCTAAAAAAAATAAATCACTACTATTTTTCAGGTTGTTTTTATCAAAAGTAAGATAAAATGAATTTTCTTCTACTAACCAGTGCATCTCATTCATTTAATGACCACACACCATAAAATAATAGTTTCAGTTTTTTAAGTCTCTATAAAATAATTGTTTTATTAATGAAATTAGTCTTTAGCCTTATTTTAACTGATTATTTAATGGTGTAAGTTTACTCTCCAGTTATGTTTTATCAAGTTAAGTACTTTTGACAGCACTAGGACACTGTTTTGACCTTATCATTTCATAAACAGCATGAAAAATCTTATTTATTAACATGATCAGGTAACTATATGAATAACATAAGGGCAAGCTCATAGAAACGAAATTTTAATGTTGAATCTTAATATTTTGGAAAAATTATTAAATGACTTCTAAACAAAATCTTTGGCCTTCCAATAAAAATTTGTAAGAGTCAAAACTTACTCAGGGAAGACATTAACGATCTACAAAATTAATAAAGCAAAAACAATCCTCGATTATTATTTGTGTAATTTTAATATGAAAATGTTCACTTATCTTCTTTTTCACTCGTACCTGAAATGAACTTTGTTCAGATACAAGCGAATAAATGATAAAATTTTCATTGTGCCTAAATAAAATTGGTAGAAAAGTACATAACATTTAACAATTGCTTCTAATAATTTTCTGGGTTATTCAATGATAGTGTTAGATCCAACAAGTTTTAACAGTGCAAAAAGGGATAGAATAGTTGTATATAATAGGGTGGTAAATTTTTTTTATTGGGTGTATATCTTAACCTCAAATCTTAAAAGTAAATAACCTTTGTATGTAAGCTGAAAAATACCACTTCAAAAAGAAAAGAATTTAAACTATCATGAGAATTTAAGATATGTACTCTTCATTCTGTCGAAATAAACAGACTTGGGCTACACAGGCTCTTGCTTGATAAAGCCAAGAGCCTGTGTAGCCAAGAAAAGCAATGGACATTTCATTTTCATATTTTGTTCTAAACCGTCAATAACTTTTGAGATTGAATAAGCTAAAGAATATTTTTTTATTGAAATCTCTTATGATAAGAATGTAAGCTAAAAAAAAAAAAAAAAAAAAAAAAAAACTTTCAGAAGAAAATAGAGTTCATTAGTTAGTTTTTATTTTAGAGCACATAGCTCATTTTGTAGAAAAATGCCTCAATTTAAAGTTTCATCTTTGCAAACGCATGCTTCTTGAAATTTCAATATATATTAATAATGCCAAAAATTATTAATAGCCCTTTTTAGCAGCTATTCATCAGTTAAACAATTTACATCAGCCACTAAAATTAGAGTTAGTGCAAGTATTTTTTATTCTATGTAAAGACAATTGTTTCGGTTTTGGTAAAACAGTTGAGAAACCTAAATGGTTTTTGCCAAATAGAAAGTCATTTGATTTATTACTGCAATATTAAAATCCGGAAATTAAAGACTTAGTCAAAAAGTATTTTTTAAACAAGCGTTTGAAATGGGTTTGTCCCTTTTCTTTCGAAACAAACAAGTTATAACTCCAACCTGAGAGTTATAATATTTTTGAAAACGATCATCAATGACTTTAATTTTAATTAATTACCTTCAGTTCAATATTTTAGTTAATTAACAGAATTAATATTTCTTAATTTAATATATTTTAAAAGTTGTCATAAGAACACAGCTTGATTTCAGCTTATCATTTGCAATACTATTATAACATGATTCATTTCCAAATTATTATTTTTATTTATTATAAGTACCTACTTGAAAATGTTTAGAATAAAAAAGAAATGATTTGTGTCATTAGCCATTGATTGACCATGTCATTGTCCAAAGAATAACTTTTCGCTATTTCCTTTCCAAAGATGATGGGATATTCTTAATTACACAAGCATTTATTTTAATGCAAAGAGAACATTTTTCTCATTGCAGTTATATGATTTCCTTTAGTAAAAAGTAATCCACTGTGAATTTGATAAAGTAGGACAGGAAGTGACTTTTAGAAAATAACTTTTTAAAATATAACAACTTAAATTTAAGTAAATTATCTCGCATTATTCATAACAAAAAGAAACAAGAAATTAGATTTTACAATAGCAAAATTTTATGGAAAATAATTAAAGTAAAAGAACTATTCATTGGGTAGCTTTATGTTTGCTAAACAGCAAAAAAAGCATACTCACAAACAACTCTTCATGAAAATGAGGCATTTTTAATTTTTGCCAAGCAACTAGAAATCATATTCATGCACAAAAATAATTATCAATGAACTATAATATATGTACAAATCATAAAATATAGTTAAGTATTATGCATAAAAAATTTCACAAAAGGGATCCATACCAAATAAATGTATCAGACTTGAAATTATTGGTTGATAACTAAAGCAAAATTCAATATTTTAAATATGTAAAACAAATCATATGATATATATAGGTAAGTCTAAAACTTTAATGAAAAAAATTATATAAGATAATTTCCAAGTTATAGATAACATCCAAATTATAAAAAAATATTTATGCAATTTAGTAAAAAAAAAAGTGTTAAGTTCCAAACTAGAAAATTTTGTTCCCAGATCTTTCTCTGATTTTGTGTATACTACACAGAAGTTACAATAGAGTATGACTATGTTGCAGAATTCTATGAATTGTCAAACTTCAGAACATAGACAAAAGCATGGCAAGTATATAAACTAGAAACTAATAAAGGTGACCACTAGAATAACCTTATCACAGATAAGAAAAAGAAAGAATATTCATGTAATTTGTCGATTATAATTTAAGCTATTTAATAGAAAATAAAACAATTTATATCAAAGATTATATGTTTAACAAGTCTTTTGAAAAAGATGGCTCTGACAACAGTAAATGATCTGTTAAAATGTCAATAAAAAATTTAAAAAATCCCTGTGCCCACAATTATTGCACATAATTTAGAAAAGATCGTGAAGAATAGACATATAAATTTCCAACCAAAGCTCCTAGCTCTTTTTGTTCCACTTTTTTAATTAGACAAGTCATCTCTTATAACTCCCACATTACATAAAACAAAATAATTATTAAAAGAATTATGTAAAATAAAAAAATCACTGGTTATCTAATTTTCACAAGCAACAAGAAACAATATACATGCACATTCACACATTACTCTTTAAATGCAAGCTGTACAATTTTGAATGATAGAAAATAACAGTTAAAAATGAAATAAGAATTTACACCGGGTATTTGTTTTGACTAAAAAAGATATACATGCAAATTCAGAAATTAATCAAATCAAAGACATTTATATATACAACATTAATATATGGATTCATACATAACAAAAAGTAAAATACTGAAAATAAAATGTTTCATAACTAAAAAAACAATACCATATTTTAAATAAGAATAATAATCAAAATATAACACAACATTTTAAAAGCTAATGAATATACCATTCCTTCATCACCAATAAAATATATTATCTAAATGTATTGAATATACATGTGAATTCCCAGAATAAAAATTGCACAATTTTTTTTAAATAAAAGGGAAATAACAATTTACAAAGAAGACAATTCACCTGCTGGCTAAAAGGCCAAATAACAAGAATCATACATGCAAAATCTCAACTTATTCATAAAAATAAACATTTAGCTAATTATATAAACAGTAAGGCAATCTCAGTGTACAGCATAAAAAAATATAAGCTAATCAATACATGCAAGAGCAAAAAATAAAAATCTTCATACTTAAACAAAATTATATATTTAAAAGATGAAAACTAAACTAAATACAATACATAAAATATTAATATGTATTTATGTCTGTTTCGTAACTTGTGATCCATTGTAATTTAAATCAATGCCTGCTTCTTCAATAAATTGGATCCTGCACAATTGTTCATTTATCAGTTTTTCACTGATGGGTGTATCAGTAAACCAATACTTTGCGTTAGGAGAATAATTTTCAGCTACTTGACAGTAAAACTTGGAATTATTCTCAATGGAATGTGGTGGACTGAAACAAGGTAAAAGAGGTTGTGCATAAAATATTTTCAAATAATAATTTAAAATAATAAAAAGAATAAATAACTAAGTATTGCATATTATTCAGATGAAATTAATAATTATGAATTTTGCAACATAGAGAATTTTTACCAAGGCAATAGCAATTTACAGCTTGGTGCAATTTGTGTCGTCCAAAATTCTTATCGCGAAATTAAAGTTAAATTGTCGAATTTTACAGCAATAAATTTTCCAACAAAAACATAAAATAGTATTAAACTGGCATTTTCACTAGACAAACTCGTCAGACAATCATTATGTTTAGAGTTAAAAAATCAATTGAGCTAAATTTAAGTAATATGCTAATACAGTCGCCAATTATCATCCCAAGAAATGAACACTACAGCCACTAATTATCAACCCAAAAACGATCAACAAGGACAATAATCCATTGAAAGCCATTTTGTATCAAAATAAGATTAGTGTTTGAAAACCATCATACCAGAGTATCGTTACTAATTGCATGCAAAAAAATATTTAAAAATTGGAATTTTATTTCAATTTGTGGGCTTGATGATCATATGGAAAAAAGTATAACTGCTTTTATGAAAAAATCTTCATAATAGAGTACGTTGACTACCAATTTTAAAATTAAAAAAAAATTAAATGTAAAGTAAAAACCTAACAATATATATACAACACAAAAGTGTAAACATGATCAAAATCTGTAGCGTAGTTTCCGAGATTTAGCGAGAATCGCAGATGGATGTTTTGCTCCATGCATATAGATAATTCTAAAAAAAAAGCTTTTGTTTTCAGATATGCTATTTAAAACTTGTATTTATCATTAACATTTGATACATTGTATAACTATGGAATAAAGAGTTAATATAAATTAGTAGATTATTGAAAATAAGTTATAAGTTTTGGATATTATATTTTGAGCTAGCTAAATACCCGTGCTTCGCTACGAAATTTTAACATGTGCAATATTTTAGCTAGCTGTGAGGCCTCGCGTTACGGAAATCTGTCATTCGTGTATAAGACCCAGTTTTTGGCGCTTCGCTTGCAGGAAGGTTCATCGCTACGCAAAATCGAGCTCGCTTCGTTAGCTGAAAAGTTCATGGACACGTAAACACAGGCTTATTTCACTCTTTAAAAGGTTCATTGCTATGCAAGCATAGGATCGCTTCGCTCTCTGAAAGGTTCATTGCTGCATAAGCATAAGCTCGCTTCACTCACTTAAATTTAATTGCTACGTAAAGACTTAATATTGGAAGCTTCTTAATTGTCAAAAAAAAAAATTCCCCGTTAATACAATAATACAACACCCCTTTAAGATTATTTTAACACGTGTTTGTGGAAAGCAAAATTAGAGGCTAAAACTACTCATGTTGAAACTTTCAAAGATCTAGGCCTATTCGAAATCGCTTTTTGTAAAAAAATTAATTGAAAAACAAATTAAAATTTTAACATTCTTTTTATCAGTCCAATTTGAAGGCCAAAACTACTTGTGTCGAAAATTTCAGAAATGTAGCCCAATTACAAATCGTTTTATAAAATATTTGTTAATTAATTAAAAAAAAAAATTAAATTCTGTTTTTCAAAAATCCAATTGGAAGGTCACAACTATTTATGCTGAAAATTTCAAAGCTGTAACCCAATTAGTAGTCGTTTTGTAAAATGTTTATTAATTAATTAAAAAAATTAATTAAAAAGGAACAAAATACAAATTTAAAATTCTGTTTTTTAAAAGTTCGATTAAAAGGCCAAAACTACTTATGTTGAAAATTTCAGAGCTGTAGCCCTATTAGATATCGTTTTGTAACATATTTATTAACTAAAAAAATTAATTAAAAAAGAACTAATTAAAATTTTAAAATTCTGTTTGTGATGCATAAAATTAGAAGGTCAAAACAACATATGCTGAAAATTTCAGAGCTCTACTCCAATTTTAAGTAGGTTTCTATAGATCCACAGAGACACAGACAGACACACAGCTTGTTTTATTATTATAGATAATGCTTTCTATACAAACATTTGTCATGCTCCTGTTAGCTTGTTTCCATGCTTGCTTCCCAAATAGCTACAACTCCGAGATTTGTTACAAATTTCAACAAGGCTAACGTAGAAAAAGAAGCCTGTGATCTCGTTTAATCAAGTTTAAAGGGTTGAAAAGAGGCCAAAAATATTCCAAATGTAAAATATCTCAATTTTCTATACAAAACTCTACTTTCCATAAAGCCAAGATACTAAAAAATAGTACATATAAAGGTATCTTAGTTTAATCCCCCTTAGAAGGTCAAAAACAGTAAAACATTTCAAATGTGAATTATCTTAATATTCTACCTTTCATATAGCCAAATTGCATAAAATTGGTGCAAGCGTTCTCAGAGTTGCATAAACTACCAGAATTCTGAAAAATCATTATTAAAAGATAGAAAAGGGGGTAAAACATTACTAATATGGAATACATCCCAACACTGCCCTTACCACTGAGACAAGCCAGTAAAAATTGGCATACATATTCCCAAAGAATTACATAGTAAAACTGAGCTATATCAATTTTGACTTTTTTTTCCATTTCATGGTTATATCTTTACCCATAAAGTATTCTTGTAATACAACATCCAGATTGTTGCCAGAGTCCATGTCTTTTTCCAAAGATGGTCAATAAAAGCATAACTTTTCCAATTTTATAAATTATTTCTTCATCTTCTTTTAACGATTCTTCACTTATTGAAACTTCTACCAGTAAAATTTGCAAATGTTTTATTTCCTTTAGTAAATCAAGTAGAAAAGCATTTTGACTTCCACCTTCCAAGCACTGATACAAGAACAGGGTAAAAAAAACAACTAGTTATGCCTTTTACCGGAAAAAATGGGTTCTGACGTGTTAAAATTCTTATCTTTTTGGAGTGGGTGAGCTTTCATACAGCTATTGTGGACATTGACCATAATCCTTCAAAAGGGGTGTTTACACGGTTTGTTTACTTCACAATCACACAAGTCCAAAAGACCCTGAGTGTGTCCTCGTGGGTACAATAAAGTAATGAAAAGATTATAGCAAGTAATGCTTTAGAACTTTGACCAGTTTCACATCATCATAATTATGCAATCAAAAATATAAAAATATCCATAATTAGCATCTTTAAATTATATAATTTCTTAAAGAAGATAAATTATTATTTTAAGTGACCTTCTATTTAATTAATTTTAAAAGGCTTTGTCTTCATTGTCTGCATGTATTTAACCTGTTTTGAGTAGAATCTTAAGTCATGTGTTAAGGAATATTTTAAGTACACCATTCGCTACAAAATTCTATTTTAGTTATGTTTATTAGCATTATAAATTCTGAAACCACAATAAAATATAATATCTAATCTCAAATTACATAAGTTTAATGTTATTATTTTGATTGTTCTAAGATTATCTGGAGCTTTATTTATAATGACCATGCTTTTCCATATCCCTGATATCTGTTCTGGCATATGAAATTTTTCCCAATAATATGATATTTTTACTAAGAAAAATATAAATGACTTTAAAAGGTGGCAAAGTGCTTTATTTCTTCATTCAAAGAAGTTGACATCTAGTCATGAAGGGCTATCCAGTCATTATAATATACTGATATAATAACTGAGAGAGTTATAATTATTTAAATAAAGACGTATTATTTATAAGTGATGGTAATTTATGGTTAAAACTCATACACATAAAAAATATATAACAATGGACATAAGCTATCAAGGCCAGAGTTGTCATGTACAATGAAAATGTGAACAGATTAAAAAAAAAGTCTTCAAATTAAAAATTTAATTTCCAACATAAAATCAGTTTTCATTTGCTGTTATGGGAACTCATTAAGAAAGTTTTCTCTGTCGATGAAACATTGTGTGCTTAGTGAACATTACATCTAGTTTCCCTCATTTTTCTAGTTTTTGAAAATGTGAAATCAAGTAAAATAAATATTGATCAGAAAGTAAAAGCTTTGCAAGATATGTTTCGTTTTCTGCTTTCGGATTCAATTAGTAATTATTTTATAATGTGGAAATGTCTATTTTGATACTGAATGATAAATTTTATTTATTTAATTTTTTTTATTAGTGTTATGCAAATATCCATCAGATTAAAAATTACAATGATTCTCCAAAAGAATTAAAATTTTTAAATAATTTTAAGTTATTTAGTACTAATCAGTGCTATTTTGGAAAAAGAACAAAAATCTTTGAACCAATGCAATTTGGGTATGTTTTTAAATAAAATTCATTTATGTTAGCTGAATACATTACTTTTAGCAGGAATGCTTTTAAACAATTATTAATAAAAATATTTTTTTAAGGCTAAGTTTTATTCAAAACTAGTTGAAAATATGTAATACAATAAAAAATTAATTGGCATATTTACCATTTTGAGATATAAAACTCAAACAATCTAACGGGGCATCTTAATTGGTCATCATTATTCTCTGGCTGAATGAAATGGTTTTCTCTATTTGCTTCACTTCCATCCGGTTCTTGATCTCCTACAAAATATAATCTGTTATTCAACTTATTTTTAAAAGTTTTTTTTTTTCTATGAATTTAGGAAAATAAGGTAGCTACTCAATATTTACAAATGTTTAAACATTTTGAGCAGGACACATATTAAAACATATTTTAAGGTTGTTAAAGTTTAGCATACAAAAATAAAGGAATTGTTATCACTTTAAGCACTTTTTATATTAAATGAAAATCTATAAATAACTATCTGCTAAACTTTTATTGTTATGTCAGAAAATCAAACTATTTAATAAACATACTATCCTATACAAAAATCATAGGTAAGTTAAATGCATCAACTAAGATCAACCAGTCAGTTGAAAATAAAATCTTGTAGTCTGTAAACAACTCAAGATAATTTATACATTTTATAATAATATGATGAGTTTGTATAATCAAAAACTGCAATCATAGTTTTTTACACCTTACCTCAGATTTATAAAGGTAAACGTGCACATTAGGAGGACTTTTCGAGGGAGTTACCCTACTTTACATCTGGTAAAGAAGAATAAAAAATAAAAATGCCTACTAAACAGTATAAGCTAATAGAGACACAGCACTATTGTGTCAATTTGTTTTTTTTAAGTTTCTTTGTTGGATTGGATATTTTCTGATGCAAGAGTTGCACAAGGACAAATTGCGCCAAAACTGTATTTATGCCTGTACAACTCATTTAAAAAAAAAAGCTTTCAGTGTTCTCTTTAATTGAATTCTAATGGAAATGATGAGACTAAGAGTTTAAAACTGTTCTCAAATAGCATGCCTTACTAATGACTTCTAAATTTTGTATTAGTAGAAACAAACCCTTACCATTATTGTAATTACCGTGATAGCGTAAGTAGCTCCCAGTATCATCTGTATGTCTCTTTATATGACCAAAGTTGATAGCCATATGCGATGCATTTGATCTGATCTTGAAATACTTGGTGTTAAAATAGATGAGAGTATTCAGAAGAATTTGAGGTGATTGAGCACCAAGCTGCCTTGAGTCCCACAAGAACTCTTCTTTGATTCGAGACCATGGCGCATCTGTTGCACAATATAAACAAAAAATACTTCATGTTACTATAACAATTGCAAACAAAAAGCATGTTTCAATTCTGTTATTCTCAAAATTTAAGTAAGATAGAAAGTTGCATGGACTAATAATTTATTATGCAATTACAACTTTTTATATGTATTTAATTTTTTTTTTTTTTTAATGCATTTTTATACATTAAAAATTTATCATGCAACAATACATTTTTAGTAATTTATGTATGCAATTATGTGAAGGAGATAAGTTTAATAAAGAATTCTCATTATAAATAGTTAAACATTAATTGTATATATATTAATTATACAAGGTTTTATGGAGATTCCCATGTAATTTAAAAAGGAAAATATATCTGCATGACGTCGGCAATACACAGATTATATATTTAAGGAAGAAAAAAAAATATTTACAAAAGCAGCAAAAATATTTTCTAATTTTACTTTTCTAAATTTAACAAAAGATAATGGAAAGATAACTAGTTATATAATATTACAGTATGTTTTGTAAAATCAATGATTTATTTGTTATATAATGTTGCAGTAAAAAAGTGTTAACTCATGAGTATTACCCATTAAATGACAGTTATAGCTGAAAAATTACTAAAAGGTACTTTTCAACACAATAATTTAATTATTTTAAATTACTGTCCGTACTACTTATGTGCTTTGCTATAATTTTTTGTGTATTTTATTTGGAAGAGCAGCAGGCATTATTATTATTATTTTAGTTTAGCTTGTTTTGTGTTTTCTCCATGAATTAAAAGTATTTTTGGATGTATAGAAAATATTTCAGTCTGAAAAAAATTACAAAATAAATTTGTATTGAGAAAAGTTATAAAATTAAGACCAGATAACAAAATAGAAGATTATCAAAAAATAAAGCGTGATGGTGTGACACTTAGTTAATATATTATTCTACTAATTTCTAAAAGTATGTACTTAAATAATAAATAAACACAAATTACAATCTAAACTTCAAGCATTTTATTAAAAACTTAAAACTGGAAGGAGTTCTCTTATATAGCATACCTTAAATCTATAGCTAAAAACAAAACATTAAATTTGAAACATTTAATAAAAAAATCTTTATAATAACTATAAAAAAGCTACACAAACACAAAATTGTGGAATAAAATACCTCCATTTAATGCACGACTTTCATATTGCAACAAAACATCATGGAAATGTTCGGCAAATGAAGCATATGTATCATCAGAAAAAAGATCATCAGTTCGACCATTGTCATTCAAGTACAACTGGATGCCTATAAATTACAAAAAATATTTATTATTTTGTGTATGAAAATTTTACACTTATTAAGTAGATACAATCCTTTCATTAAAAAGTTGAGAGGGATAAGTTTCTTTCCCAAAAGCACAATTACTTCATACATAGGTAGGAAAAGTGAAGGGGGAGGGGCACAACTCGTTTTTGAAATTAAAAGAAAAGTGGTAAACAGTGAAAGGTTCTCGGCATGCAACAATTCTCAGATAAAACAGCTTTCTTTTGAATGTATACATTTGATGTATGCAAATTTAGTATACACATTTTAAATTATTAATTTGAATATTATAGAGTCCAATCAACATTTTTTAAAAGCAAGGGTGGAACAAAAACTTTCATTCTTCTTGCATTCTCTTTAAAATTTCCTGCTTGCGCTCATAAATATATTAATAGGAGATGTAAAAATTGGTATCACTCAAAAAAAGTTAGATCACACCATAATAATAAGATTTAAAATAATAACAAATAACCATATTTTTAGCAATATAAAATATAAACTCATTATACAATAATTAACTTGGACATTTAAAGAAAATAACTGAATTGTTCAGCCAAAGAAAAAGTATTAAGAACTAGTTTAATTAAATTATTTTAAAGAAGAATAATAAAATGTGGCCAGAATATAACAGAAATGGAAATTATGCACAGTAAATATACAGAATGTTGCAAAATGAACTTTAGAGCTACATTTGATAGACAACAGGAACAGAAGGTGAATGCATAAGGATTTCTCTCTTTCAAAGAAACATAGCTTTCTTTAAATTAAACTTTTAAATTTCAGCTCAAATAATTGTCACTTCATCAAATAAGTCAACTTTTCATAAAAAAAGGTAGAAATGCTAAATTTAAGAAATTTCTAATGCTAAGCAAGAATATACAACAAAATTGGGTACCTAATTTCAAAAATCAAATAAAAAAATTTAAAAAAAAGTTCAACTTTAAATTTTGTATGATCATCCTTAATAATATTGCATCTTGAAATTTTTGGTATCAGTCTTCAGAATACAGCTGTAATTTTGCATTTTAAAAATACAAAACTAAGCTACAAATTAAGATTTTGAAGTTTGTTTTAACAACCAATCATATACTCAATAAGAAAATAAATTATAGACAGATTGAATTTTTAACCGAGCCTCGGCTTTTCCGGCCAGGTTAGATGCTCTGCCCATAGGAAACAGAATATCTTACCTAAGAGCAAATAAAAAAGAGCTCCAGCTGTATAAGGTTGTCCATTAGGCCTTGTAACTTCTTTAACAAATAGACTTAATGAATAATTTAATTCAGCTGGAGTAAGCTGCAAGATGTCCGTTTTAAAACTCTTGAATTTCTTTGAGGTTCCTCTACCCATGTGTCCATTTTTACTAATAATCCACTGTCTCCAGGCATTTATGCCATAAGTACACTAAGAATAAAAATTAGTAAATATCATTTGGAATTGACTATTCAGAAATAGTACTACATCCTAAGTTAGAAGTTTAACCACTTTGCAAATTAATAAGCATTTTCACAAAATGACCAGTCAAAACCCTGATTTGTTTATTAAAGATGACCAGAGAAATGTACTTAATCACCATTTTAGGCTTTGGATATTTTGAAAAGTGGCTAGTTTATGTCTACCAAAGCCAAAATATATATTTCGGCTATTCATATTTTTGTAAGTTATTGCGTAATGTTGTACTTTGGGTAAATCAGGTTGAAAAATCTTCAAAATGGTTGGCCAACATAAGAAAAACTAACTAATTTGCAAAGTGGTTAAACTTTGTCTGTTGGTTGTTTGTAAACACAAAATAAACTTAACATTCTACAAAAAAGTTTATTAATATATATTTTAAGTAGCCAAAAATAATAAAAGTTTCAAAAGAAGCTTAGCAACATTTTATAAATCAGAAAGGTTAAGTTAATTAATTTTTAATGGGATATTTGGCATCATGTATGTGAATTATAAGAATTAGGTCTTTTCATAAATAGTAGAACTAAGCACCCAATACATTTGAAGAAATAATTTCTACACACATGCTGTTATTATCTATATAATTTAAAAATGAAACTTGTTTTTCAAAATAGGTTTTTTTTTTTTCCATTCCTAACAAACTATAATTAAACTAAAATAGATTTATACAGTTAATGAGCACATACTTTTGGAATTAATAACTTTAAATAAGTAAAAACATTCTAAATAACTTTAAAATTATCAATGAATTTTCAAAGTAAATTACTTTAAATACTTAAGCAATTAAAATTGAAAAAAAGGAAATAAAAAATTATGATAATGCTGCATGCATATTCTTTATGATACACTATGGATTCATTAATACTTTTAAATGTATAAATAATTTTTCCTCATAAGTCCAAAAGAAGTGACCACTGCAAAACTAAAATGGCAATAGTCAATGGCTGAAACAACTATCAATTCAATTAATCTTAATTTATCCTTGGATAAATAAAATAAAGTTATCCCATGAACAATTTCTCCCCACAAATTTTTACATCTAGCTTTTCTGATAATCCAAATGAGATGGCTTCTTTAATAGTCAAGGTTATACTATACTTCTTCTACTGTAATGCCAAAGGAGGTATGGATAAAATTAAAGGTAGAATTATGTTGCACATTCTTTCGACGTTCAACCATATTTCCTTTGAATGACGAAAAAAATTATGTAAACTCTACAGATGCTTTTGGATGTAGAATTCCTTTAGATAGCAAAGCTATCCTATGCAAGGGAAGTCTACTTGCGTACAACTGTACTAGTCTGTTTGTGGTTCCAGATACTATATAATTATTTAACAATCTTCCGGAAATCTTAATATTTCCTTCCCACTTCATCTGGTTGCTATCTTTAGTGTACAAGGTACTTATTATGAGTAATGATAGCTAGTTCTAATATTGCTTCAAAGAGCAACAAGTGTTTTAGTTTAAATTAAGGGATTTTCAATAATTTCCACTCATCACAGTAGCTAAACATAAAGTGAAAGAGGTAATTTGTTTTAAAACTGCTTATTAATATTGGGTACATATAGATATAATAATAATAAAAGAAAAACTCTAAAAAAATTTTTTTTTAATATAGTTAACATGTTTTATTAAGTACAAATGATGCAACAGTAGAAACTGTTGAACATCTTTATAGTAGTTAAGTTTGAAACAAATTTAAAATAACTTCCCAAATATTTGAAGAAATGACAGTCATACTAGCAAGTTAGAGAGTCAAAATGTTTGTTTTTTAAAGTGAGACAAATGTTTATCCCCACAGCATTGAAGAAGAATAAACTTATAGAAGAGGAACTTATAATTATAAACCGAATATAGAGATTTCCTGTTGAATGAGTTAAAGTTTGAACTGACTATTTTCTATACAGTTCAGGTATTTCAAATTATGTATTTCTTACCTATTCATCTTAGTTGAAGCAGAAGTCAAGTATTAAAGTTAATGATTTCTTGTATACAGTTGGCAGGCTGCTACACAAACCTTAAATTTGGCAGTTTAATACAATTAGTTTGTGGCAATGTGCGCTAATGGGAAGTCGAACCACGGATTCCTAGATTAGAAGACAAGCGCGTTAACCACAAGACAAAAGTGACCACTAGTGCCTAGGTGTTGTATCTGTCATTTGTACATGACACCATTACATAGCCCCTTCCCAGTGAGTAGCGAACAATTGAGTTGCTTGTGTGCGAGTTGAGTGCGTGGCTTGAAAGTTGAGTGTGTTGCATGTGGCAGTGAGTCGCCAGAGGTTGCTTTCTAAGTTGGTAGTATGGAAGTCGGGCAGTATTTTCAGAAGGCCCCGAAAGATGGCAGCACGATTCTATTGTATGGTAGTCACCAATGTAGCAATGTGAGCCAACGGGGAGTTGAACCAGGAACTCCTAGATCAGTAGACAGGCACATTAACCACTAGGCAAAAGTGACCATGGGTGCCTAGGTATAGTATCTGTCATTTGTACACGACACCACCACAAGTCAATTAAATAGTGGTTCCACAATTGGCAAATGAGATCACTTCAGGTAGACCCATATGCAATGTATCCTTGTTTATCCTATGTTATGTAACCTATGAAACATTTTCATCTACGCAATGTATATGATATGTGGAAAGATAGTCCATTTGAACTTTTTCAACTTCAACTGTACTTGCGAATCGATGAACTGATTGGTTCTTTTGAATCAGCGCGGGTGGTAGGAGAAAAGGAGCTACATCTCAGCATGATCTAATTTTTAGTCATCTTGGTATGATTTTTTCCTGTGGTTATGTGGAAGTTTTTATTTACAATAATTGTTTTGTTGGCCATATTTAACAGTCAGAATTAAAAAGAGAGATTGGAATAATGCTGGATAAACCACACTCACTCGTTATCACATTGGCCGATTCGCAAGATTTAAAGAAAAGGATTGATTTGGTTTTTCAAAAAATAAAGTGTATTCTTTCTTTCTCATCTTATAAAAATTTAAAGGAAACTTTTGAATTTGAGTATTAAAGATTAAAAACTTTGTGTTCATACATAATTGTGAAAAGTGTATGTGGAGGTGGGGGAATCGCATGTTTCCGGGTGTACTAACAGTTTCAATCACAGGTCACCACCGTTATGAACTGATTCCACTGACTTACAATTTTTTTTAATTTTGGGCTATGATAGCAAATACTTTCAAGAAATGAGATTCCATTTTCAATAACCCCACACACAGTCAGGACACTATGCACAGCTAGAGTGCAAGAGGTCTTAGGGTCAACCCTCGCTGGTATTTTCCAGCTCTTTTCAAAGCGATTAAACATGGTGATGGATTGTGGTAGAAAATTTTGCATCGGTCGTTGGATTGAATGATGGAAGATATTCTTTTTGTTCACTTTCTTATACCTCTTTTAAAGATATGTCAGGAAGTATTCCCTTTCACACGGATCTTGATTGAACAATATGTAGCCCTTGTGTAACTCGCGCCAGAAAATACCCATTACAACCAAAGTAATAATTCCCAATTCAGAGAGCCAATTATCAAGACATGCTATTGCATTTTTGTAATTGGAAATATCAGTGGACTTTTCCAATACTTCAGAATAACCCTTTCTTTCCAAAAGTACAATCCCTTGCAAAGTCACTGCACAGTCCATCATTATTTCTCCTCCAAAGAAAAATCCCTAACCTTTGTTTCTACCCAGACTGATGTGTGTGCTTCAATAGTTATTCTATCACTTTTATATAATTACACTGCAGATCAGTAATCCATTGAAAAGGTACTACTGCCTTAAATACTACAAAATATATTCCTATAATATTTTGTATGGTACATTATATACTTTTAAAAAGTACAAATTCTGAAATAGGAGAAATTTCTCCTCAAATACTTCTTTTTCTAATAAAACAATGATCTATTCCTTACAAAAAATTGATAAGAAAATTTACATTTGGAGTATTAAAGTAATATACAACAGCTTTTAGACACTATGCAGTACAAATAGCATCTGTTTTCTGCAAAGCAAGGTATTCAAACACTAAAAAAGTGAAATTCCAAGGGCTAAAACAGTATTTCTGCTACATTTTATTTTCACCTTTCTTAATTTTTTTAAAAGTGTATGTTAGAAGACTTCAGACAATCTATTAAAAGAGAAATTTAAATTTTCTTATTTAGTTTCAAAGCTAGGTTCAGGAATATTTTCTATCTAAACTTATCAACTAATATAAAATTCAAAAATAGTGCAATTTTCATAGCAATTATGGGGCAGAATTTCACGACAGGTATGTAAAGCCCCAACTTGTAAAATTGTCAGAGATATTCACTTCATTTTTTTGCTGAAATATCTTGCAAATGCACGAAAGACATACCTCCTGTCTAAGTTTGTATTTAAAGTAATATCGCCTATGTGAGATTCAGAAGAAAAGTTTCGGAGTTGGAGCAATATCTTAATAATATTTTATAGTCCTCCGATCATTAAAATTTCCAAATACAAACTAGGTGAATCAATAACATAAAAGCTAAAATTTTTAAAAGACTACTTTTGCATTGTTTTAATCTCTAACTATTTTAAGAGAACTGATAGTCATGTCAACTGATAATCAAATACAATATTTTTACTAAATAATTTTCGAGTTATTATTGCAACTTATGGATATACTCATGTGATAGAGCAGGATATTTGTTTCTACAGCAATATTTCTTTTATTTACAGAAATATGATGGGCAACAAGAAAGATATGTTATTCAAACTGGAAGATAAACTGATGCATTTTAATTGGACTTTTATGGGATTTCACAGTTTTCAATAAGATGGCTTTGTGCAAACACCAGGTAAACGACAATCATCCGATTTTTAGGAAAATATGTCGGAAGGTTTTTTGGAGCGTATATTTCTATTGGGATCCATTCAACAGTTTGGTAAATACCTCGTATATTAGAGTAAAATAATTTCAGCTGTTTTAATATTGACGAACTGAATCCAATCAAAAACTCAATTTCAGACATTTTGTCCCTAACATGCTATTTGCATAAGGTTTACCAATAGGAGACAAGTATGCTCTTGTTCTTTAGCAAAGCTATGTAGTTTTTTCGCAATGGGTGTGGATTTCAAAATATTAATTGTTCAGAGTGATCACTTCATTTGTATTATTCTTAAATAGAGGAAAAATTTACATTGACAAATTAATTGTTAAATTGATTAATAATAATAGTTAAGTAAGTTAAAAATCTAACCGAGTAGTTTTGTTTTTATATTTGCCAATTCATAAAATAATCTCTACGACTAAACAAAACCCACAGAAGATAACTTTTAAAAACTTAGCATACACCCAGAAGACGATTGCAGTAACATAAAGTAAACAAATATGCAGTTTAAAGTCAAATAAGCCTAACGCAACATAACAATTTAAAAATACTTTTAAACAAGATATTGCATCTATAAAATGGTCTAATTTTAAGTGGAAACATAAGAAAAAAAAGTGAAATAATTCTCTTTTAGCAGAGATATGAAAATTTCCCTCTTTTAAAAAAAAAAAAGATATTAGATATGATCATTAAGTCTTAATAGTTGTGTATTATACAAATGTTATGACTTATTACAGCCTCAGAAACAAAAACAAAACAAATGCATGATTTAAAAATGTCTTTTAAAAAATATTTGTCATAAGTGTATAATCAGGAACAGTGAATAAATCTGTATTTTATTAAAATCCATAGCTTTGATTGAGAAAAAAATTATTTCTGAAAATTTGTATACAAGAAATTAAATTTATAAAATTTTTTACAAAAAGAGCTATATACTGTAAAGAAGCTTAACTTTTTCTAAATATTTAAATCGAAAAGTTCTGAATTATAAAATATACAAAAGTAATGCATTATGTTTATGATGTAATGAGCATAAAAAGTTTCAAATATTAAAACTGGGATATTTTTCATGAATCCCTGTAAATAGTAAATAAAACTCACAATTATGGAGTATTTTTTTTATTGAAGAATCAATTCATAAAATACAGCAATAGGTTTTTCAACAGAAAAGCAAATAACAAAATAAGTCATACAAAAGTTAATGGGAAAAATGCAAATGGCCTGTGCCATTAATGTATGTGAAACAATTAACCGAAAAAATGATTATATGACCTTGTTTTAGTTAATGAGGCTGCATTAAGTCAGTTTTGATGAAAATGAATTATCACAACAATGAATAAGAAAGTTTTTTTTTTTATGTAGCACAGTATTATAAATTTTGGATGCATCAATAATGGTTTTTGTTCCACACACATATAGCCAAGACAAAATATATTTCAATGTTTTTAAATATACATTATTTACACCTAAATCAAGTTCACTTTTATAATTAACAATACTACTTTAAGCTTGAGATTTACTCCAGACAGTCATGTAAAAAAAAAAAAAATTAAGAGGGATAGCTCTTATTCTATTAATGTTATAACCTTTAAAAAAGAATTGCTCTTTAACATAATATGTATTTGTCAAGAAATTTTGAAAAATACACCTTCAAAACAAATACAATACATTAGACTTTTAAAATATAATTTTTAACTAAACAAAATGTATATCTTTTTGTTTATTCCTCATTTATGAAAGAAGATATATATATTGCTCAGTAAGCCATTAAATTATAATTTATTACTTTAAAAATAAACTTTTTTCACAAATAAAGCAAAGTTGAAAATTAGCCAAAATGTATCCTCAATAAAAAATAATTTCATTAAAAAGGCATTCCATTAGTTTTAATTTGGAAATTTATCATGCTGTACACTTCACAATTCCAAAACTTTGTTTTTTTACTTTAAGAGGATTTACTATAACAATCAAATTTTAAAAATTGTGGCTTATAAAATTAAAAGGAGAGTTGATTGTGAATTTTTGTTCGGACAATACTACCATGCATAAAAGCATAATAATGTTAAAATGCTTAAACCCATATGAAAGTGCAAACAAAGCGAAAATGCCACTAATGAAATACACTAAACATATAAAAGCTCATTTGTTTTTACCAGCCGCTTTGAACTCATTTTAAGGAGCAAATGAAACATACAATTAAAATACCAAAAATATACACTTATATTTTATTTTTAATGAAGTTTCAAAACGAAATAGACTAAAAAAAATCTTGATACTACTATCTGTATCTTCAAAACATGAATTTATAATATCACTATTTCATCATCCCCAGATAATTTGAAGTTATTTACTTCAAGTTCTTCATCCATTTTACTCCGTTTTACTTCATGCATTATAATATCCTCTCCACTCCTTTTTTTCTTTCGAGGTGGTTTAATTTCAACAGGAGTATCATCATCCATTGGTTCAATTTTAGGTGCTGAAAATATAATTTAAAAAAATTTCCTTAATATAAGTATGCCAAATAAAGTGTAGAAGTTGGTAAAAAACAATGTCAACCCTATAAACTTAACAATGAAAAACACATAAATTTGAATACCATTTGTATAGTTACCTCAAGGAACTTGAATGAACATATTATGACAAAATACTTAAATCTCTAAAATGAGTTATACAGCTATTAGTTTTAATTTATGTATAATGAAATTTATTATAATCCTTGCCTATTCTTGGAGTTGAGTTATTTCCATCCAGGGAGATGTCTTTTTCCACTAGAGTTGGCATGGTAATACTTTCAGATTCCACAGAAGATTGTGGAATACTTGTTTCTGTTGGAGTAATATTAGGAGGTTCTTGAAGAATATTATTTACTGGTTCTTTTGGATCTTGAGAAGTACTTGCTACTGCAGAGGAAGATTCTTTTGGATCTTGAGTACTTGCTACTGCAGTGGAAATGCCCAGTCTTTGAGATAGAGTTTTATTGGACTCTAAACAGACAAATATGTGTATTAAACCTCTAATAAACGTTCAATAATAATTTAAAAGGAAAATCCGTAACTAGTTAGCTGTTGTTTACTAATATTTCCATAATTATAATTTCCATATATTTCCACAATTGTACTACAATAATACTCAGTGTATTTAAATTTGACAAGGATTTGTGTAATTTACCCTTTTTGTTTTCATATTTTCATTAATTTAAAAATTGTTACAGCAATTTTTATTTTTCTAATGGCAGCTAGCTTATGCGCAAGCATAATTTTGACAAAGCCTTAATGACAGGTCCTATGTCAATCACTAACCAGCATACAAAAGTTAAACATCATCATGGTTCGTACACTTGAAGAAGAAAAAAATTCAAGGACTTTTCAAGGATGCGTTATCAACACAAATACATTTATTTAAAAAAAAAAAAAAATCTAAATTTTTTTATTGGCAAACGGTGCAAGTTCAAATCGAGTAAATAAAAAAGGGGGGGGGGGGGATTTAGGTTTCAATGAAATAAAATTTTAAGGTTACAATAGAAAAAAAGACAACCTTCCAATACATCAGAAGCAGTATCATGTCCCATAAAAACAGAAGTAAAGTAGCTAGTACTCACTTGGTAATTACGCAAATATCGGATGTGAACATCCATTTGATTGTCTTGTTTCATCATATGGAGATTTTTGTCAAATAATAATTCAAAACTTTTATTGATTAAACGGTCTTCCAATCTACTCTGAAGGCTTGATTGCAAATACTACTGCACAACACACAGTTTTTTTCTCCACATGGAAATTTAGAATTTTAATTTAGATGAAATCATGCTATCGGCGAACATGCAATTACATAGTTTATCAATATTGTCATTTAATTCATAAGAGCCATGATTTTTTTATGTTCATAATATTTCAGTATCTAAAATTTTGTTTTCAATTACATGCATCTCCATCACACTGATGATGTTGATTGTTGCGAAATATATGAGCTTTTGGGGTACTTTTTATCATTAGAATAGTTCCAACAATCCTCATAGAGCTTCTTATAGAAACTAAATCCATGTGCTTTTTACTCTTTAAGTAGTTTTTTTAAAGCACTTTCTCCCATCATGACATTTTTGGCATACAAAGTACATTGTGCAAATACAATATGTAGGCCTCTGTGACATAAGCTTCGATATTATATTCTGGTAATTCTAATCAGTTTGAATTGAAAATGCATTTCCCAGCCATTTTTAAAGCATTTTTCAAGGTTTTTTAAAAACGTATAAACCATGATCATTCGTCAATCTATTCTGGTGTTAAATTGGCAACAGATAGACACACGAGTAACTTTTTCTAGAGCCCTTTTTAAAACTCTGGATGTTTCAAAATTTGTAGAAATGCAAAAAAAAAAAAAATCTAAAAATTTGTTTGATCCAATGCTAATATTTCATTGTCCTATAGGTAGTATAGGGTAATGAAAGTGCTGGATTGGGTCTTCTCTTTTTCATTTACTGCATTTCTTGTACGTTTTTAAAATTAAATGAATAAATTCATACCAATATTAATAAATTTGTCAATAAAAGTTACCTTCGATTATTTTCATGCATTCCGCAGACTTTGTTGCCACACTTAACAAAGCAGCTTCATTTGACTTCGTAGATGACTTATCCTAAATCAGTAAAATAAAATTAACTTGGTAGATGTTACATAAACTTTAAAGTTTTGACAATTGAAATTCTTTAAAACATTCACTTTACTTGTTACATTTTTGTACTCATGGGCAAAAAACATTTTCCAAAATAATCAAATACTTAATCTCTTACTATAAATATATTATACTTCAAACTTCCCAAAATATACAACTTTCATCGATACAATCTCTAATAGAACTCTAAGGAAAATGACAGCAAAACCTATATATAACGAGACTGCTTACAGCGATAACTGCTTTGTAGATGCCCCAGTTGACAACATTAATTTTATCTCTTTAGAA